>QUSF01000007.1:32207378-32493536 GCA_003676055.1 Chloebia gouldiae
CTTCCCTTCCCTTCCCTTCCCTTCCCTTCCCTTCCCTTCCCTTCCCTCACATCATCATACTGTATTTCATGCAATATTAATATCACTTTGAGATATGTTTTTATGTGTTGAAAGTACTCAGAGTATGGGAGGATGAATGTTTTCATAGTCATAACCCCCTGGAGCTGGGAATATAATTTATCTCCCAGCTCTGTACCAAAGATGCCTCTGACTTCAATCAGCATTACCATATGCTTAAAGGTGATCTACACATTATGCTATTTGCTGATAAGCCCACCTCTGTCTAACATTTTAAATCCCTGGTGTGTTAGGGTGATTTATGTACAATGAAAGATAACTAGAATAGTAAGAAAGTCGTTTTGGTTGTGAAGATTTTTTTTGCTCAAATAGTCCAGATGAACCTGTTATTATACATGTGCTTTTCCCCAAAGATATGATCTTCATTTCATGACTTGTGCTAGCAGCCACACTACTGCTCAACTCCAGTTCATGAATAGCCCTTATCAAAAAGAGGAGGAAAGACTGGAAAGGAACTGATGATTTCTGTGGGCACTGTAAAGCTGATTTACTACCAGTCATTCAATGTTAAGATGCTTCATCATCTGGAAAGTGATACAGTGTGGTGATCATGGTGGAAATTCATCACCGAGAGGTGACTGCTGGCATGTGTACTGTAGGGAACAAATAGCTGTGGAAGCTGGGGAACGGGCTGGGTTGGCTCTGTAAGAGGTGTGTGGTTGCAATCTGACTTTTCAGTTGCTCCTTACAAGTGTGTTGAACATTTTTTTGATGTACTGATCAAACATTGTTTCTGCTTTCCCTGCTTTTTTGTGTTCCTGCATTTCCACAGAGCTGGAAAGAGGAATAATATGAAGCGCATCCTTTTTCATCTGATCATGAAGGTGTGCATATGTGTGTGTGTCTGTGTATATGTATATATATATATAATATGTATTTAAAAGATGGCTATATTTCTAAATGCATGTATAAATTTGGCTGTCAGAATGCAAGATCAGAATCTACCTTAATATTCAGGTATTATTCACAGTACAATGGAGTAATTTTTTATTGTAGTTACTCTCAGAAATCAGAAGTCATTATTCTCTCTCACCTTTCTGCTTAGCTTAGGTCCTTGCGATAAATCCTTTTGACTTTTGCCAAAATGGGAGAAGAATGTGATGAAGTAGTTTCTCTCAAAATGAAAAAAATATAAAAGGTGACCTCAGACTCACTGCAAGTTCGTTTGCAAGTCAGTAAAAATGAAACAAATTATTTTTCCAGTGATCAAGTACTTCGGAAAATTTCTGAGGAACTCTTTTTTCACATGAGAATCACTTTCAGGAAATATTTTTTGCAATGTCACATCCCCAGTTATTGAGATTTCTGGAAATGATCTTTGTTTTTTTTTGTTTTTCAGCTGAATTACAGTGTTTGTTGTATTTATTTTTCAGTCTGAATCCAGGATGCTTATACTAAAAGGATAGAATTTTGTTTGTATGAATTCACAGTTCTTTCTCTTGTATAGAAACATCTTTTCTTCGTACAGCAGCAATTTAAATCACATTAAAGCAGCTATGAATGTTAAAGACCTACTCTTTGTGTTCAGTTGCATATCTTTGTTTATGGTTCTATGCCCAAGTAGAAAAATATCTGTCACATTTCCCATCTTGTGAAGCAAATCTGAAATATCCCTATAATCAGATGGAAACTTCACGGGAAAAAATGTGAATACTTTAAATAAAAAAATAGTGGTACTGAAGTTGATTAGTCAGAGTCACAGCTCTAGAAATCCTGCTCTCTACAATTCCAGTATTAAACACCTATAAGACATATGAAAAGAAATTCTACATTAAGCAAGCAAAGGACTACCCGAGTAAAGGAATAATTGTGCAAGAATCACGCATCTCATAGAACCATAGAGAGTTTTGGGTTGGATACTACTTCAAGATCACCTACTTCCAGCCCACCTGCCACGGGCAGGGATGCCATTCACTAGATCAGGTTTTTCAGGACTCATTTAACCTGGGCTTGAATGTTTTCAGGGATAGGACATCCACAATATCTCCAGGCAAACTGCTTCAAAAGAAACCTCTCTGGGCAACCCGTTTTCAAAGGTAACTTCTTTTGCTGCAAAAACTTACGGGGTTCCTATTGGAAGGTCACCAAGTCAAATACCTTTGTAGTGCTTGTATTTTATAATTTTGCTACCTTTATTAAAAGAGATAGATTTTGGTTATTTTTCAAAGAATAGCATCTTCCCAGGGGAACTAACAGCAATGAATTACATTTTTAAGTGACAACTGAACAATGGCCAACAAATAAAAAAAAAATATAGGAGAAAGAGAGAAATTGAGAGATAAATAAAAACAAAGGAAAAAGGACAAATCGAAAGAAAATGTTTGAAAATGCTAAAGCCAGACCTTTCCCAGAAATAAACAAATGATACACAAACAATGAAGACACACGATGGAAAGTCTTCTCGAACTGGAGTTATCTCTCTTCTCAAAACTACTTTTACACAAAAATCTAATTTCAACTTCAACTCTTTCCTTACTGTGGAAGCTATTTTAGAGAAAAACAATCATTACAAAGATTCAGAATAGATGAGGAATTTTAGTAAAACACAAAATAAAAAATTACTAAGTAACCCTGAGGTGTGTAGCTTTTATTCTGACTTTTGTGTTTTGTAGGAGTTTTGCTTGAATTAAAAGGTGGGTAAGTCAGGATTTACTGTAGAATGAATGCATATAAAAGGCTTATTTTTTTCAAGTGAATGCAGGCAATTAGAACCTGTGGATATTCTATTCTCAGCTGTGGGAAAAGCAGTAATGGCAATTTTGAGGTGTTATACATCACACTTCTTTTGTGAGGGATCAAGTACATTGTCTTGATCATTGCCTTTACAACCTTCTTTGAAAAAAGCAGGCTACAACGGTGAGCAAATATGTATTGTTTTTTCTTCACTACAATTTCAAAGTGAATATGTTGCTAAAAACCAGAAAAGAGCACATTTCAACCTGTGAAGTTTTTTCTGCTTTACATTATGTGGGAAAATTACATTTCTCCACATTCTTAGTAGAAATTTTGAGATATTTAGGAGGCTTATTCCAACTGTTCTCTACTTCTGAAAAGAGTGAGGTATTTAATAAAAATACTGCAATTATTTCATGGAGAATTTTTTCAAGAGAAGTGGATTCATTAGATTTTACATCAATAGGTTATTATTTATTCCCCTTAGAATTCACATTGTTTCACAAAGCTTGCTTCTATTGTTTCCAGTAAATATAGATATGGAATTTCTTCCGAGGTTAAGACAATTTAAAAATGGCAATTAAATGCTTTTAAGCTAGAGCCAGATTCTTTCTTCTAGATGTTGTTTGCTTCAAGAAGGACTTTTCCACGTGTGAAATCAATTATGAGCATTCAATATGTCACACAAAGATATCACAAGGCAGTCAAGAGATCTGAGGGTGTTTACACATATTGATCTATACAGAGGCTTAGAGAACCTTGAGTCAAAGGTGAATATGTCCCATTGAGAAAATACAGGTGGAATCCTGGCCTCATTTACACTGGTAGAATTTTTTTTTTTTGTCTTCAATAAAAACGAATGGTCCAGCATCATTATTTCAGCTGTAATAGGTTACTGATCCATACATTATCAGAGTTCCAAGAAGTGCTATGCCCAGAGGGATGATACTACTCCACACCACCACACAATTCTGCTATTTTTTTTTTCTGTTTAATGTTTACACATGTGGTGAGCTGGACTGAGCATAAAGATTTACAAAATAAAGTTAATATTGTTTGGTTGTATCAGGCACTCCCCAGAAATACAGGAGCTTGTTGTTGGGGGCTATTTTGGTTCTATAGTGGCTGAGACTAACTTTGAGTGCATCACAAAACTCAAAGGAGCTTCAGAGAATGTGTTGGATGCTTTTACTTGTATAATTGGCAATTGAGTTGCTGTGCTTCCTTAAAGTTGGTCTTTGAATATTCAAATTCTACAGCACCTCTCAGGATATTATTCAAACACACAGTGCAAGGATAGACATTGGCATGTGCTGCAGTGAAAACAAGTCACAGTTTTCATTTCACCTCCCTTAAAAAATCAGGAAAAAATTGACCCATCATGCTCCTTCTCTTCCATGCTAAACTGAATGATTTTGAGGAATATTTAGGTTTGCACTTAGAAAAGAATGATATTTCAGTTTGACAGAAGAACATCTCTCTAACAAGTCACACACCCTCCAAGCTCAATTATTCTTTCACTTAAGGGCTATATTTTGGCTGGAATATGCTTCATAAATTGGATTTTAACTTAACTGCTACACAACATGTTGCATAAATTTACAAAACTTTGATAAAATAAATTTATCTTTACTCTTCTATTTTTTTTCCCTAGAAAGCTAATTAAATACTACATTCATTATGAAATTAAGACAGCAAAATTCTATAGAATTTAGAGTTGATGGATTTTGTTACAGTTTTATCACTGAAATCCAGTCACATAGTTGATTAAAATTAAGATATTTTTTGTTATTTTTACTATTTTATTTGAACAAGAATCGGTCAAGCCACTCCCAATTCCCTGTACTTTGTCTCCCATAATTTTGGAGCTTAAGGAAGGAATTCTTGTTCCAGTGGCTGAGTAGTTTTTCTCCTTAAGGAAGTTCCTTTGTTTAATAGTTTCCCTTATATCACACTTCTGGAAATTAATATAGTGACTTTCATATGTATCTTTTCCTCACTTTAACATGTCTCCTTTCCTCACTGAAGTCATATTCTTTAATTTAATCACTTTTTCTGCATACAAGATCATGATCAGCTCCTTTTTCCACAGTAGATTCTCTGGTTTACCTCCCCTGAACTTTGTGAACTAGCCTGAGCAAAACCTAGTGGAATAACATAGAACACCTTGTGAGAGGTTTAAGTAAATGTAGTGAGCCTGCAGTGTGCCAGCAGCTGTTTTGAAGGACAGGTGATATGTTTTCATGCCTTACCATCTGATATATTTACATTCCTTAGTATGGGGGTTTGATTACTCCAAGTGAGAAGTACAGCAATGGAAAGAGTATAGAAAGTAATGAAACAGATAATAATTGGAGATGATGGACACAGGAGAGTAAGTTCATATGAAGTGGCAGAGCAGCAAGGAGGGTACACAGCAAACTGGGTGGACTTTTGGAGAGATTTGTGTGCTTTCAGTCCAGGAAGCCAGCCACATCCTGGCTGCATCCAAACTGCATGGCCAGCAGGTTGAGGGAGGTGATTCTGCCCCTCTGCTCTGGTGAGACCCCAGCTGAGTGCTGTGCCCAGCTCCGGGGTGCCCCAAGATAAAGAGAACACAGACCTGTGAAGTGAATACAGAGGAGGCCATGAGGATGATCAGAGGGCTGGAGCACTTCTCTTATGAGGACAGGCTGAAGAGTTTGAGTTGTTCAGCCTGGAGAAGAGAAGGCTCCAGGGGGTTCTCCTAGCAACTTCCAGTACCTAAAGGAAGCCTACATGAAAGCTGGAGAGGGACAATTTATAAGGACATGCAGTGACAGGGGAATGGCCTTAAACTGAAACAAGGTAGGTTTAGATTAGGTATAAGGAAGAAAGTTTTTACTGTGGAGGTTCTCAGGCACTGCAACAGGTTGTCCAGAGTAATGTCTCATCCCTGGAAGTGTTCAAGGCCAAACTGGATGGAATTCCAAGCATTTTGGTTTAGTGTACAGTGTCCCTGCCCATGTCAGGGAGTCAGAACTCGATGATGCCTAATTGGATTATGGCTATTCCATGATTTAGTGACCTTCTATTATGACCTTCTATTAAGTTGAAAGACAATATATTTTTTAAAATTAGTAATAGTATTTATGAAAGGAACTTTGCTACTCTTTTCAAGTTATATCACAAAGTTCTCAAAGTACTTCAGACTTCATCCCAGTGGTACAGTAATGGAAGGAGTAAACTTCAGGCTGTATTTACTTTCCTTGCTTCATGCAGGGTTCCTCTGTAGCTGAGAGTTTGGCAGACCTGCTTATTTGTGCCCCAGCAGCCTTCACAGGTGTTCGTAAGCTACACATGGAAAGTAATTATCATTCTTTCTCCCAAACAAATAAATTTGAAGAAATTGAAACAGTATATTTCTACATGAATGGTGTATCCTACTTAAAACAATATCATATTGTCCATAGTTTGATTAGGATTTTTGTTTTCATTTATGTTTTTTAATTCTGGTAGAATTAATTTTGACTTTTTTATGTATCTGATGCTTTCACATATAAAAATTTTGTGTTATTGTTCACACAGGGCTTTAGTTCTGTCTGCTGTTTTCTCATATTGCTGCACTTTTCTGAGTTTAACGATTGATTGCAAACATAACAACACTATAAATAAAGGTCTAGCACCTTACCCCTGAATTTTTAAACCCTTCAAAATTTTAAAAAATGTTTTTGCTTATAATCAGGAGAACATTGTCTTTTGAATCGTTTAGTCTGTATTGTCTCCAGGAGCTGCCTTAACCCACTGAATTCTTCTTTAAATGAAAGAGTGCTTAGAGTAATTCTTTTTCTTTCTATTACTTTTATGAAATACTACTGATTAAAGAAGTTTAAATGTAAATTATAAGTTTAAGTCATAAATTAATTCAAACTTTATAAAAATCCCTGTGGAGAAGAAAAAGTGTTTAGAGGTGTTTCCATAAAACAAGAACACCTGAATCATGCTTTGTTCCCTTTTGAACAGGCTCTTACCAAAGGGAAGATGTAAAACAAACACTAATATTTTCTTATTCTCACAAAATCCTTGTGTGTCTGGACTGTCTTTCCCCAAGGATGGCAGGGAAGAGTTCCCTTCATAATGTGTGAAGGGAAAAAGACAATAACTGTGATGAAGCTCATTTGCATCTGCCACTGGAAAACACCCAAGAACCAGGACACTGGATGGGTTCTTGCACTGCCTAAGAGACAGTATGGCAGGAGCAGCTGTGTTTGCCACTGGAGTTCCTGCACAACGCTTGACAATCCACTGCAGATTCCTAACAGTGAACAAAATAAGCAGGTATTTAGCCAGATACTACTGCTTGCCATTACTCTCTGCTCTACTGATAGCTTTGCTGCCCAATGAGCTGTAGTTTTACCGCATTTGTAATAAGCACTTAATTCTTGGTATCTCCTTAAAGCGCTGTCTTTAGACATGAACTCCTTCCTGCAAGTCACACACATCTTTGCTCCCCACAGTACAAGGGATTGTGCCTTAGGCCTTGGAAAATGTATCATCTCAATTTCAACAATTCCAGCAGTATTGTATTTCCATAGGGCAACAGTAGGGCTGACTTTTGCAGAGATGAGGTTCATCATCTTCCTTTAGCCCACCCAAAAAAACCTCTAAACACGAGACCCAAGCTTGGCTGTTTGCATATCAGCATATTGTTGCTATGTGGCTGTTGCTGCAGTAAGATGTATTATATTTCTTTTTCAAGAAGTGGCAGAAGTTACTTCCCCTTCTAACCTCCCCCTCTCTGTTTCCAACAGATGGAACAACAATCCTCCTGTTCTTGGTAGAAGATATGGGAATTAACAGTCATCTAGCTGGTCATGAGGGAATGTGCTGCTGATACTTAAACTAGAGCATCAATATTTTTTTGCTGTGCTGTTTCTAGCTAGCAATTCTTTTGCCAGCGGCTGTTTTTTTGTTTGTTCCTGAAATTTTAAGATCCTTCCATCAGCTCAGTTTCCTTTAGCAGCAGTAGAAGCTTTCAGAGGTTCCTGAGAAGCCTGTCAATTCCTTGTAGATCGGATAAAGTTTTCATTGGTGTCTTGGAGATTTCACCTTCACTGGTGCATGGACATGTTCTAGAGGATGAAATAATGCAAAATCTCATGATGAAAAATATTAAATTCTACATGCTGTTTACAATTTTTAATACTCAAATAGAATTTGAAAGGAAAAGACAGTATTTGCACTTGGCACCTAAAGGGAATCTAATACTTTGAACATGTGAATACATAAAATAGATGTTATCCCACTGGATTTCCTTGCTGGATTAATTAATTCCATTTATGACAGACAGGTTTTCATTTGTGCATAATATAGAGCCATGACAAAAATTAAGTAATTTTGATGGGTTAATATTTTTTATCTTAGGTTTGTGACTTCCAAGCAATTCTGAACGTGATGTATTGTTACAGCCATGTCAGTGGAAGTTAAAAGAATTTAATGCCCTCATTTGTTCTCAGAGAATTCAGATTTTATGTGATGTGAGATCTGTAATGGTGCTGTGCATTAAAACAAAAGTGCAAGGAGATTCCTTAGGATGCAATTTCTTTACAGCTCACTGCCTCTCATTGATTTGAAAGGCTGCTTCACACATTATAAATGGATTTTGACCATAGCAACATTACATTCAGCTGGATTGCCTATGTGGTGGCAGCATTGTGGCTTGTCAGAATGACTGACCTTGGGTGTGAATCCATATGTCAACTTATTGCAAGATGATAACATGCATACCGAAATAGCAGAAGCTGAGTTTCTTGTCAAGAAATCTTTTGACTGATAAAGGACAGTGAAATGAACTCAGCTGTTCTTAATGATCTGTTCCTAGAGGAATGGTAAAAGACAGACAGGACTGACTGATCAATGAGGGGTAGGAGATCAGGGATATTATTTTGTGTAGGTACCTCTTTTGCTATCAGTGATTTATAATTCACAGTAGTACTCTTATGAAATGCAGTGAAAACACTGATTTTCACCAAATGTACACATCAGTTGTCTGCTTTGGTAATAGTATAAACACTGCAAGGGGGCAGGAAAAAAACACAGAAACAAACTATTTCATATTCTAAAAAAGAGGTCCAAAATATCTTGGCAGTGTCCAGCTTGTCATTTACTGCCTCTGTTGTCCCTGCCAGCATTTAAATTAAGCTGGACTAGAATCAAATCAGTTCTATCACCACCCTGCTCTAACCTTTGGTTAAGATGATAATTTTCAACTTGTTAAAGTGTTTAATCTGTATCAAAAATTCATCACACTACACTTCCTGGCACATTTTTGTGACTGGTGAATAGGACCCTCTTTTCTTGCATGTTTACAGAATATTAATTCTATGGTGTCTTTATGAGACACTTGGTGCTGTCAGTTGCCTAATGCAGAGGTGCAAAACATTTTTTCTCCTCCTGAGAAATGTGATTTATTAGAATCTTATACAAACAGAATACCTTTTCAATAGTGCCAAACCTGCACCATTCAAGAGAAATGTTCATGAGAGATCTTCACCACTACAGTCCAGCTGTATTGAGTCTACTGTCTGTGACTCATAATTCATTTCCAACCCCTCCTTTTAGATAGATGAAACAAATGTCTGCATGTGTTTAGTCTTTTTGGTCAGTGTTGTCACTGGTGACATAGTTTTCAGTACCTGATGGCCACACTGAATAACTGAATAATGGCCACAGGCCAGAAAAGGTTTTAAGGCTTTTCCCAGAGGTATTTACTACTTTATGTGACATGCTGTAATTTCATCAATGTCTTTAGAAATTTAAAAATGTATGAAAACAATTATTTTTTGTTCCTTTTTTAAACGTCAGGTGAAAATCAACAGAAAATTTCACTAAACTGGTTAAAAACTAAAGTGAGACTTCAGATATCCAATATACGAGATACCCAAAACTATAAATTAAGGAATCCAGTGAGTTATTTTTATTAGTGTCATACAGCTCACATAAGACAATCACATAAGAGGTAATATGAAAAAAAAATTGGGAAAGAATATTGAATCCTATGAAAATACAGTAAAATGTTAAATAAGTTGCATTTTCCATTTGTTTCAATTTTTTTTTATTAGTGAAATTGAGTCACAGAGGAATATGTGATAGTTTTCCTCTTTTGAAAGCTGCTCTGTCAGGTCATTTTTAACAGAAGAAACTGGCTGGAGAGGAGATTTTTTTTTTTTGCTATTATGTGTCATTCAGTATTACCTGACCTCTAAACAACTTTTGGAGTGGAAAAAAAAAAAAAGAGGCATCATACTTCATAATAGACTAGATTAAATCAAGCTTACAAGGGTGAAGAATATGGAACAATTATCAAAGAAAGAGTTACAAAATATAAAATGTCAAAAGCATCTGTCTATTCCTGTGCCTATAACTCCAGCTCTTTCATTTGTTGCTATTTCATCTTGCCTGCAGCTTTCTTCTCAGGAGATAGATTGGAAGCAGATTTCAGCATCTCTTCCTCTTCTCACTTCTCCAGTTCAGGTGTCCTTGTGCTGCTGCTTTCACACTTGAAGCTGGATTTGATGCATATTTGCTAGGGGCATCAAGGAACTTCTTGAAAATATTTACTGAAAATTTTCTAGGGAAAATTACTTCATTAAACTGTGGACATGATTTGAGCATAAACTAAACACCCTTTCATAAGGTTCTGGTGGTGAACTATAAAAAACCCCACTCTCCTAAACCATTTAACCATGATGAGAAGAGAAAACAATGAGGAAGATGCTTCTTCTGCTCTATAGATTGTATTTTTGCTGTGTGTTGTGTCTCTATCCAGCAGAAATATGAATATTTCATCAAATGCCATGATTTTTTTGTTGCAAACATTGCAATGACTATTTGTGAAATAAAAAATAAATCAAAGGCAAACTTTTCCAATTCATTATAGTGTCATAGCTTCACTTTTATCACTGGGATGGTGGATTTGGGTTCTTTTAAAATAAGTTTTCAATTGTAGAGCCAGTTTTTGGTTTTTTTTTTTTTTCTTTTTTTTAAAGATATATTACATGATGTCTAAAATCCTTGCCAACTTGTTGTACAGAGCTGTTACCAAATTTTTGTTACTAGACTATGTAGGAGACAATAGTGAGTAAAGAGCCATTTGTGGTCCCAGATTTTGTTGGTATTGTTGTTGTTTTGTTTGTATGGGGTTATTTTTTGGGGTTGTTTGGGATTTTTTGTTTGTGTGCTTTTTGTATTTTTGTTTTGTTTTGTTTTAATAATACATAAAATTTTCAGGTGCCCAATGATAAAGACTGCTGCTTCAAATATTCTGCCAGCTAGAACTCCTTTTGAATAGGGATACTTTAAAAGACAACACTTTCATCACTTTTTAATAGGAAAGGGAGGCTTTTGCTTGAAAAATACTTCATCTTAAGTTGGTGTTTTGTATGTCATTTTCTTTCCTCCAGTGCAAATCCTTTTCTGTTTTCATCAATGTTTTATGAGAGGGGATAGGAAAAAGACATGGAGAATAATTGTATCAACACCTTCACAGCTTGACAAGGAATACATATTAGAGAAAACAGCGAACAAGTTGTTAGGCATGAAACAGCAATAAGATATGCAATTCTCTGTTCCACTCCTGTCATTCTTGTCCAAGGATATTAATAGAACCTTTTCACATGTATTATACAAAATTTGTGCTTAAGAAATGAGGTATTCTGTTGAAAACTGTCTTCATTTTTTTTTCCGTATAATTCCCTCACTGCTACAGCTCCTCCAAGTGTGAAGTTGTTAGATGCCTTTAGTCATATCATGTTTGCATTAAGTTGGCTTTTCGACTTAAATTTTAGCAGTATTTCAAATCTAGCTCCATTCTTATTAACCCAGTTTTGCTTAAAATGGTAATATATGAGCTAAAATTTTAGTAGGCACTTTCTGATTTATTTGCTTGCTCTGGAAACTGAGCAAAAGCACATGTCTGTTATTAAAATGTGAAGATAATTTTGTGGTATATACTTATTACTGACATATGTTGTTTGTAAATGAAACTACAGAGCAGCTGGGGGTAGAAAATCAAAATTTGGGCCAGGAAATAGTGGGAAAGATTCTTACCCATTGTCATGATAAAAAAAGTTGTCTTTTGCTTAATCAAAAATATCTCCAGGCATTTGACTCATGGCTTTTTTTTTGTTGTATTGTGCTTGTATGACTTCATGTATTGTAATCTAAACAGGTAAGTAAGTATATACTTATGTGAACCACATAAGGAGGGTCATGTCATGAGGGGAGTGTTTATACTCTCTGATCTTCTTTTTAAGGTACATGATCATGGGCATCAATGCTGTGCTGGGATCATACCTAGAAAGCATTTCCTATGTTGGGATGCAGGCTGCCCTTCTTCCTGGGTGCCCTCAGATTTCTGCAGCACATGGGAAACGGGGGGAATTCACAGTGTCAGGAGTTCTGAAGAGTCAGCCACGTGTGCTGCCCTGTTGATGGTTTGAGATTATCAGGCAACACTGAGCAAGGAGGAGGATGGCAGTGAGTGAAGAGTCCATTGAAAATTCTGAAACTTCAGTTACCAAATAAGTGCTTTTTGTTGTGCCTTTGGTGAGAAGCTTCAAGTGAAGCTTTAAGCTCACATCGAACTAAGCACAATGACACCTGGAAGAAATCTTTACATTTTTTATCTGAACAGAATAGGTCCCTACAGTGTAAATTTCAGCTTTGCATTTTCTTTTTTTGCCCTCAAATACTCCCCTTAGATTTTTAAGTACACATGCAACATACTGAAGAGATAAGAAACATTGATAATTTTCAAACACCTGACAATTTTTCAAACATTCTTGAATTGACTATGGGCATAAAAGAATTTTACAACTGTGCCTGTTCTTGGTAAGGAAAAACTAGGAAAAAGTAAGACTACTAAAGGTGATATTCTTTGGTAATATTTTGATGATGGGAAAGCAGTCCTTCATGGTTACCAAAGAAGAGATGTCAGGGCCTGACAGTGAGGTTAATAGGGCTCTGAAAGCAAGGAGCAGGCTGTGATGAATTACAGTACCTTTCTCACGGTGTAAGGGCAGTCCAGAAGGCTTTGGAAAAGTGAATAGACACTGGAATAGAGTAGAATATCATTTGAACAATCTTTTGATTTTTGGGGAAGGTTTGTTACATTTTGTATTATTTTTCTTCAAAGCATGGAATGTTCTTAGATTTTCTTTTCTTTCCACCTTTAGATTGGACATAAACTTTGTTACTCTCAGTGAATATAACCACATGAGAATAATTATAGAGTTATTCAGGAAAATAACCCATCATCGTATTCCAAATAATTTTGAACAATTTCTTTTTATTTTCATTTTAGAGGGAAGGAGAAATTTTTAGTTTTAATCAAAAATCAAGCAAAACCCAGCACAATCCAGATCTACGTGTATACTAGATCAAGAACAATGAAGTGTTTAGATATTTATACATAGAATTTTGTTTCAGTAACTTTTCCAATAAGAATTAATGGAAAGTTGTTTCACAGCTGCTGGTTTTTAGCTTGGTTGACATCTCTGTACTATTGATTCTGAAATGTCGATATTGAAAATTTGTGTGCATAGTGATGACTTAGTTTACTTTAGTTCATTAAATCAGAGCTCTTTACCATTTTAAATGGCAGAACTAGAGTATAGGTATGAACTGCATTGTCTAGCTTATTGAACAGAATTTATTTAACGCCAATGTCTCAAAATACAGGTCATACTTGAGGAGTCCCAGAGAAGGCATACCTAGAAAAGCAAACTTTAATATATATAAACTTACTGAGCAAAGTCAGAAAAATCATTAACAAACTGGACACAAAAAGCCAGACAGTGTAGTCAAGATCCCCTACTATTTTAGATGGTTTTATTCTTACCTTAGACTGAAAAAAACCCAAAACTATCCTGGCATAAAGCTCTTCTTAATTCAAGACAGCATTTTAAAGATAAATTTATTGATTTTTTCTGTATTTTTTAAAATTTAGTTTGCATTTTAAACATGCTAACAGTCACCACACACAGAGTAACTTAGAAGAGCTGGCAGGGGCTGTCATCCCTACACAGAGTATGTGAAGAAATGAGGAATAAAATGAATAAGCAGAATAAATGACTTTGTGTTAGTTTTATCAAGGAAGAGTGAATTTGAATAATAATATTCCAGTCACTTCGTCTGCCTTGTTTATATACAGTAATGCACAAAGCTTCCCCTGAATTAAATGAGGCTTTAATTTTTCTTGCTAGCTCCATTAATTATGCTGCTTTTATGCTTTTAACTAATGTGACTGTTCCTGTATCAGGTAATACACATCTGCATTATAAACTAGCATTCACAAATACCTTCATTAGGTGAGCACTTTACAATCCTTAATAATGAGAACCACCATGATAATTTATCAGGAGATATCATGCCACAAGGTTCACCAATCTCCTTGGTACAATCAGTAATTTTGAGAGTGGATGTATTGGTTGTCTCCCAGTAAACAGAAGGAAACTGTGGTACATTCAGTTGAAGATGTGGTATGTAGTCGAAGACATAATATGTAGACATAGATGTATTTTTGCCCAGGTATGCAAAGTACCAAATCTCTCCAGAATTCTTTGAGAATATGTTGCAGATGTGCTCACCCATCTTTTAAGTTGTAAAGATGAACTGGATGTTTTACCTTCTTTGTCACCACTCAAGACAAAACTCTTCATCTGTATCTCCCCTGTTCCAAGCAGATTGGGATGAAAAATATTATTAGAGATTTTCCTGCTTACAATTGTTAATTTTATTATTCAAATTTTATTAAAAACAAAACAAAACAAAGCTAAACAAAACCGTAATTTGCTCTAGAGAGCAAATCAAGAGTAGAACTATACAGAAAGGAGTTAGGAAATTCTTGAAAATTTTAAATTTTATTTTGGTCTGAAGGTGTTTGAGTGTAGATCTGTAGATCCAGGACTCTCATCCATAGTTTGAGAAGAGGGTCACCTTACAACAAAGAACTCCTGTGCCTATCAATCAAGCTGGATCCAAAGGACACTCTCAGATGGGAAATTTCAGGACCTGAGTACTGCAACCAGATGTACCGGATGAACACCTAGGAATAAGGAAAGCCAAAAGCATTGATTCCCCAGGCTTAGACAGTTACCCAAAACACATGGCAGAATTTTGCTTGAAATACTGTTTGGAGCATGACTTCATATAATTTCTAACTAAACCTAGTCCCTAATGGCAAATATAAAGGATTTGGAAGGTTTTTGCTCCTGGAAAACATTTCAGTTTGACACCTGACTGTAGCCATTTGTGCTCACAGATAGATGCACCATAAACCTGATTGTGGATGCAACATTACTATGAATAGATCTAAATGTTCATGTGAACTGTTAAACAATATTATGTGATTATGAGACAGGAAAACCATCTCTCTTTTCCAATAAGTAGGGTTATTATTTAATACAAATTATACACTTAAGATATAAATGCTGGTTAAAGGAAGCATGATCCTATTGGTTTTGGTTTTAAAAATTGTGGTGGCTCAGTCCACCCTAAAAGCTATAACTTGTTTGTTTCTTATGTATTCAGTGAAATATAGCAATTATAACCACTGAAGTGGGTTATGCCTGTTTAAAGAAAAGTAGAGAAGCATACAGTAAATAGGCTTTGCAAACTCATTTTCAAAATTGATCACAACATAAGTTCTAAAATACTTCTTGCAGATATATTTTGTTTATTGCTGTCTCTGGTGTCATGCCTTAGGTACAAGAGAAGTTTGCCTTCTGAAGAGTATGGATAGTCTAGGAAAAGCTTTTGCTAAATACCTTCTCAAAACACTTTTATTAAACATGACAAAAAATCCAGAATAAAAAGTTATAATCCTGTTAGTTTGATTATTTCAAGTAATGGACCTGGGACCAAAGCACAACCTTAAAACATCTTTTCCATTTCTTCATTCCTATGGTTTTTGGGTTTTTTTGTGGTTACTCATATGAGACTTGTTCTTAACCACACTGAAAACAACTCTATATCTCTCTAAAGATCTGCTTTATTGGGAAGGCTATGTTCCATTGTGCCTCTTGAAGGAACATCTTCTAAATTAATAGGGATTATAAAGAAATGATGCAAAAATACCTCTGAAATGGAGTAAAAGGTCAGAATTTTTTTAGACAGAATTTAGAAGCATATTATTTTATAGGAGACTTGGTTTAGTTCTCTCCTTATTCATAGAATATCTTAATTGCAAAATCTGATTAATGCTACCAAATTTTCTTGCCATATGTACATATATATCCCAAAAGATTCTCTTTTTCCCCTTTCACTTTTCTCCTTTCAGATCAGCATTTGTTCTGAAAAAATTGGGTATCTATGTCCATTTAGGTGATTATGAATTTCATAACTGCATAATTAATACAGGGATTCTTAAATTGGAAATATTCTTTGATCACAAAAAATGTGTCCAGGGAAAATAAGTTTTCTTTCTGATTTGGTTGTTAGGTTTTTCCCATTTTTTCCCCAATTGATAACATTGTGTTTGGTGAAGCATAATAATCTAGATCTATATCTTCAAATTTTAAAATGTTATTTTATAAGACAGCACTTAAATTGTATTTCAGAAAACAATCCACAGAAATTATCAGTGAGGGTTTATTTTGTTCTTTTCTTTCCCATAGCTGCCAAGCTGACTACAAATATCCATGCTTGAATTTTTCGAAGGTCTTTTCTAGTAGTGATCACTGGAGTGCTATACAATAGTAAAGGATTTCAATACTATTTGTGATTCCCTCTCCTTTCCCAACCCTTTACCTGAGTTTATTGGTCTTTACATCACAGTCAATTGTTTGAAGTATTTTTTTTTATTTTTTCAATACACATAAGCAGTAAAGTCCATTCTCAGAAAGAAATTGTCTTACTCTAGCAGTGATTACATCAAATCTCAAGCTCACTGTGCTCAAAATTAAGGATGAAAAAGATTGTCCAATTTCTCTATACAAACTGTTTTCTGAATTCCTAAGTTTCTGGTTAGTGCTATTTGCTCCTGTATTTACAAGCCAACATAATAAAATTACTAGATATTTCATGTCAGGAAATAGGAAATAATTTTCCTCTGGGCAGATGGGAGAAGATCATTAGGGAAGTGACTGCATTCACTTTTGGATAACAAACTCTGCACTTCAGCAATTCAACACATTACTGGCAACCTTCTTATCTCCTACTCTTTTGCTGATACCCTGAGACATATGGTCCTTTGTATAGAAGTGTTAAATGTGTTCTATTTTACAGGTGTCACATATTTATTGTACAGAAGATAATAGTGCAGATGTTCTGGAGAACGTTTTTGAGTTCAGTCCCTATTGAATTGTTTCCCACAGTTGCAGGAGACTGGATCTGGTGGCTGATAACAGTCTTTTCAAGCCTTGAGTTTCATGTTTTGAGGCATTAAGGAATTTAGGCATAGAAAATAAGAATACCTGGGTACACGTTCTGCCTATGCAACATGCATGACTACAAAAATGATATTTTTACAGACCTTTATATCTTACTGAATGTGAAATTTGATAGCATTTAAAATTTCAAGGTTTTTATCCTGCATCCCTTGAGTGCAGTGTTGCAGCCTTCTTCTGTTGGGATCTCAAAATATTTCTTTCAAAATAAAACAACTTAATTTTGTAGGTGTTGCTTCTCCTGCAAACACTTTAGCTGTTGGAACAAAATAACAAACATTTTTAACCTCCAGCAATCTGAACATTTTAAACATAGATGGGAAGGTATGAAGTATGTCTGTGATTGTTCTGGACATTCCTTATATACAACAAAATCAGTAAGAGCTAAGGCAAAAAGAGAGCCTTAGGGCACTGAATAGTAATGTTTAGATTGGAAGGGCTATTAGAAAGCAATGTCAGAATTCTGTTCCTGTACTTTCTGGCATAACATCGCAGGGATGACACTCTGCTGTGATGCTTACAGGAATTGTCTGATAGAGTTTAAGAGTGTATAAATCCACTAACAATACATAAAAAATGAATGTGAATATTTAACAGCTGAGTGAAACATCTGATATTCCTTTTAACAAAGTCAGTACTGAGTTTTCTCTCCTTTCATTTAACAATGAGATTTCTTCACCGGAATTTAAACAACAAAATTTCATTTTTGTAAGTTTTGCAGAAACTGCTTATGTGCCTAAAAACTATTGAGACTTATTGGAAGAAAAGGAGGGAGAAAGTTGGAATCAGCTGTCTGTTTTGCCAAACATTAAGAACTAATTAGTGAGAGAAGCCTCTGCCTGAATTAAGGTGCAAATGAGACCACATGCAGAAGTCAACAATACAGATTTCATTTAACAACAGATGTAGATAGAGAGATAGAAAGGAATAGAAAAGGGAGATAGAGAGAGAGAGATCAAGCAGAAGATTGTCATCACCCATGGATCCAGAGGCATCTCACTTCACATTCTTCTTCTTGGTTGTGGATTTCCTGAGGTTGTTCAAAACTTTACATCATTTATACATCTTAGCAAACATAGGAATTAACGCTCATTGGATACACAGTTCTCTTATTCTGTTGATTGAATGATTCCCTCACTTCTAATGCCAATTATTCCCCATGTTAACTCTTTTTCTTTTTTTTAAGTTGGTTTCTTGAGTTGATGGGCTGCAAGTCCTCATCCTGATCTCCCCCTGAAAGAATTACCTTTTACCCATCAGAGCAGATTTTAGCACAGTTGTTAATTTGGCTTTCCTTTTCTTTGACCAGTGATATGCATATAAGTAGTTGCTTCTCTACACTGTTTGCCCCAGTGGGAATTTTTGTCTGGATGCATTAACCAGGATGAGCTAACCAGATCTCACCTCTCCCAGACCTTGAGTTAGCACCATCCTGTTGCTCCATCCTGTGCTTATCTCGTGGCAAAACCCACTGAGACAGGCAACTGTGCCCTTTAGAAAACAAATGACAAACTGTCTCATTAACGCCTAGCATATGGAATTTCAAATCTTCAAAGAAATACACAAAGGGAAAAATTATTTTCATTTGAGATTATGTCCAAAATTGCATAATTCTTGCAGAAGAAGGCAAAGAATTTTTTTTTTTTTGGTTCATAAATGATTTGGATAAACACACAAGACGTTTAATACTGTTATGCAGAGAATCTTCCTATAAAAACCTGGGTCTTAGTAAAGTGACAGATATGACTTAAAATGTTCTGCTATTATTATCTGCCTCTTTTTCAAAAACACTGATGAAAATCTGCAAGTATGGTAAACAGGATGCAGACTGGGTGGATCTTACCCCACCTGGGGCAATACTGGTCCACTGAGTCAGTGCCTCTATGTTAGAGACCCTGCTGGCTAAATACATACAGTGGGACACAAACTTGGCAAAGCAGTGAAGTTTACCCTTTTTGGCTCTTAAGTTTGTGGAAATGAACAAATTCAGTCTCATTTAGTTTATGAATGATTGGTGTTTCTTACATGACCTTCTGAGATGTCTTATTGATGGAAAAGACCCCTCAAATTTTAATGTATATAAAAAAAATCATCGACTAATAATGTATCTTGACAATTGTACTACTGAAAATCCCAATGAAAATCAAACCTGGAGGGTAAATATTGTGTATCACAGGGGTTTCTCATTTCTAGCTATTTTAAACAGCAGTGAAATGCAATCTTAATGACGCATGTCAAAAGTATATGCTTAAAACTTGCATGCTGTATTGAGGTATTCTGGATCATATTTCAAATCTGATGCAAACATCAGTGGTGAAAACTTCAAAATAAAAATATCATTATTATAATAAATTAATGCCACTTACTGTCTTGAAACTAAACTGAAACATCTGCTATATCGTGGGAAATATTTAGCACCGATGTTTAACTTTCAGAAGTTTACTTAAGATTTTCATTGGAATTTCATACCTACTGATGTGTAGGACATAGCTCAAGACAAGATTTCTAAAATAGTGTAGAATATAATGAATGTTAATGAAAATAAAGTAAAATGAATTGTAAAATGTTAATATTTGCTGCAAAAGATATATTCTACTCCTTAGCTCTTTCTTTCACTTCATTGGCTGTATCTCTAGACATTTCCTTTTATCCTTTTAGTGTTCTTGACTTATTCTACTTACCCTCCTTTGCTCTAGGTAAAAATGTATAGAAAAAAGTATTCAAAATATTTTTATCAATTAATTATTTTCCTTTGATTTCATTATTATTGTCACTTTTATCTTTAAATTTTTAAGTCTTTCTATTTGTTATTTTTCTATAATTTTCTCTTGCATTTTTCTTATTGGTCTCATGTAAATAATATGATCTGCCACTACCTTTCTCTAATATTCTCCCTTCGTTTTTCTCTTGTTTTTCACTTGTCTCTTTCTACTTCTCATCCTTCCTCAGTCTGTTGTGTTTCCCTGTCCTTTTCTTTTGTTTCCTATCATAAAGTAATACTTTGTCTGCTTCCAACAAATCATTATCTAAAAGCTGGATTTTTTAGAACAGTGTTCTGAATCTACATCACTAGTAACAAAAGCAGAAGTTGCAATGCCATTGCTTTCATGTTATATTCATGTTGGTTGTAGACTGTAATGCAACACTTGAGAATGCCTTTATTTTAAAAGCCAATATTTATATTGTAGTGAAGCACAAATTCATCCTTGGATAAGAAGCCTAGGACAAGTATTTGGATTGCTAAGTAACAGAGAAGTACAGGATGAGAAAAAATTAGAAAATAAGAGGCAATAATATTATTTTTCTGCAGGAACTATTTGTTTTATTTTGCTCTATAGTGGCTCATGCTAGGGAGTGTTTGAAATAAATATTCAGGGAAATGGATGAAATATACTCATAGGCAATCACAGATTAAAGTGTGATTCACATTTCAAGTTTCTGTTGTCATTCAGGATGGTACTTAATAAGAGCAATGCATTGAGGTCAAGATGAAGCTTTGAAGTCAACATCACTGATAAGAGCTTTTTGAGTATTAATTTGTATATAATTGTGTCTGAATAGCAGCTTCTTTTTTTACTGTCCTTTTTTTTTTCCCCCTCTCTGATTTACTAATAGTACAGACAAATGAAGAATGTGAATCTAATGCTGTGTGGAAAGCAGAAAGACCTGGAAATCACCAGAGAATTGAAGAGAGTTCTTCATTCGCTATTTTTTCTTTGCAGAATCAAAGCTTATTTACTACTTTTAAATTTAATTGAACATATGTAATGAACCCCATTCCACATGTCACATGAGTTTTTGGAAACTCTTTAGAAGAACACATAGATACATCACTTTAAAATGTAAAAAAGTTAATTACAAACAGATAATGAGGAAGAGAGATAATGAGGAAGATAGATGAAGATCTGGCAGGTCATTGCCCAGATAAAAAGAGAGCTGGGTGGAATGACCTTTTAGGTAAGGCTTGTGCCTCCACAAGCAGCTGGAGAGCAAGCTGCCCTGTTACTGAAGTTCATGTGGCAGCTGGATCTGGGGACATACAGGACCCATGGAGCTCCTCCTTTCCCAGGTCCAGCTCACTGCAAGGCTGAGCACATACTCCCAGCAGAGACATGCACAGTATTAACATGGCCAGTGCACAGACTGACAAAAGTGTGTCTTTTTAGCACAGCTCTCATCCCCACAAGAGCAGCACGGACTGTTCCTCTACTCCAGTTTATCAGGATGTGAGATAATTACTGCAGCAATCTACCTGTTACATAGCTGCCTGTACCTGCTCAATCCTCTTCTTAGCAAGTCTGAAAGCTACAGCTTCTCTGAATTGCTAACAATGGACACTCAGGACCTACCAGCTTGTGGTGTCTCATTCTTGCTTCCCTTGGCCTGCCATTGTTGCCACCTTTTCCTTCATACTTGTTCTCTCACAGCCACCTTATTCCCTTCCTTTCCTTACCTTTGACTCCTCTCCTTAACATCACCTAAAAAGTTTCTCACATCCTGCAATCTCCTGAAAACATCTTTTCATAAGTTTCATGCACTCCTCCATACCTCTGTTGCTATTAAGTCCCATGCTCATTGAGACAGCAAACTTCTTCAGTTGTATGCAGTCAGAGAGAGAAAGCTCTGGTCAGGGGCAACAGTCTCATTATGTGGTCTTAGAGATTAACCATTAGATAATTCAACAAAAAAATACTCCCACATGTCATGTAGAATTCATTATTTATTACTAACAGACATAGATAAACTGGACAGATAGTTTAAGGTACCCATACCTGAGGAGAAAAGAGGCACACCTCTCTTGAGACAACTCATAGGAAAGAGATGTCTCATATATTCATATACACATATTTTTCACCTCTAAAGGCTGTATCACTTCATTTACTATAGATATAATTTGATTGAATTGTTTCAAGCAGATGTCTTTGACATGGCTAAAGAAGATGCTATGGTCTCTATATTATTTAACATCCATAGGTATTAAAAAGGTAAATTAATAAGAAGTAAATAGTTTACTGATTGCTAGAAGATGATTGGATGGATGTCTAGTCCTATGATGAGAACAAGTTATTATTTGAAGCTAGTACAGTTTTGGTTATTCAGGATATGATTGTTATTTTGTAATAACATGTCAAAGATCAGTAAAAACATTTAATTCATTTTTTTCTAAACAGGTTATCTCCATGAAATATTCAATATTGTTTAATTTCTTCTTTTTATTTAGGCCAGGAGGAATAAGATAAATGCAATTACAATTATACAAGTAAATGTTATTTCAAACCCTCTAGCAGCAGGAAATAGCTTCATAACAAAATTATGTAACAGCTGCTATCACTAGTGATCAGCTTGATAATGTTTTCTCTCTCTTTTTCATTTATCAATAAGAGTTATTTCATGGCAGTGTCTTCAACAAGTTGTGTAGTGAGGAAGAAACAAGGCAGATACAGTGTACCCATGTAAATATGGAAATGGTGAAGCAGTATATGGTCTTTGACACAGAAATGTCTTTGGTCTTCTTTGTACAGTAGCCAGTTGTCATCTATTTGTTTTATTTATGATAACTAGATTGACAAGAGATTGTTCAGGCCCTAATGAAATAAGCCCCTGCTTTACATTGCATCAATATTTGTGAAAGACTGAAAGGTCTGTCTGTAATAAGGTGATTTTGTCATAGTTAAATTTTATGCATAGACTCTATGGTAGCTGCATAGTTAAACCAGCATAATTATGCAGTTAGAATTGCTGAAAAGTCATCTGGGTTTTTTGGGTCAGTTCAGCTATGAACAAAACAGGAAATAATTATTACATAAACAAACAAATAAGACTATTTTCCAAAGAACAAAAGAAAATTGTGTGCACTGAGCAAGACTGCAAATATAATATGATACAATGAGAAGGATGTTACTGCATATCTTTAGAGACCTATCTGCTAGCAAACAGTGATGTAATGTGTGGAGGAAAAGATTTTGCCCAAAAACTTCTGTATACAATAAATTCTATAAATAAAGTTGCTAAAGAAAGTAAAAAGCATATGCAAGTCCAGGATCAGTAGAATTCATTTCAGAAAAGGAGTCAGTTTGATGCTCAGACATGGTATTTACCAGGTACAACCAGGTATTTATGACTCTGCCACAGCAGTGGTTTCACAGTCCATGGACAGCTCTGACTTGTTTTAGAGAGTCTTTATGTTATAATACTTATATTTCTCCTTTAAGCATGCTGCTCTCAATAACATGTATATTGAGCTTGTTGATTTTCCAGCATGATGTACCTCAGACAACTTTTGAAGAGGTTGGCTCAGCTGGCAAGATACCATTCCAGCTGTGGCTACTAGAGGAATTTTCTATTTCTAGATGACCCCCTTACATCTGGGAACATGTGCAGTAGCATTTTAGCAAAACCAATTATGTTCACATACCTTTCCTTTAGTAATAAACTAAAAACCAATTAATTTTACATGCCAGCTTCCAGCAAAAGTCAGAAATCTGTTGTCATTTTCATTATTTTGTTGTTAATAACGTAATGTTTCTTATAAAATTCCTGAGTAGAATGTTGCCTTACTTTTGAGAAGCAATATTTGTACACTCCTGCAGCTGTTTTCTCACTGGAGATGGAAACAGATAAAGATTCTATATATGCTCTAAGAGCAAGTAACTTGTTTTCCTTTATGTACATTTTCATTCTAGAATAAATAGAATTGAGAGTAAAGGAAGGAATTTATAATTTCTTATATCTACTGTAACAAGACCTAGCCTACTTGGACCTTGCATGATCTAGACTGCATTTCTTAACAGTGCAAGGGCTGACTTAAGTTAGAGATCAAGAAAAAGCATACATTCTCCTATGCCAGACAATATTTGCCCTGGAGCCTTGAAAAAAAAAACAACAAAAAAAACTCCAAAGAACAAATTAACCCACCAGCATCACAGCTGGTAAGAAAAAAATTCTATGTTCATTAGAAAAAACACAACCTTTTATCAATTGCAATTCAGCCAAGCCATATTTCAGTAATTGCTATCACTTATACTTGATGGTTTAGGGACCTTTCTCTCACCCTCGTCTTTCAGTCTCCCCCCCTGCTTTTTTTTTTTTTTTTTTTAATATATTCAGTGGTTCTTGAAATGAAATGAAGAGTTAGAGATGGCAGCATGTCAGGAGAAAGGATATGTAAATAATAAGCCCAAATATTCCTTCAGTCCCTAAGGAGTAGAAGCAAAGACATTGTTTCTGACTCACTCAATTAAAAATATTCTAAGCGAGGGTGCCCAGGTTGAGAAAGCAGCCAGGTTGAGAAGTGCTTCAGAAAGTTCTGGTTACAAGGTGACAATACAGAAAATATTACATATGGAAATGAAATCAAATATGCAAGCTCAAAAAGAACTGGTTCACATATAAAAACAGTAATTTCATTGCCTGTGTCAGAAAAACACGCTCCAAAATATGAATTCCAGTTCTGACATGCAGTCCTGGCTAAAAGTTTAAGGAATCTAGCATCCCTGAAGCAAGGTAGGATAACACAGAACTGCAGGAAAATTAAGGTTATCAGACTCCTGATATTCATCAAGCACAGACACGTGCTCAAAGCAGAACTAACTTCAAAGTAGATCAGTTTGCTTCAGACTTCTAGGTCAGTTTTGAAAATCTCCAGGAGCCTCTGGAAAACACAGCCTCATGTATAAACACTTGCAACTGGATCATATATTTTCCTCTTTCTCCAGGAAGGAATTGCCATGCTACTCAGCCTATTTCCTCTCTGTTTTCTAGTGCACCTCAGAGAACAGTCTGATACTCTTTCCCGTTCCCCCACTTTCTGCAGTGTATAAATATTATAATAACTTTATAATATAAATATTATAAAGTCACAGGTTGAGCAAGCACATAGGTAAGTTTTATAGACATAACCTGAAGGGCTGTGTGATAGCTATTCTTCTTCAACAGCCCCACCACAGTGAGACGAGGATTTGTGGTGAATATTTTGCAATCATCTTATATTATTTTTAATATTTCTTATATTAAATATTAAATATTATATTAAATGTTTCTTATACTCAATTTTAGTCTCCTCTCCAATATGCCCTAGCATCCTCCTCTCACTCTTTCCCAATGATACCATTTCACTAACCACTGAAGAAGTTAGCTTTTTTCCTCCCCTTCCTTTCTACTACACAACCATAGAATATAAAATATTGTTCTTTTTTTTTTGTCTCAAGAATTACAAGACCATCATTTTTTGACTTGCATGTGATTATGATTATTTGTACCTGAAATAATTTCAGTACTGCCTTGGAGCAAACATTCAGTTGGCATAAGTTTTTCTCACAGCACACTGCATGATAGAGCTGGCTCTGGTGTTTCTGATTTCCCAGCCTGCTTGTTTGACTAATTAGATGTTGGGCTCTGTAGATGTTTTTGAAGTTGTTTATTCCCTATCTAATGACATTACATGTGTCACAGCAACTGGTAATGTGAAGTGCTCAGCTTAGAAAATACACAGGAAACATCTGGGGTTAGACACTGCCAGTCTGTAGAGAATCTTTATTTATTTATTTACCAAAATAAAACATCCTAGAAAGGGAGGGAAAGAAAGAGATAAATAAAAAACATATTAGTACTCAGGCAACCATTACATAAATTGCTAATACATGTTCAATATCTCAGAGAGAGGAAACAAAGGCACTGCCTCTGCTTGTGCACATCTTCCACTGTTCTGCAATATTGGCTTGCAGCATTTTATTCAATTTTAGGCAGTATTTACTTTTTTAGTTTCTAGAAGATATTCTAGTAGTCTGTAGCTAAAAGTAAAGGTATATTTGTAATAAAGAAACAATAACTTTGGGTTTTCCAGTGGATTCTAGATTTATTTCATATTTTTCTCATAAAGTGGTTTTGCATTCCAAATGATCACATCTGGCAGCTGCCCAAGTAAAAGAGTCCTGCCAGCTCAAAGACACACTGCCAGAACATTAATATTCATATTGCATTTTGGTCTTCTCATTTGTGTACTTAACTCTCTGAGACACAGGAAGGTCTGTGGGGAACACTCATGTGGGAGCTTCAGCCAGTTGTGCATCAGAATTTCATTAAAAAACAGAGAGGAACACGAATTTTAAAAGCATAGGCCCACTACTGCCCTTAGAGAGGGTTATTATATGGTAGGTAATTAGCATCAGGTGGGACTATAACCTGGAAGTTGCTGAAGCTGACTATCCTAGCTTTAATCCAGAAGAAGGCTGGGATTGTAGGTTTGTGCTACAGTTTCTGGAAGATGCTTGAAAAAATATAATCCAGTTCCTACAGACATCTGTAATGAAAAAGGTGAAATATGTTTCACTTTCCAATTAAAAGAAACTCACAAGCAAATCTCATTTTAACCCATCAGAGGTTATGTTAGATGAACTTAGGGTGCATTAGTTTATGAAAGCAGATTCCAATATACATATTCTAAATGAAATTTATTGGAAAATATTTATATTGTAAAAACATATTTCAAAATACATTTTTATAGTATAATAATTTGGGGAAAAATATTTACATGTGATCTTATTAGCATTCCCAAAATTTATCCTTGCATTTTCCATACCTTTAGGAATATGTTTTTTTATGTTCTCTGTAAAAAGCAAGACATTATATAGTAACTAGAGGGTGGTAAGAGGAATTTTTTATGTCTCTTATATGAAGAACAGTGGTCCAAACCTTCAAAGTGTTCCTAGAACTGCAGTTAAAACTGAAGATCATTATGAATGATCCTATGGTAAAATAACATAGATATGGACAAAGCTTATAGTTATTCTCTCCTTCATTCTAAATAGATTGTATTCAAACACCTATATAAAAACAAGATAGACCAAATATGTCCTGATCCTTGCTCCTGTATTCCTTATTCCTTATTATTTTCTTTTTCCTGTATTCCTTATTGTTTGTCAGTTTAACTTCTTATTATTTGTCTCCTTTATATAGAGATAAAATATTTAGCTAACTTTTACTTTGCTTCTTACTGTAGTTATAAAAAGGAAAAAATAAAATAAAATAGCTTGTTGTGTAAAGAAAAGTTTGGAAAAAGATTTTGAAGACAACCATGATTCATTTTAACTGAAAGGTGACTAGTAAACAAAAATTTGAGAAATGGGACCTGACATGTCATCAAAAAGAAAAAAAAATCCAAAATCGTAAAAAGATTTTGTCAAAATATAAACAGTAGGCTGTAACTAAAATGCCATTTTGAGAGATTAACCTTTTTTTGACTTCAAAATTTTGGAGAGATTTAGCTGTCATTGACAAAGAGAATTATAAAAAGCATTGGACCTTTATTTTAGCAGAGGGCAAAAGGATAGGTCAGGGTACTGATAGCTGCTAGGAGAAGGTAACACAGCCCCTCTGAGCTTGACTACCTTTTCTGCCCAAGAGTACAAAGTAGGGATTTTTATGACAGTTTAACCTTTTTCAATCTTCATGAGGAATGCACAGCAAGTAACCCTCAACTTTTGGAGCTTGTGCATCACAGATCAAGTATTCTTTAGGATAAATAAATCTCTGCTAACATTTTAGATTTTTCATCTAAAAATGCAGTGGATGAGTAGCTCATAAGGCATACAAAAGAGCACAGAATCTGTCCAATATTGCTGTGACAAATTCAGCTTGTGTCACAAAACAAAGCATTAAAGAATTCATTTCAGACCCTCCAACTAATTTGATAAAGTATCTTGGTAATTTCAGACTATTTGCACAGATAATTTTTATTCAATATAAACTGTAAAGACCCATTTGCTCTTGTGCTATTTTGGTCATTCACCAAAGAACACTTTTCCATTGAACTCTTGCAGAGAAACCCCCAGTACCAGATTTCTTCTGGATTTTTTAAATCAAGAAAATGTATTATGTTCTTTTTTAGTAGCACAACTTTTTACATCAACAGATAGGATAGAGACAGAAAAATCTAGAGAGTCTTTTCTCTAAAGGCACATACTCATATGCTGCGGAATTAGCTACAGAAACACAGGAATGACCACTCTTCTCAGACACATAAGTCTATGAAATTATTTATGTACTTTCAGATGTTAATGGCATTCTCTAGACCATGATCTCATTTGCTTATCTTGAAATATATTTTGATAAGAAATCTGAAACTTGTTTGCCTGTACCCGGTTGTGCTAAATAAATATTTTCTCTTTGGCTACATAAAATTGAACACTCAATCTAGGTAGATGTTATTCTTCTGCTGCTATAGAACTTTGTGGCATACATGGAAGGGTTAATCATTAAATAATTATGCAATTAACAAAGTGATTGATTTTTTTCATCTAGTTGGTGGCAAATAAGAAAATTATACCATAGCAACCATATTTGAAAATAGAGTGATTTTTCCAGTCCATTTCCAAGCTCTGTGTACCTGTATAACAAATCCCTATTGAGTAGACCTTTTTATGCATCATCATTTGGTGTCTCTAGTGCTCAAAGCAGGTAGTTGCCATTTCTTTTTATCTCAATAGTATGGCTGTCTTGCTGCTCAGGCAGTCCACAGAAAACTGTATGAGTGAAATTCTGGCCTGCAGCTATCTGATTTTTAGTTGTGAAGGAAGAAGAACCTTTACTTCATTCTAAAAATGATAATATTTTTCATTTTCCTTTAAAATGGCATGCAAGAAGAAGAAAACAACCATAGTGGTGGACAACAACTATGAATGTGGTATAGGTAACAAAGAGAGTGCAGCACCACAACTCCATTTCAAAACCAGTACAGATGTGCTAAAATTGGGAGCAGTTTATATTTACAAAAACTTAATTAACCAAAATATGCCTTTTCCAAAGCATGTCATTGACTTCATTGGTAGATTGGTATATTGTGGTATATCATGATATTGTAAGCTACCATCCACCCCTTTGCCAAAATCTCCTGTTTTTCCAAAGCAGTGGAAATTATTGCAGTAGAAAATACATTGAACCACTTTTGGAAAATGGCTAATGTCTCCTCGGAGAAATGTATTAATTCTCACTGCTCCATGTTGCACAGTAAAATGTGTATCCTTTGGATTCAGTAAATTACATAAAACATGATGCAAGAAGAAATATGGTTGTACATTAAAAAGTCAGAGGTAAATACAAAAGGCAGCTGAATTACTGGAGAAAGTTCTCTGGTAAAATTACAACATTTATTTGACTTAGAATTATATAAATTTGTGGGGTATGGTATTTCTCTGGACCAGGAGTACGTCAAAATTGTTATTAAACAAATATTTTACAAATTAAAAAAATGTTGTGGATTTGGCTACTTTCTTCATTCGTTCATCAGAAGAACCTAAATACAAAAATGCAAAACTTAAAATTACTATTTTCTTGTAAATTAAATTGTTGTTGAAAATATTTGCATGACAAATGAAAAGTGGGTTTGGTTTTTTTAAAGTCTTTTCAGGTTTCTTGGGAAAAGGCAGTTTCAGCTAGGCTTGTTATTTCTGCAGCTAAAATGCCTGCAACTTAAATATTTGTAAAGAGTGAGAAAAATAACTCCATTTTCCCTGGCTGATTCTGAAACCTTTGTTCCCTTTCTTTGAATAGGCGTAGGCAAACATATAATTTGTCCTGCCTTTTGTCTAATTGCAAACAATAGATTAAGTTCAGCTGAACATGCAAGGGAAAAGATAAAAGCAAACATTGTCAAGCACTTTCCATTAGCTGTATTTTTTTTTTTTCCCTGAAAATGCCAGAGTGTGGTGAAGCTTTTCTTCTCTTTGTTTTAAAATCATATCCAGTGGGTATGGCTCTCAAGGAAATTGAAAGGTCACGACATGCACGCACTGAAGGTTGGGATGGTAGCATAGGTTTGTACATCTGCTGGAAGCTTTTGGATCACAGCTGCAAAAAGGTGCAAAAATTTAAATTATTTAAGGCATAATCCAAATGGCTTTTGAGATATCATTTCTTCCCATATATAATCTAAATCAACCATTCGGTTTCAGTTTAAAGCCATTTCTCCTTATCCTATCACTACATGTCCTCGTAAAAAGTCCCTTGCCAGCTCTGTTGTAGAATCCCTGGAGCCTTCTCTTCTCCAAGCTGAGAGGTAGACCAAGCAGGGAACACTGAAGCTCACAATTACCTGTGTGTTAGCTAGTGTGGATAAAACCCTTGCACTGTAATTCTTAATGTGTGAAAAAAATTACAGAAAATGTGCCACAGAGTAAATTTCATATGATAGAATCATACCCTGCATCATCCTTTGTTATGTAACTTCTGCTTGTAAAGCATAACTGCTTTTTTCGCTGACTCCCCTGAAATATAGATTACACTAGATCTACTTAAAAATTTACTTAAGCTATACTTCTCTAACCAATTTCCTTATAGTTCGATTACGTTTTGTAATAGATATTAGATGTGGTCCATGGCAGTCTGACCTTTTGATCAAATCACAAGCTCTCGTACAGGCAACTAGAAAATTCATGTGGGGGGAAACAAGCAACTTAATATTAAAAGTCAATTCATTGAACACTGAAGCATCAGAGGAGTGTGATGTCTAGTTTTACTGAAAACCATAAATATAGATCTTAATTTGATACCCATACCTTAAGTTTGTCATATTGTTTTGAGGTAGAGTTTCTGACTTGAAAACTGCAGGAAAACCCATAATTTCATTTAAATAGGGCATACTAACTTTAATCTTTTATTGAATTTCTGTGAGGTTCTTACAAATTTGAGTAATCACAAAGTTCATCAACAACACAGGAAAGGCCTTTTAATTTATATCCTCTGTTCTTTGGAGACATGCATTCAGCACTCTAGAGACTTAATGAACCTTCTTTTCAGAATTGCTATTTTCTTATAAAAAAGATTTGTAATAAAACAATAATTTCACAGAAAAAGTATGTCATTTCCTACCCTCTAACTGGCCCCTGCCACACAAGATTTTAGTTTTGTTAAATATTAGCAATAGACAAGTAGATTTTTGCCCATTATATTATATAAGGAAATAATATTAAAAAATCAGGCTTTTTAATCTACCAGTGATTAAATTTGAAAAAAAAACCCCAAAAAAAACAACAAACAAAAAACCAAGATAAATCTAATTTTTCTAGCTCTAATTTTAATAGCAAATTTCACTGGTATGAATAAAAAAAAAAAGCCAAACAGAAAAAATCAAATCAAAATCTGCTTTTAGAAATATTTCTTAGAAAGTTTACACTGGGACACTGTAAAGCAAGACAGCAAAAATGAAAATTGGCTTTCACAATGATGGTGAAAGGGACATGCTAAGTGAAGGGGTCACTTCTGCTCTCCAAACCTCATTGTATCTGAGCTTTCTTTTCCCAAGAAATGAAATTCTTTGACAATTTCAGTCAAATACATACACAATTTTGTGATGTCCGTGACATGCTTTAGAAAAGGCACACTTTGGTTAATTGTTTGTAAACATAAGCTTCCTCCCACTTTAGTGTATCTCCACACCAGATAAACAACACTCAAATAAATCTTCCCAGCATCTATAAAGGAATATCTTAAATTCTGTTAAGTGTTATAGAAGTGCTTTTGTTTTCCTTTAACAATTGTAATTTGGAAGAAAAATATTAAATCTAATTCTGTTTAGTTGGTTTTCATAGTGAAATATGTTGGTATGAAAGGATAGATTTGCTACTGTTTTGCTAAAGCAGAACAGACAATGTGAGAGTGATCATGAGATTAAATGGTGTATTAAAAGCAGATGAGCTTTGGCACAAAAAGTGGCTTTTCTGTGTTCCTGATCACTTTGATTTTGGTGTTCAGCAGAGCATGAACAAAGTAAGGATGGAAATGTTGTGTTTTGTCTTACAGTGAACTACATTGAACTTAGGTTTTGCATAACCAAATCTCTATCTGAATTAGAAACTATGCTCTGTACAGGGAAATATGGATTCTGCTAATTAATGTATGATTTGGTATAATTTAATTAGAAATGCTTTTAGAAATAGGAGGATGTTTGTCTGATAAAGCTGAGAACAGAAAGTCAGACAGTATGCAAAACTTCAATTCAGGTTTGCGTGGTTTTATTGGCTTTGCACAGCCTGGTTTTTGGGAACAGGGGGGAGCACAGAGGTGGTTTCTTTGAGAAGGTGCTGGAAGCTGACTCAACATCTGGCAGAGCCAATCCCCAGTGGCTCCAAAGACGGACATGCCATTGGCCAAGGCTGGACAATTAGAAAAGGTGGTAATGCCTCTGTGATGACATGTTTAAAAAGAAATCAAAGCAAAAGTAATTGCACAGCTATAATTGCAGCTTGAGAAGAGTGGAGTGAGGCGATTTGAGGAGAACAACTCTGCAGACATGAAAGTCAGTGCAGAAGGAGGGGGAGGATGTTCTCCAGGCACTGGAACCAAGATTCCTCTGCAGGCCATGGTGCAGACCACGGTGAAGCAGCTGTGCCCCTGCAGCCCATGGAGGTCCATGGGGATGCAGAGATCCATCTGCAGCCCACGGAGGGGCCCCAGAGTGGAGCAGGTGGATGCCTGAGAGGAGGCTGAAAACCCATGGCAGACCCAAGGCCAGGGGCCCTGCTCCCATGCTGGAGCAGCCTGTCCTTGGACCCTGCGCCCTGTGGAAGAGTGACCCGTGCTGCAGCAGCCTGGGGAGGAATGTTTGTCCATGGATGGACTCACCCTGCAGCATTCACAGGGAGCTGCTGCTCGTGAGATTGGAGCCACGCTGGGGAGGGTCACAGAGAACTGCCTCCCGTGGGAGGGACCCCACGGTGCAGCAGGGGAACAACTCCTCTCCCTGAGCAGCGGGACAAGCCACAGGGATGAGCTGACCATAACCCCCCTTCCCTCCCTCCTTGCACTGCTGGGGTAGCAGGTAGAGCTGGAAATGGGGAGGGGTAGAGGGATGTAAAGAATGTAAAACCAGCAAATGGGAAGGTCTTTTTAAGGGTTTATTTTACTTCTCATTATCTTGCTCTGATTTGGCTAGTAATAAATTCACTTTGTATCTCGAAGTTGAGCCCGTTTTGCCTTTGATGGTATTTGATGAGTGATCTCTCCTAGTCCTTAACTCATGAACTCTTCATTAAATTTTCTCTCTTTTGTTCTGCTGCAGAGGAGACTGAATGAGCAGCTTTCATGGGTGTCTGGCATCTGGCCTGGGTCAACTCATGACAGTGTTGGATTTCTATCTGAAGTTTGTCAAAGTCAAGTCCTGCTTATTTTTGAACACTGAAATAAGGGGAATTTCTTAAAATCTCTGAACAAGATGCAATTTTTTGACGTACCATAAAATCCATTGTGAAACTCATTTGGAAAGACAGGTAGCTTGTGAACTAAAGCATTGAACAAATCACATATTGCATGAATGAGATTTTTGAGGACTGCCTTAGCAACCACCAAGCAACAATCAAATGATTTGGTATCAAGGATAGCTGGCAACATGGAACAGCTTGATAGCGGCTGAGACCTGATGGTTTGTAATGTGTAAGATGTGATTACTAATTCAAATTAGAAAGCATTGGCATGTGCTTGTTTAAGATAGGAAAGACACAAGGCTAGCCTAGAAACCATTACATTTCATAGGCATGCACAGCTGCCTCACAAAGTCGACTCATTGCATCAACTGTTGCCTCTACAAGGAAATGAAATCCTACCAGAAATAACAGGGTGAGTTCTATAAATTCAATAAGCATTTCTGTGTCCAAGTATATATGATGAGTGTTGGGATATTTTTTTTTGTGTTTCCCTCAACTTTAAAGGCAAGAATTTCCTATAACTGTTTTTCTGTAGGACTCAGTTAGAGCCTATCAGATGCTGTTAGTGCCAGACTTTGTCTCATATAAACTTGTCACACATACCCATCTGCTTTGACTGTTGCCACTCCTAAAAGGTGAGTAGAAAACAAAATGACCCATGAAAATCCCTCTTCATGACTGCACCTGCCAGCGTTGATTCTGATAAAGGAGAACATCAACACCTCACAGCTCTTCCCTGGATCCTCATCTTCATGGCCTGTTTCATATCCTAGCTCTTGTGTTTTTATCCTGGGTTTTTGTGTTTGGGGTCTGTTGTTGTATAAATGGGCTTACCTGCTCTGAAGCTGGACCATGTTAGGATAGGAAGAAGCAGGGGTGAAGAATGAAGTCCCAGCAGTTCTGCCACTTGTGACATTCTCTTCCATCTTTTAATTTCTCTCTTCCTTGGTGAAACTATTTCTCTCTGTGGCAAAAAATAATTAACAGGCAAAGGCTGACAAGAGATGAACAGGGACAGTTGGTTACAGCACAGCCTGTCATGTTCTCCTTGGATGTAGTAGTAGCTGATTCACTGGAACATGGATTTCAAGAAAAGGTCAATCTATCTAAAGCATGGGAATCACCTATCCAGAAATGCTAGGGATAAGGTGATATGAGCTTTCTAGCAGTGACAGGATAACCTCAGCTGCAGGCTACTATTCATCAGCTAACCTTCCCCTTTCTGTTGCTTACTTGAAATAATAACATATTCTTCTCTATTTATAGTAAAAATAAATATTTTGCTTGTACAGGGATGTCAGGTTAAGCCATTCTGAGTTTGGGTTACCAAATAAGGAACTGATCAGACTAAATCAATAGTTTACAGAACTGAATTTAAAACATCCCTACTAATCCAGAAGCCTGCATGTTCCCATGTGTGCTGTTTATTTTATTAACGTTTTAAGTGATTTAAAAAAGAAAAACATACATTCAAAGTGAGTAATTTTCCCAATGGATATTACATCAAATTTTCTGGCCTTAATTCAGTCAGTTAATTATATTTTATTGTCCATAATTGTTATACTAATGATGGAAAATACAATATTTTAAAAGTATTAAAATATCTTAATATATTCTTTATAATTTAGGTTTAAAGACATTTTTACCATGACTGGGAGTCACTAGTAAGTTGATGACTTGCTTAATTTTCAGACATTTTCTGTTGACCATTATTGGGTGTGTTTTCTACCATAACTGGCAGTGTAATGACAGCATCAATAAGCTGACTAACACTCTTTAAAATCCATCATGCTTTAAAGCAAAACAAAACAAAGCAAAGCAAAACACAACAGAAAAGATGCAAAAAATGCTCAGCAGCATGGTGTTCACTATAGACAAGTTTTCCAGTCTCTGATGGGTTTGTATAAACTTGACACATTCTTTTGACATTTGTTTATTAGAATGGAAAGTTTAAATTTATTTTAATGCTTCCATAAATGTAGTACGTACAGTAGGTCATAAGGTCATATACATAAGGTCATCTATAGGACACTAAACTTTCTGAGCCCTTTCATCTGATCCAATGAGATACTAGTTTTTGTGTTGTAATCTGCTTTGGGGAAAGAGGACTTGGTCTCTCAGCAGCTCTGTCAGTATAAAAATACTGCTTTGAGTAATTTAGGCATTACTGTAGTAAAATAAAATTAATTTGGGTTGTTTGGTTGTTATAGTAAGTTTTCTCTTGTTAAAATAATATTTTAATTCTCCCAGAGTTTTTGAAATTGCAAATTGACAATTATCTAGCTATTAAAAGTAGGAGTGGCAACCAACATTCCTTTAACTTGAATGGTATCCTTAGTGCAGCCCTCCCAGTTCATTAGTGGAATGGCTGGATAGCCCCTTGCCCCTGTTACTGCATGTCTGAGATCACTGTTGTCTGCCAGAAGATGCTCTACTGAACTGAAGAATTCCTGAGGGATTCATTCACTCACACTCTTTACCTCTCACTAAAGAAGGCTCCAAATGCAGCAAGGAGACGAGTCTATGAAGCAGCAGAGCTGATACACCACTGCAAGGAGGCTGCAGTAAGAGCACAAAACACAGGGAGGGCTGAAGGGGAGGAGTGGTGAGGGCACGCTGTGGCTTGATGTCCAAAGCTGTGGAGCAGTACAGCAAATCTGGGGACATCCAGGTGTCGAGAGGTTACACAGCAGCAGTCGCAGATTTGGGGCTCCACAGATCAAATGGACTTATCTAAGACTGACTGGTCAGGTCTATGCCCATGTGCTATGCAAGCAAAGAGATGTATAAATATAAAGCAGAAAATATGAGTTAAAAACTAATATTTATAGATTTGATAAGTAAAGACCAGTTAATGCAATTTAAATATGTAAATAAAATCTGTCTGTTCAATTTCAGTTAATATTTTTCTTTTTTTTAATGAAATAGATTATTTTTAAAGTGTGTAATTATAATATGAGTTTTTTAGCAAAATTTTATTTCATATAAAATATTTATATCCAGAAGTGACTGGAAGTTTTAATTGATTTTTCACACTTCAGTTCAGTCAGTTTTTGCAAATACTTCTTGTGTGTTCTCATTAGTGCCCTAAACCCAGATTTAATTTTCATGTGGCAAGGGAGTTACTGTGTCTGGAATTCCAACATATTGTTTAAAATATTTTTCAAGTTTAATGTCAAATAAATTTATTTGTTTTGTGGGTTGAGCCTCAGTTTATATGCTCCAAGCATCTTCTGAGTTTTAAGCTCTCTACACAGCATGAATGGTGAGATAGAATCGGCATTCCTGGCCTGAGTTATAGTACCTTACTTTTCAAATCATCTCAGTGAAAGACAAAGACTACTTAAAGAATAGGTTTTTGATCCTGAGACATCAAATTGGTTTTGAGCATGGGGATTCTCACTGAAATTACTTTTGATGTTTTATACATACAACCAATATGTGTATGAGGGTTTATGGGATTTATCTTACTCTATGCCTCAGAAGGAAAGCCTGATACAGTATCTAGCTAATGGTTTATATTTTGTAGATAACTTAAAAGGTAGTTCATATTTTCAACTTTCATCTTATTAGTTGACTATATAATCAACTAAAATTTCCATGGTTTAAGCATTAAAGATTATGAAAAATAGGATACATGAAAACAACTGTGTGTAATATCTGTTTGCAGTTTTTACAATTGATAGTGCAAATTAATAGTGTAATTGCTGCACTATTAATATTTAATTATATTTATACTCTCTATTTTGTTACGGGTTTCTGTATCACTTGCTCAAAGATGAAATCCATGCATATTTATGAAATGAGCCCCGATATTATACATTGGCTGTGTTAAAGGGTACAAGTCAATATAGCAGAAGGGTTTGGTGAGGGGATAGTTAAGGGAAGATAGGTCTTTTCTGTCAGGTCAGTACTGTAATGGAGGAGAAAAATGAGTTCTTTAGACTGTGACAAAAATATTTGTTTTTTCTTACCCTGACCATCCCACTCTAGCTGCAAATTCAAGTAGAAGGCTGAATTTTGATTGGCTTCATGTCTGTTGGACAAATTTGAGTGGCAGGTTTTTAAAACTGAGAACAAACTCAGAAAAAAAATAAGGTGTGTCAGTGTGATGTGACTGGGAACATATTCCTTCCCATTTACATGCATGGGAGCTCAGTAACCTTTTGCACACACAGGATTCAGCAGCTTATCATCAGAACCAGAGAGGCAAGGGGGAGACCAGCTTTTGCTGTCTGAGGACATCTTCCTGTAGAAGAATTTTAATTAAAATATATCCTCCACTGTATTTTATCTTGTCAAAGGCCAGCCAGTAGTTCAGTTAATACCCCTGTAAATTCCTTTGCCAAGTGTCTTTAATTTGACACAACAGCCTTGTGAAGCAAGGGCTCCTAAAGTCAGATATATATGTTGCTTCTCTGGGAACCTGTGAGTGCCTTCAACAGCAGCAGCTAGATGGAGAGGAGAGAAATGAGACTTATACAGATTATCTCTTGATCTAATACAAATGATCCAAATATTGAGTTATTGTGTTCTGTGATCATTTTCAAGATGTATTTTAATCTCTATGAAGAAAATGCATTGTTCACCCTAAAAGGTCTTTTATGCCACCAAGTTTCTGTTTGGGAGACAAAATTCTATTTTTATCTGATATATATGTATTTGTAGCAATGTTGAATTTTATGTTAAAACAAATTATATATCCCCAGAATTCTATGTTCTCTTTATTGGAGTTAAAACATATGTCAAATGCCAAATGACAGCATGCCAAAGCTAGGGAGTTTCTTGTGCTCTTGCTTTTGTTGCCAGATCAGCTTGCATCTATTGAAATTAATGAAACTTTGGAATTATGTAATTGAGTTAAGAAGCTGAGGTTTTATATCTCCTCTGCACTTGGACAACTCTCAGATTGTAAAGGAAGGAGACACTGATGGAAATACAAGCAGCTGAGTAATGTCCTTAACATGAAGTTCCTATAATTGGGAATAAAATAATTGGAAATAAATAATGCTAGCACCACAAACAAACAAACAAACAAACAACAACAACAACAAAAACCAACCAGATTTGTCAATGAGGAAAGAAGCTCTTAGAAAGCAAAACAACTCAGTCTGTTAATATGGGTCTGTGCTATGCTAGGGAAAGAAAGCTTTAGCAAAGGCACGACTTATCTTCTCTGGGTTTCTGCCCCTATTTGTCGATCCTCACAGCATTCTTTATTCCTTAGGAAGTCTGTGGAAGAGAGCAGAGGCTTAATTAAAGAATGCCATTACTCTAAAAGTTAGTAAGCATGATGTACTTTATGTGCTGCTGCAAAATTATTTAACTGCCTTTTAATATTTCACTTGATTTTCCAAAATTTCATGTTGTCTAGCAAACTGTCAGAGCAGTTAATTTTATTTAAGTAGCTGAAGAAATAACCTTGATAAGCAAGTTAATTTCAGAATTTAATTTTACAGAAAAAGATAATTATCTTTTCTCTATCTGTAACATTTAAACACTTTTCTTAAATTTACCAAGAAAAAAATTATTTTTGAGATGAGAGTAAGGAATGGAAAATTTAATCTGGAAATAGCAATTCATCAGAAATAAATGAGCAAATAAAATCAACATGGAATTCCTAAAGTGGAGTGAGAAATTTTTGAAAGGTGACGCTTCAAAAAAAGAACAAGAGACTTGTTAAAACATAAAAATACTCTTATTTTTTCAAACTCCTGAGTCACATAATGTTATTAACACTTAAGTTGAAATTTTCCAAGCATTTATGATTGTGTAAAAGTCTGATATCAGTAAATGCTCATCAGAAGGGTGCAAGGAATTCATAATTAGATGTAGGTAGTAGCAACCATAAAATCAAATTTTTAATGGTTTGATGAGAAAAGAAGTACACAGTTTAACACAGGAACTAGCTAATACAGTAATACTTAGATACTTAAATTATTTAAACTAGGTATAATTTATTTCAACATGTCAATTGTACTGCGACTATAAGATGATGAATTGTCTTTCAATTCTTCCTTCCTTGGGAGGAATCTCATTGTTCAGAGAACCACAACAAAGACAGTTGGCAGCTAGACTAAGAAACAATTGACCCCAAAAGGATTTTTCAGATTATCTCTTTTAGGCAAACTCCTTAAACACATGCTTTAAAGGCCTCTTGACAGAAACAGAACAATACTCTGTAATAAAATGTTTCTCTTGACCTGAATGTAAAGATACAATGAAATTTGGTCTTCAGAAGATACTGAATGTGTGTATTAAGTCTGTAGTGAAGACTGTCTTACCAGTTAACATGACTTATTGCAATGGTTTTGTGTAATTCTTAAAATCAGAAACCCAATAAGTATATGGTACACAGGCAAAGAAAAGTATATTTCATTTAAAATAAAATTGTGTGTGTACTTGCCTAGATTACAGCAAACTTGCTAAACTAATTTATGACAGGCATAAATCTACACGCAAATGGGAGCATAGGGAATACAAACCATATTGCTCAAGAAGATATCATATTGTGATGTTATTATAGTACTAGTTCTGTTGTAATTTCTAAAAACTATTTTAAAGACTGGTATTTTAAAGAGAGTGCTATGGACACAGGACAGAATACTGAATAGCACAATGAAATGTCTTTACAACATTGTTGTTGTAAAGACAATTACTTATGCTATGTATGAATGACTCTCTCTGTAATCACATTTCGTCAAATTAATGTAAAGCTATTTATGTAGGTCAAATATATTTTGACTTCTGCACCAAGCACAGGGGAAGACCATCATACCAGTGTGAATATTCTCACTCGCTACTGATCTCAATCCTTTAGCTAATTCATTATCCTGCTTCTGTCTCCTCGGCAATCAAATTGAGATATAATGACTCTGATTCTAAAAAGACTAAGATAGGGTATATTAAAACCAGTTAATATTACGCTGCAGTAGCTGGACTGAAAACAATTACTTTTCCTGCAAATTCAGACATTATAACCTATTTTCCTGTGAGCACGAAATTCAGAATGAGGATTGGTTCTCACAGAAGATGAAAATATTATTAGACAATAAGATTCAGATTGCTTCTTTAAAAATCTTTGTATCACAGGCAGGACAAAAGTAATGCAAATTTGATAGATATTCCCTCTTTGAGTAATTTGACTTGTCATACAAATTATTAAATTCATAGAATCATAGAATGGTTTGGTTTGGAAAAGACCTTATAGATCATCTAGTTCTGACCCCCCTACACAGGCCAGGAACATTTTCCACTAGACCAGGTTGCTCAGAGTCCCATCCAACCCAACCTTAAACACTTCCAAGGATGGGGAATCCACAGCTTCTCTGGGCAAGCTGTCAGTGCCTCACCACCCTCGCAATAAAGAATTTATTTTTCATATGTAATCTAAATCTACCATCTTTCTGTTTTAAGATTTTCCCCCCTTGTCCTCTGATTACCTTTATGGTTCTCCTCTGGACTCACTCCAACAGGTCCATGTCCTGCTTGTGTTTGTATGCCCCAGAACTGAACACAGTACTCCAGGAGGGTCCATCCATCAAATCCCTATCTCAGATCCAATTAGCTCTTGTAAAAGGCTGGAAAGGGGCTTCTTACAAAAAAAAAAAATCTGCCTTATGATAGGCAGTACCCTAGTTCTGCCATGAAAGGTTGTAATTTTCTCTAGGTTGTAGTTAATAACTTTGTTCATGCGACATCACCAATGGATAGATGGGACACTTTTGGGTTGTCACCTACAACCTGATGATGTAACACCATAAGTGGTCCAAGCATTCAAGCATAAGTGTTCACTCCTTTTTTCCTGAGAGAATGCATCTTGCTCTCTAAGAAGTACATCTTGTGTGTAGCCCTGGAATAATCATTAGGAATGACCTATAAATTTTCTGTCTTTAAGACTGAGAAAGTTCTTGATCTAGAGGCAGTCTTAATTCATACCTTATATCTTGGGGATTAGTTCAAGGTACTTGTCCAAATGCCGTACAGAACCAGGTTTCAAAGATGGACTCTTTGGATAATTTAATTTCAATTTAATTGCACAATCACAGAAGCAGGAGGGAGCATATTAGTATCCCTGTAAATTCCTGCACAGAGTTAGGTACTGAGAGACCAAAGTATCATTAATCAAATAGTGGTTGTAGAAGTGTTCATTGTATGAAAATACAATGAATGAAAGAATCTTAAGTCAGAAGAAAATTCTGTAGAATTGTTTCAATTTCATTATTCTTCTTCCTTTTTTTAATATTGGTGTTCAACATCTGCTAGAGAAATTTTTACAAAGTAGTTATGTGTCTAACAATCAATTAAATGGACTTATTTGGACAAATAGCCTAATTTAATGCCACATTGCCATTGGGTTATTATTTATATTAATCATTTCCAATGCATTGCAAAGCAAATTGACCTATAAAAACTAGGGAATCACTATTATCATATTTTATTATTTGTGCTTTGAATATTTCTCTTTCAAATCCACAAAGGAGACTCAGGAAGAAGGAAGTACTTATTACTGTGAAATTCTGTTCTAAAATATGGGTTAAGTAACATTCTAGCGATGATTCCAACAGCTGAATGCCAGAATGATGAGCTTTTATCATATGGAAAAGCTTCTTAATTATGTATTCCATAATGCTCTAAAATTAGTTGGATGGCCTCTTTTCTGATTATGGACCATTTCTCAAAACATGTTCTCTAGTATAATTTTTGGTGTCATAGTGATCATGGCTACCTTTTTACACAGGATTAGTGTAATAACAGCAGTTGCTGCCAGAACATTTTCTCACAACAACCAAAATCTCAGCTTTACTTTTACGTTTGCTACAGTGAACAGTGATAGTCAGAAGAGGTACAGAGAAATGCTGATTGTTGATAACAGTTGTGTGTGCAAAGATTTTCTGCTCAGTAATGTGCAAAATTCTTTCTTTAGCATAGCTGACATATGGAAAAGATACAGTTAAGTCCTTCACCCACTCCTGTTTAATATATAATCTATCTAGCCTATCTACTTCAATATAAGCATGCCAAATTAGAAGGAGATGATTTTCAGAGGGCGGGAACTGTCTTTGTATCCAGTGGAGATAGGACAAGGAGTGGTGGCTTAACATTGCATCTTGTCCAGAATGTCAGCAGAGTCCTGCCAGAAATTAGAAAGGTTGTGGCACCACCATCATGACAGGTAGTCTGAAGATATTTAAGGTACTTCTGATCCTGTTGCTCTGAGGTTCTGTCTGTGAATATAGTCACATGGGAGTAGTTCCGAACTCAACTTTTTTGAAACAAGTTCAGCTCTTTCTTTTTGTGGTCAAGATTCTGTCACTTCTCTGGGCCAGAATACTTTCTCCTATTTTTCCTACATGCACAGCAAAATAATTATCTGAAGATATTATACTATATGTTTCTCCAAAATTTTTAATTTCTGTATTTATTTGTCCATTTTCTTCCAATGTCTAGAGTCCTCTGCCAGTGCCTTGTCACTTTGGGAATATTTACTATGGTTTTGTTGTGTCAAACACTGACTTTTTACCCAGAGGTTGTCAAGTTTGTCTGCATATTATGCTTCATGGTGTGCCTCACCTGGAAAGATAACGTTTTTTTTCCTCCAGGAAAGTAACAGTCACATAAGTTAATAACAAATTCTATAAAATATATCCATATAGTTCATAGCAAAGGTTTTGTTTGTGGCTTTACCTCTGCAAGCACAGGGGAAGTGCTTTACTTCATTTCTACAATCACCAGGGATTCCCTAGCTGCCTGATTCCTCCAGAGCACTTGATTTGATCAGAGCTGTGCCTTTGCTCCCTGAAAACATCCTTAATGAAAAGAATACTTTGGAAGCTATGAAGGAACTCCTCAAGAAGAGACAGCATGGGGAGGGAGGAAACAATGAGGAGACAGTCTTGCCAAGATAATAAGAAGGAGTGAAAGAGCCCTGTTAGGGGAGGAGAGAAATATGATTATGCAGCACCAGAGCTGCAGTAGCCTCTGCAGAACAGAGAATAATAGAAGCAACATAAGAAGACAGAATTTTCCCTTTGAAACTATAGATGGGAGACTCCCTGTATAAGTCTGCAGATCTTTATCTCTCACAGGTGAATTATCAATTGCTGTGTATTTGAGAAATATTTCAAGGAAGGGGCATGAATCCTACTTTTATTTTTATTTATTAAAATGAAATGTGCACTAATTTAACCATTACAGTTTTTCAATTAAATGAATTTAAATCAAACAATCAAAACAATGAATAAATCCTTTACATAATGCTGGTTTAAATGGCTAAATTTTGAAATAGTTTAGTAAAAATTAATTCTCCAGTTTTAATGGACTTGCTTGTCAGACAGTTCCACTATCTACACCAGTTAATATTTTCAGAGTAGTTCTAGATCTTTAAGCATTAATTCCTTGGCTGATCTATATTCTGTTAAATCTGGAAAGCAATACATTTTGTTAATCATCATATTATCATCAAAAGCAAGATGATGGCTTGTGATAGCCACTTTTAGAACAACACAAAGTCCCTCATTTATTCAATCAATATAACAATTCTGAACTAATTTTAAGTGTTTTCCCAAAAAATTCTTGAAACAACAAGACCTTCAGAGGGATACTTCTGAAATAAAAACAGTATTAAAGAAAAGAGCTGTTGTAGCACATTGGGATGAAGGCTTTGTTGTAGGCAAATGCATAATTCATTAGTATTACTGGCTTGATATTTTGAGTTCCTTTATCCTTTCCTGAAAACTGCTAAAAGAAATATATTTAGAGAGGCTGTATACCTGGAAATAAATAACCAAATGGCAATCTAATATCCTGGCAAAGTGGTATTACACATAAGCTCCAGGACAGATGGTGGTTTGTTGTCTAAATCTTGCATAAGGACTGGGGCATGAACACTACTCTGGCAGGAGCTGAAGTGAGATATTTTGCCCCATGGGGATGCAAAAAATCTGTCATAATACAGAGGGTGCACATCCTGTCACTCTCTCACTGGAGTTGTCCTCTTTCTATTGCAATGTGGTCATACATTTGACTCTGGAGTCTTTCCATCACCACACCTTTTTCTCACCAGTTCTTAGAGACAGTAACATGATTCAGAAAAGAGTAAGTTTAATTTTTCTACCACTATTTGGTACTTCACAGAAAAGAAGAATAATTCTCCCTTTCTACCTCTGTCACTAAAACTGTGTTTTAGTGCTGAAGCTTTGAAAAGTGGACAGTTTTCACTGGGTTTTTTTGCACAGTTTGCATACATACTGAATCACTTTTAGTGCTTCATATATGAAACAATAAAGCTAATATGATGAGCTGATTTCTTCTTCATGCAAGGCTGTGTTTATAGCAGGTTTATAGCTTGGACCAATTTTGAGGATCCAAAAAATGGTCACAACCTGGTTTTGTAGTAGAGGTAAATTTTCCTTCTACTTATATAGTCTGAAAAGGATAGAGACAATTTTGTTTAAGCGTAATTTTAGAGACTTTCTGTACATGTCTTAACATGAAAATTCTAAGTACCTTTTCTCTTCTCAAAACATATGGGGGTTTACAATTTTTTTTACTTGTAAGAAGTTAAACAACACTGAACCTCTATGATATTCTAGTGTTTTAGTTCATGAATGTTTGGAGCTTTAGGTCATGTGACTGTGCTAATATGAAGACAGAAAACACCAATATTTTTGTACTTACCTCCTGTGATGAACAAGTTTGGCTAGTATTTTGAACTTCCAATGGATCTCCTTACTCCAGAAAAGATAGGGAAAAATACCTATCTCTCCCCTAAATGAGGAAAAAGCCCTACATATATTGCAGAGAAGATACAGGAGTGAAGAATGTTCCTATGAAAATAACAGATGTTCATCACAAGCACTCAGCAAAAAACATAGCCAAGAATGGCTGTAGCACATCCATTGTTGTTATCTATAGCTGGTAGCTTATCTGAACTTTACTCTTACCCCTATATATGAGGAGTGAAATTTTCAGTGCCTAGAAGGAGCCTTGGCTTTGCCACAAAACCTACTGTATTCATTTATATATTTCTAAATATCATTATTGTCATTACTTTTCAAAACACTTAGGAGAAAAACCATAAGCAGTTACCAATATGAGGCAAGAAGACATATTTCAGATGCTTTCAATACAAGTTTCAGTGTTGGCCATTTAGAAAATGGTCAGGTATGGTTTTGTGACTCCATTTCTCAGAGCAGCTTCTTGACTTTCATTAAGCTGAGGGTGCTAAAAAATCAGTGGAGACATCTCCTCAGACCTGATTTGAACACCCTTATTCCTCATATTTTCTCCAGTTTCCTTACATTTAGTATTTTACTCCTGAAGAACTCCCAATTAAATTAACAAATTTTGTTCTATTAAAGTCCTGCAGATTGCCCACATAAGAAAGGACTACCTAGTTCAATTAAGAAAGATGGTGTTGGATCCATTTACTTTATGGTTTATGGTGTAGGCCAATGGGAATCCTTCCAGAGCAGTCGTTCATCCTCCCCCACCTCTTGCTCTGACTCTCTCCAACTCACACATGGGTATACCAGCAGAGCTTTGAAAAGGTTACTTAAAACACCAGAAGAATAAGCTTATTGAATTTGTTTAACTATACTCAATACTGCAGAAGTAAAAAAAAAAAAAAAAAAAAAAAATTAAATATCTGTGTGTAAACACATATAAACAGGGGTTTATATCTAAATGAATATGCATATGTATGTATATACATATCTGCATATCTCATTGCATGAATGTATTTTACCTACATATTTTTGGTCTGCTTTTCCTTGGAGTTGAAAGTAAATAGTCCTTCACAAATATTTTTTAAATTATCATAATTTTTTATTATTTTGTAACATGTTATCTTGGATATACTTTCACAAAATGAATTGGTGATGAGTATCAAATAAAGAGAAACATCTCATGAAGGTTAACTGGAAAATTTTTAGATCTAATAAGGTGTCTACTTCATCTTCATGATGAAAGGAGACCTATCAAATATTTTTGTTTGTTGTCCATTTTGTCCAGTAGTCCTTGGTCTAGGCTGTTTCTGGGATTCAGGAGGCCAAGGCTCAAATTTCATCTTGAAACAGACTTTGTGAGAATTGTATTTCTCCTGGGTCTGCCAGGTGAGTACTGATAGATGCTGCTGTTTAAAAACAGCTGCTTCTCAGCCAGGCTTTTCTTGACTTTTCAGGAAATAGTCAATTTCTATGAAAATTGCACTTTAGGCAAATCATTAAACATTTGCTGACGAGAGCAATTGGATAAAGAATTTTGCAGATCATTCAGATCATTTTATGCAGCACAAAAATCAGCATCAAAAAACTGCTGCTTTGATGCATAATTTCTTTTTTTTTTTGTATTTAGCAAAATAGGATTGTTGAAGGCTTCCAAGAGATGGCAAGTAAAAAAAAAGTAACATTCTGAGATATGATATTGATGATATAAACTGAGATTTTGAATAACTTAATATTTTTCAAATAATTGAAAAGTAGTGCTAGCGTGCTCAGAAATCAGTTTTTGCTTTATTTTGATCCTGTTTAGAAGAGCACATTTGAATAAGTTCATTTCAGTAACCTGTCCTAGATATCAATTTTTAAATAAATTTTTCATCTGGTGAGCCTGTCCTCTGACAAATGTAGAGACTTAGCTTAAACTTTGATGCCTAAAACTTGAATCCCGAATTTAGGATAAATTAAGACTTACTGTTCTTTCTACTTCTGGATTCTTTGTGATTCTGATGATCTGGATTGGACAGCACAAGAAAAACATAAGATAGAACATAAGATAGAATAATTCAAAGGAAAAATACTAACACCTTGGTTAAAATAAAGTAGTCCAAATTATGTTTTCATATATTGGTCTATTTCCCAAGTTACTAGATGCTGCTACAGTAACACACTATGACTGATTCCCAGTCTTCCTGTTTGCATTCCCCAAAAACATACTCAGAAAACAATTTAGAGGGTGGAATTTATTTTTCAAGATTTTTTTTTTTCCTTATTAGATTTCAAACATGATGTTCAAAGTTGATATAGAGCTATCAGGATGCACAAGATATCTGACACTAAAGAAATCCATTCACAAGATGAATCTTCAATGCCAAATCTTAGGAAGAAGAAATTTTTCACAGCTGACTTTTAATCCTTGAAAAACGGATTTACAATGGAAATTATGACAGACCCTTAAGTATCAGTACTACTGGGTAACTGTATTTATTGTATAAAGCACAAGAGTACTAGATTTATAGCTGTAAGTGGTTTCATTAAAATGCCAGTTCTTTCTAGATTTTTCCCATTTCACTAGTTCAAAATTGTCAGTATTCCCCAACAACACTTAAGGAAAAAGACAATATTTATTATAATAAAAATTAATAATAACGTTGATATTAATTATTGCTCCTATTGCTGGAACTTAAAGTTGCTGTGTAATATGAATTATCAGAAAAATTTCAGAGAAGTAAAGAGGTAATTTCTGTCCTATTTCTGCTTGTTGTCAATCTTTGAGGACATAAAATGTGGGATCAGTTTTAGTCTTAAAGTAGGTTAGTCAACACTTGTTCTCATTTTCTCCAGGAAAGAACTCCCTACCAAGCTGGTCTATAAATCTATCAGAAGAAATTCTTTAAGAAGTATTTCTGACATATAGAAATCTTTATTTATCAATTATTTTATATGATTTTCTTAATGAAATCTGAGCCTTTTTATAGCTCAAAAATACTTGTTTTATGCCACAGAAAACAGAGTTTCTAGTGAAGATTTATGTAACAGTATGAACTGTTACATGAACTGTGAGGATCTGATTCGCTAAGAAAATTTGCTTAAGCTGCTGGCAACAAAAAGCTACTGGATCATTCAATTCAAATTAGATGAACTTGTAGATACTGGATAAGGTAATGCAAAGAAGTCACCAAATGTAAAAGATAATGTTCATAGTCTGTTTCTTGCTTAACCAGTCAATGGGCATCTTAAGTTTACATGCAAAGAATTAAAAAGTACATGATTCTGTTAGTTTTGGCTTCATTTTTCAATTTCAGAATGGTTCAACCTAGGTTTACCTTAGGTGGATTCTATTGATACTGTAATTGTCTAATTGTCTCATTGTTGAAAGCTATAATTTAGATTTTGAGATAATACCATGAAACTACTGAAAGCAAAAGGTAGGAACCAAGGATGAGAGAGGGAAGGAATGAGAAAGAGAGGACAGGATGCCTCAAAGAATCTAATAGAACTTGCATTAGTTCTAAATTTGTTTTGGAAGCCATAATTCACCTAATGTATAAGTATTATTCGAGAGCTTCTCCTGTTCTTATGTTCACCCAACCTTTGGTCAAGTCACACCCTGATTTTTTTGTCCTTCACTGATTTCAGTCTTTCAAGGAATTTCCTACTTCTATTGCATGTTGACTGTGATTATTTCTTCTACTGCCTTGCCATTCATATTTTAGCCAAGTATTTTCTTGCTAACTTATTGTTGCAGCAAGCCTTCAGTTAGGTAATAATTAGCATTGACTCCATGATTCACAGAAAGCTGAGCAATCTCTCTTTGCTAAGAAATCCGTTGTCTTTTTATAGACAGTTACAATACAAGTAGACCTAATTGGTCCTCCAATCCAAACACCATCACTATTTGCTAATTAAGAAACCACCCTTTGGTAAACAAATCTCCATAATACATTTCACATGTTCACAACAGGTGCAGCAAGATAAGATAAGAATTGTTTCTCATTCTTTCTCTGATCTCCTCACAGACTTTCTCAGGCAGTGTTTCTGAGAAAGTTGTGTGAAAGTTGTGTGTTTCTCTCTGTGGCCAGAGAGCTGCTGCCACACTAACTGAATCCTCTCAGCTCAGTACAGGCATTGTTTTGGCTTTTATTTTGAAATGCAGTAATGTTAGAGTTGTGCTGCAGTCTGTGTTGGAGTACAGTCTTATTGGAGTACATCAGTTCTCTGCCTGGGCCCATGGAGAAAGCTCCAAGGTTTAGGCACCTGGAGCTTGAGATTCACTTTAGGTGACAGCCAAAAGTTAATAATTTCATCACTTAATTCTACATTGGTATCCTTCATGGCCTGTATGTTTTTTCTTGACTTCTGTTGCAGTGTGTTGCAACAGGGCTCCTTGAGTCCAGGGAGGGTGCAGCTGCCATCGCCTTTATTTGCATGGGAATAAACAAGATGGATCCGTTTCAGAAAGCTCCAAAATCCATTTATCACCTTTGAGGAGGAGGGGTGGGAAGGAGAGGAAAGGCCAGACAAAGGCAGGGTTGTGGGGTTTTTATAGGGTATCACAGGAGTGGAGTTGGGGTTTGAGTCAAGGGAGGAGTTATTAGTAACAAGGAGAGGAAAGATCAAATTCTTGTCTCTTCGGAACAGGGGCATTCTACAGACCTCATTGTAACATAACAAAGACTTGCAAATTAGTTGTATTCCTTTGTGTTAAGATTCTTCCAGGTCTCCTTCTCTTTTTCTGCCATAAGAGCTGCTTTTAGATGCCCAGCAAATGTCAGTACAGAGAGGAAAACAGCACATAGTTAAATCACTTAAGATTTTCATTGAATAATTGCTGGGACTGTTGTATTTGATACCTGTGTTTTCCCAGCTGGAAATGTTCTGTCTCTTAGACTTTAATTCAAATATCCTGAGGGTGATCACATTCCTTGACAAAAATACTTTTACAACCACAGATGATAAAAGGAGAAAGTGGGAATAATCTCTGTTTGTTTGTCTGGGAGAGACTGGGGGCACTCAAAACTGTCCATTAGGGCCTTTTCCCCGCACTGATCATGATAAAGTGGAAGACAACCATCAGCACAATTAAACAGCAAGCAGAGAAATTTCTGACAGAGCAGAAAAGACCTTGCTACAGGGGTAGCAACCCCCCCAAGGGGAAGTGCTTTCTCACCAGGACCTGGGTCAGTGGATGAAGAGTACAACAAAGAGCAACAAGACATCAGGGCACCCACTTGGCCCACAGAAACGGTGTGCTCAAGCAGGACCCACTCCTGAGGTGGGGATAAGCTTCTGACCCACACAGCTGGGGGAAACCTCACTGGGATCAGGTGGGTTGGGGTGGAGCTTCTTGGAATGAAATATAAATGGAATTTAGAAACCTGAACATACGCATACATGTGTCTAATGTTGTGCGTTTTATTGTGTTTCGGATCCTGAGCATAGTGTTTGCTGATTAAGTACGTGTCACGAGTAAATCAATAAATTGGTTTGATCCTGATTTGATTTAAAGGGTGTGAATGGATCAGTTTTCCCCCAGAGTCCACAAATAATCCATTAAAAACTAGCAGGCTAGGTCAGTAAGAGAGTTTACTAAATCATCTATAGGAAAAGGAGAGAGAAAATGAGTTGTTGTTCAGATGATTAAACAGGTTATAGTTCCATATAGGTTATCATTCTAATTCATTGCAAAAATTAAATATTTTCATAATTATGTTCCATGAAAGATAATTCATGTAGCAGCAGGTTTGGTGTGGTTTTTTTTTTTTTCTTTCAAGAAATTGTATATATTTCTCATAAGCAAATTGCAGAAAAAATCTAGACTATTGAAATATTATTATTATTATTAAATTATTAATTATTATTAAAGAAATTGTTTAATTATTATTAAATTTAGTTATAATATAAATTATTTATTTTATTTTATTTTATTTTAATTTCCGAGTTCTAAGGTAAAAGTGCTTTCCCAGCTTCTGTAGGTAGACTTTCTTAATCTCTGTTTTTAAAAATGCAAGTTTGGTATGAATCTGTTATTTCTTTCTCTATGGACCATTTCAATGATTAATCATTAGGAAAAAGGCCACCTTCATTCAGAAAAAAAGTATTGCTCTTTACAAGAGATCTGGAGTACACTGGAGCTGACTTAATAAAATGTTATAGCTAAGGTAGTGTAATAATATATTGTAAAAATGAAGTACAGATAACTATTCCTGGTATCCTCCAGAGTAATATTTTTATTGTTTATATTGTTTGGAGATTTATTAAAGTTCCTGAAAAACTCTGCTTTGACATGTTATTTGATGTACCATCCTGAAAAAGCCCATGTAAAAAACAGAGATATTTCAGAATTTGTGGAAAAATATTAGTATTTTTAATTAAAACTGAAAAGTGGAATTGTTTGTGGAACACAAAAATTATGTTGGTTTTGTCCAAAGTCTTTAAAAATATGTTTAACTCTGTCTTGTGGGTGTTCGTTACATATATTTCTCTTGCAAGTCAATATTGCCTTTTGTATACCTTTTTTGATGTTGTCAGCAGAGCCACACGCTGATGTTGTCAGCGTACCTCAAATAGCTTTTTCTTTTATTTTTTATTTCATACTTGTCTCTATAAAGTGTTAAAATTTAGTTCAGGTGGTAGTAGTATCTTTTTTATGGACATTTACTAGACTACAGTTTACCATTTTTGTCCAGTGACTGTAATATAGCCTATACTACATTATAATTATGTATCCTCAATAGTTAAATAGTGTACCCTTATGTATCCTTAATAGTTAAATAGTAAAATAATTATGTGTTCACAAGCACACATAAACAGAGGCACAGCAAGAAAAAAATCATTCTCTCAATATATGTGTTTTAAGAAAAGTGTTAGATATTCAATCCTGTCTTCACTAGGGAAATGTTAGGTTAGATTTTTCTCATTTTCTAAAAGTACGTGGTTCTATTCACCTTTCTGTATAATGAAAAAATTAAAGTCAAAATGTCTCTGTGTATGAAAGTTTGCCCAGTCAGTCAAAACATACTTGTCTGTAGGAAAGTTTAGCTTAAAAATTAATTTCCAGTATTGTTGGTGTTACTCTAGCAGAAAAGGTGAATGAGATAAAATCAGTATTATTTTAACAAATAGTGAGACGTGGGTGCAGATACAAGTGAAAGCTTACTTGTAATTTTAGAAGTTCTAGACATAAAGATTCAAAAGTGATTAATTTTATTTTTTCACTTCTTGTAAACAACACTATAATGGTTTTTCATACTATGTTTTTTTTTTTCCAAGACATCCTCAGTTTGTTATAGAAAATGCAGTGATGCAAATTGACTGGAAAACAGATTCAAAGAAATTACAAGGGTCTGTGTAGTTTCCTGGGCAGCAAAAAGAGGAGTATCTTATTTCAAGTAATGCAGTGCAGTATGCTGACTTTGTGTCACTTGCTGCAGGGTAGTAAGGGTTCATAAAATCAAGCCAGGTACATGGCTATATATCTTTTATAATGTAACATTTATTTTCGTTTGCCATGGGCAATAGATTTTCTATTACTGAATGTGAACTAATGAACTGGCAGGCCAAGTCCAAGTTATCAACGCCTATTGAATGTGTTTCTGTGCTGTAACAGACAGGGCAGCTTAGTTGGCAGTGTTCTACCTGCCTCTGACTCAGTGGGAATTTGGTTCCAAGAACGCTCTCTGTGTTTGTGCTGCTCCCTGATGCTGCATCTCTTCTTTTCAAGCACATTGTAAACCTTCCCATCATAGAAATCTTCTCAGCCCACGCAGGGATAGTTTCTTAACAAATGCAGTAACATTACACAGCAATCCAGGATATAAATTTTCAAGCAATCTTGTTAGATACATTTATGGACTGCCTTTCCTCAAGTATCAGACTGGTCTGACTACCAAAGTCTGTGGGCACTCCACCACTCTGAACTTTGCAGAGACCTTTGTTCCAAGATAAAATGAGTAAAAAAGGACATAAAATCCCACCCTCCTGATCAGTCAGCACCTGTTACTCAGACCATTCAACAGGATCTCCCATAGTCATTAGAGACACTGCTGCTGGTTGAGTTCTAGTTAGGGGGAAAAAGAGGGATGTGTGTACATTGGGATATGTTTTAGGGAACATGGAAGAAGCTGGGGCAGGGATATATGAAGGAACTAGCAACTTTGTGGAGCAAAAGCAAGTGGAAGGGAAAACAACATGGAATTGGTATGGTGATGTGACTTGTTATTGTTCATGGGCATGGAAACATATGCAATAAATTGCTAAAAGTTCCACTTATATATCATACTAAGAAAGAAACACCAGTTCACTTAAATTACATTTGATTAATGCTTTTGTTGGCTACATACAGACTAATAAAAGTTAACACTGGAAGATGAAATGGCTCAGGAATATAATTGCATCTTGATCACCCTTAGGATATTAAGAGACATTATTGGGTAAAATTCAGATAGTGGCAGATTTTTTTATTATGTTACTTACATATCTGAAGAAATCACAAAACAGGATTAGATAGATTTATCTCATTCAGTCCTGCTTGCAGTCTCAGTCAGTAGCTATTACAGGAGGGGAGCATGTCTTGCCAAAACTGTTGGTCTGTGATAACCTTAAAATATGAGAAGGAATGCTTTCTATATTTTACTCATCTGAAATAGAACTAAAAACCCTAATGGTCCTCATTTGCTACTGGGCTTTGTTGACCAAAAGCCTTTTAGTTAGTGCTCTACATCCTGCAGCTACTTTCAGTGTCCTTCATGGCACAAACTCCATCTCTATCTATTATGTATGAGCCAAGCCAAACAAAGGAATTCCCATTGTTCCAAATCTTGCATATGAACTGGCAAAGTTATATGTTAGGTTATATTCAGCTACATGAAATGTTGAAAATGTGGCCCTTCCAGGCCTCCTCATTAGCCCAGTATCATTAATTGTAGCATATAGGAGAGGAAAGCCCTATAGGAGGACAAAATAAACCATTTTGTCTTCAAGTATCAAAACAGGCTCCTGTAGTACTGGTTCAGGGTCAATTAATTCATCTAATTATAGTGATAATCTTTCATGAGCTAACAATTGCACAATACAAATGAAAAGCCATATTTAATTTAAATCACGTTATTCAGAGGAGGACATTGAAGCTGGATATCCTGTGATGAAGTGGGGCACTCTAATCATTACCAAAGTCTTGGACACATCCAATTTCTGGACAGAATTGTATGCAATTTCTTTGCCCCTTTCAGTATTTTGAGGATGTATTAAATGTCTCTGCAGCAGTTTAGCTGCAGAAATTTACTTTGAAGCGTTATGCAAAAGGAATGTAGAAATCTACAGTATTATATTCTATTGTTATAGATCTCTTTATTTTTTAGTGCTTTGGGAGCATACAGGATTTCAACACATAAACGCTGAGATGGATGTTCTCTTTCATGGATGTGTAGTTGTTTGCTGTATAATTTCACTCTCAAAAACAATTTATATGTACTGATTTCTTTTAGGTGATACAGATGGTAAACGAGGTGAAGTTTGATAATGTTTTTTACCCTTAGATTTATATTCCTCTGTTCCAGAAAAATTAAACATAATGACCTTGACCTGTGTTTTCCTGTCACAATGGTTTTGGTTGGGGTTTTATTTCAAATTCAGAGGATAATATTAGTGGAAAGTATTGGGGGAAAGGTTTTGGGGGGCTTTTTGTTTCTTTGTTTCCCAGTTTGGGTTTTTGTTGTATTTGGTTGGTTTCCTTTTTTCGGGGATGTGTTGGTTTGTTTTTGGAGTTTTTGGGTTTTTTTCGTTTTGGTTTGGTTTACTTTTTTTTGTTGTTGTTGATTAGTGGTTTAGTTTGGTTTATTTCAGGGTTTTTTTGTTTGTTTGGTATGGTTCGGGTTTTTTGGTTGGTTGGTTTTGTTTTTTTCCCCCAGGTTAGAAAGGTGAATACTTGGCTGGATTTACTTTTTGGGTTTTTTTTGAGGCAAAATGAAGGCAGATTCTCCTTTTGAGTCTCATATAGAGGTGAAATATGGTCAGGTCAAAAACTCTTAATGTTCTAACAGATATCTGAATCCCAGAAATGAATGTACCAGTTCTTTCAAACAGTCAGTGCACTTTTACCCACACTTATGGGAACACTCATCATAAAACCTTGAAAAAGGACATACATTTTTTTATTTGAAGTGTTTTGTTTTCTATATGGAAGAAGAAAACAATTAACTTAGATAAAAAAACACAGTATATGGGATTTAAAAATTCCATTTACAGGATTCTCTATGCCAATAAAAACAAAAACTCTTACCAAAATGCATGCCTATTAAAATATAGGTACATTATACTAAAAAATAAAAAGTCTTTCATTCACAAGCAGACAATTAACATATCTTCAGTTTTATGAAATACCATGAGATATTGTGCATGGCTTTTTATGCTCTATGCCACAAAGAACATTGAGTTGTGTTATTCTTTTTATAAAAACTAAAACAATGCTCTTAAGAAATAAATTCTCCTTCTCTGTCCTAATTTTACTTCTTCACATGGTATCTTTTTGCTCATTTCATTATGGGAAATAAAAGCTCTTAATTCATTGGAATGGAAAATAAACAAATATGAGGGCACAATCTTACCTTCATTGTGGCCTTAGGACCTATTCAATATTTGAATAAATATTTCATTTTCTACCAAGAGCCTAAAGCAGAGTTACTTGCAGATGTTCTACCAAATACTCTACCAAATACCAAAGCTCTTTAGGGTCATTTTATCTTGCAGGCTTATTGTATCCCAAAATTCGGAGTGCACCTATCCTGTTCAAAATAGATGAATCAACTTAAAAACATCCTATAAAAAGACATCTTTTTTTTTTCAGGTTTTGGATGCATGATTCAAGCACACAGAATTTGATTCTAAATATGAATCAGCTGGTGAATTAGAGGGACTAATGAAATGCCACTATACCAATGAGACAATGGAAAAAGTCAATCAAAATTGGACCTTTAATAACTATGAAATATGACATAAATATGAAATAGATTTAGCTCTTAAATTACTGAGACAAAAATGTCTGGTTTTCAGTGGGATCATCATTCCAGATTTCCTGACATACATATTTCATAAACTTACTAAATCTGGGAATCTCCAACAGTATCTTGAGGGTACTGCTAGACCAAAAAAGTCTAGCTTCAGATTAGGGAAGCGAAAGTATGAAAGAAGTTTGGAGGCACATTTAAAATTCATTTGATGAGCATTCCATGAAAATATTGAATCTAGAAAGCAAATGGCTGTAGAATCATTATGCATTTATTCAGATACACCTAAAAATAATAAAAAACAAAATATCAAATCTCTATATGCAATAACTTTTAATGCTATAAGAGGAATGAACTCTTCATTTCTCTGAAGTGTTTAGCTAGGTCAAAACAGTGATGTTTATTTTTAATACCAAAGGAACAGAAAAAAGGCACATCTTTAAAATTCAGGGTTCACATTCAGTTAAGTCACTTTTGAAATAATACCTTAAATCTCCTCGTAAATGTGTTAATTAAATTATTTCGTTTCAGATATACTGGTGTTACAGTTTTGCCTCCTTTTAACTGTGAGAGTTTGTGTTTTGTTTAGAAGAGACAGCTCCTGTCCAAAAGTACTTGCAGTCAGTGGTTGCAATGAAATATTAATGACAGGTAATTGTGATTTGTTGTATAAGTTCAATCACTCCATAGCAATTACTCATCCACTAGCAAATATTTGACAAGTATCTCTCCATCGTGGCAGTATAGGAATGACTCTGCTGTTCCTGTGAAGAAGTGATTTCATCTTCATGATGTCTCAGTGATTCTTCATATTTCAACGACTTCTGAATTAAAATGCAATTGAAAGAAGAATAACATGCACATATTTTTTGTTCAGCTGGCATACATAGAAACTCAGATTGTGACTCAAAAGTTGTCTTGGTTCTTGTGTTTTCCTATGTAAATCCATCAATAATTATCATTCTAACTTCATTCTTTTATACCAGAACAGATGATATTTATGCAGATCTTACAGGTCAAAATTAAATTGTTGTCTACACTGATCTGCTTCCCCTATCATTCTTAACTGCTGCTGCAAGAACTGAAACAGTGAAAATATTCCTATACTAATGAGGATGACATTTAATCATGGTGCTGTAAACTAAGTTCAAAAAAAGCCATCATTCTTAATTTGCAGAACTTTCCTGAATACGATTGCTAGAATGAGATGTATAATACTGAAAAATTTCAGTGGAGAAATATAGACAAGGACCAAATAAATTCTGTTAATGGATGATTTAAGGAAAATCCTTGCCTCATTTCTTTAAAAATACTACACTGTTACTGAGAGTATTTAAAAAAACCCGAAAATAATAATGATGATTCTTGCTATTATTGTAAGAGAAAGATACAACTCAGAGTAAATAAGTATTTTATTTACTTAAGGAATATTTTTTCAGTCACTTCTTCCTACATCATATAGATTCTTTAAATAAACGTTCAATTAAAATTATAGTTTATAATATAAAAAAAAATCTAGCTATATAACTATCAAATTAAAAATTTGAGATTCATTGGAGCTGGTCTGAAGTAAAAATAAATCAAAGATGGAAATAGCCCCCTGAGTAGAATATGTCAAGATACTTAGAGTGTTTGCTCTATGAGGATGGTTATACACAGAATACTAGTAAGGATGGGGTTTTTTTTCTGTTATAAAGATAAATAATAAAAACATTAAGAAATATTTGAAATTTTAAAAATTGCTAGGAAAAATCCAAACTTTTTGGTTTGGTTTGGCTTGGCTTGGGTTGGAGTATGATACACAACAAGCACATATGATTTATAGTAAGATTTTTCTAAGGGAAAAAGAACACTTACTCTGCTGTTTAAAAAAGTGGACGTTATATATTGTGCCAAATTTGCATACTGTTCTCTGGATCTGAACATCATTGATGTAAAATGAAATTGGGGATTTTGGTATTGGGGAAGCAATGAATGAAGCAAAAGGCTTTTTAAAGATAAATTTGTAAGCTCAGCCTGACTAGGAAGGTTAATCAAGCAGAACTGTTGAGCTTCATGAAGAATAATTTTCCCTTCTTTTGCCCATTACTTCTTCATCTAATCCAGCAAGTTATCTATAATTTGTACCTGTAAACTACTAGTTACTTTAAAAAATAAGCTATCCAAAGATGATAACTTCTGTGTCCGAAGTTTCAGCCTACTTCAATAGTAAAGTAATTCAAACTATACTTTTTGTCCTCTGGAGTAACACCTATCTCCCAGCTGTGCCAAACAATTAGAAGTAAAACAGAAACAAAACATTAATTTTAAATTAAAAATAAATTTCTGTCCTGAATTCCTTCTACACCCAAAACCCAGGGACAATCCACAGAGGAGATACGTTTTGATAGTTAAGAAATAGTTGTATTTCTGCATTTCTTACCTGGGCCTTATGCATGTCTGACACATTCAGAGGAATGTTGCAAGAATTCTTATGTAAGATTACATGCCTGTGGCATACATGTCTGTATCTAAGCTAATTCTACAAAATCCCTTCTTAGTCATCATAGAGAAGCACACACTACTTGAGTTCAGCTCACCTGCCTTGTAGGATCAGTTATGATATTATTCCTTAATGACTACATAAAAAAAGTAAAAATATTTTACTTTTTGTTTGGGTTTTTTTAGAACTTGGATAAGAGAAAAGAATATGTAGAGCAAAAGGCTTGAATGAATAAAACCTTGGACAGAATACTGCTGTTAAAAGGCATGCTAATTTCTGATAGTTTTGCTCCTTTCATTTATCTTTTATTTTCACCAAAATAGCATTATGCCTGTGTCTAAGAGATTTTTTAGAGTGCTGTTTGAGTAGTTTATGTGATAAATCATCGTCTTAGAAACACACAGGGCACAAAGGAAAATCAGATCAAATAACTTGCTTTGCTGGGATTTCCAGGTTGGGAACTGAAATCAGTAACTGCTCTCATGACTCTGGTTCTTGATGCAGGAAATGATCTGCACTGTGGAGCAATGCTAAACAGACTGTTAAATTGCATACATAAGGTAAAGCATAGATGTGTCACCTCGGGTTCGTCTGCATTAAGTTATATTAATTTTGCTGAAATTTTGCCTTTAACTAAGGTTCATCTTGTGCTGTCAGAGCCCAAGGCACAGTCTAGAAACTGGGAGGAATTGCTTCTGTCATTGGACCGTGTGGGTGATACTGCTTTACACTTCCTACCTGGCAGCCTGCCAGATGCCTATGTCTCAGCCAAGGGTGTGCTTCTGCTTGGTCCATCTAATGTTCCTGAGCAGAGGCTACCAACTAGTGTTAACTTCCCAGTTAATAATGAAATATCTCATTTTTGCACCAGGCAAAACTTATAAATTATTTATGACATGTTATTTATCACATATTTGAAATATTTCCTTATTTACTTAACTGATATAAACACAGACAGATATAAATCTGTTAAGTGCAAACCTGTAATTCTGCATGCTGTCTGTGTCTCAACATTCAAAAATATTTACCCTCGGTTCAGTGTCCACTAAGCTTTCTAGTTGAGGAAAGGGAAAAGCAGACAGTGAAATTTGATCTGTTGGCTGGCAATAAACTTCTTTCTCTCAGTACACTGACTGTTATCTGCTGCTCATGTGGGCACCAGCAGTACAGCTGCGAGCAGACTGAGGAGTATAAAGAATGATCACAGAGCTCTGGGAGTGGCAGTGAGGGAATTTGGAGCACAGGTTATTTTTTCTTCAATCCTTCCAAAGAGAAAGGGTTTTAAAAGGCCAATGAAATCTGTAGAATTAACAAATGCTTACAGACCTGGAGCCACAACTAGGATATTTCTACTTAGACCATGCCACTCACTTTGAAAAATATGGTCTACTGGAAGATGATAGGGTCCATCTGTCAGAGAAAGCTAATAACATCTTTGGTCAAAGCTTGCCAAGATGGTGGAGAAGGCTTTAAAATAAAGTCAGGGAAGGACAATCTGTCCTACTCTTCAATCTACGGGCATCCTACTCCTACTCCCTGGCATCCTGCTCCTAACAGCTGGATGCCAGGGCCAAGAACTGATGTCTAGATGTTGCAGAGAGAGGTCACAGGTCAGCATAAAGCACCTGAAGAGCAGTATAAAGGAATTACAGCCACTAAGTCAGCTTCACTGGGGCCCCACCTTAAATGCCTCTATACAAAGCATGTAGCAAAATCCAGAAATTCAACATGTGCATGCCTGCAGGGCTTTAATCTTATTAATGTCATGGAGACATGGTGAGATTGTTCCCGTGACTAGATCATTAGAATGAAAGGATACAAGGAAGGACAGGCAACAGAGTCGAGGAGGTGGTGTTGCCCTGTGTGTCCATGACCAGCTGGAGTGCAAGGAGCTCTATCTATGGATGGAAGATGAATCAGCCAAAAGTTTATGGGTCAGGATTAAAAGGAAAGCAGGATATTATAGTGGGGGTCTGCTACAGGAACACAGGGTAAATAATGAGCTGACTTGTGACAGCCAACCTGGCTTCACTAGGGGCAAATAGCTCCTGAAAAATTTGGCCACTCACTATGATGGGGTTACAGCATTGGTAGATAAGGGAAGTGCAACTGACATCATCTCCCCGGATTTGTGCAAAACATTTAATACTGTCCAGCATGACATCCTTGTCTTTCAGCTGTAGAGACATGATTTTGATGGATGGACTCTATACAGAGTAGTTTAGTTTTGGGGACCCAAACATAGGAAGGACACAGACCTATTGACGTGAGTCCAGAGGAGGCCACAAAGATGATCAGAGAGCTGGGGCACCTCTAGTATGAGGACAGGCTGAGAAAGCTGTGTTTTCTCACTCTGGAGAAGAGAAGGCTTTGGGATGACCTTCGCTGCAGCCTTCCAGCACCTAAAAGGGCCTACAAGAGATTTGGGGAGGGACTTTTGACAAGGATTTGTAGTAATAGGCAAGGGGAAATGATTTTAAGTTGAAAGAGGAGGACCATTATATTAGAAATTGTTAGAACAAGTTCTTTATTATGAGTGTGTGGAAGCACTGGAACAGGTTACCCAGAGAAGTTATGCCCCATCCCTGGACTGTTCAAGGCCAGGATGGATGGGGGCTTTGACCAACCTGATTTAGTGGAAGGTGTCCCTCTCCATGACAGAATGGCCGGAATAGCTAATTTATAAGGTCCTATGCTTTTATGACACTTTAAAGAGAATTGTGATAAGTTAAAACAGAAAAAGTATCCAAATATTTTTTAGTAAAGGACTTATCTTCGAAAGAACTAGTCTTTAATTAGATCAAGTGATTATCTTTTGAGCATTGAAATATTCTTAGCTGAGGGAGTGCTAGTGGAGTTTATATAGTCTTGTTTATATAAATGTTCTTTTCTCTTTGTCATGCAGAAGATTTTCTGTGCTTGTGAACGTGACTGACTTTGCTTAAAAAATACAGGATGTGAAGAGAATGAGGACAGAATTCTGCAGTATCTGGAAACAGAAAAAAAGATTGAAGGAGCCCACTGAGAGTTGTACAGTGGGAAATCAAGGTCTGATCTGCTTTCCAGAGCTCCACATCTCTGAAGTTTAAGATCATGGGGCTCTGGGAGATGGCCTCTAGGGGTGTCTTGGATTGAGTCCAGCGTCCTACTACTCACTCTGAAATAGATGATGGTGCATGGTTTCTTTAGAGTTTTGGTGTCTTGGAGAGAGGAATCCTTCAACTTCAGCATTGTACTTTTTTCTCTGTCTTTTTCAAAGCCAATATGTATATGAGAATACTTGCACAACAGCAGAATCCCTTCCCTCCAAAAAAAAAAAAAAAAAAGAAATTAACGTGTTCCGTTGATAGCAAATGTTAAAAATATAGGAAATTACTTCCCCAAATAATGCAGAACATGCAGTTTCTAATTCTGATTGCATTAGGAATATCTGTGTATTCATTTATGAGACCAAAAACAGGAGAAAAAGAGAAGCAAATAGAAAGGATAATTTTTAAACATAAATTTGTGGGTAGATTGGTTTGGGATTTTATACATAAAGCTTGATTTTACCTTTTGTGGCAATAGAAGAATTTGCAAGTAACCTAGAAATCATTTAACACAGTACTCAAACAAGAAGTGAGACAGATACAGAAAAATAAGTTTCAAAAAATGAATCTCTAAGATTTCAGAATAAGAACAAAATTTCAAAATCTCTGAGGTTACTTTTGACCAGTAAGGCATCAAGCCAAGTTTGCCAGTTCTTTCAGATAATTATAACATCCTACAGTTCTCAATTTATAAGACCAATTTCTGATTTTATGTGACTGTTCTTCTTATCCCTGAAAAAAACTTCTGCCTGGTAAATGCTTTCATTCAGTACTAAATCAGATGCAAGGTTCCCAGTCTTCTTGTTCCTGCAGCTCTATGCTTGATGAAAATCACCTTTGTTATTCTGGAATGCTTCATTTTACTAAAAAATATAAAGATTTTTTTAGTATAAAGTATAAAGTATAAAGATACTTTAGTATTTCAGAGCTGGGCCTCTAAATCTGGAAGTTTATGTTCTTACATTATTAAAACTGCTTAATAGATGGCATTTTTTCTTTGCTCTTCATATAAGAGAAACACTTAACTCTCTCTGCAAGCATATTTTGTGTTCTCTTTTTCAATAACTTTGTCAATTGCAGATGTTAATGTCCAGATTCCTATACAAAGAGACTGTAATTGCCTTTAGTACAATATTATAGACAATTCTTCTAAGTCAGTAAACATAAAAAAACAGCTCTCATTCTCTGGAACTGAATAAATCTTAAAATTATATTTATATCTATTTTTATTTGTTAAAAGCCAAAGGCTGCAAGAGGCTACTGAGATTCTGACTAAGGATGTTTAGATTAACAGCACAAGCAGTGTAACAAGCATATTCAATTATGAGGTTAGATTAGCTCTCCTTGACAAGGGAAAAACAGTAGTAGGCCCAAAAGAAACTATGATGATCAATCCAAACTAGGCATATTTTCAAGCAGATCATGCTTGCATTTGAAGGGGAACAAAAAACAAAGCCATCAGTTTTCTGTGGTCATATATGGACCTGCATTTGGAAACAAAACTGAATAAACAAGTTCCCAAGAATTCAAAAATCTCAGTAACCATTTTTAACAGAAAGGTTATACCACTAAAAATTGTACTATAAATTTACCATGACTCAAAAAAACCCATTTTTGATCCTCTGTAAGAATCTACCCAACTTTCACTATCAGCCATTGGGTCTGGTCTTCTAAGCTATAAATCAGGGGTGATTAATTAACTAATTAATTACAATGTGATAAACTACACAGATTTTGGGGTGAATTTTGCTGAATGGATATTAATGTCATGTTTTACAGTCCATTCTTCATTCTGGACCCTTATTTCTGAACTGCCTCCAATTTTTTTTCATTACTCTTTTTAAACCATTTGCAAAATGTTCTTAGTACCACTAAAAATAAATAGAAAAAATAACTGATCTATTACTAATGAATATTGCCCTTGTTTAGATATCCAAGGACTGTAAGTCTTTTTGGTAATGGTACTACACTAGAATCTATATTCCAAAAATCACATTCATGACTATACATTAAAGTGAGCATCTGAAAGGAAAACTTATACAAATATGAACTAGAAAAAAAAGCCATATATATTTATATTTTGTTTTACTAAGTAGTTATATCCTTAATTTGAGAAGACTTATGAATATTATGTTGACCTAATCATTTTTGTTATATAATTGAAAACAAAAAGTTATATCAAAGAAGCTGAGCAAGCTATGTTGTCTGGTATAAATTATATTAAACTTTTTCAGAATAATTAACAACATTTTCACTCTGGATTAGAAAGTATTACCTCTTTGAAAATTTTGTTTGATAAATTATGCTTAGATTATATTTCTAAATTAGTGTATCCCAGCATTAAAACTGGCAGTAAATAAACATTAAATTCCTTCAATATTTACTCCAGTATGACAAAATAAGGCTGAGAAAGACTTCTTATGAAGGGAACTCTCAGTTTAATCTAAAACAGTGTTAGCAGTATTTCGCAAATATCTTGGATAGAAACCCAGGAGTGGACAATAGAAAAAGAGAGAAATTCAATAACAGAATAATAGAGCTGGGGACAAAATAATTGTGAGGAAAAATAATCCAAACATACTCTGAACATATGTTGATTTTGCTTGTAGTATAGTATATAATCAGAAGGAAACTCTATGTCATAAGGCAACTAGTGATATTATCTTGTTTAATTGACACTTTTTCACAAAGATGCCCAAAGAAGTTTATACTTTGAGCATGTTACTGCTGCTGTTACTTATGGTCCTATTTCAGACTTTTGGTGTTGTATTACTGAGACCAAATACTGCAGAGACAAAGACAAATGAAATTCTGTGAAGAGGAATCCCCTGGCACTTTTGCAACTCAAAAACTCAGAATTTTCTTATGAAAAGATCATTGAGTAAAAGGATGTTTATGCAATATCAAGGTGATACACAAAAGTAAGGGAAAAAAGGAGAAAATGCCATAGTGCATTCTTTTTTCCTTCTTCTTATTATTCAGGTACTTAACACTCAGACTCTTCTGTTGGTTGGAAAAATGACAGCGACTTCAGTCAGCCTTCCAGTTCTCTCTCTCTGGGGATGAAAGGAAATAAGGAAGGAATGTTTTGGCATCCTTACACATTTGTTTATAACTTGCACTTCATTCCAATCCTGTTCATGTACTTACTTCAAATATGATGAATTCTGGTAGTAACTGTGATTGGAAAGGGCATCACTCCTTCTTTAGTATACAGACTTCAGGTGGTGGAGAATATAAAGCACCCTGTGTGATGTTATTCCTATATAAATTTACCTTCTCTTCATTGATTTTAAGATTTATGTGTGCAATAGCTTTGAAAATCCTTTAATAAATACTCAATATCAACAATGTTGAATATTGCACAAAATCATGAATATTTTGATGCTTCAATATATAGCTAAGACTGACTAAAAAATGAAGGGTTTAAAAAGTATATGAAGGTTTAAGGTTTGTTTTCATTCAAATACAGGAATCAGATTCTTCAATTGCCAAAATAGACATCCATTAAAATTATTTTTTAGGAGCATCCATGTCACCCCTTTGAGTTACTATTTTGAAGATTCCTTATTGTCAGGAAAAATGAATGACAGATATAGAGGAGTATCCAAATAATAATTTGTAATACCTACTCCTGTCACCTTTTCTTTTTTAAATCCAATGGATTGTAAAAGGAACTAAGACATTTTTTCACATTAAAATAGGTTCTTACATATAAGTGACACAAATATTCTTCTTTCTTCTTGTTTTTATTATGGTAATTATGGAATACAGTTTTCATAGGCAGAAAAAACTGTTCTGAAGCTCCTAATTGATACTGAAGTCCAATAGATCATGTATATGGCTTTCTGCAAGCCCTGACCATATGTTACCTTCCACTTTAAAGCGATTCAAAAAGGATTGCAGTATATTTATTTTTTAATTCTTAACTGAACTAGCTGTTATAAAACCAGGATTCCAAGCACACACAGTTCCCTGGAAGCTGTACAGTTTCAGAATTTACAGGCTCAAGAAAAATATATCTAGGAGTATAAGGGGACTCCTGGGAAATGGGTGACCTGACAGAGATGCTAAGAAAGTGAGATCAAGAAATTTTTTATGAAAAGAGATCCCTGATTTTAGTGTCTTCAATATATTGAGCTCAAATTTTTAGCCAAGTTTTTTACAATAGCTTAAATTTCTTTGCATAGATTACTTGGATAACACCAACAGAACATTTTCCATAGAAGCAAAAATTTCCCAGAAAATGTGCAGTTGAAAGGGTTTTTGTACCCTAAGAGAAAGATGGCCAGCTGACTAATGAATAGCACCTCCATGAATCAATATGCTTGTGCTAGTTTTGGGTAAATCAGGAATTTCTTCAATAAGTTTCAAATAGAACTCCTCCAAGAAATTTTCACATGATGTGTTGCTATAAAATTTATTCTGCTTTGTAAGGATTCTTATGCAGAAAATTATGAAGGAGTGAAGGTAGGTGTGCTGTGGCATTAGCATTCTGTTCATAGAAACAGTGGTAGACTGTTAAATGCTAATGTGTACTGTAGAAGATCCTAAGGAAGATTCAACATGAAATCAATTTATGTCAATAACATACAGCTTCTGACATCTGCTGAATTCTCTTCTTGAGTCTGAACACCAGTGCATGTGAACTTTGCACTGATTTGAACTTGGAGATGAGCCCCAGAAAAATATAACCTCTTTTTATTTGTTTTTTGCCTGGTTTATCTTATAGTCATTGCTGTCTCAGCAGCTTAGATCTTGGCAGCTGTCTTCATGAAGAGATGAGATTGTGTATGCTAGTGATGACATGAGTGTTTAACCAGAGAGAAAGTGAGAGACAGAGGAAAGCACTGGCAGATTTACAATGTTACTATTATAGATTTTTTTGAAGCGTGGAGGTGGTTGGTTTTTGGAGTGTTGTTTGTTTGTTTGGGTTTTGTTGTTGTTGTCATGTTGTTTTGGGATTTTTTGGGTCTACTATGAGTAGGTGGGAAGAACTGTGCAACCAATTCTCTGTAAGTGTACACTGGGATTTATATAAGATTTTCCTGACACCCAAATAAACTGTTCTGGTAGGATAAATAGCAAAGGAATGTGATGAGTCACTCAGTTCATAAGATTTTGAGGAGGAATAGTGAAGAACTTCCTTAATGTGACTTTTCGTTTTCCACTTCACACGTTAAAATGAAAATAATCATGCCCTACCTGCCTTCCAGGAGGAAACCCAAAGATATATCCATTACAATGTCAGTCAGAAATAGAACAAAGTAACTGTGAAAATCTGCTGCCTTTATTCCTGCATTTTCTAAGTTGGCCATTGTTTCCTCACACTATACAGTTAAAGGATTTTTTTAAAGATAGCACATAAAAAAGGAGCATAATGACATTAGATTTGTCATTATTCCCAGCACTGTAAAATTTAGGAAGATTTTATGTACATATTTCAGAGAATATACAGAAAGTTTGTTGGGTGGCAAGATTACTCGGAGAAATGGAATAGATATTATTGTTGTAGAGACCAAAGGAATAATGAGTCTCTGATGTAAACCAGAACAGTCAATACCTCTGTCATAGCATCCTATTGAAGCAGTTTAATAAGGCCTCTACAAGCAGAGCTGCACAGCAGATACTACAGAATTGGAAGTGATTGCTTTTTTTTGAATTCTTGCAAAAATCTTGAGTTGTTTCTAGAAGTTTATGATGTCATGATGGCAAGAATGTTTCAAATAGCAGGATAAATTCAGAAAGAAGGAAAGTGTGAGTCTGTAACCACTGATATGTTTATACTGAATTAATTTGAAATATCTTTTTGCGTTAATTTTACTCATACTACTGAAAATTAAAAACTAAAAATTGACTTTAGTGTTCTGAATCCAAAGAGTGCTTATGTGGGTTTCCAAACCAGAACTTACTCTGATAAATAATGCTAGATTCAAAAGAAATTGACCTATAAATCTTGACTTTTTTCCTAAAATATTATGATATTTTAATACATATTTGTTGTCCTTGGACAACATCTAGTCTCTTAACAATCCATCACATAAATTCTACAGTTAACAGGTTCAAAAGCAGAGTGCCAGTAAGATTTTATTAGCTACAGATGGAAGGATATGATGAATCATTCACAGGTATCAAACTGTTGTAAAGATCACATGCTATTATTTCAGCAATCTAGTTATAATGCATTGACCCTTAATGTTCCAGACTTACAAATAATTGTTTTCATGAATGATTATTTAGCAGGTTGTTTATAACATTATTTTCAATTGTGACAGCTTGAGGAAACAATGAAACGTTGCTGCATAATCTATTCTCTACCTCACAGGTATTTCCTGGTAGAAATGATCATGAGAAATGTGAAGTTTTTGAAATTATGTTATATGCAGGAAGCAGGAAGGTCCTTTAATTATGCCCTTAAGTACAGAATATTTGCTTAATTGCTTAGTAGCCCTTGTATCCTGAAAATTCAATTAAGTGATGATTAACTATTCATTATAATATATTCCTGTTATTATTCAGTACAAGCTGCACATTAACTTTTAAAGTCTTTATCATGTTAGGAATTAAGCAACTCCAATTCTCATCAACTGCACAGACGGACTGTGATACTACAATAACTTATCTATTTCCCTTGTTCAATAAATTATACCTGATTCATCAGACAAATCAGAATTGCCCATGGAAAAAGTCTGGCATTTTAAACAGTGGCAGCTAATTCTGTTTCCTGCAGCAGACCTCTGTTCTGTTAGGCAACATGCTCAGTTTCCTTGGCCCAACTAATTCAGTCTGGAAAGCTGTGATATGATACAAGCTGCTCAAGAGGGGACTCCAGAAGAGAATATGTCTTGTTTAGAGCCCCTTAACCTCCATTGGAATGTGAATGTCTAAGCTCAAAAAAAACAGAGGAAAAGGTGGCTTTTTTTAAAATACAGTTAATTGTTGGAGTTCCACTAATTGGGACATTGGAATCCCAGCTAGTTACTCACCTCTATCCTGAAGTAATCCCGACTGACTTCTCACTTCTCTGGAGAACATGTGGGCCATGAAGAAATGTGCCACTGTGAGGGAAGCCCTCCAGATCTCCCTTTGAATTTGTGCTGCTCACTACTGTGAACTGCAGGAAGAACTCAAGAGCAGTGACCAGTAGACCTTTGCCTGGCACAAGGAGATGAGCTGTGCAGATCTGAGATACAAGATTGTGACATTATTTCATAATTGTAGCAAAGGTCAGCATATTTGGTTCTTTGATTTTCTTGTTCCCACTAGATAAACTTTGGATCTTGTTTCAGAATGCCATCTTTCTTTCTATCCTGAGTCATAATTGCCTTTTGGGGCATTGAAAGGATTCCCCTCTTGGAATAAAATGTAGCAGAGGTGAGGTAAGTTCTGCCCCATGCGCTTCCCAAGCACTGTGTAAAGCATTACTTTGTTTAGCTGATTTGCAGGAATGAGAGGAAGAAAGAGAAAGTAGAACATAGGTGTGCTTGGCTGCTCATCTGCTGCATTACTTTCAGTGATGGTGGTATGTTCCAGCTGTTTCTAGAACTAATCAACTGAATTTCTGGCAGTCAAAATATTAGAAAGTTGAGGAGTTTATAAGGATAGTCAGTAAGAAAACATAATTTTTAAGTCATCCTTTAAATAATTTTTGTACTATTTAAACTGTATCTCTACCCGTTTTTTCAAGTTATTGGATACTCCTGAAACTTTCTGGTATTAAACAACTCCTGAAGATACGACTTTTCACTTTAGTGCTACTACAATATTGTATTCTGAATATAAAAATTTGCATACATGTTGAGCCCAAAAATGCCTTAATCACAGCCCTAAACTTGTGTGTGTGGCAAGCAAGTGAAATTAGGGCTGAGAAGGAAATAGGATAAAACTCTATAAAGGGGAAGCAGTGGAAACCAGTTCATTCAGAAGATCTGCCAAGAACTGGTGAAGGAAGATATTTTGTTTTCAGAAATCCCTACAAAAGTTCTCATTTTTTCATTCTTAATTTTATGTGTATTATTAACAGTATCACATGAAGCCACAGGGTGCCAGATCCAAAATTACTGGGTGGCTTCTTTGGGGAAATTTTATATATGTCTCTTAAAATAATTTTGAATGACAACTTTATTAGCTAGAATTAACACATTAGAAAATTATCTTATATATCGTTTTATGATTGGTAGTATCAATCATTGAGATTGATACATATATAGTAGAATATGCATATTTCTAGCTGATACATTAAGTATACATGGATAATTTTTATTTAATCTTTTAATCTGAGTATTTCCATTTTAATAATTAAAACCCTGAAAGGTTAGTATTTTAAAGTACCTTAAAATATAATAAAATTTATATCATAAGCATATTCTGACAGAGGGAAAACTAGATACATTTCACACTTTTGGATCTGCCTCCAGTCAGGACTGCCTAAGGGCAAATCTACATTCATCCTTATTTCTGCATTTTACTGTAGCATTTGCTTATAAAGAAGAGCATCATTATTAGTTTGAATTTGATTAATACTATATAAAAAAGCCCATAATGTTTTAAGCTCAGCAGTGGGTTTTAATCTGAGTACTTAACAGTGATGAGACTTATATAAGAGAGAATTCGTAACTTGTTTTTTTAGCCGGGCTTTTTTTTCAGAGGTGACCAGTCAAACATACTGTTAGATTTTTTTTCTTTTTAGACTTCTACAGCCCACAGGTTTTTCTACATGAATGTTTTAAAAGTCTCCTTTAAGTGATTGGGACACAATTCTCAAGACACTTACTCATCAATGACTATTGATATCAAATGACTATTTGATGATGATGTTAATCTCTGTGCCAGTAGATAAAACACCAATAGTTTAAATCACAAGATGACACAAATTGAGTGTGCACTTGTCCAAAGGAAATCCTCCTAATCCTCCTATCAAAAGTGCTACACCTATTAAAAAATTACAGTGCTAAGCTCATTGAAATGTAGTTCACCAGAGCTCATGTATATTTTCAAGTGATATCTAAGTATGAAAATATTTCGAAGGAACTTCACAATAGAAAAATTTCTTGAAGTGCTGCCTAAACTCAGGTCTGGTAGTGGTTAAACCTGTCATGAGCACTTTCTTAATGATTGCTCCTCTGTTCTACAAAATGTAATAAAAGCCCTGCACTAAACAAGGTTTTGCTTTGTGTGGGTGTTTGTGTCGGTGTGTTCCATGAAAAACAAAAACTAATACGAACCTATTACCAGGTTTTCTTGATGCTCTAGCCAAAGTGATATCAAAGTGTCCAATTACTTTTTACTAGTTTGTGATCTCTATAGTGATGAAGTGCACGATTTTCAATGCTTTTAGGAATGCAACCAGGCACAACACAATTAATGAAGTTTTAATTTCATATGGATAGCAATTATTCATAAGAATATACATAACAAAAGTACTAACATTATAGTAAATTAAAGAGGAAATATTCTGATATGACCTGAAGCATAATCTGCATTTTCTTATTCTTCAGACTTGTGAGAAAATAATCAAAACTGAAAACATTTTATGTACTTCCATAGTTTACCTATAGAAACTCGAAGGTTGCATGTAAATTTGCCTTTCTAAGATGCTTCAGCTGGAACTGGTCCTAGATTGTAATTCTCAGCCCACTGATTCGTGTTCCTGGATAGGAATATGTTTTCCATATTGTCAGGAGTTCCAAGCTGGAACAGCTTGAGACTGATTTTATGTCTCTTAGGGGAAAAAAAAAACAGAAAAAAAATAAACCACAAAAACAAAAAACCAAACCAAAACAAAAAAACCCTATAGCCTGGTCTTTCAGTCCTTGTTAGGGAAAAAAAAAAGGTAGTGATTGTTTGGGTTTTTTTTATAATTTGAAGTAATAACACCGTAATGTTTTATCCTAGGAATAGATTACTCTGTATTTGATTTGCTCCCATTTTGAAGGATCCTCCATTGACTTTGTTATTTAGAGATTTTCTTGTCAGAGCTCTTTCTTGCCTTTTAAGCTTTGAAAGAAATCAAATAATCCTGAACTCAAAGCTGTTTTCTAGTTTCAGTCAGAAAACTGGGCAGACTTTTGACTTTTTAAATTTGTGCTTCAGTTATTAGAAAACATTTTTTTTCAGAAGCTTAATGATGCTTTATATGCCTATGAGAGATATAGGAAAGGAGGTTAATGTTATGAGTGAAAAGTATTTTAAAACTGTTTTAATTAGTCTACATATTTGTCTCTCAGAGAAATTAAAAACCAGAATAAACTGGCCTGAGCATTTCTAGGATTATAGACTCTCAGGCATGTATCATTTTGGTCCAGGTTTCCAGGCATATACAGTTTATCTCAAAGCAAGCTTTAGTACAGAAAATGTTTTCTTAAAACACCTGCAGTGCCCATCAACTACTGAAATGTAACAGGACCACATTTTGAAGTTTTCTGTTAGCAAAGAATGTTGATTACATAAAGTTTAATCTGAAAGAGGATCAATTTACTTGAATTAATTAATATGTAGCTGAATTTTAGGCCGCTAACAAGTTGAACATTCAACAAAATGTTTTTGTTTCCACAAGAGACTCCTGACTTACCAGAAGAAAAGAAGCCCACCTTAAAAAAACTGAAAAAAGCCAGAGCTTTTTCTATCAGTCCTTCTTTTTATAGCTCTGTCTGTAGAATTTTAAGAAATAAATCCCAAGGAAGCTTTCATTTACTTAATGTATTTTATATTTTTATGACTCTAATGCATGTATTTTTGATAATATATTATTTCAATTTTATGTCCTAAAAGTTCATGTCCTAAAGTTCATTTACTTACATAATCAGCATAGAAGTGTTTCTCAAAATAAACAGAAGTGATATGGTTTCCAAGATTTGAGGGAGTAGGTATTTAAGTTTTCATTTTGTGTTATTACCATAACAAATTTATTTAAAGGGTAGGAAGGATAGGCATAGCTTATTTGGGTTTTTTTAGCCTGTAGTTTTTACTTTCAGCAGTACAGCAAAAAGAGTTTGCACTACTACAGTATTTCAAGAGTGACAGCTGAAAAGAGAATAACTACTGATAAACCACTTAAAGTTAAAATTTTGTTTAGTAGGAATTCTGGTGTTCAAATAATGGTGTTCAAAAACAGTTTTTGAAGGGAAAAAAGTTTTATAAAGGGAACTAAATCATGAAATTAATGCATGTATATATCAAAAGAATATGTTTTGTTTACAGTGTCCTCTTGATCACACAGATACTAAAATGCAGTTGTACAGTGCAAAAATCTTAATATACTAATTATGCTTATCAGGATTTAAGAAGGTTAATTTAAGAAGGAAATGGGTGTGTCATCCTAGATTTGAAGTAACTAATAAAACAAATAATTGATGGCTTTCCAAATGCTGCTTTAGAAAGGCATAAGAAAAGCATTGCTTGACCTTGATGAATGCTCGGATTTTCAAGGTGCTGCTTTGGAGTGCAGTCACTGGATGCCCACAGGTTAGGAACTGCAAACTGTTGCAAATGCAGCTACAAAAAGGAGACCATTACTGCAATGGTGGGTCTACTTATAGAAAGTGATTATTTAGGTGAAACATTTAGGTGAGCTACTACACTGTGACTTTAGTAAGACTAGTATCCTATTTTGTGTAGTTAGGAAAACGCTGCCTAACGAAAAATGTATGATTATGGGTTTTGATTGTGCTTTTCCTCGTTTAATGTTGACTCAGTTTCCCCAGGGAAGGTTTCTGCCATTCTGAGCTGCTCAGCCCAGTGTAACATCATTGCATCTTAATAACAGACAGAGATTCACAAGCAATCAATGAAAACCAGCTTACAGTGTGGGGGTTACAGAAAAGAAATGCATTTTCATGACTCAGGAATGCATTTTATAATAGTTGCTTTTGAACCAGATGAGGATATGTCTTCAGAACAATCTTAGGTTTAAGCATAGGAGTGAGTATACATTGTCCAAAGGATACTATCATAAGAGCTCAAAGAGAAAAAAAATGTCTGAACTTTACAAGCCGGTGTGGGATTCGATGAAAAATAATTCACCTCAGTTATAATGAAGACATTATTAAATATTAATAAGTAATAAATTAATAATTGTATCTCAGTTTGTGTTTAGATCATTGCTAATGATTTAAGTGAGGCTTGTCTCCTCAGTATGCATTGAATTTCTGTGTCAAGGCTGATTTGTTTTGGAAATGACTTAGCTGCAAAAAGTTGTTCCTTGCAACAGCTTTCCAGCTTTCAGAGCCACTCTAGATTATTTTGCTGTATTGACTGCTAGCACAGCTCAGAGATTAGTGGGACAGCTCCTAAACCGTTGCAAATCACATTCTGGTGAATTAAGGAAAACTGAAATTGAGGTTTTGTTTAAGTCAGAAAGTAAACAAATTGGTTTAAGAGTCACTATAAATTGGTTTAAGATGCACAGAGAAATCTGACTTTCAGTGAGCACCTAGAAGAAAGTATGTTGAAAGTGGGAGACACTGCAATTACCATAGCAACACTTTACTTACCTGTGATTTTTCTCTATAGATTTTCCCTATAGAAGTGCATGAATATAATTACATGCACTCAGTACTCCTGGGGTTTTTATTTATATTGTAATTCAATTTTTAAAGGAGACTAAAAATTCCAAACTGTTACATATATTTTATGATGGACAAAAGTCTCTGTGAGACCACCACATTTATTTTCTTCCTTTCTATTTTGGCTTGTTCAAAACTAAAAAGCAAAAAATGAAATATCTATGATAGAGCTAAATGATAAGAGAAATGTGGGACTTTTGAACATCATTCTTTTGAATAAAATACTACCCTGTAATACCCTGTAATCCTAGCTAAATTATGCTATATATAAACAAAACAAAACTAAACAGGACAAAACCAACCAAAGAAAGATGAATTCATAGCTTCTTGTTAAGCCAGATCTAAGAGTTCTTAAAAATACAAAATAATTTGTCATTCGAAGAGTTTAGGATTAAGTTGCTGGGTCAAAATATATTCACTCTAAGCCATTCGATTTTGGCTTTTGGAATTTTCTAATTTTCTATTTAATTTAATCTTTTTTTTCCAAATGAAATGTTTGCTTGGATCAAAGAACTGATTTTTTAAGCCAAATTAATTTGCAAATTTGGCACAAAATTAGGATGTTTAAAATGCCCCGAAGTATCACATTTTTCCCCTATTTTTCAAGGGCAAGTTATTTATTCAGATGTAATGATAAATCTGCACTTCTGTACTGAAAATGAAAGATATTTCTACTTGTGGAATTTAATATGATATCTTTATTGTTTCACTAGCTAGTAATGTAGTTCTGCATCAAGGTCACAGGGAGATTATGCATCCTAATACTTTAAATGTGCAAGGATTTAACGGCCTGAAGAATTTAGTCTTGGAGACTGCTTTTATTTATGTGTAAATTCAAGATCACTTAAGTCCAAAGCCAGCTGTAAATAAAATCTTTATAGCTGGAAAAATCTTTTAAAGTGTGCTGTAGAAATACCTCTTATTTAAGTAGCTATGAGTTGTCTAAACTCTTAATAGGAAAAGATTTTGTATTTTCTTTCACGTAAAGAAAAGCCACAAATCTATTTTAACTAATACATTTTGAGAAAGGAACAGTGAGGTCTTGATATACTTTTCTTAATTGTAAAATGCTGTTAAATTGTGAATGTCAGATAATGCAGATTGAATATTGTGTAGAAAAAAAATGAAAGCAAAGACAATTTCATTCATCATCATAATCTCATGCTTCTGGGAATAAAAAGATCAAGAGGTCTTGGATTAAGAAATAATATTTGTCTCTTCATCTAGATTACACAGTGGAGGGACACTGAAAAATCCTAAAAAGAATTACAGTGAATAGCATGTTGCTGCTAGTTAAGAAGGATGCCTGATAACAGTACAGAGCAAGAGGTATCCAACCTCTGTGTATGTGGTTCCAATGGCTCCCACAGAGAATTTAGAGATGAGACCATCTTAGTTAGGTTCAAAAGAACTCACTGGTGTTTCCATTTGGCTATATCACTCACTGTATATCCATATTTCTACTTTAGATTTTGGAGACTACTCATGTTTCTGACTGGAAACATATATCTGACAGTAGGATCATAGAGACTTTGCAAAAAGCAGGAGCTGAGCTCTGACATAAGAACATGGAATACAAGTCAGCTCCTACAGTGTCAGCAGCACTAAACTCCTGGAAAAGAGCTGCCAGAGCTTTACAGCCTTTGTCATCGTCACCAGTCTAACACACACTAATGGATCTGGGTCAGGGAACAGACTGCATGCTGTCTTGAAAAGATTTGGGTTTTTTCCAAATATCTGTCAAAAGATTGATGTCTAGGAATATTCTGTAGAAGATGTACAGTACTGCTGCACATAGTAGAGTGCCTCTGGAGGCTGCTAAAAGAGCTCATTATGACCCCTGCTATACAGAGACATTTCAAAGCTTGATCAATCTCTCAAAGCATGCCAAAATAGCTTGAAGTTGTTCTTTATTCAACTGTCCTAGAAATCTAAGTCAAAATATATTGATAAAATGGAACTGTTAAACAGAAATATTTTGCTTTATTTGGGAAAATGAGTCAGGTGGAGAATGTTTCCTCCAATGATGTCAGCAGCAATAAGACCAGAAAGAATATCGGTATTTTTGAGTATATAAATGCTGCTTTGATATTCACTGCATATTTATATATTCTTTTCTTGGTTCTTTTCTCTTAACGAGGTCTTACAATGAACATATGAACTCTGTGAGTTATTGCTGGGATAGGATCACTGAGTGAAAACAATCTGAGAAGCTGCAAAATAGCTATCAGACCACTCTTATAAGTTAACATTATTTTTCCCTTATCAAGAAACTGTAGTGATCATGCAGATTGCAGTGAATTAATGAACTTACAAAGGTTCCTTTCTATATCAGAAAATGCAAAAAAATTAAGAGAAAGAAAGGTAGCTTTATGGAAATGGCTTACATGGAGTAAACTCCTGACCTTCAAGCAAACCATGAGACTCAACTGAGTGAAAAAAGCAACAGTGAATTTCAGGAAGAGAATAGTCAAAAATGGATTGTCCATTAGCTATAACTTTTAAAGCTCTGCTGCACCCAACTTGAAGGAAATTGTTAATAACGAAAAAGAAAAAAAATAATCAGGGGGTGGTTTTGTCAGTTTTAGTCCTAATTGTAACAACCTCTATCTTGAAAGTGATTCTTTGCATGATTGGTTCCATTATGTCTGGTACTGAGAGTCTGAATACTTTCATCTGCATAATGCTGTGATGGAGTATAATTAGAAAAATGCTATTTTGAGTCTGAAGAATCTTTCGGTTGCCCTACCCATCTCAAAATTATTGTCTCATTAAGGAGCTGAATATTCTATTGTGTCATCAGCAGTTCAACTTTTGTTATATTTGACCAAGTGAGCTAAAGCATAGTGAAATAAAGTATCATATTGAAACACTTACCTGAATACTCTTTTAATAGAGCCATCCCAATTGTAGCCTCCTAAACAGTTCAGGGAGAGCATTTGCAGTTATAAAATCACTGTGGCTCAAGTCCTTGTATGTGTACATCCTCAAGGATCTTATAAGAACAATTTTTTGCTGGCATTAACTACTCTGTAGCTGTTATTAGCCATTATTTAACTATTTCATGAGTCCAGTCCTGGTTATTTGATTTTGCTGTGATGAATAAGTGAGTTCCCAGTTCATTCATAACATGAGCTGCTATATTCTGCCCTAAGGGTTAGGGAACACTTAGGATGTCACTGCCTTGGCCCATGTACCTGAAAAGAGGATATCTGTGCTATACCTTATTGGGTGAATAAAGACACAAGCAGCTGCAAACAGCTGAACTCAAATGAGGGTAACGCTCTTGAAATATTACATAGATATAATTACAACATCTTTCTAGAGCTAACACTTTTGATAACCTTCTTGGGAAAATAAGGATCAGATGTCCTTATCTGATTACAGTAAATAACCTACAGGCATCCCAGTTAAGCAAATTACCATCCCAATTAAGCTGCAGTTCTTGCTGATAAGTATCATTAAGTTTAATTCCATTCCTTGGGAAATGTCCTGATTAAGGCTATTTCTCAATTTAGTGGTATGTAATCTAATAGTTAAAGGAAAAAAAAAAAGTGATATTTGAAGCAGAAATGTGAAAGAAAAGCTGACTAGATTGGAATATGAGCATAGGTTTGGATGAAATGCATCGCAGCAAGCTCTGAAGAAGTCAGATGAAATATTGCCACAATTGCTTCAGTTAGTTTTGATATCTCACAGAGAGCAGAAGAGTAAGTCCTATGATATATGCTTATTTTCTTTTCTTAACGATAGTATCAATTTGTAGTAGAAAAATCAAATATCTCATCATAGGGGAAAAAATAGAAGATATGGAGAAAGAAATATATAATCTACTTGGAAAGGAAACTTTTCATAGGGGCACATCCTATGTGAGATTATTTGTATCTGAGGAATAATTTCTTGCTGAAATAAGATTGTTATTGATAAGCTGTGCAGGGAGCATGTTTCACCTGGTGAAAATGTGGGAAGTGGAGGAGCAAGTTCAATGAAATATACTGCGCTACAGCAAAGCTGGACTTCCCATATTCAACTCAACAATGCCTATTTATTATGATATTATACACTAATATATAATAGGGAGGGATTATGTGAGGAATTACATCTTGCCATAATCGGGGCAGAAGACAGCCAAATGCACAGGAACCTCCCTGTAGGGTGTAGTGCTGTCAGGGGCTGACTGGTGATCTCTAACCACTTGTCCAAGCCTTTTTGGAACACTGCTGGAATGTTAAAAGGGAATGCACTCAGTACAGCTAAAATGTTCTACCTCTAAGTAGTACTGAGAGCATTATAGATGAGCAGCTTGTAATTTTTAAAATACCAAGCAAATGTACAAGAAAAAATGCCAGAAAATTTTTCTGCTGTGGCAGTAGGGACAGAGATGTTTTCTGAGTTCTGGTCCACCCCCTGCCTCAAGTAGGGATAATGACAGGCCAGGTTGCTCAGGACTATGCCCTGACACCAAACAGGAAAAGGAGTTGGTGGGAAAAGATCTGTGAAGATACTTTAAGAGCTATCAAACTCCAGAATTCCCTTATACTATTAGAGGACATAAACCCTATATTCCCTTTAATTTGTGTTCTTTTGGAATCTCTGAAGTATTTAAACAGATTTTTTTACCTCAAGGTTTTTTTATTCCAATGGATATTATAAGTTGGGTAAAGGATTTCCTCAGGTTGAGAAACTCTGGAAATATAAAAGTATTAACATATAAAATAAGTATAGACAGTCATCTGTAATATGAAATATAGAATTTTCTGCACTCCGAGAAGGATTTGAATACTTTGAAATATATTCCTCATAAATTGAGGCTTCTGTGTTTAACATTATGTTCTGTCCAAAGCCTTCCTGGAAAACTAGAGCCCCTAGCAAACATACTGTGCCAGATAAAATTAGTGGTAAATGATGGGGGAAAGCCTGTGCTTTTATATAATAATGGTGCGTGTAATAACCCAGTTTCCAAAAGTGTATCCTACATAACAGGTGCCAATAGATATGCAATCAGCAAAATGCTTGATAATTCCAGGAACCTACAGTGCAGCACATGAAGTAGAAACTCCAATATATTTCTGATTATTAGAAATAAAAAATCAAAAGACTGCTTATAAATGGGAAACCAATTTCCCAAGCAATCTCAGCAATTGTAAGCAAAGGGCTCCTCCACAGAGTGGGACAATCAGAAAGGAAAACACAATCTAATCTATCACCACAGATACCTTTCTGCAGGATGTGACACTAAAAAGGTCACTGCGCTCATCACTACAGCCTAACATTTTGCAACAGTGTGAATTTCTCCTTGTTTGTGAAGCATATGCTAAACAGAAAGGGAGCAGGGAGTTGGCTGTTATTTAAAGCTGACAGCCAAAATAACCCTCTGTGGTTTGCCTTCAACTTCAGGTGACTGAATGCCCATAGGTCTTGCTTCAGGGCTATAACTGTATGGTGTGTGAGTAGATACCAAGGCTAATAGTCCCAGGTGCCATCCATCCTTGCCCTTTCTCACGCATGATCTCACTCATAGCTGCATTTTTTTTTAACATTGGGGTTAAACAAACATACTTTAAATCCACTCCATTTACAAAAATAAGACTTATTATTCAAGAAAAATAAATCTCAAATTTTAGGCAGCCTTGAAACACAATGGGTCCCCCTCAAACTGAATGCCTTATAAATTGTCTACATGTGTGTACTTTCCATAACAAAAACCAAAGTGACTTTCTACCCTTCATAAAATTCCAAATGTTGGTATTACCTCTTTGCTGCAATCAGAAAACATTCATCTAAACAAAGCTCAACTTAATTGCTGTTAAATTCTGAATTCTACATTTATTCATTTATTTATTCATTTTATGAAGATAAATGAGAGCATTTTGGTTTTGTTTTTAGCACTGATGCCAACTGATAGGCAATTTGTCAGTTTAAAATAAAACCATCCCTAAGCAGTGCTGAAAAATTGCTAATGGTTTAAATAATCAAGCACATTCTAAGTCTCTGAGGGCACTAGATGAGAAAGTAGGACAGGATTTTAAAGTATCACAATACTCTATAGATTAGAGAGGTACACTGAGAAAGTGACAAAGATTTTTTGGCGCAAGCAGTAAAAAAATACTTTTTTTTAAAGTAAATTGAACAAAAACCCTAAAACATTGTTTTCTAAAGCATGGAAGCTACAGCATGTAGATCTCTAATATAATGGGTAAATCAAGTTGTGGTTACATATCCATCTGAGTATCATTAAATATTTGTACTTGGATAATTGCTTGTCTCTGCTTTTCATAACTATAGAATATCAATACCATGGCCCTTGAGAACTCCAGCTGAATGTTTTAGTGAAAAGGGGGCTGATAATCCCTAACAGAAATCATTAGGCAAATACTTACAGGAATAGATTGTCATTTAAAGTCAGGATAAAATAATGACTTCTTAAATAAGTTATACTAGGGACTAACCCACACAATTTTTCATTTGGAAATCATGTTTCTAATGTTAAACAAGCTCTTCTGCTGATATAAGACAGCTAGGAATGAAAAAAAAAAAAAAAAACAAAAAAAAAAAAAAAAGGAAGGAAAACAAACCAAATTTTGAGCTTGGTGTGCTTCAATTTTGCAAAATTAAAACTTTTAGAATATAAGAAGATAGAGTTATCTCCACAGTTCTAGTTAAGAGTATAAGTTGTAAATATAGATGCATAAGAACCAGTAAGAATTGTTGCAAAGTAAAAAGGCTAGAAGACTAAAATGATTAAAAAAACCTAGCTTTATGGAAGATCAGTAATATTGATCAGTAATAAAATATGTAGTGCCTGAGGGATGGAGAAACCATTCCAACCTGATCACCACCTTCCCTCATTATGTTTGCCAAAGGAGGTTAGGAGTTAAGGCTGTGTTATTAAAAGGTTTTAGGGGTCCCTGTGCAGGAAGGACATCAACCTGTTGAAGAGGAATTGTCCTCTTCAGGACAACTTCCTGAGAAGGAGTCCTTCAACTCCTCTGTTGAAGTCAGAGGAGGCCACCAAGATGATTGGTGAATGGAATGAAGCACCTCTCCTATTAGATAAGTCTAATAGAATTGGGTTTGTTCAGCCTGGAAAAGAGAAGGCTTCAGGGTGGCCAAATTGTGGCCTTCCAGTACCTGAAGGGAGCCCACAAGGAAGAGAGAGATGGACTTCTTACAAGAGCATGTTGTGACAGGACAAAGGGAGTTATTTCAGACAGGAAGAGATTTAGTTTAGATACTAAGAAGTTATTCACTGTGAAGGTGATGGGGCACTGGAACAGGCTGTCCAAGAGGTTGTGGCATCCCATCCCTGGAAGTGTTCAATGCCAGGCTGGACGGAGCTCTGAGCAACCTGGTTTAGAGAAAGGTGTCCCTGTCCATGGCAGAGGGTATGGAAGTAAAACGTTAATGTCCCTTCCAACCCAAACCATTCTCTGATTCTATGATAAAGTTAATCTGCTAGAACTCTTGTTCTAACAGATTAGCTGAGCAGAGGGATTCAGGAAGTTAGTCTACTGAAAAGCATTAACAAGAGGGATGGCACTGAACTCATGTCCTCATCATGCTTCTTGCTATCTGAGAAAATGTTTTTAGGAGGGAAATGCTCCTGGGATCCTTTCCTAAGGTTTACTTTATTTATGTTTAAAATACAGGGATAGGATTAAATATTTGAATATAAAGTAGAAATGAGAGATGAAACTATCAGGCTCTGATAAAACTCTTGAGACACTTGTCAAAGAAATAAGAGATCTGGATTCTATGTTTTTTTTTCTCAATTTGGAGAGTTCATAGCCATGTTTCATTAGAGAAAACAAATAAGTCTGGTGACCAGTCCTCTGAGCACGCTATTGAGAAGTCAAAAACGCAAGTCCCACAGATTGCATCTTACAAAGCAGGGCACATAGAAATGTTAGAATTGAGTTTGGTTTCTGTTCCCATCTCTTTTTTAATCCAGATATTATGAAAAAAATCCTCTCTAGGTGTTTTTATTACACAAAATAAGTAACTTCAAACCCAGAGATCTAAGAAAAAGTAATTTACTTGTTTTGTGCCTCCTCTTATTTCATTGTTAACTTGAAGGTAATGATTTTGTAAAAATGTTCTGAATAATAAATTTTGTTGTTATGAAATGTACTGAATTCCCTTTTCTCATAAGGCAGCAAATGATTATTCTCTACTGCCAGAGAATATTATAGAGCGGAGAATCCTTTCCTCCTGTATCATCCAGCATGTAGAAATTTTTTGGTGCAGGGTTGCTTTCTAGTTCCTCTAGATGAAAATAATATAAAACTTTGTGCAATTCTAACAGTGACATGATCATATTTCATACATATGTAGTTGGTTTTCAGAAGCATTAGCATGGAAACATGTATTGCCAACTTACCCTCCCATAAATGATTTTCTTCAGCTTCCTCTTTTTTAGAGGCAATATAGTTTCAGAGCCCTTGACAGCTAAATAAACATTTAAACAACAGCACTTAAAAACTAATTCCTTTGTCACTATCCTCAGAAATTAAAAACTAATTATTTTGTCACCATCTTCAATTTTTTCGGGAATTTGTCTTAATGTTGAATATAGGAGTAAAATAGGTTTTTCTTTGCTTCTCAGATTCTGAGCTGAGCTCAGTTGTCACTTCCCTCCCATGTCCTCCCTGGTCACCATCACTGAATATTGTGCCTTTCCATCCACTTGACCACCCTAGCAATTCACTTTTGCCCTAGGTCATCCAAAAAAAATCTTTCATTAAACAATAGAGAAGACCTTTTTTTGTTTGTTATTTAAATGCATACTACAAATTATTAATTTCTGATTAATGTTTGTAGAGTTTTATACAGAATTATGATAGAATTATCTAAGCTTCTCACACACAAAATTGAAGTTTTTACTGTATTTTATAGGTTCATGATTTCATTTTGCACTACAACAGCAAATAAATTTACACAAAACCCTCTTGACAGGAAAAATTTCTATGTTTTTTTGTCTGTTTTCCTTTCTAAAACCAGAATCTTCTCTTTAGCACTACAAGTTTTTTTCTAGTCCTTTTATGTAACATAAGAAGATGAATTGAAAATACTTATGGATAATCCCCCTAAATGGAAAAATGTATTGCAAAGTTTGCCTCACATGTTTTAATGGAAAACTTTACCTGGAAAATCATGCATAAATTATTAGCTTTTTCAAAGTAGCTAATGAGAAATTTCTTTCCAGGTATTAAATATTATTTTTTTCCTTTTTTCTTTATCATTTAATGTTCATATTCTTTGCATCTTTTAAGGTACATCTGTTTCACATGATGAGCATAATAAAACAATCTGCAGAACAGCTAAGGATATATTATGGCTAAGTCTGTGAGCTGTACTAACAGTTTTACTGCTTGTAAGATTTGAAAAAGCCCTTTCTGGGGGGCACAGGGCTGAACCATACGAACATCCTGAGGTTAATGTTAGCTCAGAAATTTCAATCATATGCAATTTTCCACTTAGGCTTAGGTAATGCCTTTGAAAGAGTACATTACTCAGTATCTGATTCAACATCTAATAATGTTTGGTTATTTGGTGAATGTGAACCTTTTCTACACTGGTATTTTACCAATTTTATTATAACTTAAGAGCAAGAGATAAGAATGAAAAATCATTGTATGAAGCAGCTAACAAGGAAATATGACAGGTAAAAACATAAAAATTAAAAAGATAAAAAAATATGGCAAACTTCAAGAACTAACATAGAACACCTTACCCAAATACTGAGCTAGTTCTTTTCTTTCATTAGCTATTTTTAGGTTTTCCCTCTATTTCTTCATTGAATGTGTTTTCACACTCATTCAATGAATGCGTACTTCAGTTTGTTTTGTTGTATTTTTTTGTTAAAATCAACTTTTACCTACATGTCTTAGTCTACTCCCACTGGCAACTTTGGGAATTATATTTTCCATGGCTTTCCTAAGTCTGCTACAGTTACATCTACTTGTACATGGTTTACTTTGGTATCTAATATACATAAAAAGAGCATGGGTCAGAAGATAAATTGGACTATGCCAAAAGACAGAATATACTCTTTGAATGTAAACTTATGACTATTCAAATCATTTAAGTAATTTACTGATCGTTCAGTAAGTAGATGTTTGATGAAGCAGTGGAAAGTTAAGAACCCCTCTGAGTGAACTGTTTTACAATTAATTGTATACTAATATATTCATGAGTAGTCCATGGGCAGCTGGTATACCTGTTGCTACCATGAACAACTGATCAATTTTAGCCCTAGCCTTTGTAAAGCAGTCCTATTTGCCATTGCTCTGGACATGCTGATACAAATTTAGCCACACTGATGTAGAAGGTTTCCCTCTTTCTTGGGACAAATGTGGAGTCCTGATCTAGCTTTCATTAGACAGGAGGCACAGACAGAAATTCACAGCTGTTATATTTGCCTCATTTGGGGTTTTCCCTGGGAACAGACACATTAAAAGAAATATCTTCTCCACTTGGCAAAAATTATTAGATTGTCAGGAGAATGTATTTAGCTTTGCAGTTTTTAAACTCATTTTGGTTTTACTATGCAGGAACTAAAATGCGGCCTTCAGAGCACAGAACTCTGTGAAAGGGTGGCAATTTGAAAAATGATACAGGCACTACTATACTTAAAAAAACATATTTAAGAGTAGGGCTCTTAAGTAGATAGTATAATTCAGGGGTGGGATGGTGGCAGATGGATAGCAGTGGTGTGATGCTGTCATCTAATACTGGCAATAAAAACATTTTAAAAATTTAAATATATCTATCTAGTTTTATTTTCTGAGACCTTCTGTGATTTTATCAAGAAAAGCTCAATATTTCCTTCTGGTTTTGTTATTTAAGTATTAGCCTTCTTTAAGCCTGTCTTGCTCCTCTAAGAAGAAAAACTATAAAGTATTGTGAAAATTAAATAAATATGTGGAGTCTTGTTTTGAATAATACTGAGAAACATTGAAGTCTTAAGTCTCAAAGATCCTAGCAAAAAATTCTGTAGTCAAATGATCAAAAATAAACTAGAGACCTAATACATTATGTTGTTATGGCAACTGAATATTTAGATTTAATTTTATGTAAGCAGAACTTCAAGGATTATCCTGGGCTAATACAGTAAACATATTTGCAAACAATTTAAATATTCCCATCCAGATATTCTATCTCTAGTAATCATCAGTTATATTTACCCTAGAGCTATTTAATATTCTGGATTCCCAATGACTTTATCATTAATCCTGTTCTATACAACTTTATAGCAGGTTTTTTGCAGCTGAATACTCATCCTTGTCCAATCTGATTTCAGCTTTGGCTGCTTTTAGGTTTTATTTTTCTCTCCTGCAGCTGTATGTTCTTTTTCCCCTTCTTTGGCTGTTTCTTTAAACAATAGTAATTTCCCTGTCATTAGTAGGCTAAGCTGCCTTTTGTTTTTATGCCATATAATCAGTGTACACTTCCTTTATTCCCCCACTTTTTTCTTACACCAATAGCAATCTGTGCTGCCTCTGAACAATTTATGGCAGTATATGTGAACTGAGGATCCATCTCAATGTTGTTGAGATTGTTCTATGCTGATGTATTCATAAAGAAAGTTGTTATAAGGAGACTCTGGTTTTCACTTAGGTCCAGTTCAGTTTCTCAAAGTAGCTGAACATTCTTAGAAAGTAAAGAGCACTAATCTTTTCAATGAAAGAGGAAATCAAATTAAATATTATTTTTATATGCAGCCTTCCAAATTTATTTTCTTTAATATTATATCTCTAACTGCATTTGCCATTATTGGTGTCACCTTTAATATGAAAGTGCATTGCAAATGCAAACAATTACTTATTTTTTGCAGAAAAGCTCATTTTTGCTCATTTTTCAAAGAAAATTTGAATTAACTGCTTTCTAATATATTGTTTTGCAGCTAGTAACTTGATGTACTAATGCAACTGAATTTTCTAAACAGTGATTGACTCCTTTATTAGTGTTTGTCTCAAAAGAAGAAAAGTTTAACCGCTCTTTACTGTTAATATCTACTAATGTGTGCAGGATCTTTTATTCAGTTTTACTGTCTCAGCTTCAGTAGTGCTTCTATTTCTCACCTAAGAACAATTTTCCCACTTACATAAGGGAAAAAAGTATAAAATAAATTTGGAAGAAAAATCACATTGTTTTCCATGTGCATAAGAAAAGTGATAAACAAAGTCATTGAATATATTTGCAAATTTTCCTCTAGGGCAAAGTATACTTGAGAAGAATACTTTTTCAATATATTTTTCTCTGCAGTAGGAAGGAAAAACTGTTTTACAGTCTACTTTACAGCGCTAGGGAAGTGTGGGTCTGTCAATTAAATTGGTTTACAGGTATGCAGGCAGAAAGAAACATCTCACCCAAACCAAGCAAGGAAAGAATTCGTTGCTGAAAAAATAATGAGCAGTACCTCCAAGGAAAAGCAGAGTTCATGATGCCTTGTTTCACCCTCAAGTAGCTGAAACAAACAGTTGAAAATCCTATATAAGATTTTCTTATCTGATAAAACAATATTCGATAGTCTTGAATCAGATTGGTTTTAAGTGTAACACTTGTAAATCATAAATATTACTTACATATTTGGCGTAGCTGCTATAATGTTAGCTGTGCTATAGTTTCAGATATGTTATAATAAAGAAAGCTTAAGCAGTCTCAAATTGACTTCTATTAGTCATGAGATTTTTGACATACGAGACAAGGTACTTGCATTATGTGTTTCATAGTCTTTCAGTGGTGCATCAGTGTTTGGCTCTTGGGGCTTCCAGCATGTGGGGCTTCCAAAATAAAGCATAGGGCTTAAAATATTTGGGCACTTCATGTTACTGAAATGTTTATGTTTTCAAGTGTGATTGCCTAATATGCATAATATATAGTAAAACTCTGGATTCATTGTTATACATTAAGAGATCAGAATTTTTGTGATCAAATATGTATTTGATGTAAAACCCCAAAGTTACACTGGCACTATTATTATAAGGCTAATGAAACACTGAGCAGAATTATAGTTTATATGTTATGCTTATAGATGTTTATGACTCAATTTCAAATTATTATGGACTTATTTCAATATTTTTGGATTCATGATTTTTTTATGGTAACTGCATTAGGTGAAATCAATGAACCATATAATCTACCATCAATGGTAGTCATTGCTAGAAATTCATATTAAATAGAAGAAAAAATTCTAGTGGGTAATTATGAAATAGCTACTTCATCTACAAAGATTCTTCATATTCTCAACACTTAGTAAGTACCTTAAATAATGTGAATTTATACTCATGAAAATTTAGCTCATTTTCCATATCAAATTTCTACACATCCATTAGCATCTTTTAGAAAGGAACTACTGAACTGGTAAAAGGCATCAATATTCTGTGTCTTCAATTTAGTCTAAAAGCCCTGAAACTCAGAGCTTAAGTATAATTTTTGCTAATTTCTAAACTGAAGCCATGAATAATGAGAGCTGTCAGTCATACATTCACCAGACAACCATGATTTCTCATATATGATGGTTAGTGACAGTCCCTTCATCCACCAGTCCTGTGGACTTGTACATCTTCAGGTTCCTAAGATAGACCCAAAACTGATTTTTTCCTTCAGTGTGCAGTTCTTTGTTTTTCCCAGACCTTGCCCTTGGTTTTTGTGATTTGCTGGTGCAGGCTGAAACAAAAAATTGAGTACATTAGCTTTCTCCATGTGCTAGATAAGCAGGTCTCCCATTTCCTTCCAGAGGGGGCCCACATTTTTTCTACTCTTCATTTTGTCACTGACAGACCTATAAATGCTGTTGTTGCTTCTCTTTTTTCTTTTGATCATTATTAAATTTTTATTGTCATCAATATTGAAAAAGAAGCCTGTGTGCAATGGAATAGTTTACATCCATACATTAATACATTTTTGATTTGAACCATGTGGTATAAGAACAATTAAATGCAGACTACAATACCAGTTTGAATTTTAATGAATGATGAATATTTCTTAAAAATAGCCTCTGCTCCCCTACACACTTCCAGTAGATATCAGGAATATTCTTAAAAATTGCTCAAAGATTTTTGTGATTAGTTATGTACTTCCCGAAGAGAAGTTCCATTTGAGATGGTATTGGTAAATGGTATGGTTTGGTAAATTCTCAAAGATGTGATTGAGTGGTCAAATCAAGAGCTGTCCATTTTTTTTTTTTTTTTAATAATGAGTCTTTGGTCCATATCTTTTGAACACTTAAAGGTAATTTATCTAACTCTTTGTAAACACAGAACTGAAATAGCACAATAATGTGCCTAAAATATATCTTTGGTGAAATCTATTCCAACAGAATGTCTGTGCTCTGTGAATATGCTCCAGCAATTGGTTGTACTCATTGAACCAGACTTCTTGGTAGAGTATTAGTTCAGTTAAATAATATTCTGGTCCAAAACTGAAGGAAGCTTCATAATTTCAGAAAAATTAATTAATAAATGAATAAAAGGTCTCTTATTGATTGTAGCAGTATTTTTCTTCTGCCATTGCTGATAAATTCACATAATTACAGATGTGCACAGCTGTTGCAAAGCTCAGAGCTGATCTCTGATTACAATTTTTGCTGCAGTCACAGTAGAACCTCTGTCACCAATATGATAGTCTCCTGTAATTATTAGTATTAGGTTTTTAAATACACTGATTTATTTTTTTAATAGGCAGTTAAATATTTGAGGAAGGAGTTTATGAGGATTGTCTGATTCTGTCACTTGTTAGCAGTAACTCACTCTAATAACCACTCCAAGTCAGTGTATTGTAATCAGGAGATAAGAGATATTCATTGACTGTTCATGAAATACTGAGTGGGTTGCATTCACACTCTAGGCTTTTGGCCAAAACCAGATGCTGCAGCTGCTGTTGTTTGGTCCATCTGGAAATTAGCTATAATGTGCTAACTTCATTCCCCCAAACGGCCTGTGGCTGAATTGTCAGAAAACTGAGTACAATGTCTTGGGAAAGAAAAGCAAGACAAAAGAACTTAAGGATTTTATTCAAAATTACATAGTCTGTGATAATGACTGCAGTACTTAAGTCCTTCAGTAGTGTATTATGTTAGCAACATGACTAACATGGTCCAAGAAATGGCAGAATTGGGAGTGATATGTGATAAGGGACACAAAAAAGCCCCAATAAACTCTGCCACAAAACATTCCTGATGGTCTCAGTTTCCAGCTACAGAACACACTTGAAATGAACAGTAAACATCTCTAATAAATCTCAGTTATATGGTGATCCATCTGTTTTTTATACCAGCTTTTGGAAAGCTAAGCATATCAATGAGCTGTGTTGTTTAGAAATAAATCCCTGACATTTCTAGGCCAATTATACATCTTTAGGCTGGTCTTAGTGATAGTTTGACATTATATATAATTTTTTTACTTGAATTATAAACAGACAAAAGAGGGCCAAAAGAAATGAAATATCACTACATTCATTTTACCAACAGGAAGAGGTGATACAGAGCTCTGAGCTCTTTTATTTGCCTCCAGTCAGATAGCTGTAATATTTTGAAAGACTCTTCTGCCTTCCATGGATGGATATACTCCTGTCTCTCTCACAACCCTATGTTCAAGTTAGAACTGGGCATCCCCCAGCACCTGATAAAACAAAGCTTTGGTTCTTACAGAGAAAAGCTGATTTAACAGATTTAACCCACTGCAAGGCTCTCATGTAATACTCTAGACAGAATCCACCCTGGAAGCCTTGATGACAAACCTAGCTCCCATGCATTAAATGTGGTTTAAATAAATAGCTTTTCTATATGATGCAAGGGAAATCAGGTCACTTCAGGATCCATGAATACCAAGATCTGAAGTAGAATTAACAATGTTAAATGGCAGGCTGAAAATCAAACCCCACATCTTTTACTGGTCCCTTTAACCTCTAAGTTTCAAACATGCTACTTCTTTAATGTCCCACTTTCCTTAGTGTCTTTCACTCCTGTTGCTGCATTCATTCTTACAAAGTGACTAAGAGGATGGAGAGAGTGATGGCTGCCTCTCATGAGCCCCATCCTGTACAGAGTACTTCAATGTGGCTTCAGTTTCCATTTGGGAGTCGTACATCATGTAGGCTTCATTTATATGGAAATGAATCCATAGGTGTTTATAAAAACTATAGGATCATTTCAAAACTTTATAACTCTTATTTCAATGAAAGCTAACTTCCCTTAAAAAGTCCAATACTCTGTTAGAAAGGATATAAGTTTGAAAAGTTGGTTTATTAGCTTGACTTTCAAATACTATTGTTAATTTCACTTTTTAGTCATCTTTATTCTCCTTTTTGGAAGAATAAATCAGGCTTGTTCTTTTCATAGAATGCTGCAATTTCCTTGTTCCATCCTTTGCTTGGAAGAATGGATTTTGTTCAGAATATAGACTATTTTGCTGTGTATTTTCCCAATTCTCAATATTTGTTTACAATAACCAGGAGCTGTTGGAGACCAGAACTGAATAAAGTTTGCCATCAAATTTGATTTGATGAATTTATCAGCCCTGGATGTTGAATAATCTGGAATTTCTAAGTGTTTCATAGCAAGATTTTGCACAGCACAGCAAGAGAGTTGTAAAATCTTTCTTTCATATATTGCAAAGAATGCACGAAGTGAATAAGTAAATATGATATTCATATTGGAATGCCCTGTTTGCTGAGTTTCTGAACAATTTATATGTGTGCACGTTAGAAATGAAATTCTATCTTTCTTGAAGGAGGCAAATAACAGAGAGTTAAGAATTAGAAAGTTTTTGGAGCATATTACAGAATAATGGCTACAGTTTTGCATATTTAAAATTAATTCATATAATAGGGAGGAAGTAAAATAGCCTGGTTTTGTTTGTTTGTTTTTTGAAGAAGAAATTGTTAGTTTTAATAAATTTACAGGCAAAGTTTGCTATTCCTATAAAGCCAGTCCAGCTTTCTAGATTGCTTATATTAGCCTTGGAACTTATCTCTTGGTAAGTCCTAGAATTTCAGCCTCAGCTGCTTTTCATACTATTCAGGAGTGATTTCATAAATTAAATTTTATTTTTGACTCCTAAGAAGCTAAAAAATCATATCTAATAAAGCTAAAACAAGCTGTGTGAAATGCTGATAGGAATGTTGCAGTTATTCTCATTGCATAAGCAGTTGATTGATAGGATCTCCATAAAGTATTTAATTAAGACTGAAAGAGGAAAACGTTTTAGAGATAATTTGAATTCAATATATCTCATCTATGTGAGAATTCTGACATGTCTCAGTTTTAGAATTTGGAATTGGAAAGAAAGATATGAATTAATTTCTACCCTTCTTGTAGACAAAATTGCATGATCTGAGTGCAGTCATTTAATAGAGATAAATGCCTTTTTTTCAATCAACCAATGCAGCATGACTAAACATAGAGAGGTATAATTTATTTTTAAAAATATTAAGTAATCTCATTTTAATTTTAATTAGTCTTTATTAGGTAGTAATTTATATTTTTACAGGTACTGTAAGGTACTTGGAAACATATAGGAATGGAAGCAGAGCAGTACAGGAAAATTAAAAATAATAAACATGGAAACATGGAAACTAGATATTGTAAATGTGAATGATATATTAAAAAGTAAGCAAGAAACCAAAATTCAGAATATTTAGATCTGAAGTATAGTTTTTTTCTTCTTGTTCTTTATAAGTCAGGAACTTGTTCTAGCAATGATGAACATTTTCTAAGGTAATTAACGAATTCTTGAAATCTAACAGTTTGTTTTGTTTTTTTTTTTTAATTTTATACTTTTTATTCATGCAAATTAGACAAAAGTGGAAACTTCATAGAAAAAAAATCTGAAATACTGTCTGAGTCTGATTGTAAATTAGAGACTTTCAAAATAAAAACCTTATTTTTTTAAACAACAAATAGGTTAGTGCTGAAAATAAGTAGTAAAAGTTTTTATTCCAAGTGAAAATCAGTCCATGACAGAAATTTATGGTAAAAATGTGGTTTGCAAAAATTTTGACAAACTTACTATGTATATCCACATAAAACTGTGGCTCAGATATGGTGGTCTGGATTTTTAAGATCATAACAGCAGGTAAAATTTTAAGCCCAAGGTAGAATTTGCAGATAGCACAATTTTCTTTTTAATAAGGTTTTCCCCAAAATTCTGGGCTCAGAATTGCCCCAGATGACCATAGGAAAACATCTACAACACCAAGATGTACATTTCACTGAGAACTTTTATTTCCCCTTTAGTCCATAACACTTAACCAGTCCAAGTGTTTGTTTATTTCATGTTACTCCAGACATCTGCACTTGTCAAGGTAAATTATGGACTGAAAAGCTTAATTTATCTTAAATACTTGTGAAGTTAAGGAAAATTATATTTCAGATGGCACCAAGCTTAGATCAATCCCATTCCTCTCTTTTGTATGACCTCGAGTGTAGAGGCATACAAATGTATAGGCACAAATAAGGTCATCAGGAAAAAGATTCTTTCCTCTTCACCTATGCATCATTTTTCTCTTGATGCTTTGGGCAACAATCCAGACAATAACAGGAAGCACAGTTTTACAAGGCAAATATTATTAAAAATACAAAATGCATACTGTGAAAGACAAATATACAGTATGCCAGTTACTGTGATAAGCAACAGTGTGAGCTCATTATAGGAGAGACGTAGAAGATAATCAGATAATACAAAGGATCATGTTAATCTGTGCACCAAAAGTAATTCATATCATCAGAAAAAAAAGGGATGTAAAATAGTGTAAAATTTATCATAATCTCCAGCATTCCTAGCCAAAAAAAACATGCACAAAAATGCTTCAAAAAGTGTTCTATTTTTAAGGTGTTTCCTTTCTGTCAGCCAAGAAACACTGGGCATTACGATCAATATCTGTGAATATCCATATCCTCCCTTAGGTTTCAGAGAAGAAAAAGATTTTAATAACAATCAAGAAATGCTCATGAGGACAAATTTACTGGGTCTTTGGGACCATTCATCAGTACAGTTTAGGGGTCATTCTAAAACTATTCTGAAAAACTCTGATTAACAAATGTTTCAAGAGGCAAAGACACTGCATGAAGTTCAGGAAAGCCCTGCCGCTGCCTGCAGAGCCAGCATTTGCAATTGAAATGTTTTTTTTAATTTTGCACATTATTTACCTAAACAGCTGTATTGAATAGTGTATCCCAGTAATAGTGCTGCTGCTGCTATTGTGGTTGAAGAAGAAACAGTAAAGAAAAGGAAAATCACTGATTTGCTATATGGACTTTCAATATCCCTAAAAAGCAATTGTTCTTCTACAACTCTGTATATGTCTCTTTTTCCCATAACATAATTTCACCATGTGTCTTTTCCTGGTTTTTTGGTTTTTTTTGTTCCTTCTCCCTGCAACATTTCTTTCATTCTGTTAGTACCAATTACTTTTTCTCTCAGAGGGCAATTTGTTAGTACATAATTTGTTAAACTCTGATCTAGAATTGTAGCTGTTTCTCTATTTCAGAACTAAAGAAAGGTCTGTGTGCCTAAAAGCTTGTCTAGTTTTTGATTATTTTCCCCCAGCTATACTACTTTGGTCTAATAAAAGATTTATCCTTTATTACAAGTCTTGTTTGCCTGAACTGTGGATGGGGCCTGGAACATGTAATAGTGAAGCTATACATATGGCAGTATAAAGTCCAGGGCCATCCAGATTACTCCTACTTTTTTACCAAGTTTCATTTCAATAATTTTTCTCTAAGAGTCACCTGTAGTGAATACAGTTATGTTTTATTTACATCTGTTAAACTTTAGAAAAACTGTGCTTCTAAATTATGTAAGACTGAAAATACAGGTAGCAGATTCTGTTAAAATCACAACTTTTCTGTCTTAAGCATTATTTAGCTTTGTTTCACTTGTGTTCTCCCAAGCTCTTAGAAATTACAAATGTCTTTTGTGTCTCTCTGTTACTCCCTCCTTGTTCCCCTTTCTGTAGACAATTCTCTCTTTTCTTCTTCTCTGGCTTGAGGGTAGCTATAAATTCCTGAAAGAAAAGGAGAAAGTGCTATAATTACCAGCACAGGTACTTAGCACGGGTGGGAACTAACTACCTCTGATTGCTAACAGCAGTATGGCTACTTTAAAGTGGAGGAGGAAAAACTTTCTATAACTACTAGCTGAAAGCATAAGCTCTCATTCTAAGACTAAATGAGCTGAGCCAAAGCCAAAGATAAGGAAAGAGGCATTCCCTGTTCTGTGCAAGCAGTTTGTGTCTCTCTTTAACAACTGGGCAAGAGTCAAGAGTTTTGAGGAATACTCCTTTCCATAGGAATTTACAATGCTAGAATTAGTATGTGACTTGTTTTGTTTTTTTTTTTACTGGTGGGTTCAAAAGACCAATTTAACCTTAAAAGTTTATATTTTTATATAATCTCTTCAACCTCCTGCTTCATTTTATTTGAACTTCAGTATGCATCTTCAGATGGTTGCTTTTGAGCAAATTACATCTAAGAAACAGTTTGTTACAGTGGGCATGAGGAAATAAAGGACAATGAATGGCAGTTACCCATGAACATATAAAGAAGACAAAGAAAACCAATGAACTAAATCAGAAAACGTCACCTGTTGGATTCAGATGGGACTACAATACTGTTGCTGTGTGATGCTCCTTAATAAACATATATATAATTATATATATATATATATATCAGAATTTAGAGCCCAAATATGGGCTATTGACACATTATGAAGGATGAACCCCCCCCCCCCCACGGACCAATTCCACTGTCTAGCAACCACCGCTGGGAAGGGGCTCGTTTAATCAAGAGGGTACAATCGTTCAGGCTTTACTTACAAAAATATGTACAATTTCGACAGAGGCAACAAGGACTCTGGATGTTAGGACCCAGGCCATCCTCCCTAGCCTTGCTTTAGAGAGGCCCAAGGCCAAAAGAAATTTAGAGTTCTTATGAAACCATTTTCCCCTAGCCCCAATGGGAAAGCCTATATGTACAATATCTACCTCATTAGTAAGCTCTTTTATCTGTGAATGAAGGTGTAGATATTTTCTAGCCTTCTCAGCTGAAGCTTCCCTTAGTGAAGAGGTGTTATGTGTTAAGAGATTTTATGCTACTCAAAAGAGAACCCTCCAGCAAATATTATTTCCTTGTCTCACATCAAATAAAAGGAAATAACAATCAGAAAAATGAAAATGTTTTCTGAAGGGGAACCCTGAAAGCCCTGACTATGGCTCTGTGTTTTTGCTCTCTACTTTTCTTTTCTTCTTCCCTCAGTTAATGTACAGGAAAATAATAAAAGAAAATATTTTTTTACAAATTTACAGCTCAGTTGTTTCTTCCTTTATCTTTCCCTTCAGGAGTTCATAGTGTTAGTCAAAATAACTATATTCTTCTCTTTGACATTTTCCACCTTGAAAATGAATCATTCCAATAATTGTTCCAATGTATGAACCCCAAAAAAAACCCAAACCACACCAAAAAACAAAACAAAAAGTACCCCAAACAACCAAACAAAAACAACAAAAAAAAACCCCGGCAAACCACAAACCCTCCCTCCCAAAACACCAATTCCACCCCTCCAAAAAAAAAAAATAGAACAAAAGAATCCCAAACAAAACTAAAAAAAAAAAAAAAACCAAAAACTAATTCCAGATGTAACCTACATTTCCTGCTACACTTTTGTCCTTTGCTTTTAAGGAATTTATGTAGAGTATGTGTCAATCATTCTTTATCCACCTTGCACATCGTGTTACTACTCATATTCTATTACATGAAAGACATCCTTTTTCCAAAGGATATCCAAAATGAAGATGTATCTCACAGATTGAAGCTGCCTGCTGCTGTGCCTGCTGTCATTGCTCCTGTCACCAACACAAATGCAAGCAATCAGAGCAACAGTGAGGCAGACAGAAGCGGTGACAAAAGCAATAGAGCTAGGAAAAGAGGTTTCAGCAATGCCACAGTTGCCATCATTTACCTGTATGGGGAGAGTTCATCTCATGCTCTCCTGTATTTTAAACCCTGGAAAATAAGGTGTTGCTTATCTTTTTAGATTGCTTCTCTTCAGACCTTTTGCAGGTGCATGTTAATTTCCAACACTTCAAGTAGAAGCTAACTTCAAAACGACTGTTCACAGAGCATTAAGTTGAAAATCGGCATGTGCACAGAATTCCTTCCTTATGCAGAAGAAAATCCTTTTTTTAAACACAAACATAATCTGATCAGTCACCCTATATATTAAGTGAACATCCTCCATTTTTAGTGAAAGGCTGACTATTTTTAAAAGTTTATGGGCAGAGGGGGAAGACAGAAACATCATCAGAGCTATGTCACAATGGTGTAATGACTTCTTAAATATGCAAATCAACTAAAGAATGCAAACTGGTGCTTAGGAGTTCAAAGTAAGTTCATGAATGCCATTATCTCAGTTTCTCATATTTTTATGTTAAACTCTTCAATTATAATTTCAGTATAATTTTAAAGATAAATTTAAAAGAGAAATAGAATTTTTTTTGGATACAGATTCCACTAAACTTGGCAGCTTACTTTCACACCAAAATTTTGGACTTTGCTAAGACCTGATGAAGAACCTAGAATTAGAAAACTGGACTGAAAACTGATGCAAAAAAGTGAGTATAATAAACTCCCAAGTACCTGAGGTTTTTTTTAAGAGCTTTCAGAAGAGTCAGTTTGAATATTGCTCATTAGCTGACTGAAGAAGTTTAAAATCTTACTCGGTTTTATAGTCCATACCCTGAACTCTCCTGTATTTCAGCCTAATGATAATGGGGACTTGATTCTTAAACTGTACTGGAATCAAAATGTCTGAGTTCAGTTTTTAGACCTCATATAAATGTCCCCATTACTTTCAGCAAGTCTGAACCTCAATTTTTCATCATTAAAATGGAATATTTTTTTTAGCCTTTTGAAATAAGAAACGAGGCTGTTTTATAATGTGCTGCATGACATCTAGCCTAAGGATTCACTATCTCCTTTAATAGCTATTGGCTCTGCAATAGAGAAATAACCTTTTAATTATGTTTGGGTTCAACTGAACAGTTTTAAAGGAGCCACCCTGGGTGAGATCAATTCCTTTCCTGCTTAGCTGACTCTTCTAACTTCCACAAGTCCCATGTGGGCAAACAGCCCAGAAGAACAGCTTAGGCTGCAAATGGGTGGACATAGATGTTGTGAGAGTGCAAGGGGGATGCCCTTTACTTTTCAAATAAGCAAGATCTGTTCAGCTGGTAAAGATGTAACTGACTATACTGTGTAAAAAGTTTCCTGTATTTAGACTACACAGTAACAGTTTGGGTTATTTTCATAGTTATACCAACACACAGCTCACTTCCTGCTTACTCAGTCCCGGTCATGTTAATTGAAAACCACTTTTCTGAGTAATGTAACAGCTCATGGTAATAATTTTACTCTATTATTTTAGAAAATTAAAGAAAATAACTCCAGTCATCACTTCAGTAAAGAAGATTGGACTCTAACACTGCTGAGTGTGTAATCATGAAGTATGTTTTGCATTAACCCCACAGTGGGAGAACTATATAGGAAAAACAATACTGCTTTGACAATTGATTAGTCATCTCAGGACACATCTAAGAGTGTGCTCCAGATAACTTAGTCACCTGCAATGACATAAATTCATGTAGGTGACATTTAGGAAACTTCCTGAAAGTTACAGTATATGTACATGACATGATCATTCCAAAACTGAAACAAGTTTATGACCATGACATGGTCACCCCAGAACTGAGAGAGTCTGTTCAATCACAGATCTTGAGAGAGAAGGGACAGGGGACTGGGCAAAGAAACATTGCCATACATTAAAAAGCTTATGGTGTGCATACCTCCAAAACAATGTGTTTCCTTTCACATGCAAGTATTCTTAATGATAACTTGTGAAAAACAGGCAAAACCAGGAAAAACCCACAAAATATCCACCTTCTGAAAGCCTTTTTTTGACCTACAGTAACAGCAATAAATCTTACCACCTTCATCTCTCTAGCAGGAACAGTAAATCAAAAACTCAGTTAAATCAGATACATATATTACTGGTATTCTGTTTAGTTTTATGATTAATAAAAGATCCATAATACCTGCAAACCACATAATATTTTAGGCTGCAGATCATCTGACTGAATCTAGGTGCTCAAAAGAGAAATAATTTGGCTGCTTTCTACTTCTTCCTCACTTTGAATGTATTTATGAGAAAATTTACCCAACCAGCACCTTTTCAGTATTCTTCATTTAGAAGGAATTCCTGCTTTAGGCAGAACATAGCCAGCAGATCCCTCCCATCTGCTCAGCTCTGGTAAGGCACATTAGGGATGCTGTGTACATCCATGGGCTCTCAACGGCAGGAGAGACGTGGACTTACTATAGCAAGTCCAGCACAGGACCACAAAGATAATGAAGGGATCAGAGATTTGTCACACAATATGAGGGTGAGAAAGATGAAACTGTGCAGCCTGGAGAAAACAAGAGGAGATCTCATCAATGCATGTAAATCTCTGGTGGGGTGAAAAAAAGGAGATTGAACATTCTTCTCAGTGATGCTAATGAAAAGAACAAGAGGCAACAGGCGCAAACTGATATACAATAACATCTGTTTAAACATTAAAAAAAACTTACTTCTGAAAGTGGTAGAAAATAAATTTTCCAGAGATGTGGAATGGATTCTACATGCTTGGAGATATTCAAACTCTGCTGGTTAAAACCCTGAGCAACCTGCTGTATGTGACCTTTCCTCTGAGTGACTTCATGCTCAATTAAACAGTCTTAATAAAGTCAGAGCAATTAACCAAGAGGGCATGCACTTACTTGAAACAGAATAGAAGAAGATTACATTTGTTAGTGTGTATTTTTATGATTGTGAAATCTGGAAACTGAAATTTGAAAGCCAGATTATCTGCATGTCTGATTTATTCTATGTGTTTCTCGCTGTCAATTCTATTCTTGTCAAAAGCCTCCCCTATATCCTTTTAGCAAACATAGATTTCCTGGGAAAAATATTAGAAGTATTACAAGCAATTTTTTTCTGAATTGTTATATAGAGAGGTACTTATCACCATGAAATGCTACCTCTTCTTTTCCTATCTGACCACTTATTTCTGTCTTTTAGTCTGCTGGGTCCTCTTCCAGCTTTTCATTAAGAGTGGATCTATGAGCCTGAAAAAAGTTGTCAAAACGCTCAGTTTATATCTCCCTGAAAATATGTTTCACATCTTCCTGACACTCACTGAGAAAGACCAACAAACAAATAAATTTAGTTAGGACATTAAATAATTTCCTTGAGATTCTTCTCCTTATCCTGCTCAGTGATATTTCCCAGACATTTCTTGATATCATCTAATATAGGAATGTGCATGTATATGTGTTGACACTCATGCCATTTTGTTATTGCAGAGAAATCTGCAAAAATTTCCTGTTACATGGTAACTTGAAGGTCTCCCCATGGCTTCAACCATTATTTTACTTCATTGTTAGTTAAAGATCTGACAGTTAGGAACAATCTTTGTAAGTCCTTTGGGTGGTAACTGACAAAGCAATTACAGTGTGCTTCATATTTATATTCCTTAACATCAGGCTATAAAATACCAATTTGTGAAAGATTATAATTTACTAGGAGATTTCATGTCTTTTCTTCTTGTATTTTTGCTTTGAATGGCATAAATCAAACCTGGCATGAGATGAGGAAGCAGCTTATTTTAAGGTGTATGTAGAAAGAGAATTAAAACTCAAGAGTATAAATTTTCAATATATTTATGGGACTGTTTTTCTTTGTGTCTTTTTTTTTGTTTGACAATGGCTGATTCAAATGCAGTAACCCAGGACAAACATAAATGATAAATATATATCCAGATTTGTGGTTCTTATATTAATGTACATAATTTCTTAATATATAATGTGTGACAAATTTATAAATTTATAAACATAATTTCTTCAAAGAGATATCCTTGTGAAAATTTTATCACCATTATGTGCAAGTCTCTGAAGCATTTTTTGCTGTCACAGAACTTGTTGCTCAATCCAGTTTAACTTTCTGATATACTCTTAGAAACTTAACTCTATGATTGGTATAGGAGAACCAATTTAGTGCAATATGTTCAGATGTGAGCTACAGGCCTGTAAAATACATGTATATACACAAAATTTAAGAAATTCTGTAGAATCATTGATCCCCATTCAAGTTAATGAGTACTTTTATTCTGCAAAACATTTTTAACTAATATTTCTTTATATAGATAAAGCCTTGAATTATGTTTTTAATGTGACTGACTTTTTTTTTTTATGGTGGTAAAATTTCCCATGTTGAGATCCCAAGAAATGGATGTAGCACATCAGAGAAAAATAGAGGGTCAGTGTCACCTTCCCTGACTTCCTGGACATATTTTCTCTGCTGCAAGTGCACATTTATGTCTCAGCACCCCCAGGTCCTTCTCAGCAGGGCAGCTCTTGATCTGTTCAACTCCCAGCCTGTGTTGATACTGGAGGTTGCCCCAGCCCAGGTCCATCACCTTGCACTTGGTCATGTTAAACCTCATGAAGTTCCCGTGCCTCACTTCTCAAGCTCATCTAGGTCCCTCTGGATGACATCCTATCCTTCAGGTGAGTCAACTGCACCACTCAGCTTGGTGTCACCTGCAAATTTGCTAAGGGTGCACTCAATCCCTTAGTCTAAATCAGTAATAAAGATTTAGTGTAAAAAGTTTCTAGTGGCATCATTAAATTTTTTAGATTTACAAAAAAGTCTAAAAATAAAAGAGAGATAAGGAGGAAAAAACCACTCAGAATACAGCAAAAAATGGTAACAATAACAATGAGGTTATTGGCTTATACACAGTATGAAGTGCCCTGATGAAAAATGCATCTCTATCACTCATGTACAGAATACAAGCGTTCCATATGATACTCTAAGATTAAGCTTTTCCTCCTGAGTTTTCCCTGAATTCCTGGTTCTTTCTTCCAGTAGAATGCCAGGAATGTCAACTTCTTCCTTTAAGAGTCACCATTTGCCTGCTTTTCCCTGTCCTGAAACCCTTGACTTTTGTAAACTGTGGTTTCTTTGTTATTTGTATGGCATCCGTTATGATAATAAGTGTATTACAGCAAAGTTGCATCCAGAATCCAACAACTTGCTGTCTATTCAAGTGTGCTTTCTGTCTGTGACCTTCATGCAGCAGCTACTGTCCCACATATCAATGAGCACACAGCAGGAGTAGATGAAAAGGCTGTAGATGATAAGGATGGGAAAAATTCAAAGCCAGAAGATTTTGAAACTGCAAAAAGTGCCCATTACTATGGTATATAGGAGTTAGTTAATATCAGAAGTCTGTTCACAGAAGACTGCATGCTGAAAAAGAATGTTTTTTTGTAAAGGAAAAGAACCTGCTCTGGATGTTGGTATTTGAAGACACACCAACAGAGGTTACTTTTTAGATGCCATATAAGCTTTCATCAGTTTTCTCACCTCCAAATACTCTTGTTAGTATATGTCACATGAAGTACTATGTTTTAAATTTGCAGAGTCAGACAAGAATAGAATGAAAATAACCACTTCAGAGATTTTGCTTTATTTGTTTTGCTTTGGTTTTTTGGTTTTGTTTTGTTTTGTTTCTTTCCCTGAAGCAAATACAAAATTTTGAATTCAGAATTGGGGGGGAGGTGCAGGGGGCAGATGGGGAAGCAGAACCAACAAATGCATATTTCCAGGTGATGTTTCCTTATTTTTGCTGTAAACTATACAAAGTATATTGAGTTAGTATAGCTCTGGTGTGCAATTTTTCAACTTGCCACTTTTAATTTAGCAATAGGCTCTTGTTAAGAACAAAATATTTTAAGGAAATGTAACTCTTTCCATTGTACTGAATGAAATTTCCGAACATAACACAGAAAACTTCTTCCCCCCCTACTTCTATTTCTTAAACAGAATCTGAACAGTGAGTAAGACTAAGAGTCAGAACTTTTATTGATGTTCATTCCTACAGAAAAGACAGAAAGAGATTTCTTATACCCCATCTGTATATTCTATTATCATATTCTATGATAAAAATGTACATTCAGCCAGCTATATTTTGGATTTTAAGGTCAAGTCAAAAGAATAAGTTAGCTAAGAAAAAATTTTGTAGAGCTCCTCAGATGTTATTTTTCTGAGAACCGTATCATTTGGTGCCATAAGATTTATTAGAAGTGCAAGTATTTTCTCTTCATAAATACTAACAAAAAGGTATTGAAAATCTGAGTGACACAAGAAGAAGGCAAATCACACCAAATTAGCTGAAATCTTAAACACTAGGCTTTTCAGATGTCCAGCTTATGAGACTAATATTTAGAATATTGTACAAAGACCATGGCTGTCTGGAGGAATAGATACAAATGCAAACCGTGCTTCCCTGGTCTGCTCTGTCACGGCCAAGTAGGCTGGGGAATAGCACCCAATGCATTGTGTCTGAGGAAAAGGATGGATATATGAGATACAGTTAATTCAGAAAAAGCTGGAGCATCCTTACAGAACAGTAGAACTGTGGCAGTTAAACCAATTCCTAAAATAATTTCTCCCTAAGTGATGTTTCCTATTTTTTGCAGGAAATAAAAATAAGAAAAAAAATTGCTCAAATTCAGTTCAGAAATTCAGAGCTGGTTTACAGGAAACTTATTGCTTTTATATACATAGAGACTAGCAGTTCAATAATTTGACTTGGTCAATCTTCATGTGGGTGGAGTTAAAACTTACACTTGAAAAGACTGAGGAAACAAATTGATCTTTTACATCATTTGACAAATAGTTCTTTTAGCTCATGTTAATTAGAGCGCTAGAGGTGGGTTTTTTTTTTCAGAAAGAACAATAGATTTTTTTTCACTTTTCTTACATCATACAGTAGCATAAAAATAGTGCTTTTTAATGATATGTGTATGTAATCTTTAATACAGCAGTAACCATATCTAATACTTTATGCTGAAAGACTTGAAATTGCAGAGCAATGACTTACAAAGAAGGAAAAATCAGGACATGTCTAACCTGCTTTCATAGATTCTTTCTTAAATATCTGGTTTTATACTGTGCTTCATGGTACTGTATAGTGCTTGAAAATCTACATGGTACTATTTAATATAGCCCTGACTGTTTTGCTCTTACAGTTTATACTTGAAGAGAATAACATGCGTTGGTATACTCCAACATTAAGTTCTGAATGAATTTTAACTTGTATCAGGCTTGGAATAAATATTCCAAACATCTGTAAGGTACTTCAAACTCTTTACTTCCATTTAATGCAATAGCACTGGAGGATATACAACACCTTTCATTATCAGAAGCTGTATTCTATTAAAAATTTAAAATGCTGAAACTGTTGTTAAAAATGTCACCTAAAGTACAGCTAGCCTTGAGAAAATATAATTGCTTATACTAAAAACAACATTGTGGCAAGAAACAAGAGATATTTAAACTCTCCTTTGAAGTGTTTCTTTTCTTAGTAATAGTATGTATTACAGTACAGTGTGCACAGTATTATTTCCTCAAAACCTGAGCTACCAATTCAGACAAAAGTTGGGAATCGTTCAAGTTAGTGGTAGTGTACCCTAAGGAGACTCCTTAAGAAAAAGGACATACAAGCACACAGAAAACATGTTATTTACCATTTAGGCTGTGGAAACATTTTAATTCACATATTTAAAGTGAATTCAGGGAATAAGAGCGATTGCTTCTTTTTTGCAGTCTAAACTGCACCACAGCCGATGATTCACTAGTTTGAATTGCAGATCTTTCAACTCCATCTGAACTTTTATGTATAAAATCTTGGAAGTGTTTCAACTTTTTAAGTTAATTACAATTGCCACTGCTAAATTGAATTTGAATATTGCTTGTTTTACAGTCAGTTACTTCCTTCCGATTCTTTTTTTTTCTTTTACTTTGGAGTGGGTAATATTTCTGCAGTACTACTAAGATTATGAAGAAGAAAGTAAATAAATGCACAGAACCTTGCACAGAATTCAGAAATATTCATCACAAAGAAAAGGAAATTCAGAAATATTCATCAAAAAGAAAAGGAAAAGGAAAGTAGGAAAATAGCGCAGGGAAAGAAAAAAGAAAAAAGAAAAAAAAAACATTTACTGTTTACACGAATGGTAAGAATATCACAACAATTGCCCTTGAAAATATCAATGTTGGATGAATCAAATCACAAATTGTCAACAGCATGCCAGTAATTATGTCAAATAATTGTTTTTCTTTCATGCAAATAAAAATGGAAATCAACATACTTAACAGAGGATTGTATGCAGTTTAAGAGAGGGATAAATAACTTTGAAACAGATCTGTGTATTTACCCTTAAACTGCAAGTAATTAAACAATAAATGTTTGGATATTCCTGTTGATTCAATCCTTAGGAAAAAATTACTTGCAAAAAAAAAAATCTGTGATCTTGCTTGACTCCCCATTCAATTTAATTTTTCCACCACTTGGCAAAGAGAGATTCAGTTATTAGCTTTCAAATTATAACCATTTTGTGTTCTCATATTCAGAAATAAAGAGCAAATTATTTGTCTTACCAACAGTTTCAAGGACAGTGCTGTATTCCTCCATGATCATGTATATTGATGTCATTTGGCCTTCTCAAATAAAGAAATATGATTGTACGCAGGTTTGAAGAAGTCCAAGAATATCATAAACTCCTGATCTCAGCTTTCAATTAGTGCAATATTAGCTATGCAAATTGGGAGGAACAAAATAGGCATTTTAAAGAGGAGATGTCTGTGTTAAAATAGAGATAATTTATCCTACATACTATTTTCCCCCATTGTAGTTTTTTAGGAGTGTTTTTTATAGAAGTTACACCCTTTTAATAAGCTCTTACATAAGTTTATAGCAAATTGACTAAATATCCATCAATATTCATTCTAACCTATGATGAAAACTACTGTGAGCACGTTCTAGAAAAATCAGCATTAGCTTAAGGATGTGTGTATATAATTATTTCATATATAATATGAACAACAAATAGTGATATGGATTTTTAAGGTATTACAAATATGCTAGTGCCTTCTCTTATAGGAATATTTTCTTTCATTTTATAAAAGCAGCTATGACTGCAGCCTCATTTTGTAATGAGTGCATAATTTTAAACATTTTCCCAAATAAGTTAGCTTCTGAGTGTGTTTTCCACAACCTTTGTATTCCTGCCTTTACCTGTACTATAAAATAGTTTGGCATAATCAGCCTGCTCTTATCTGTCTAGACTTAAATTTTCTTTTCCTCCTATGATTTCATTGAGTCTGCTACAGCTAATGTTAGTGACTGATTCTCTTTGAGATCTTGAAGCTATGAATATGTGAAGAACAAGGACAAGAAAAAAATTTTTATATTTTCTTATCTAGTACTCAAACAGATTATGGGCTACCTCAACTAGGATTACATGTTCAGAAATTATTTTAATTTGAAATTAATTATTCTCTTATGAGATGATTTGATATCTCCATCCTTGCTTGAACTGGACAGAAACATTGTACCCATTTTCTGCTTTCCAGATGGAAAGATTTTCTGCTGTCCAAATGGAAATATCTTTTGATGATGGTTCTTTTCAAAACTGCATCCAAAAAATCATTAAGTTCTGCTGCTACCAATTGACATGAGTAGAAATTGGTCTCCAGACAAAGACAAAGTGGCAATGATTCCCATGCCCCACATCACATAGTATTTGGGAAACAAAGGCAGTAAAGCAAGGAGAGGTCCTGCAGCTTCCCCCCAGCCTGAAAACAGTGAAATACATGGACAAACAGCAGCAATGCTGTAGATGGTATAGATTAAGCAATTTGGTCACACCCACACTGTGTTAATCTCTGCCCCTTTCTCTGTAGCCAGGACACCATTTATCAACTCAGATGCCGCTTAGAACTTTACATCAATGTTATGGAAAGGATTCCTACTGTTTTCTTTCAAACCCTAAGATGTCTATTGCCAGTCCCACTACAGGCCCCTAAAGTACCTGGTGCCCCATATTAATGAACAGTCATCAAATCTGAGGCACTTCAGTGAAGGTAGTCCAATCAAATATTTCTGAACTGATGTGCGACTTTGGGAGTGTGAGAACATTGTTCCAAACAAAATGAGTAAAATGTCTCAACAAGCCAAATATTTAAAAAAAAATTTATTCTGCACCATTTGCTCCTTATTACACCAAGCCTTCAGATCTCAGCAGGCTGTCTTTCACAGTTTTTCAGGAAAATCTCAGAACTGCTCTAAACCTAGGACTTAATCCTCCTACTTTCTCATAATATGAGCTTTTGGCTTCATTGTACCTTAATTACAAACTTTTCTAGTGATCCAGTTTTGTGGGTCTGTCATTTTCCTTGAGTCATTCAGAGATGTCTGGTAATGGAAGCAAAAAAGAAAGTACAGGTCCAAGAAAGAAAGCACTTTTTACAGTAGATAACTCAGGAATTTTCCACTAAGGAAACAAAAATATGCTAGTTGAATAATGTGTTGTCTCATTCTTGTTATATTTCTTTACACTTAAAAATATTTTAGTATCCAAAGTCCTCCCTTTTACTTGGCTAGCTTCATAAATGAAAGTGTATTGTCTTATTCCTTTATCATATCTGTTATTCTGATTTTTTTCAAAGCATCTTCTTTATTATACAAATACTTCCTGGCATTTTGGCTACCCCTTCTTGAAGGGAAGCTATCAGTCTCTTGGAGAAATATGACACATCCCTAAAAAAATTTCAGACTGATATCTACATAATGTTAAGATGTCCCACAATGGAACCACTTTATAATCTCTACCAAAATTCATACAAAATTCTCATAGCTATCCCATCTATTGCTCCTTTAAACATTGAATAGTCAAACTTGTTCTAGGGATTTCTTTTTAGTTAAAAAAATGATTTAAATAATAAAACACTTTTTTTCCTCTTACAGCACTGAAATTTCAAAACTTTTCCTTTACAGACTGTCTCATTCAAAAATCCATCTGAGAACTGCTGAAATATTGCTATAGAATTAGTTGATACGTCTCTTATTGTATATTCCAAGTGAAAATATTCAGGATAATATCTTTAAAACACTGTCACTTTGATCACTGCAAGAATGAACTATGAGAGATTGTCAACAGGTGCTCTATTTTGTAGGTATTATGCAAAATAAAGTATTTATTGTCATAGTCCTTCCTTTGACTCATGGCACTGTAGATATCGTCTTTAGTCTTTCCCAGTCACTGCCTGGAACAAGTAAATTGTCTGAAGTTTTGTTCCAAGAAAATATTTTAAATGAGATCATTTTTTATGCTCACCTATCCAATCCACTTTTAACTGCAAAACCTCTTTTACATGTTGGTTGTTTTTATGAACAAAAATCAAGTTTCACTATGTCATGAGTGAAATAATCCCATCTGTGTCAGTATACCAACATGTTTTGAAATGTGCACTGGGAAACCAAGGTTGAAATGTATCTCATTTTCTTTGCATCCTTTTTCAGATGTGGTACCAAGGGATGTCATTCAACCGTGTGTTTTTTTCTGATGTAAAAGCCATTTTAAGAACAGCTGGACACTCATTCCTCTATCCATGTAACAGGCTAATGTCTTCTCTGCTTTGTCAACCATTAGTGAAACTCTACAGTAAGCTAAATACCTGAAATAATTCAGGTAAAAATTCAAAATTAAAATAAAATCTTTTTCAGCCTAATCATATAGTGGTAGCAAAAAAATTTACATTTGTATAACAGAGGGAAGTGGTAAGAGTAGGAAACTAAGAAGGAAACTAATTTTTAATTTTTTTTTAGTAAAGGACAAGTATTCATCAAATCTTTTGTGTTCTGACTTGATTGTCATTCTCTCCTTATAAACAAAATGACTAATTAACTACCTGTTTTCTATAGTACTAGTTTTTAATGAATTGTTCCTTCACTGAAATCAAAGGCAAGTTAATTCCCTACTAAATCTTATTGTACAATATTATGAGGATTTAATTCATGTAGTAGTGTTTGTGAAAAAAAAAAATCAGATATGTGGATGAAACTTCCCCCCTTCCAACCCCCGAAATCTGTGTGGGGTCTTAGATCTACATTACAAAGCCCCTTCAGGAAAAAATTTAATTATTCAGAATGATATGATGTAAATTAATGTTTATGTTTCTTAGAAAGAGACATGCTCCTAATAGTAGAAAATTAATAGCAAATAGCTTTCCCCTAGTTTATTCTCTTTATTTTGCTCAGTAACTGGGCACTTCTTTTATAACCAAAAACAAATTAGCATTATATATCTCAAGGAAAGAAGGATTAGCTTTGAGAGAATGTGGTCTAGTCGCATCTGGTTTGTACCACAAAAATACTGAGCTATTAGAGAATATGTACATATTTTTATTACTGATGTAGCTATATTATAAATGTCCTTGCTCTTCTGTACCACAACAAATTATAATTGTTTTCCTCTTTAAAAACTGAATGTACATTATGTGTGAGTCTGTTTCTTCTCCATGTTATTTCTCCAATGCATTTTCAAGGCAAAGATAAATGGTTGCTGTAATGTCGATGGACATGGTTTTGAGAAAAAAACTTTTTTTTGAAAGAAAACTGTAGCAGGGTACCTATAAATTCTAGAAAATATCAATACTCAGTTGATTTGCAACTGAATAAAGATTCATTTTCACACTCATGAAACTTCCATATTTAAAAAAAAATCTTATTCTGTGTGATGGTGATAAAGTATGAAAGAACAATGCAGAAGATTTAAATGGGATACACAATGTCTTTTTCAGGTCCTTCCTCAGAGAGACTGAGAGGAAAGACTTGTGCCTGGGTCTTCTGTCATTAGCTGAGTGTGAAAAGGGGTTTGTTGTTAGCGCATAAGAAATCTTTACTATGGTTCTACCAAATATATTCCAATTTTTTTTTCATTAAAAACAATGAATCTTCACAGAATTATGGGAATTGCATGAACAAGAATTTTTCTAAAAGGAACAAAAGCAGAAAATTCCTGTACAGTTAAAACAGCTGGTGTAAATGGCATCATTGCCACTTAGCTCTCTTTGATATAGTCATACCTGTATACATTTAGGTGTCAATTACACCGTGAAGAGCTGTTTTAATCACAGCATTGATACAGCAATGGATATTCCATAAGTTAAAACAAAAATTAGTCATTTCATGCATGAATAATCAAGTTTCATGCCCTAATGTAGTGCAGAAAAGAATCAGAGAGCTCTAATACATTCAGGTTCATAGAAGAAACACGGAGGTAGAACAATGATAAATTATTGTTGTTTCTGTTCCATTTATTTAAGAGAGCTGGCTAAAACACTGTCAACTAAATGGGTCATCTAACTTCTCACTGTAGAATGATTTTTCCTGAGATTTCCCATCAGTGCTTATTGTACCTCGTCTTTTCACAGCCCTGCAGCTGTGGGATTGTTAATGGTATTTCTTAGCTATCTCAGGAAGGTGTTCTCACATGATGCAAGCTCTGCCAGCTCACCTGCATAAGTATATGTCATTTTCCTGATCCTGTGACCTTCAATTCAGAATACTTCTCAGATTCAGCATAGGCTCCCACTTAGCTGTGCATCACACAGTTGGCTCACACTGTTTGCTATTGAGGCTTTTTGCTCTCCTGCTCTTTTGGTGTTTTCCTAACATCTCTAACTAGCAAAGATAAAATGACTGTTGTATTTCATTGTAAGTGTTATTTTCACAGTAAATGGTAGCACATGAGTGTGCAAATGTTAAAAATATAATGGCAAAAATTCTTTCATCATCATATATGTTGACTGAGTTTGTAAAACAATATATATTTATCATATTGTAAGTCATGAACCATATAATGAAATAGATGTTAAGATCCTTAAGTGAAAATGAACTAGTATAATATGAATCATAACAGGATCCTCCTTTTTCACATCCTTGGTTAGCAAAACTAATAAAGAAACAAACCCATTAGATATAAATATAAAAACATTTCACTAGAGCAGGTTTCTCAGACTCCATCTAACCTTGAGCACTACCAGAGACAGGGCATCCACAACTTTGGGCAACCTATTCCACCACTCTCACAGCAAAGAACTTCCTCTTAAAAACTAATCTAAACCAAATCTAAACCTTCTTTTAGTTTCAATCCATTCCCCTTCTTCTGTCACTACATGTTCTTCTAAAATATCTGTCTACATCTTTCATGCAGGCTTCCTTCACATACTGCATATGAAGGCTGCAACTAGGTGATCCCAAAGCCTTCTTTTGTTCCAGGATGAATAAACCAAATTCTTTCAGCTTTCCCTCATAGAAGGGGTGTTTCATCCCTCTAATCATGTTGCTGGTCCTCATCTGGGTGCAGTACTTCAGGTGGGGTCTCACCATGGTAGAATAGAGTCAGCATGATCTCCCTCATCCTGCTGGCCAACCTGCTTTTGATGCAGCCCAGAGCACAGTTGGCTTTCTGGGCTTCAAGCACACTGCACAGAAGCTTCTTTCATATGTGTGCTTAAAGGAAAAACTGTTTGAAAATGAGTTAAGTAGTTTTGGTTCCAGTAATAGCTTTCTACAGCTGTTAGCCTGTTTCTTTAGGCAAGAAGTAAATCTATGTCTCTCCAAAGGCAATGGCTTTCAAAACTAGTCTCTAATCCTAGAGCAGGGCCTGCAGGTGCTTTTAAATTATAACTATTAAGTAATTATATATTTTCAACTAAGAAAATAAAATTGCAGTTCTCATGTCATGAAATAGCCAAAGTGGGGATTAAAAAGAATCCTACCTTTGTTGCTCTCACCCTGCTTTGATGCAATCTCACCATCCTCTCCTTGGCGGATTGAAGTAGGCAAGCCTCAGCCATTCTGACACAGCCAGGAGAAGAAAAGGTACTTTATTAATGAAGGATGGAAGTGTCCATTCACCTCCTTTTTCTGCTTCTGACTCAAAAACACTCTCAGGCCTTACCATAATCAGAAAACTGACTTAGTCTTTTGTTGCTGTGACCAGTAGCTGACCCCTGGGTCTCCCATGTTTCCAGCATCTGGACATGCCAACCACTGAAGCCCAAAGCCCCTCTGCTGTTGCTACAAACTCAGGCGTGCACACACAGAGCAAGGTGCACATACAAGGGCACACACTCTCACCTTATAGATCATTACAGTCCCCCAGTCTGTACCTAAATCCTCTCTTCTACTCACACACAGGGATTCACATTTACTAGAGAGTCTTGCCAGGAGCTGGACCTGACCTATATGCTTACTTGTAGATGACCTCTTATCCCCATGGCCTTCCCATTAGGTGACCTCCTGCCCTCTCCATTAGCCAACTTTCAGGTCCTTTTGTATCTTCAAGGTAAGTCCAGACTCATGATTATTCCACTATGTGGTTCCCAAACCTTTTATCCTACTTGCCAGCTAGTCCAGCATCATTTCCATCAACAATCACACGCTGCTGCAAACAGCCCAGCTCATCACACAGGTTCAGTGGCCTCTGCAGTTGCTGGTACCAGAAACAGACAAACGGACGGACAGACAGATCTGGTCTGATTCCTCTTTCTGCTGTGCAGCACACAGATTTATGCAGACACGTCCCCCCTGAAGAGTCCTCTTAAGAGAAAAAGAGTTGGAAATCAGCTCAATGAGAAGAGAGGACAAACTGTGCTGAGTGGGTGCAGGGAATTACCTAAAGAAGCATTTGATTACCTGGCTGGAGGTAGCTAAATTAGTTAACTTCGGCAAAGAAGTTAACATATAAAGAAGTTTCATATAAAAGATCAAGCCAATTTAAAAATTAAAATAGATGAAGAATAAAGACTCTCTGCTCTTCCTAGCACGAGTTACCCATGTATTTCACGAAAAAATTACTATGCTCTTCATCTACATTCTTCTCTTTTCCCAGAAAAATAAAAGATTATGACATTTTGACCTTAATAAATCTATATTAAGCTCTGTATCCTCTCTAATCAATACTGGAAGGTTATTGAAATACTTCCAACCAATCTAATATTTTTGTTTTTTCCTGACACAGACATGCTAATATGACAGTATGTAATTGAAGAAAAAGAGTGTAAAATATTACAGTCAAACTTCTAAGAAATTGAGGGGTTCTGTGGGAGGTGTTGTTCATGCAGAGGTGTTTTCTTGTTGTTTTCTTTCTTTCTGTGACTTTTAAAATTGGATAAACTGCTAGCATTCTCTGGCAATCACCTTGAAACTGCCTGGTTTTCTATATTCCCTAAAATTATATTTTCCTTCCAGAATCCATCATACAGAAGATTACTTAATATCTTGTACTAGTCTGTAACAAAGAATCTTCAAGCAAATCATCCTTTTTCTTTGTCTTCTTTGACAGTATATTATCAGCAGTTTCAGTGCTTCTAGCGTGACTTGATGAAAGTAACTATTTTTAGGGAATATAAAGATTTTTGTTCAGGAAACCAAATTTAATTATCTTATTAATCAGTTCATCACAAAATATTTGGACCTGACACCCAGCAGTGGAAGCTGGGGCATGTGAGCAATGGAAATAGTAATGATATTGTTGGTGATGGTGATAATAATAATAGTAATAATAAATAATATTTAAACATGATATTTTAGTAATCCACTGAGTAATTAATCTAATAAATTTAGAAACTCTTTGTGCTTCTGAAATATCTGCAAGCAAATAAGATTTCCCTGGAAAAGATATTTTCATTGATATATCTTTCAGCACCTAGAGAGGTTTGAGTTGTGTAATGGGAGCAACTAGTCCTTGGAAGACAAGCCTTATGATATTCTTTCTCACCTATTGGAAACATATTAGTGATTAAAAAACAGCAACAAGAACAGGATTAAATATTATTTGCTTAGAAGAGCAATTATTTTTCCATTCACTTGTGAATGCAAAATTCTCAAATTCAAATTCATGTTCCACAAAGATGCATTGTACAAATATCCATAAGAAGTTGAAAAAAAAAGTACATACTATTCCGTTAAGAAAAAAGTTAGCATGTATTTTATTTACACTTAATATTTCCTTAGCATTCCTTTTAACTTCTACAGCACTTTCATTATTATAGCCTACACAGTAGGATATTTCATGACAAGAACAGTAATGACTGTTTCATAGGTTAGGAAGAGTGACAAAACAAACTGTAAGCAGACAGTGCTGTATGGCCATTGAGGCTTTTAGGGATGCCAGGAGGCCTCTAGTGCATCCCTACATAGAGCAGAACCAGCTGTGAGATCAGACCACACTGTTCAGGTCTCTGTTCAGCTGGGTCCTGAAAACCTGCAAGGATGGAGCCTGCACAGCTTCCATGAGCTGTCTGAAGAATGCAGTCTTGCAACCTATCCCTAGTGCATATCTCAAACTGCTTGAAAATAATTTTTTTCTCTGAATATGTTATACCATCCTGTCTTCATTACTGAGAAGCATTTATCTTTATTTCAAGGGTGTGATTTTTGCTTCTTTGTTAATATTTCTTCTTGAACAAAACCACTTCACGCAAGCCACATGCAGCACATGCAATACCTTCCTATTACCAAACCTTAGCTGGTCTGAGTTTATGGAGAAGAAGGGGTGCAATAGCTGTATTAGTGTGCAATCACCTTTGAGTTATTATGTGTCCTGAGCTTCTCATTCCTAAATAACATAACCTATTAGCTATTCTGTGTCTCAAGTTCATTGTTTCACTGTTGTATACTCTATAATAAAAAGAGAGCATCTATATAATGTTATTAAATGTACTAGGTTGACAAAGCTATGAATTTTCCCATACTCTGGAAGATCACACAGCACAGATTTTGCCATTGAGTCAGAGCTTTCTGCCAAATGCATTTTAAACTGTTATTTCTAAAAAGAAAGAAAATAGTTTTGGGGGTTTTTCTATTTTATTTTACCAGTCACCAGCTAAGTTCTCAGTCACGGATGCTTATTGCAGAATAATGGCTGGTCATGGTAGGACTGAATTTTATGGGTTGTACTCTATGAGTGATGATTTCAAAGCCAAATGGCCTTGTTCGGTGAATTGCTATAGTTTATCCCAACATTTTTGGGTTCTCATTTAACCAGAAAAGTGGAAATTGTTCTCTCCCCATAAAGTGTGAGGTGTAATCTTTCTGATTTCCTTTTCTTGTTAGTGTTGATGCTGGAGACTGTAGTAAGCTTGTACACTGGATGAGTAAAATTTTTCATTGTCTCCTTTAATTTTCAAGTGCTAAAAATACTCGAAGTATTTAAAAGTACTCAGACATTTTTCTTTCTAAGCCCTGCCTAGTGTTACTCTCTGCTGCATGTAGTTTCTTAGCTTAATGGTAAATTCAAAATGAAAAATATTTGTTGAGCTGTATAAACTATGACTGCAAATGATGTGGCTCTGTAGAGCAGTAATAAAAGTAACATTACTTGGCACTACATTTGAAGTTATTGAATTCCTCATCATTTATTCATAATAGGAGGGCTAAGGCCTGATTTCCAAATCCCTGACTGCTGAAAGCTAGTGTTTCTTAGTATAATCACTGGAAATTTCTTTTTTTTTCCAAGTGTACACAAAGTGTACACATATTGACACAAATATAAGGCATGTTAAGACCCAGGCCTAGTCCATCCAACCTTAGTCAATTAACTGAGTGTATAAATTAGAAATCTAACATTGTCTAATAGAAAAGAGATAGCTTACCTTAAATTAGTCTACTTTTTTCAATATTTTCATATTGAAAACTCTCATCAATATGATGAGAGTTCCCAGTCTCAAGCACAGGTACTCCATTTAAAACTTGAACTCAGCCATCAGAGCTTGACAATATTTGCACTAAGCAATGGAAAAAAAAAAAGGACATGTTGGAATCAGAAGTTCATTAAAATTAGATAATGATATTTATTTGGTTACCTGGTAAAAAAGTTGTTTCCCAGTTCAAGAAACCAAATTGCCAGACAACAGAAGTCTCAGTTGTATGTACTTGCCTAAGTTCTTTCCAAAGGCCAAAGAAAGGACCTGAAAAGCTTCTATTTCAAGAATTATTGGAAGACAGTTTAGCCAGGTGTTGTCAACCTTTTTTCTTTATTCTCCAGCTTGGGGTAAAATATTAAATTCTGCTCTATTAAAAAAAGAAAAAATTGTGGCAAAAATAAATGTCTTTTTTTTTCCTCCTCATTCTTTTCAATCCTCTTTTGGTCCATGGATGTTTATTTCTAATATACTTTTCTTGCTGATGGACCACATCTCCTCTCCATCTTGAGAAAAAATATTTTAACAGGCCAATATTTAAAACTAGTTAAGAAACTATAATATTACGGCTATGTTTTTCAAACATTTTTAAAATAGATAAGTAATCAGAAAGGATAAATTTTAAGGTTGCCACCATGCTGCAAATTAAAGCAAACAACAATACTTTGTTCATTTTTAAATGAAAAGTTATCTTTTTGCAATTTCTATGCCAGGAGTTATTCCTGCGTGTTTAACAAAGCTGAAAGCCAAGCTAGTTCTTCAATATGATCCTGTGCATTAAAGGGAGATCTGAATATCACCAACTATAGTAACATATCTTTCTATAAATTATATGGTATTCCATCTTGATCTCTTTACTCAGAGTTCAAGGACAATATTTTAGCTATTTTGAGTTTGTTTGGGTTCTCTTTTTTTCAAGACAATCCCTAATACATCCCCAATTTACCAAAAATCTCAGTGGAAACAGTGGTGCTGACTAGAGATTCTGATGCGCTACAAAGAATTAAATTCTATGACAGCTCTCTCTTGTTTACAACATTTATATGCCCAGCCTTTGCGTATTACAAGGTTTATTTGAAGTTACACATTCGCATCTTGACAGAAAACCTGTCTGAAGATCATCACAATTCTTGAGGTAATCAGAAGGAAATTTGCAATCAATTGTGGACCTATTTGTCTGTTCTATTGGTTTAATTATTTTGTATGCAAAAACTTTATTGTTCTTATGCTAATTTAGAAGGGATTTTGTGCTGAGTGCACAGATAATGTGGCAGTTCAGCATGAACCAGGCAATTCACATCATAAAATGTGACAGAATGCCTGATTTCAATAAGATTTTATAAGTTTAGAAGCAAGCAATTTTTTATTAACAATTAATTTAAGCAACTTTAATCACATCCATTATTTTGAAATATCTTGTATTCAATATTTATGGTGGAACCACAACTTTTTGTCATTTAGTGTGCACATTACTAAGACAGTCTACTGTTTTGTCAATTTTGGACATTTCTGATGAAAACTCTTCCATGGAATGGTAATGTTTGGATTTATTTGCTTTCACATCTATGATTGCATACTGGAATACAAAATCTTTGTAATTATTTTTATGTGTCATACCAAACTTATAAAGTACAAGTGTATCACTGCTTCCCAGCTTGAGGTATAATTCCACCCATTAAGAAAATATAAAGTCTAGCTACCTTGGAAGATTATCTGCTGTTTTTACAAACAGAAGTAGTGGACTAGAGGTTTTCAGTATAAGAGTTTGAAGCATTTTCTCAAATCTTGTCCTACATCTGAGAGCCCAAGACTTTTATCAGAATTGTGCTACTTCTACTCTCATAATTTGCTCTTTAGGTGTTTCCTTCCTTTTTGTCATGAGTGTAGCATAGTGCTGGGGGAAAAGAAACAAATTAAATTTTCTGTTATACCAAAACCAAAAAGTTATTTCCTTTATCTTAGGCAAAAAATTATGTGCTGCTAATCTGATTTCTTTCTTTGAAAGGGAGGGAGGAAGCTTGGCTGGGCAGGTGTGATAGAGTGGACTGTATTGTCCATGTAGTCAACAATACCTTAAATTTGTCCGTGTGTTCAAAGTAGTTGATCACTTAGCTCCTGCTCTAAGATAATAATATAATCTATGTTTCTTATGGCTTATGAGACATTTCTCAAACAAAAGAAGGAAACTAAATATTTGAGTGGAAAATATATTTATTATTTTTGCCATTTATCTAGAAAATGGGTCAAATTTTCAATTTATTGACAAACAGCAAAATCTTTTGTTAATCAGAAAAAAAATTAGGTTGACACTCACTGGTAGAATAAAACATGGTTTTGGTCTTCTTTTTTGAACAAAAACCACAAAGACAACGTTCTTTGCTCAGTTCTCTCCTTAGGATCCTTTTCTTCCTTAAAACCTTACAGAAAATAGCTACCTAATGCATTTATTTCTGATGGAAGATAATGTAATTCTCTTCCTGCATCACTCCTTGCACTAATCCTGCTGAATAACCAAGCACTTTTGTTGAAGTTGGTTTCATCTGTCATTTTATGGTTTAATATCTTGTTACTCTCCTAGTTGTACTGAATGCAAAGTCTCTTTAAAAACTGCTCAAGAAGTCATATTTTGCATCTATGGAGGAGCATCATCTTCCCCATATGCTTAAATAATCTCCTGATTTTTAGCTTAATTATAAAAATTAATTATGCTTTTCATGTGATCTTTTCCTCTGTAGAGGCAGGAAAGGGGGTAAAATACTTACAACTAGCATGTGTTTATGCCTTTTCCCCCCCTCCTCCTCTATGTCTAAAAAAGATTTAGATATATGAAGTATGTATTAAGCCCTCTGCATGAAGCATTAGTGCTATGAGACTTCTCCAATAAAATAATGAAAAAGACCACAAAATATTTTGATATTATGTTACCGTTTCATCTACAAAGAAGAGGGCAGGTTTTTGTCAGAATTTTTTTCCCCCCTTGAAGCTTTGTAATTTCTCCAAGTACTACCCAGTATTGCAAGAACTTATTGCTATAATCATATGAAAAACATTGAAAGCATAACTTTTCCTTCAGGCACATGAACACCAAGTACAAATGTATGAAATACAGTAACTTAGGTGCAGCTGGGATGATCTATTTCTTTTCTTATCCATTCCAGCTTTTAATATTGATGATCTACTGATGGTTCATCCTATCTCTATTCTTAATATTTCCTCCTGCTCTCAGTACTGTAACTACTTTTGTCAGTCAAGGGGAAATTGGTTCATTTCTCCATTTCTCTTTTTATATACTACAGTTGCTTTTATTGCTGATGAACCTTTTGGACCTCCAAAAGGATCTGTTCCATTACTTTTCCAGTGAAGGAGTTGAGGCTGACTCACAAGTAGTTTCCCATGTCCTCTTTCTTGTCCTTTGTGTATGGGAGCAACACAGGCTTTTTTCTTCTGACTGGACACGTGTCCTGTTCTCCATGGTTTTTCAAAGATAATGGATAGCAACTTAGCAACATCTGCCACTCTCTCAGCGCCCATGAGTACATTCCATCAGGGTCCACAGATTTATGGGTTAAGTCTGCCTAGTTGATCTAAGACCTAATCCTCTCTGACCAAGGGGAAGTCTCTCTTTCTCCAGCCTTCCTCTCTTACATCCAAGGTTTAGGATTCCTGAGGGCTTCCAGCAGTAAAGTCTAAGACATAGAAGACATTCCATATTTCCACCTTCTTTGTGTCTTCCATCATCCATTTTGTCCAGCAGCAGCCTCATGTTTCCCCCAGTCTTCCTTTTGCTGCTGATGTTCTTATAGAAGCCCTTCATGCTGTCCTTGCCAGACTCATTTCCGAGCGGCTTTCAGCCTTCCTCTTGCATTCTTAAAAATGTTCCTCTATTTCTCCCATGTGGCCTGTCCCTTTTTCCACATACCATAAAATATATTTATGCTCTTTGGTATTTGATAAAAGCTCCCTTCTCATCCATTCAGGTTTTCTGTCCTCTTTACTTGATTTCTTGTTCACTCTTATATTTTGTTATTTGTTCACTGGAAGAAATTTCTGTGTGCAATTTCATTTTCAATGTATCTACTTTGCTCCAGCAGCAGTATTTTTTGAGGATTTATATGACTGCCTTGTGATTTTTTTCATTTATCTCACAACTGATCAAGCTTAATCATCTACATTATGCTTGTAGCAACAAACCTGATATTTAAAGTGTTTTTAATCTTCCAACAGCTATAATTATATAGTATTTGAAGTCCCCATCCTCTCAAAGTCTCATCTAACAGATTTTTTTTTTTTGTTCACTTAGAATGGTCAGAAATTATTGCACAACTGGGTAATCTTCAAAAGCCTAAAAGTAAGCCGTCTGTGGCTTTCTTGTGCATTGGTTTGGCCCTGATTGACAGTCAAACACCCAAAGAGTTGCTCACTCCTACCTACTACAAGATGGAGAAAACCCAAAAAGATCAGTAGTGGAAAAAACTCAGGGATAAAAATAATAATAGGAAGTCACTCACTAGTTATTGTCATGGGCCAAACAGACTCAACTTTGGGAATTTATTGCTAATTAAATAAAAAATTAAATACTGATTGAAATATTCAGAAATTAAGCCAAGCATTTAAGCAATTATGGAAAGCAACTCTCCTCCCCATTTTCTAATCTCTATGTACCTTTTTACTACTGCAGGCTGCACTCAGGCTCTTCAGTGAAGCACAGGAAGCTGGTGACATTTCTCTTCCTACCACTTCTGTTTCTTGTACTTTTCTCCCAATTCGCTTTTCTTCATACTCATTTCTTTTGCTCCACACATCACACTCCTTTCAGGACCATACCAATTTCAGCATGTGTCCTACACAGCCTGTGGGCCCTCTAGGGGTTTTACCAGTTTTGCTATGAAGCACATCCTGCTCATCTGACCCTAATATTCCATCCATCTACCTACCTATCTCCACTTCAGTGTGGTCCTCTTTCTCAGCTGTATTGCCCAGAGTCATCACACACCTGGCTGAAGGGCTCTGCTGTGCCCTGTGATGAGTCCATCAGAGACAGCTGGAGCTTCTGTACTTAGCACAAGGCAGGCCGTGGCTTCTTCTCACAGAGACCATCCCTCCAGTCCCACCACTGTCCAAACTTACAGGAAACACATCCTGTTGCAGTATCCCATTCAGAAACACCCAAACCTGATAAAACCATGCATTCAAATCTGTCTAATTTGTTTTCAAGACAGAGTTACTAAAGAACAAGAGGGCTTTAACTTTTCTTACTGTTTCTGGTAGTGGTGGTAGTTTCGAGGTTGGTTTGGATTCCTTTTCTGCTTTGAAATTGTTAACGCATATTAAGAGCCATATGAATTTAGGAAGAAAATGAAAAAAGGAAAACAGCAACTAGCGGATTGTAAAAGATACTAAACAAAGGAATAATAATGAAAAATTGTTTTGTTTGCAGTAAACAAAATGTAACCAGTCAGCTGGTTAGATATTTTTTTAATCAGGTAATTTGTGCTTTTTAAATAATGTGTGCCCTAAAAATCTGGAGATACTTCTATTTCATTTTCTATTTTACTCAAGCAAAATCAATTAATTCTACCTCTACCAATTACACTTTAAGTTTCTGCATCATGTTATCTTTCTTTGCTGCACAGCAATTCTTCTCTGTCCGTTCATAGAGGATCTTACAAAGTAATCTTCCTCCCACTGGATGATCTCAAATAGAGTGCAAACAAGTGAAAAAAAAGAATTTTTTTTCGCATTTTTTTCTCTCTCTCTATTTGTCCCCTTACTTGCTATTTGTGATACAATTAAGGACTATACAACAAATTTTGTGTTCATCCTTGTCTAAAGCTCTGATATTGCTTTGCCTTCTTTTCAGATATTGTGTTTCGAATTTATGGAGCCACAGTAAAATAAAACCAGTAATTGTTTTCTTAGCTATATCATGTTTTATTGAGAAATTAGGATCTGCTACCATGGGAAAGGTATATGAATCCAGGTGTTGATTTTTTACTGAGCTTTCAATTCCCATCTATGTATTTTCAGGGTTATTTTTTGTTTGCAAAAGAAAGTTATGTTGCTTACACTGCAGCTGATGAAAATGGCCATGTAAATAAAGAAGTCTTTAACACAAGTGTAAAGCAAATGCCCACTCTCACTGTTTAATAACCTTTTACTTGTTTTTCTGATAAGTTGCATGTAGTTGTACACAATATAATACTCTTCAATTAAAAAAGTATTTTGATATGCTCAGAGGTCACTGGATGTTCAAGTTCTTTATCAAAAATCAAGGATTACTTTTTAATTGCTTTAGAAATGTTCACTCCATGCAGTTCCAAAATTACTTACCTAAAAGAACTGGATATTAAGCTCCTCTCCTATGAGCTGGAAGATAAGCTTATTTTATACTTGCTTATGAGGGATTTATGCAGTTAGTGTTTACAGAAGTTTATGAAAACAAAATATCTCTTTAAGAAAACATTATATCCTCTATTCTGAACACAAGATACTGCCATGATGTGTGAAATGCAGAGTGAGTAGGAATTTTTTACTTAATGTTTTTTTTTGCAAAACCTAAAAAAATGCCATGGGTTTTGTAGGGTGACTCATGACTCAGCCTTTCTGTCTCTGTACCTGACAAAAAGCTGTAGTTGCGGCTTCATTCAGAAAATTGCAGAAGAATTGCAAGAGGACTGTAAGTATAAATGCACAGTAAAGGCATGCCCTGGTTCTAATAGAAGACACACAAGTGCTCTATCTCCACCTTGGGAGGTGGAGGGGAGCATGAGGGTATGGAATTAATACCTGAAGGGCTGTTAATTTCACTCTTCAAACCCCAGATTCAGTTTAAGGTTTTTCTGAGAGGTAGTTACTGGCTTCAAGAACCGCAGATTGATATCTTGCTTTAGAATTAATATGTGTAACCCTCTGGCTTAAAAGCTAAGAAAAACCAGGGTTTACCAGGAAGAAGTAAGACGGGATGTAATATACAAAGTACTGCCATTTTGCTCTGGTTTATAGATAGTTTGACAGCAAATTACGTTCTGCCAATAAAATCTAAGTGTATAAAGGTTTACCTAGATGAGGATGGCTGCTCCATTCACTCCTGAAAAAGTTTAAAAACTTTTCTTTAAAGTTTCACTGATTATTTTCTTCTAAAAGAGCTTATGTTATATCATTTATAATCACATTTAAAAAATAACAAAGAGAAACCAATCTATTACTTTTTAATTTCTTTCTCAGCTTGTAAAAAGAGGTTGCCAATAATTTCATAAATTGATACTTTGTTGTGAGTTTAAACACTGGGAGTCAGAATGAATGGCACAGACCATGATCCACAAACTGATTTGGGTACCTCTGTTCTGCTTTAAAAATCAAAGTACAAGAGTAGTTTTCATCACTTTTGAAATGGTCAGCTTTCTTTAGGGATCTAAAGTTCTACTGTTAAGTATTTGAACAGACAGAACTTGATGCAGCTGGCTGATTAACACCCCTCTCCCATCACCTTTCTTTAATCAGGGTTCTTTAGGTTATCTGGTGAATATTTCCCAAATGTGTATACATGCTTTAATATATTTTTGTAAGCTGCACCAAGGAAAATATAGGTTGGATATTAGGAAAAAGTTTTTTTACAGAAAGGGTGATAAGGTACTGGAATGGTCTGCCTGGGAAGGTGGTGGAGTCACCATTCCTGGATGTGTTTAAAAAAACCTGGATGTGGCACTTGGTGCCATGGTTTAATTGAGGTGTTAGGGCTGAGTTGGACACAGTGGTCTTGAAGGTCTCTTCTAGCCTAGTGATTCTGTGATTCTTTTTTGGAAAATACAAACAAGCAAACAAACAAACAAAAAAAACCCCACATATTAATTATAAGAAAATCATTAATTACCTTGCACTAAAAAAAAAAAAGAGTAATTAGTCACAGTTCCTGTTCTGAATAATGTTCAAATAAATTGCACTAAGATTATGAAAGAGACCCAAACCCCTAAACCTTGAATATGCCAAGACAGAGTTCTGGGTGGAAATACCTGCATGTAGCTACGTAATGCAAATATCAGAGGAAGGCTGCTTTCAGCCAGGTTTTTCCCACAGAGGTGATGATTTCTTTTAGTGCTGAATTGCTGCATAGAAAGCAGTCTAGGAATCTTTTCTTTACCTTATTTCACAGTGAGTTTATCCATTGCATGCCTGAAGACAAAGAATATCGTCCAAAGTTTAGAATCTTGAATTGAGGTAGACATTTTCTTCCAGATTATCATTAAATTCTCCCTGGCAATAAAGAATTAGTCATACTCATTTCCAGTACTCATTGTTGAGTTTAATCCCAGTTTACTGGCTTCTGTAAATCTTATTTTTAACATCTGACCTTTCTAAAAGTATCATTAAGATTACGTGGATTACTGATCTTGAAAATGTAGATTTCATTAGTCTGGTAAAGTTGAGTCCAATGTTGACAGTTTGGATGGGAAATGGAAGACACCAGATTCAGAGATTCCCAAGATGGGAGAAATTAAACACAACACCATGAATTCCAGAACTGATCTCTTAAATTCAGTGGGAGCATAGAAGAGACATGTAGTTATAGAAAAAGTGATTAATTTTGAAGAAATGTCTTGTCTATACTAGGAAGAGATTTTGTAACCTCAGAAGACTGAAGCCTATGAAAGCTTAATATTTCATTTAGAGGATGTGCTGAGGACTGTGTATGTTCCATTTGAGGCTTCCAGCAAAACATGACATTCACCTACAATGCTCTGCTAGCTACAAAAGCCAAAATCAAATCTTTTGTGTTCTAGTAGCATTTTCAATGTAAGGTTTCCCATTAAAAGCAAAAAATGTAATAATAGAAATAATAGAAAATTTGATGTATCTTTTCATTTTCTGCAGTGCCTCCTTCCCACAAACCTTTATTCCTTATTGAACTAGAAATATAGTGGACTCACTTATGGAGGTTACTGAAATAACTCTTAATTTTAGACCTCAGTGATGAACACTATGAAAAAGTTGTTTTGAAAATGATCTCTGTATTTTTTATCTGAAAGCAGTGATACTTTTTTATTTATTTATTTTCTGGGATTTTTTTGTTTATTTCCAGTAATTTAATAAATAAGACAGCTGGCTACTCCAAAGGATAATGTTTTCTATACAGAATGATGATTTTTTATAACTATATATATGTTTTTTATCTATATATATATATATTTATATCAATATATATATCTATATATATGGGAGCTATTTATGCTGGTAATTATAGTCTATTAAGTCATTCCCATGTAGTTGCTAGTGCAAATTACAAATTCACACACTGCATGTTTGAAAATGTTTTGAATTATCTGCATTTTCTCTTTCTACCCCTATTTTATTCCCCAATGCCAACAGAAAAAAAAAACAACAACAAAAAAAAAAAACCACCAGAACTCTCAAATTTATATCAAGAATGAGAGAACTTCTAATTCATACAGTGCAGCAAGAAGTGTCATTCATCATTAATGTGATGAAGATAAATGCTGCTGGCCACTAAAAGGAACCTTAGGAAGATGACTGTGGCTTGCAGGAAAAAGAAATATTGAGTGAACATGCTAGTCTGTGAATTCAGAAAGAAATAGGGCATTGGGTACATTCATTTAAGATCATTTGCACTGTTACTGTTAGCATCCTTTAGGATGTATGAAAGCATTTGAAGAAACGTCTGTAGTTAGTGCCTTTTTTTAATTGTGCATTGGAAATTTTCCCAGCAGAGCTTTAAAAGTCAGAAAATTGTAAGCAGTTGACCACTACTTTGAAACAGGAAAATAATTTTAATTTGGTGCGTGGAGGTATATTTTGAAAATTATGGCATAAATTAAAGAGACTGTCCCTATATACAGATGACTTTTAAATTTAGTCCCTTATACATGACATTAGCAGTGCACAGGTTTTTGAGCATTTGTGTTGGCCAAGTCAACGTAGAAGGGTTGCAAGATGCATCAGCAGTTTCTCTCTGATATGGTCTGGTTTTTGGTTACCACCAAACACAAAAAAAAATGTTAAGTTTAATTCACATTCGGTAATGGTCTCTCACCATGAGTTGGAATGCTCTACTTTGTGTATGAGAGGTTCTGGATAGCATGTTATTCTTGTGATAGGGAGCAGTCAAACTAACATAATATTATTCTATGGACTAATGGCAGGAAATTGAGAATGCACTTGAATATAAAACTAGTGAAATAGAGTTTAGCTCTGCCATTCTTTGAAAATAAATATTTTGATATCCACGTTTAATTTTTTTTGGTACTGAAAAAAAATGAATGTGTTCTTAAAGCAACTCTTTCACTTGTCTGTTAATGTGGGCTGAGCTGGACTGGGTTGGTTAAATGCAGTTGCTGTCACTGCCATTGAATTGCCATGCCAAGGACTAAACAGTTAAATCATTCACAAAGGCATTTTTTGTGGTATTTGTCTTTTAAAATGAAAATCATGGGTTTGGGCCTGGAAAGTTAATTACTTTGTTTTTCTTATTTACTATGAATTATTATGAGCCTTTCTCTCAGAACTGACAGAATTGAAGCTATTTTTGTTCTTTTACTATAATTATTTTGAAGCAAAAATTGGCAAGTTGGGTCATGAATGTTCCTAAACAATATTCACACTCAATTGTACAGTATGTGCGGTTGTTGAAAGCAAGGATACTATTTCCAACTTTGTAATGTTATATATATTTAGTTAGCTAATTTCTGTTTATTGGAAACTTGATGTCCCTCAAGAGACAGGAAATAGGCATGGGCACATTTGTTTACTCAAATCTATTACAGAATTCTAAAAGATTTTGGAGTCTCATTAAAAATAAACTTAAGTTGTTAGAGGCCTAATTCCACAGTATTAGGAAAATTTTTTACTTTTAAAAAACTCAGTAGTGTTTCTTCACATATAGTACTTTACTAAAAATAGCTATCCTGGAATTAGTTTAATAAGTACTTGATTATGAGATGAAATAGCTTAGAAATATATGTTAAAATACATTTAAGTCTTGTAAAACATGCAATAAAATCAGAAATCTTCTAGAAAATTTTTGTAAAGCTTATAAGAAAAACTCCACAGCCTCAGTGGCTGTTGTTGGCATTTGGCATTATTTTGGCAAAGAATAATTCAAGGTAATATCTATTGGAAGGATATGACAGGATTCTTAATTTGATGAAGAACAATATTAGCTTTCTCTGATGCAACAGCAACATTACAAATAAGTTGCAGGAGTAAAAAAATATTTCATGCTCTATTTATCATATCTTATTTTTTTCCTTTAAGTTCTTTATATTTCATATTTCTAATGTTTTCCTGAAAACTACTAAATATTGCCAGCCCACAACACTGATAAGAGATACTACTAAAGAAAATGTTTTGATGTGCAGCTACTCACAGAAATAAAATTAGGTTACAGGTGAAAAAGTAAATTGTGAGGATATAGGTAAAGTATGATGTGTTTTAGATGTTTTCCTTGTGTCTTTTTCTTCCTGTTAGGTTGCTAATTTCAGCACTAAATATTATTGAAGCAATTAGCCTATTAATCAGACTCACAGTTCTGATTGGGCAACAAAACTTTACTTCTGAAGACGTGAAACTGTTTCATAAAAATTCACTTAAAATTTGTGACAATAAATCCTTTTATTTCACATTGGGCATTCTGTGTGTAAAAGATTCACCCTTAATAAAACCACAAGATATACTGTTGAAAAATGATTTGAAAACAATTTTTAATTTTGAGCTTTTGGGAGCATTTCTCAGCTGTGATTGCCCATACTTACAAAGCACAAAACAAAGTGAACCATACAACCCATATGTGCCTGAAGCTGTAGACTGTTTGAGGCATTGGTGTGTCTCCATATGCATCCTCACTTTTAGAAAAATGATGGTGCAATTCTTAGTGCTGTCACTTGTCAAGACTAAGACATAGGAGAGATACATTAGAAAGCCACTATTCAGAATGTAGAAATGGTATTTATACTATAATAAAAAAAGGAAAGAGAAGCCCTAATATTCACATGTTTCATTTGATTCTGAAATAGACTTTTCTGTTCACTAGGAAAATATAATCATATATAAAAGAGATGTGCTGGTTCAAAGGGCACTAAAAGGCCACTCAAATTGCTCTCCTCTTAAGAATCTATATTTTTTTCTTAAAATATCCAAAGCCTTCTTATCATTGTAAAACAATAGATTTTTTTTTTTGTTATATAAATTACCTTTTAAAATTCATCAATAATATATTTGACCACATTCAGGCTCAGAAAAGACAATTAAAGTTGCTTTTCAAATACTTGGTTTTTTCCTGGAATATATTTGAAATTGTTTATTTCTAGTAAAATAGAAGAAAGATTTCCCCATCTCTGTGTAGTATAAAAATAATTAGCTAAGAAAAAAAGCCATTTGTCGTTTGAACAATTCCCAAATCCATTTATTTCCTCCTGTGCTGCTTGTACCAGAACTGGCATGTGCCAGATACCGTGAAAGAAACAAATTAGAATGTACAGATGTGCTGGACCTCTTCATTTCTCAAGCCTTCCTGATAACGAGTGATAATTTATACAGTGCTGGTCTGCAAAAGGCTCTGAATCCTCTCTGCTCTGTACAAAGAGTCCTGTACCAGGGCTGGCTTAGCCCACAGCTGGGAGTGCTGGCTACTGGAGAGCAGTAGCCAGGACACTCTCATCACTCTTAGGTTGTCATCCAGATTCCAAACCCACCAGGATCTCACTGTAAATCCAGTTTAAATTTTGGCAAAGAACGAATATTCAGCAGAGCCTCTTTGTGTGAGAATACAGACGAGCGCACTTGGTGGGGATTTCAAAAACAAAGCAAAATATGTTGGTTTCTGAATTTGTGACAAATATATGTCTGCTTAGTACCTACTCCTGAGTATTTACAAGAAGGCAGGTAGGAATGTGGTGATATCCTTACACATCCTATAATTTTTAAAATCTTGACTGCATCAATATATTGATGTGTGTGTTCATAAACTGCCATTTACAGAATATTGTTATGATGCTGGGACAATTTATGCAGATTATACAATTTACACCCACAGTTTGCAGGCATGGTATGACAACTGTTGCTATACTGACTATGTTACCTGCTGGCCCATCATTCCTATCATTCATTAAAAATGAAGTAATGTGCATTTACATTCCAAAATACTGCCTACACTGGTGACCTGATACTCCTTCACACTCCTTATTTCAGACTGTATGAAAACAGAAGAAATGGGCCACTCCACTCCTCTGGAATCAAATATTTTTATTGAATGTATTTTGCTTTCTTCATGGAAATAAAGGTTAATACTCTAATTAAAACTTCAATTGGTGCTAAAACTGTTGTGAGGAGGATTGCAAGACTGACAGAAGTTAACTTAAATGGCCATTTTTACTAATTTGGAAAATAAGATTAAGATGATTGAAAAGCTGCAGAAGGCAAAGTCTTGAATAGTCTCAAGGCCATATTTGATCAGCAATTTTCTGTGTAAAAAGGAAGCAGAGGCTTCCATAATGTAGATGAAAATGGTCAACAACCTTCTACAGTACTTAGAGGCACAAATCTGTGGGGCAGGATGGAATCCAGGATGGATTCTGAGGGAGCTGATGGGAATGCTCACTGAGCCCCTCTTCATCATTTAGGCTTTTGTCGTGGGTTTGGGTTTTTTTTTTTGTGGTTTTGTTTGTTTGTTTGTTTGTTTGTTTTTACTGACAGTGAGATAATATATGGTTTCTCTTTTTAGAAGGGATTTGTATTCTCTGTTTCCTAGTGTTAATATTTCTACCAGGGATATTTCCATGCACAATCCCTGAGGTCATCTTTATAAACTTTAGGCATATTATAATCCTTTCCAGGAATTTAATTTTAACAAATCAATAGATATGTTCACAAATATGGAACTGAATTTGAATGATAGAGCTGCTGGAAACTGTGTGACTCAAGGGAACATAAGCCAATTGGCAGTTACAACAGGCACAAATTGATTGCTAATTAATGTTAACAATCAGGTAAACAGATAGGTCCTACTAGCCCAGTCATGAACTTATATTGATTTCTGCATTCTCATGTAAGCTTTCATATACTGCGTGGCCACTGAGTGTTTTTTGTCCCATGCATTTTCATTTTAGGATCACACAAAAATCCACAAAATTAAAATTCATGTTCAAAAGATTTGTCTAGGTTTTCCAATGTCAATTCTGTACCAGGATTTTCTTCATATGAGTTACCTTGAGCAACTTCTGCAGAACAGCACTACTCTTAATTGGAAAATAATATTAGAGTGTTATTAAACTGTATGAATTTATGCTTTCATTTTTTGACCTGAAAAATATATCTGTGAAGGCCATGATAGGTTCATCTCATTGCTTCAGACTCTATTTATGTATTTCTTAATAGCCCAACATTGATGCTACTCTTCAAACTTCTCACAACCTCTACAAGACCTTTAGAAAATTACATATACTTATGAGAAAGAGTACAAATCTTCATGTACACCCCAGCTGTGCTGCCTCATTACAGATTTCCTGAAGAGATCTAAATGAATAGTGAAGGCTTCAGGTTTTGTTTGTTGGGTTTAAAAAAAAAAAAAAAGAAATCAACAAATCAAGCTGTCAGAAATCTAGATCTATCTTTAAACCTTCAATAAAATTTTCAGAAATTTTTTTTGCTCAAAGAAACTGTATTCCCATCTTCTTCTCAATTTAGTCATGTTAAGCCATTCCTCAGGGACTGAAGGCTCAGAAGCCAAAATTGTGAATTGGTAGAGATGTTTTGAGATACTCTGAGATAAAGCATTGATGTGAATAATAGTTGATGCACATGTTTATCTTTCTTGATGATGCTGGTTGCCTGGTAACCAGTAAAAAGCATATGTCAGAGAGGAGTTCAAATGAAACAGATGACATCAATCTCAGCAGGGTGAGGGAAAGGAACACCACTGATTAGCTCAGCCAGACTGGTATATATAGGAATCTTATCATGTTTTCATGTTACTAAATATCTAAGCTGATTTTAAACCTCAATTTATCACAACATTTGTGGTATTTGTTAACTAGAGATGGCATTTCTGGTTTTTACATATGATTTTAAAAGTTTATTTTCAGAATCTGCATAGTGCTCCTGTTCAGCAGCATGTATTGGAAGAATATTGTTTTCTTTGTTCTGCCACTGGCTGGGCAGCAGCTTCCTTTAATTTATTACAAAGTCACACTCTATTTTCATGTAAAGTCACTGGACCATCAAAGACGGTCACAGGACCTGCACAGGGAAGTCACAGGCACAAAAAGCCATTTTAAAATATGATTTTTTTTCTGTATTCCTCTGATTGAGCCTTTTATTCCACATCAAAAAATACACAATAATTCCAGTAATGTTTTTAACCTTGTTTTCCCAGTTATTCAGAAAACTGTATTTATCTGCATCTAAAAAATACAAGAAACAGTCTAATTACAGATGGATATTTATTTTTCCTACAAGCTCTTAGGATTCATATTTTCTGTGTTTTTCATGGACAGGTATAACATTTCCATTTGAATTTCATTTTGGACAGTGGTAATAATTCTAGCCCAGTATCTTCTTTAAAAATTCAAAGTTGTTTATCATTTTAGAGTCTTTGTTAAAGTTATACTTTCTTACACAGAAAATCACACAACATTATTAAAAAGTGGGTTATAGCAATGACTTTATTCTAATGATGTTAAAAAATTATGAATCACTGTCTTATAATATCTACCTTACAGTTATATATTTTGCCTAAGCTTTTCCTCTCATTGCCCTCTGTTATCAATGGAGAGGTGCAATGCACCTTCCTCAGATTGCGTCAAATTGATATCTAAGGGTGATAATTGTTTCCATTAGCAATGAATGAAAACATAGTTATCACTGGCTAAAAACCTATTCTTTAAACATCAGATATCAGAAGGAACAAACCCACCAATTAAGATTTTTTTTTCCCTTTTATGCGTAAGTAACAAGTATATGATGGGAATAATAACCGCTTTGCATTTCAGTTGCCAATGCTTATTACTAAATCCAGAGGTGCTAATCCAGAAAACAGGAATTAGTAAATATTTCTAAAAATATTTGGTTTGGGTAATTTGCTCATCATCAGGGCATTACTGTCATGAAGAATCCAGCCATATTGAAAAATCCAGCCATATTGAAAAATCCAGCCATATTGTTCCATTAATCTCATACATTAAATCAGCTGCACAAAATTTTTTTCCTGAAATAATTGCCCCCATACACAATACTTTTTCAAAGGCCTTCCATATAAGTAGGCTGTCACAATACTAATAGGTTTCTAAAGTGAGACCACTAACCTTTATTTTCTGCATAGGACTTTATCTTTTTGAGTTATCATCCTCTTCACTGTGAAAACCTCCACAAACTGCAAAAGCATGAGAGTAGGATCTCAGACCTCATATCAGGAAGATTAATTACTGGATTTTTATAGATAAGCTACAATGAGCAATTCTAAGGAAAGTCCCAGAACATCTCACATCCTGGAGATGAAACAGGCCTGAAGCGTCTGTCAGTGGTAGTGGAGGTTCTGCCTCTTAGCTTGCTGAAGGAATGTTTATTTCAGACTGATTAATGGGAAAATTTAATTAATTTGACTCTGTGTAATCTAATATTGCTTTAAAGATTAATTACTTCAACAAATTTGGAAATATTTCAAGGCAAGATGAGACATAGTAAAAATACAAACGGCATCATTTTATTACTGCTCATTCAGAAAAGTTCACCAAGTCACACTCCATCATTTATCACCAATTCTGGCAAACTAGGCAAGTTCCAGAGGACTGGAGATTAGCCAGTGATGTGCATCTACAAGAAGAGTAAAAATGAGGATCCAGGTAACTACAGAACTGTCAGCCTGATTTTGGTCCTATTATGGAGCAGATAATATTGATGTCCAGCACATGTAGGAGAACCAGGGGTTCAGGCCCAGTCAGCATGGATTTAGGAAAGGTCCAGAGAATGGTGGTGAATGGTGTCTCATCTAGTTGGCAGGTGGTCACTGGTGGTATTCCGCAGGGCCCAGTACTGGGGCCAGCCCTCTTTAATGTCTTCACGGATAATAAGGATAAGGGGATTGAGTTCACCCTCAGTTACTGTCTGACAACACTGAGCTGTATGGAAGTGTTGATCTGCTGGAGGGCAGGAAGGCTCCACAGAGGGATATGGACAGACGCGGGAGATGGGCTGTAACAAAATTTATGAGGTTCAACAAGGTCAAGTACCAGGTTCTACCACTGGGTCACAACAACCCCATGCAATGCTGCACACTGTGAAAAGAGTGTCTGGAGAGACCTGTCAGAAAAAAACCTGAGGGTGCTGACTGATGGTTGCAGAACATTGTGTGCCCAGGTAGCCAAGAAGACCAGTGGCATCCTGGCCTGTATCAAATATAGTGTGGCCAGCAGGAATATGGAAGTGATCATTTCCCTGTGCTTAACACAGTGAAAAGTTGGAGTGAGTGCAGAGAAGGGCAACAAAGCTGGTGAGGTGTGTAGAGAGTGAGTCATGTAAGAGTGGCTGAGGGAACTCGGGTTTAGTCTGAAGAAAAAGAGGCTCAAGAGGGGCCTTATTGTTCTCTACAACTACCAAAAGGGACATAACAAGATGGGGCCTCTTCTCCCGGGTAAGAAGCATCAGAGCAGGAGGTCTCAAGTTGCACAAGGGGAAGTTTAGGCTGGACATCAAGAAGAAATTTTTCACTCAAAGGGTGGTTAAGCATTGGAACAGGTTGCCCAGGGACTGGTACAGTCACCATCCCTGGAAGTGTCAAGAAACAACTGGACATAGAACTTAATGCTATGATTTAGTTAACAGAGTGATGTTCTGTCAAAGGCTGGAGTTAGTGCTCTTAGAGGTCTTTTCCAACCTTAATTCTATGATTCTATGATTCTGTTCTATGATTGCAATGAAGCTGGTCTCACACAGAAGCACCAAGGTCTCAGATGTCTTCAGTGAGCTCAATGATCCAAAATGTCATTCTGAAAAAATCAATGAAAAATTTCACTAGAATAGAAACAAAGATCTCTCTTCAGTTATAGTTTATGAAGACTATTCTAGCCTGACAAAAAAAGAGTTTAATATAGTTAGAAGCACAGAGGCAGGGGCCTAGGGTGTGTTGGGGAGAACATAATATTTTTAAGGGTACTTTAAACAGGATATGGAAGCACAGAAAAGACAGAACAACCTGGGTGACTGAGCCTAATCCTCAGAAAGTGCAGTCAACTATCAAACAGATGTGTTGGTGAAAAAAGTTAATAAGATGCTTTTTCCACACATAGAATAAGCCATAAAATGCATCTTTTGACACTTAGATACTGAACCTCAATTAAAACACTTAGAAAAAAATATTACTAGTTTAGCATCATTTCTTTTAAATTATAACACAGCATTAAGGGTGTTTTAAATAGTACTATTTATTAGTGTATTTCAGACACGTTCTTTATTGAATTTACACTTCTCAGTGTGGAAATTAAAACTGAAAATATTAACTTAATTTTTACTTCAAATCACTGTGCAGTGTTTTTCAAGTCTGTACTTTCAAATGCACAACATGGTAAAATTCTGACTGCAAGCATGCAAGGCAGTAAATGGCTTTTATTTCAGTTTGTTTTGTTTTGTTTTGCTTTTTCCCCAGTTTGGTTCATTTCACCCTGCATAAACAATGAAGGTAAACAACATTAACAAAAGCAATTTATTTGCTTTAAATATGTTTTAGGAGGTCATCTTCTGAATAATCCCATAGAGATTTGGCCATTCCTTGCAAAACATCAGGATTCAGAATCAATCTTCTAAATTTTAATAACTTGATAAAACTGAAGTCTTAATCCTATTGCATCCAATTCAGTGGTGAAAATTCCACTAGTTTCAGTTAAGTTGGAAACAAACCAGTGCATTTTCCCTCTAAATTTGCCAATAACTTATTATTATAGTAATAAATCTCTCTCACATTCTTAATACCACAGGAGACACTGTCACTAAGAAAAAATAGGTTTTTTTCCTGAGAAATATTGATAAAATCATTATTTTAACTTTGCAGAGAAAATGTGGTGGAAACAGTCTGAGAACTTATAGTTTTATTTATTTTCAGAATTTCTCTTTATAGATATCTTTTAAAAAGACCTCACTATTTGCTTTTATTTTCTGAATTAATTTAGACATTGTTGACAATGCCATCTTCCTCTAAACTATCTTTGGAAGCTCTTTGAAAGTCTGAAGGAATTCTTCTTTTCTTTCCATATCCAGACACTTTTTCTTTTCGGAAGCTACTTGATAGTTGAAAGAAGTAAATGCATCACTTACTTTGACTTTTGTACTTAAAACAAAGGGCACCTTGAACAGAAAAGCACAAATGAAAAATTCTAATTCAAAATTCAAATGACAGATGTAGCTATTCCAAAGTTTAGTATTAAATACTGACACTAAAACATGGCATCCTATTTCTTTCCCACAAGTTAGATTCCTCCACTGAGAACACAGTTATTTACTTAGGTTCTGGTATTTTCTCATGTTATTCTCTTTAAAGACTGATAAATATAAGTTTACATATATTATTACTGAAATAAGGCATTTGCTATGCTGTTCAAGTTTTCTGAAACACTCTTAATATTTATCAGAGTCTTCTTTTCACTCACAGAACAGACAAGCAGGGGCCAGCAGCCTGCCTTGCAAACTGCTCCAACTATCCCAACAGTCACCACTGGAACTGCAAAACTATTATTTGGAGTTTTGCAGTATAAGAAAGTTTCAGTGTGCCTTATAGGAAGTTGTGAAATTAGAAAAGGAAGAAATGCAAAAGTTTTCTTTGATCACCTAACACATCTTTCTGATAAAATGTTTGCTGTCTACCATTGCTCTCTTTAAATTTATGTAGACTAGAAAAACTGACAATTTACTTTGTCATTTTCATGTTGTAAAAAAATTTTGGGGGTAGGATAGAAGAGAAATAGTTCTGATGCTGAATTTGAAGCTTTGGGGAGCCTGGGTTTTATTTTCTTCCTCACATGTTTTTTTCCCACAAAATCAATTTATTTCCATAGTATTTCAATGGTGATTGGAAGATTTCTATCAGTGAATTGTCATTATGAGCAATTAAGAACTTGGTAAGACTGATAGAGTATTAGAGCTTTGTCTTTGTAATTCTCAAATGCTTTCTTATTAAGACCATCTAAATTCCCTGTTTATTTGCTACCAAAAGAATCTCTCCAATATCAAGCATTTACATTTTCTGCTTTTTGATCTTGCCAAAATCCAAACAGATGTCCTTTCCTTTTCCCTACATCACATCCTTAGTTCCCATTTCTGCATGACTTTTCCCTGGATCTGGGGAATCATGGGGCTTCTGGATGGAGAAAATTAGAGATTCTGTTCTGGTTCCTGGACTGTGCCATGAATTCATATCCGTGATACAATAATAAATTTAACAGTCTCAGAATTTAAAAATTGCTATTGTCCTTTCAGTGGTCCCTCTTCATCTGTGCTAGGAATAATTGCATATATTAGGAATTGCCCGTGCTGTCCAATTTGAAAGAAATTTCTGTGTCCCAGTTAATACAATAATCTTGCTATGCCTTGTTCTTACCTGGTGGAAAGAGATTTTTTTTTTTTACAGTGATTCTGAGAAGAATCCTTGTATCTTCATTCACCGCATTAAGCCCTGGGTAGAAAAGTATTTTTTGAAGAGATCTGTTGCATGAAAAAACATGCTTTCTAACTCACACACCTTCACCTTCTCCTTCTGGAGTGAATATGCTTGATCAGGCTTTGGTGTCTTCCTATGCTGTTGTGACATGATGGATTTCTGGCAGTTAGGACACAGATGTGGCAACAAAAACTCATATACCTTTAAACCAAAGTAGAATTTAATGACTCTATTCTGTATGAATTTTTTAAATTATTACAAAAATTGATTATTGAATTGATTAAGTGTTCAGGTCCTATAAATATTCTAATGAATTAACTTAGCTACAGAATCAGTCATGTACCAGAAATCTCTATAGGAAAGTAAAGTTAAACTTTCAAAACACAGATATTTTTCAGTTTGTGAATTTTCTGATATTTATGTCAAGCAAGAATTAGCCACTACAATGTATATTTGAATCTCCTACTTCAATTCCCTTAAGAAACTACTTTATAAAACATTTTAATAAATATTTGAAAAAAATTTAAACCATTTTCAAATAATTCAGCTGAAATTAGACTTTAATTACTATGATACAAGCAAATATTATTGAATTTTCTAAATAGTCATCTTCAGTTAACTATGTTTATTTATACCTGTATAGGTATATAAAGCTTCCTTTTTTCTGTAACTTGTATAACTATTTTTGTGTTTAATCTATTCTGGACACAGTCATGTGAGAATCCTTTAAATGCAATACAAAATCACATTACAAAGCAAACAGTTGAAAAGATTGAGCCACAATCATGAATAAAGGCAGAAAAACAATGAAAAAACTCTTTTTAAGAGCAGAATTTTGCAATTATATAATCAGGATAACACAGAGGCAAGCATGCGAGTAAAATTCATGCATTTGCACATATATTTTGCACAATTTCATTCACAAATGCATAAAAACATTGCACTGGCTAGTAGTTTCTCATATGCATATATATTTTCTTGGTTTAAAGGTTGATTTCTAGGTGTTAAGTGTTAGTCACTACCACCTTGATGTTTGTAACATTGTGCTCTTTAGCTTGAACTGCAGTAAGTTTTACCACACCACCATATTTAAGGATTTCATATTTAATGAAGCTCCATGGACCTTTGTGCTATTCTTCATCTTGAAACATGTATGTCAAATAAGAAATCAGCATCAGACAGGTAGGCAAAGATACACATTCATATGATATAGAGAAGGCTTGGTGAAGTATTAAAGATAATTTATATGTAATCTGAAGATTTTGGCACTGCTGAGTAATGAGAAACATCAGTATTCAGCTTTTCTTGAGGGAGTTGTACACATACTCAAAATATTTCTTTTATTCTCTCATCCTGCCAGCTATTAGGTATCCTGACAACTGCAATGTGTGTACAATTTTAAATAGCAAAATGAAACCCGTATTTAATACTTGCATTCTTACAAAAGTATCACATGTTTTTGTATTACTTATTAACCCATAACATTTTTGAGGTGGTTTTCCCATGATAAAAGAGAGTACCAATAGGTACTCTGATGTTTGTATTGTATTTGTGAAGTGGATGCAAGTGGGAGATGGTAGCTTATTGAAGAATAGATTTGCAAATACATAATTTCTCAGATCTTTTTCAGTATCTAGATACTAAGACTTGACAGGAGAGTTCTGAGGCTGGGAACAATTTATTTTAAGTTAATAGAAAAAAATCAATTTTTTAGAGATTTCCATGAGTTTTGCATCCAGTCTATTTTTTCCTGTTAATACCATGAATAAAATGCAAGGTGTATTTGCAAGATTTCTATTCCATCAGAACTTCATACTCTTGCTACAACAGACAGAAGTTAAAATAACTTCAGAACTGCTCACAGAAATTGAATATGTGGTAAGGCTTGCTTGGAGATGCACAAAGTGCAAGCGCATCCATCCTAACAGGTATTGGTATTGTCATCTCACTCTGAGAAACATCCTGTAATGTTACTTCAGGTGGAGTAAAGTTTTTTACATTACAGAAAGTTCCACTAGATAGATACAGTAATTCCTGTGTAAGAATCATGCCTTTACCACATTGGACATTGTTCTGATCAATTGCTCTGTTCTGTTCTCAACATAAATTAGTAGCAGCTTTAATAAGGCAGAGAATTAAATATCCAATTTTCATTCTGAAGAAATTTTCAAATTGAGCCTATTTGGAGACATACAAGGAACAGCTGCAATCCATAAAGATATCACAAATAGAGTGAAAAGTAGAAAGCACAGATTAGACTTATTTTATTATATTTTACCAGACAACTGATTAATGTACAATAAAGTTCTTATATATAGCCAGGTATACAGATATAAACATATATCATATATACTTAAGTGTTTAAACATTTTAACCTTTCTAAAACTATAACCTCCTTAAAAGATCAAATTGTTTTTCCCTGTTATTATCAAAAATATGTGCATTTTGTAATAACACTTTGGTACAAAACGCACCATTAGGATATATTACATCAATATCTAAGTATTAGCTTTTATGTGACCAGATAGTTATGGCATATAATCTCTCTGATCTCATTATACTCTGTGCCTCTGGGATTTGATGGCATGTTATAGTCAAAGTGTTCTGAGTTTTAAGATACTTTGGAGCATTTCAAAGTTTCACGGAAAGGATGATTACAAATTTCCTACATGAAGTACAATAATACACCTGACCTTTTCCCCTTCTTTTGAAAAACGGAAGTTTAATATTTTTTGCAGTGATGAAAGTCAGAGGCTAGAAAAATATGTTTCAATTACTCATAATCCCAGCATATCTGGGGATGCTAGACAAACTTTTAATGTCTTTAACTGATAGATTTCTTATTTGATTTGCAAAATGTAAACTGAGAGAGAAACCAACTGTGATATCAAAATTATATCTAAAAATGATAGTTTGTATGCAAGTAGAACAACAAAAAGGAGGTAAGTTTATGCTTTTTTCACACTTTCTTTGCCTTCATTTTTAATGCTGTCCCTACAAGGTGATCATAAATATTATATTGCAGTTTGCCTATTCAACCCAGTTTCTTCATCCTCAAATTTTTTAAATCTCATTTCTCGATGATGTTCCCTCATTACCTACACCACTGGCTGTGTTTCTGAAGCTACTTACAAAGAGAAGAATTAAAAATAAATGATACAGACTGTTCTTTTTTTCTTGAACTCACTCTTTCCTTATTAATCTGCAGATAAAACTTCCTGCTATGCAGTTGAGTAAAATATTTCTGAGGAGCAACTAAGTAGAAGTCGTTTATATCAGGAGAGTTCATTGTATTAGGTTATCCTGTGGAAGTCAATAAACTTCAGCTGCAATACTAATAGTGGCAACTTCTGATCAAGTACAAAGAGATCTCTTTCTCCTTGGAAGACCTCAGGAGCAAAGGGAAAGCAACTCAATTATATGTTACCAGAGCATCTTTCTGTTGTTTAACTACATTGCAGAATATTTTTATTTCAAGACTTTCATACAGATTCAGGAACATTTTTGGAGCTATTCCTATACTTTAGGAAAAAAAAAATTTACATATTTTTCAAAAGCACTGAAATGTTTGGACTAGTCACAATTCTTTAACTTCTTTATCTGGTTATTCTCTATAAATATTCACTATAAATAGAGTGGATATTATTTGTTTTTCCCACATAAAAAAATAATGTCATTGATGGAAATATTGTAGAAGTAGAGTTTATATGTTCTACTTTCAGGAACACTATAAATAATCCATTTTGAAAAAGCTTATGAGTGGCACTTGAGAATAATTTAGAGACCCAGATAGCAGATATAAATTTGCTACCTGCCTACAGCAGCATGAAGGGTCATTTCCAGAAACTGCTGAAAGACAGCTTAAATTGAGACTCTTTTCATGTTGCAATAATTTAGATGGAAAAATATATATTTTTTTTACTAGGGATGGTGATAGAAGAAAGACCTAACTGTGATAGTCTCATTGTATATAATTTTTGGTCTAATTATACAGTCCTGTTTATGACAACCATTTTATTTTATCATAAGAGCAGTGCTTCTGCAGAATTTTCTCTAGAAAAAAAAAAAAACCTTCAAATAAAAAGAAATCTAGAGTTACCTGACAAAAGAACAAAGTAGCTGTGAAACTGTGCAGCAGCACACGCAGATGTTGTTTTAGGAGATGATTCCTGGATCAAATGCTGCAGTGAGCCAATGCTGCACTGGAGGGTTGACAAGCAAACAGGTTTGTCACCAGAGGGAATCACAGAGAAATCACCTCTTAATGGAAATGCTACTGCACTGCTGCAGATGCTCATTTAGAAAGGCACTAAAACCGATAATAGGTCAAATTTATTATTCTAAGTCAAAGACTGTATTCTTAAAAACACACACATAGATTCTAGCTGCCTAGGATTCTGCTGATAAAATCACTGTGTGTTTAAGGTTCATCAGTCCTTGTATGGGAATAACCATCCTGAAATCACTGAGCAGCTCAATTCCTCTTTTAAGAACTTTAAGATCCTCCAACCAGATTTGCATCCTCATCTCTTTTATTTCTAGAGGGATATAACATAAAATCTGTGCTCAGATTTTCCTTAGTAAACACTGACATGACTGAGTCCTGTACAAGGTACTCAAGGAATGGTCATATTCATTTCACTTATGCTTTTAGATAGAGAACTACTACTGAAATTTGTCCAATAACTCTAATTACTGCACTAATCCAACATTTGGGAGAGCTGTGTTCTCTGTTTTCCTACCTGTGACTTGATTATCATACACTTTTCTTAGAGCTGCTCCATACTCTTTTGTCTGAGTATGAGGTATATCCATGTTTTCTGAATGCTCACCACTCTTTTTGCCACTTTGAGTAATAAATGCTACCAATAGCAACAAGAGTAACACAGATTCAGATGAAAGGGAAATGCTTTTGTAATTTGGTAGTGTAGTTGGTGCACAGTAGGAAGAAGAGGGGTCTAGGTCATGGATTTCAGTGCAAACCTTGTTTACATGTTTCCTGGGGCCTAAACAAACCTTAGAGGACAGGTTTGAAACTGCACAGGTGCAAATTAAATTTCCTATCAAAAAGAACACTTGCAAATTACTCTGCATTTCCCTGTACTTCACTGTGCTTCCTCCATTAAATTGCAGTGGTTGGGCAACAGAAGTTGAGTTAATTGCATTTGTGTGTGTGTGGTTGGTTGGTTGGTTGGTTGATTTATTTTTTAATGTTGTTGAATGTTTTCAGTTTCTGTGTGTCTTGAAAAGAAGCTGAATAAGTGCATGGATAGGCATATATAGAAAGAACTATGCCTCTTCAGCATGTAGCACATGTAGCCTCTTGCCTGCAGCACAGCAAATAGGTCTCATAGCAATTTTATCTCCTGATTGTGTGGCAGTTAGAATACAGAGGTTGATATTGAGAAATGTTAAACACATCTCAGCTTCTTTTCCCTCTAAATTTTATGCTTATCAGTTTTATGTAAAACCTGAAATGAGAATTACAACAATTGTCTAATTCATTCATGTTACCTGAACATTAATTCTTGTTGGGCTTCTTTAGAAGATTTTTCTTCATTTATTCCCTCTTCTATTCTTTCTTACTGATATCTGTTTTTTAAACCCAGACATTTGAATAAATCACTACTGTTGTCATCTGAAAGTTATCGTTTACAGTTTTGAAGTGCTCTGGCATGAGCCATCTTGTTTTGTTCTTGTTGGGGCTCTGTCAGTTTTTATAAACTCTAGTGTTTATGCAGTAAGACGAAGATGGTAGCTCAGTTAGCAAAGATTGGCTTTGAAAGTGAGCCAAGGATGAATGCATTCTTCTCTCAACAATAATTTGAACTAGAATATTCTTGTTAGAAGATCATAGATATGTTTCAGGCAGAAGAAGGAACTGAGGCTAGGGTTTCCATATCCCAAAACTTCTGGGTTTCAGTAAAATGAAATACTATTATATTTTTTGGTTTCTTCATTAAAAATATCTAAATATTTATTTCCAGCCTAAATATAATGACATCTTTGGTACAGAGGGAGCCTTTACAAATTTTTGGGTCTCAAGAAAACAAAAAGAAACAAAAAACTTTTTAGTGTTCCACCTGAAAAAGTTTTTCTATATTAGATTTTTCTTCTTTTACCAGCCAACATAAAAATCAGCTTGAACAACCCTAGATCAGACTATGGATGTGCTTGTGTTCTAATGATTTTCAGCATCCAAAAATCACTTGCCTTTGACATGCATCAAATCATCTGTTCTTCAAAAAAAAAATTCCCCTAGAAACTTTTCTAATACTAATGTATTTACATTGCATAAAAGCTACTGTATGAATGCAAATTTTTAAAACCCACAAAACAAACATCAAGTAATAATTTAAATAATATCAACCTTCTGATACTATTTAATGCTTAAAACAAGGTTGGGAGACAAAAAGAAAAAAAAAAAAAAGAAAGTAACTCCAAATACTTCCAAAGCAGACGAGACTTTTAGATTTGCTTTCTTCTACATCAACTGCAATAAGAAGGTCCTAAGGACATAACAGTAGTCAATGTTCTCAGGAAAGGAAGATGAAAATCGTGGGAAAGCATGTTTGCAACCAAAATTTTGTGTGGTTCCTACCGTGGAAAAATCTCGGTCCTGCAGTCAACTTATGCTTATGCTGTAGGGAGGAGGATGTTTAGTGAATACAAGCTTTATTTGTCTCTCTACCATTTGCATAGAGGTTAAGCTTGAAAGAAAAAATCAGGCCATGTGTTTTGGCTTCTTCTGTTTTACCTGAATTTAGTGGTAAATATCTTAAGGTGGTTGTGAGCTACCAAGAAATGACTCTGCAGCTTAACTAAGATTGCATTCTTGTTTTAACTGGAATTTCACGTTCAAGACCTTTCAGTAATGGGGTGGGGAGCACAGAGGGATGAAGGCAAGAAATATAATAGTTGATTAAATTATTTAAATGATGAAAATAAATATGACTAAGAAAGTTCTACAGTTTTTCAGTCCTCTTCTGATCTGCTAAGGACATGTCACAATTTGCATCATGTCATCAAATTTCAACGCATCCCCTGCCAGGCTGGGAACAGAAGGAAGGCGGGCTGTTGCAACGGAACACCAGTTTCTTATTACTCCCTTTATGGATTCCTGCAAAGGTGATATTCTGAAGCAAGCATTTGGGCTAATTTCTAGAGAAGTAGCATAAATGCAGCTGTTTTGGATTACCAAAAATCTTTGGTTAGCGTTGTTGAAGAGGTAATATAGTAAACCAGATCTATGTATTCTCTAATTCTCTACACGCTTTTTGTGCTCTTTTCTGATTGTTATTGTCCAGCTGTCTTACTCCTCCTCCTGTTAGTGCCTCTGATAAGCACTTTGTTTCCATATTCATCTTCCAAGGCACAATATTGTTTTGGTGCTGAAAAGCTGAATTTGGAAGAAATGCTCACAGAAATGTTTTAAGCAAGTGAGGACACAGTCCCTGTAGCTCCAATGAAGGACTCTTTCTAAATCCAGAATTTTGTCAGTGTAGACCAAATATCTCACTAGTATAAATAATTACTTCAAATTATCATTCATGGTTTACCACTACTCTTTAACATACACTGGGTATGCTTTATGAAATACAGCCAACAAAAGAAAAAAAACTCAGACACTGATACTGTGTTCTTATATATATGTCATATCACCATCAAGATTTCAATTTCAAAAGGAAACAACTTTGCACATTTTACTGTTTTGTATTTCCAAGAATGGCCAAGTTGGCAGACGTGCAAACCAATTTAATTCTGCCTGGCACCACAGTTCTTTTCCTGGTCCTCAAAGACTATTCTTAGAAAGAACTGAACCACAAAAGGAAAGATTACTCACTACTGGACAACACATGTCTTGTCTGGAAACAAATGTGGACTTGCTTGCCAGCTGTTAATCAAAGTATACAGACAAACAAATTATTAAAATGCCAGAGGGACTTAAATTTCAGTATTAGCCCTCTGATCTTAGTAATACAGCCCTCTTCCCAAATATTACACAATGCTCACAACATTGTTTCTAATTTTATTTTCATATTTCAAGAATGCATTTTTATAAACACATTCTTTAATCATATTCATTATAAATGTGAAAGCTCCACTTGATGTTTTCTACTCAGCTAAATCAGTGCAGACAAATTGAAAACCTTTATTACACCCCTCTCCTCTCAAGAGGGCCACTGCGGCAGCAGTTGACATGATTTGAATCACTGAGATGTTACTAGCCATAAAAACAGAATTTAAGTAAACAGTGTTGGCTGCATGATGTGGAACTACCACTGCCTGAATTCTAAATCTTTGTGAATTTTCTGTGTTACCAAGAACTGACACTATGTTTGGTAAATTTTATTTAAAACTCAGTGAATCAACATTTTATGAAATATAAATTAAAAAAATTAGTCCAAGAATTGCTTCAGAATGGGGATTTTATATTCCAGTAAAAGTTAATCAATGGCAGAGTTATATTTGGGGAATTGCTATTAGTTACTATATCTTAGATTTCTGCCAATGACTCTGATTTTAAATAAAAAAGCAGAAAAATTAAGCCAATTTAATAATAAAAAAGGGTAAGCATTATATGCACACACAGATTCTGCCACTGTACTGTGCATAAGTAAAATAAGCAAAGCTCTATAGTTTGATATCTAGCTTTTTGTTAACTTCAGTAAAAGTCAAGGTAGAAAAGAAACAATAGAATGATATTATATTAATATGATCAGAATTTAACAAAAACATCTTACTAGGATACAATTGAATTCATGGGAGGGAGGTTCAGAACTCATGTGTATGGAAATTTGCTAATTCTCATAATCACCAGGATGTTAAGAAAGTCTATTTTAGGGTAAAGCTAAAGAAGCTAGAGTTGTTTTAGTCCTTATCAAAAATGGTGTATAGGAAATGTTTCAGGCTACTTACAGTACCAGTTTGGTGGAGCAGTTAAAAAAGTCATATTTCATTACCTATTAATTTTTGCTGACTGAGAATGAGAAGTATGTGCATGTAGGCAACTACCACCTCCTTAGGTCTTCCTAATTCTTAGCTGTTGGTGAGGCAAGTCCCAAGTTTCTGGGAACTGAGAAGGGCCTGGGAGTTACACTAATTCTTGGGATACTTTTAAAGGCAAATTAATCTCATTTGGAAAGCACTGGGGGTTGTATTGTTGAAATAACTTCAGCTTCCCATGCTTGCTCTACCTCTTGTGTGGCTATGGAACTGAAGCTCTTTTCTGAATACAGTGATCATGGTAAGTTGTAAATATAATGATAGAGAGGTTAAGTGTTAAAAAAATGCTGGATATAAAAGGATACCATGTTATTCTGGCATAAAAGAAGTTGGGGAAAAAGGTACATCTACCTTTTGCTATCCAAGTTCTTGCTACACTAGATATTTCTGCAGAGTTGTTGAGTATAATGTCTCTGCCACTAGGAAAACTATCATTCAGTCAGCACAATGAATTTAGTAAGGTAAAGCTACAGATCTAAATAAGTTTTAGTCCTCCCTCATGAGGAAGAAAAAAGGTATAAGCACTTTGTAAAAGTATTTAGCATGATGTGTAGGAAAATTAATTTCTCCCCTCTCACACTCTAAAGTTGACCTTCAAATTTCTTAACTGCTTTGAGTAACCATGAATTTTCAATAGATAAAGGAAACCAGCAAGTGTTCTATGAAGGGGAAGACAAAGTAAAATTTAATATAATTTCTCTATTTCCACTGAAAATATGAAAAGTTAAACCTTAAAAGATTCCCAAGAATGGGGACAAATTATATTTCATCTATATTTATAGACATTGAAAAAAAATTCAATGGAAAAAGTGATACCTATAAAATGAAAATGCATGAGGATCATTTAGCAAAATATCTCAGGCCTGCTGGAATTAACTGATCTCATATTGAAATACACTTTTTTACCTTGTGCAGTTATATCTTCTGACAAAGAAGAATAGCAGCAAAGTAAATCACAGGAAGCAAAATCTGTGCTATAGCTCAGGAAAGTGGAACATGGATGTCATGCCTATTCATTCTATCCATTTTGGCTCTCAACATAGTAATAATTGCTGTAGACACACCTCTAAAAGCACATTCCCCTTTGAATATTCCTACAAACCCTTTGCAAAGTTTCCAAACCAATCTGTATGTAAAAAAAGTTTGTGGTTGTCATCTCAAAATCAATTTTTCCCTTGTGCCCATAGTGAAATGGATTACAGGTTATATAAATGCAAGTTTCATCATGGTAGCAGAGAAGAACTGATACAGAATAATAATTTTTTCATTAAAGTGTAAATGAGGAAATTATTATAAGAGGTAGTTGCATAGTTTGCTCCTGCTACCTTTAGTAAATCTAAACATGTATATTCAAAACTGATGGTTGTCCAAGAAGCATCTTTGCCAATTTCTTCAATTTAATCTTCTCTGCCTTCCTTTCAACACTAGTTACAATATTTTATAAATGAGATATGAGTTTCCTTCAGTCATCAGATGATGAGAGCTCATTAAAGTCTATTTGAGTGGAAAAGGAATTGGGGGTAGGGGGAAAGGAGCAGGAAGAAAAAAAGTGCAGATCTGCTGGATTACATGTGTTACAATTCACATCAGACTTAATGATTGCAACATACCTAAATAATTAGGTATATTATTTATTATCCTGTGTTATTTATTAATAGCCAACTAAAAACAGTATTAAAAATCAAAACTTTTGAAAAGTAATTATGGAAAGAATATCAAAACAAGAAGTGGCACATACATCAGCCTTTTCTTTGATTTGGGCTTTAAGATACTTAATATACTTTTCCTCCTGGAGATATAATATGACTATATTTGCTATTATATTTGCTATAACTTGCAAATAAGTTTATATTTTGCTTCAACTTTATTAAATTAACAACTAAAAGATATTCAACTGATGCTAGCTTAATGATGATTACACCAATTTTGAGGGGTTGAGTTAACTAAATTTTAAATTAATCATGGGATTGATCAGTAATAAAATAGAAAAGCAGCTGACAATGGCAAGCACTGTTTCTGTTTGCAAAAATGTTATGGAGGTTCTCTGTTGACATTTCATCAGTGTCCCTACCCACCTTTGGCGAGGGGAAATAACAAGGGGAGTAATTTGTACACTGGTTCTTAAAATGTCCCCTGAGATTTCCTGAATTGCCTGGTGCAGCAGGAGAAGCCTTGTATGGAGTCATAGATAGGATAACACTTTGAGAAATCTAGTATTTTATCACTGCACTTCAAGAGAAACCCAACTTATTTTCCTGAAAGATAATTCAGGAAAATTTCAATATTCCTGAAAGCAAATTCATAATGTTTTTTTATGTCTCAATAGCAGGTTAAAAAAGAGCAAAAGAAAAAAGAAAAAAATAACTAACCCAAAAAAACCCCAAAAAAACCCCCAAACAAAAATAACCATAAAACTCCTAGATTAATTAATCTTTCATAATCTTTTAAGATGCATTTGGAACAAGCTGAAACACAGGGTGTCCCATCTGAACATCAGGAAAAATGCATTCACTGTGATGGTGATCCAACAGGAACAAAACAAGAACTGGCACCGTCAAGAAGGTTTCCCAGAGAGGCTGAGGAGTCTCCATCATCAGAGTTAGTCAAAAGACACCAGGACATGGTCCCAGACAACCAGCTTCAGGTGGCCCTGCTTAAGCAAGGGGGTTGGACCAGAAAACCTCCAAAGGTCCCTTCTGATCTCAGCCGTTCTCCGATTCTTGATTCTGAGACAATAGAACCAAAGAAAACTTGACTTCTTCTGGTATGTGTAAAATAGAGGTAAAGAAAATTGTTCACATTCATCCAGGAAAGGATATTTTTAGTACATGAAAAACCTACAGCTTCTTGTATTTAACACTTGGACTTTAATAAGTGGTGTGATGGTGAGAGACTCTCAATCTGATTTTGTGTCAGTCAGTGCCACAGATTTTTCCCTGGCAAATATTAGAAGGAAAGCATCATGAGTTTGTAATATTAAATGCAAAGGCAAAATCCTCTGTAATGTGTATTCAAGTAGGGATTGAGGCTGCTCTTTAAAATGTCTTTGGACCAGTACAAAAACATTTTCCTTTTTGGTTTGATGATGATCAAGGACGTAATGAAAGTCAGTTAGCATTCTAGTTTATGGATTTGGCTAATGTATGAACAGACTTGATTGTGCTTTAGTGATTGTGGTTCTTTCGGCAGCATGTTACATTTCATGGACAACAGGTAATTAAGTTTCATCTGTATAAAAACTTGGTCGGTGTTTAAGTGCATTTTACATTTGTATTTTTAATGCAGTGTCCTTTTTTCTAACTTTTCATAAAGACAACTGTGAAACTTAAATGTTTTTCTTTAGTGATGCAGATAAATCTTAACATACAATTACTACATTAAAACAGAGCTGCTAAAAGCCTGACTCTGGTTGGCTTCAGTTAACAGTTCAGCATGTTTTAAATTGTCTGAAGGCATTGGGAAACCAAGAGAGCCACTACATCAGGGTGACATTTGCAGATAGAGGAATCATTCTAAATTTGGAGTCAATATACCGGGGAAAAAGATGCAGATAAATCAACCATTCAGTAGCTCACTTACATCTTTGATCAAGCAGATTAGGTGAAAAGAACACTTAAACTCATTGAAAATTAAATCAAACCAAAGGTAGATCATGCCAGACTAAGTTTGATTTTGTCTTTGATAACTGATCTTCCAAATAGTCTAATCTATAGATATGATGTTAAAACATTGATGTAATACCATGTGGGAAACCCCTAATTGTGCTGAGAAATAGAGCTCAAGAATTACAAAGTAATGATCAATGCATGACCAAACAAAGTTTCAGCTATGCAGCTCTGAATTTTCCCATTTTCCAAATCTCTCTCAAAACCACAACTGCCATCTAGGAGCAAACACTGGTGAATTTTGTGAAGACAAGAATTGCAAGACTGGAGAGATATGACTAGTGGAATTAAAAACCAGAGTTGAGAGGAAAGATAATTTTGTCAATGACCTCAAGCTGTGAGAATGTTAAGCTAGGGTGTGTGTACAGCCAGAAACAGATCAAATATATGTATGAGGAACTGAGTGTCCTAAAGGGGCTCAGGTAGATGAGAATGAAATTTTATAATTACAGGCATGCAATTAAAGGCTAGTAATTGCTAATAATTTTATCATTTGATCATTTACTGGAAATGATTATGGGTAGAAAGTCTTGGTTACACAAGCTGGACACAATACCTATGTAAACTTCAGCTTATATAAATTTAATATTAGATAAAGGCAAAATTAACCTAAATACTTTGGAAAATATTAATAGTTTTCCACAAAGCACTGAGAAATTGCTGTCTTTGGTGCAGTACTATCAATGTCCAAGAAAGATAGAAATGCTTTGCTGAAAAGATGCTTCAGTTCAGCCTCCCCAAGCACTTCAGACATTGAAATCCTACTGAATGGCCAAATGCCCACTGAAGTAATTTTTTCAGTGGCAAAGTGAGGCCTAAATAAGAGTTAGGCAGACATATACCTCAGAGGATCCAATCCCAAGTGTTCTACTTTAATGAAAGAATAGCCAAGAATGGATACATCTCTTTTTAAATTCTTTAGGGACATAACACTTGTAAAGGAGAAGAAAAATACACAGATAATGTTGGTATAAAAGGAAATAAGTACATACAGTTCATGACTAAATTTAGGCTAGAAACAAGTTTCTAACGATCAGAAAAAATAAAGTTGGGGTGGAGGGAAGAAAGGACAATGACCTTCTAACTTAAATAAAATGGGCTAACACATTTCAGTATATTTATGATAGGATTGTGAAATATACCAGCTAATAACGATTGGGCTCTAGTTCAAAACTATTTACTTTGGTCTAAAAACATCTGAAGATCAGTTGATAATGCAACTAGTCCTAAATATTTCATAATATATCACTATATATTAAGCCTCAACCTACTCTTGCTTGGAGCTGATAGATATATGAAAATAAGTTTCATTGCCTCTTGGTAATATCTTGAGTCTCTGGATCTGTATAAACATGAGTTGAGCCCTAAATGGAAAGAGTAAGCTGAGGTCATGCTTCCAAAGGGTAGGTATTGATTCTCATTGATATGAGGAATTGCTCTCAATGACTATTGAAAGTATATTAAACAATCTGTTGTCAGCAAATTAAAATAATGGTGGATCTGGAAACAGTTCTGGATTGAGATGGCAGAAGTTCTTCCATATGTGTTATTTTCTCTTTTTTGATCAATTGCAGCATAATTAAAATAGTTTTATGAATAGTAATTCATCCTTTTAAAAATTTTAAATGGTGTTTAATTCAGTGAAGGAATCCCTAAGCAGATGTTACAACTTCTGTAGACACTACAGAATTCCCAAGGCCTCACTCCTGGAACAGGTCTTGCTGGGCATCCTAAATGTCTTTAATCTGAAACAGTAAAATGCTCCCCTGATCCAGATAATTTCTGCTTCTGAGTTAGGTAGTACTCTTGGCTTGTCCATCTGGTTTGCATCTTCCTTTTCTTTCCTCTATGAAGAAAGTAAATTAAGACTGTAACTTTTTGTCCTACACTGGCTTGGTCTATAAGGTACGAGCCATATATAAGAAATGTGCAGCTTGGGATCTTTATAATGTGGTTCCTCTTTCTGTGGAAAGCTACTGCAGGGAGAGGGACAGAGACACTGAGAGTTGAAGAGGGACAAAAAGAGGCATAAAAAAAGGAGAGACAGAGACCCTCGTGACTATGATATATTTCTGCTTTGGTTGATGTCAGTGCCTTTTTTGTTTCAAGAGCCAGCCCATGCAAGCACACTATCACAAAACCAATTCCAAACACTTGCTTCTTTATAGCAAAATGTCACTGTGGGTATCATGCAAAATTTGTGGATTGTTAGAAAATAACTTAAAAGTGAGCCTGAGGTGTTTAGAAACATACTGATTGAGACTGATTTTGGTATGAATAAAAACTCATCCTTTTCTGCTAAAATTTATTATGCATTGTACTCTGGAAATTCCTTGGCTAAATGGAAGTTCAGTCTCTCAGTTTGATTGTTGAAATGGTATGATGAATAGAATGAATTCTCTTGTCTGTGGACCATGTACTGTCATTTCAAGAAAAGTTGGAGTATTTTTTGTGAATGAATCCATCAGTTATAGCTCAATAGCATCTTGCAAAAATATATCAGAGGTATGATAATAAGATGGAGTCAACATCTGACTTTGATCAAATTTTCTTTATATAATTTTGACTTTATAGAACCAGATTAAAATACAATTTTTGATCAAAGTGTGCTGGTGCCTCCAGTACAAACACATGTAGGTCCTTTTGCCACCAAGGTAAAGGTAGTAGGACCTTCTTAACTAATATGATTGCAACATAGTATTGTAGCTCTCACTAATTCTGTTTTGGATTCTGATATATTTTAGCTGATATTTGAATTACTCTATGCTATTTAACGACAGACAAATATACAATATACTTTAAACAGTATCTTTTTCTTGCTATCTGAAAATAAATATCCCTTTCATTACTAGGCATTTTGCAGGTTTGACTTAGTAATTCATGAAGCAAAAATTATAGGGTCAATTACACAAACTCCAAATTATTTTAAGCTTTTTATACTATTTCACTTATATTTGATATTCTTTTTAGCTATTAATATTTGGAATTGGAGCTATAGTATTTTAATTAATCAAACCAAAGCATTAATTTTCAATTAACATAGAACCTAACAGCACTTAAACTGAATGATAGGACTGGACCATTTACAGATACATTTCTTCACAAGTAAAACAAATTAGTATAAATTTCTAACATTCAACTTTGCACTTAAAGCATATTTACTCAGATAAATGGACAGCATTTTATCTGAGTGATTAGAATTATCTGAAAATTTTCCCCACTGACTGAATATAGTTGTGGAAAACAAATCATTGCTTTGAAAAAAAGCTTAGCTCCAGATACTCTCTCCATATGCAATAGATAAGCAGTTCAGCTGCCCTGCATGACCCTGATTTAGAGGAATTTATGTTTCAGTCTGAAAGTCAGTTTGAAGCATTTGTTCTCACTAAATGCTGATGATTTTTCCATTAGGAGATTTTACTTTAGCCACAGTATGCACAACCCTCAGCATTACAGAAGCCATTGAAGTCTGCAAAATATAGTTTTAAATATGCTGAAAAGATTTTTTTTAAAGTTTAAATTAAACAGCATCTAAATATAGATCTATTAAACTTTGACTGAATTTTGGAGTGTGTGTGGTCAAGAAACATTCTAATAAGACAAGAATTACTATATCTGATTGTATGGCAATAGGATATCCCTCTGCTTTGTTATATTTAGGAACTTTCTGGACAGGAAGTAAGGCTCCCTCATTTCAGAGGTATGCAATCAAGTTCACAAGGAATGAGCATATTGCCCAAAGCAGTATCATATTTCCTGATAAATTTGCTTTACTAAATGTGCTTTTCAAAAGATTTCAACTGAAATTTCTGAGGCTGTCCCAGTGATGTGGCATCTGAGCCAAGAGCTGATGACTCCACAGAAAATCAACATATTTGGGAATCTGCACTTGAGATGTACTCGAAAACTGGCAAAACAACCCTCAACACAGTAATGAGGTATCCACTTCCAGAGATGGTTGTTTTCCTGTGGACATTTGCAGGAGTGAGAAAACCTTTTAAGGATTTGGTGTGCTGGTACTTCAGTCTGACGTAGCAATGCCCATCATCAACATTAGATGTAAGAATAATGTAGGTAGTGGTGAATGTAGTCATACTGCACTCACCAGACTGAAACATTGGGTGGGGCAGCCAGGGCCACTGTTGCCATAAAACCAACACAACTCATTACGGGGGGGGCAGCAGGAGCTCTGAACCTCTTTGCAAGCACCCTCCCAAAGAAAGTGGTTCCTGTTATAGACCAATTCATCCACAAAATTACTCCAGTTCATATTTAGTCCAGCTTTTATTATGAAGCTACCTGAAATCCAGACATATAGACTTTTTTTTTTCAGTTTTCCGAGTAAAGCTAGATTTATTCTAAGCATGCTGTGAGCAGGGGCAGAGGGGCAAGATGCGCTGCAGATTGCTCTGCCCACTTTCTTAATTGACATAGCTTCAGGGGAATATGCCAAGCTTGCAGGATGTTGTATATAATATACAGGATGCTTCCAACGAGGAAAACAGGGATATACTGGGAACCTAATTGTGTTCTGAAACCTTTTATATGTAAAGGTGACAAATGTTCATGACCCAAGTGTCACATTTCAAAACCCTCTGTGAAGGCACAATCCTCATCGAGGAGGATGTAGAGTGTGGGAATTTTTGATTAGTGGGAGATAAAGAGCCAAATATTCAAATTACCCAAAGTCTGCGTACTAGCTCAGCTCTGGTACCAGGAGCAGCCCAAGGGACGTATAAGCAAGCTATTTGTGAGCTGCTTAAAAACTCACAAGTTGATGGCTTCTGCTGTAGAGAATCTGACATCCTCTGATCTGATGGAGAGTGACGTGATTTGAAAGAAAAACTCCCTGACAGCTTGTTTGTACCTCCATGTCCATAAATGCTCTTAAAAATCTGCTGCTTGGCTAGCTCTTTTCATGAGGGTTTCAGTAAAACAACTCTTTCTTTAAGCATATTTAGGTGGCATATCTGCTATATTAATGAATTTCAGAAGAAGGTGAAGCTTCTGCTGTTGTAAGTTTGATGGGGCATAAATTCATAATAGTTATTGCTATGTAACAGAAAGTCTCCTTGAATTTTATTAGCAGTTACACTGTAGTGGTAGGTGAGTTGCTGAGCAAGAAGAAAGTGCTTTTTACATCTTTGTCTGTGCTAAGAGTAAAAGATATTTCCAATTTTTTAAATAAAATCAATAGAAAGAAAATAGCCTGAAAATATGCTGCTTAATCTTATGTATGAAAAAAATCTGTGTGTATAAGTGCTGAATATTATCTTCTACAAAGGCAATTACATAGCCCTTTTGCCAATATTTTTTTTTCTCCTTAGTATTATGCATACTGTTTAATGACATAAGCTCCCATAGAGATTTAATGTAACATCACACTCCAACAGGCCCTGCAGCAACAAGACAGACAGGGGCCATCTCTGACAGCTGTAATTTATGCTGCTGTCAGTCTGCTTCTTTAATGCAAAGCATTAATATATCTATCCTTAAATGCAAAGCATTTAAACCATTAGGATATCTATCTTTTTTTGAATGGCCTTTTCAATCATGACACCTCTTCCACCTGTTTTTAGATTCTGTAAAATCCCTGGATCTTAATAAATCCCACTCATTCCTTCATTAGGTGTTTTTCCTAGACTTTTTAAGAAGTCAAAATGTTTTAAAGACAGTAATTTATGAAAAGTGAATGCTTTGTCTGCAAGACTTCCTCTTATAACTTCTTTCTTGCACATATTTTAAGCATATTTGGATTTTTTATTGTGATTTGAGAATCTAAACCACTCATCAGAAAGTTTCTGGCTAACATGCCCTTTAAGATACTAGAGATACTAGTAGCTCAATAGTAAAGACTTTGAATAGCACAGAATCTACCCGTGCTTTGGTAAATGGTCCAAGTAATTAAACTAGTTCCTCAGTTAAAATATTACACTCATTATAACTGCATTTTTTCTATTATTTTGATAGTTGTAGATTTCTATTGAGTGTATTGTGAGCTTTTATGGATATAAATTTTTGTATAATTATTCATGGTTAATATTTAATTTGAAGTGGATGTGAAAACATGAGATCAACACTTTTGCTTCTTACATCATCTATCTAGAAATTAAAATTTGACAACTAAACTATATCTTTACATCTCTAGATGAAACAGCTATTGGAGAAAATATGCTTTTGATAGACATCTGGAGTTGAAAATATGGCAGAGGAGAAACAAAACAAATGCAAAAATAATAAAATATAAAAGAAAGTATAATGGCAAATAAAACCCCCAGATGTTTCTATGGGGACACTTGATGACTGTTTAATGGAAGAATAGACCTAGCAAGTAAAGACCAAAAAAGTTCTCAAATAAAGAAGAAGATGAAGCAACAAAGAAAGAAAAAAGATTCATTAATGAAAATCTAAATGAAGAGCTATTTCTTTTAAAACAAACATGCTTGGATATGCATTCTATTTCATACACTTCACCGTTTACATTGTGCATGCTAAAGGAAAAAGGGTAGTAGTTTTGGAAACTTTATGGTGAGAGAATAAATATTACTAGTATATAGGTTTCATACAAATTAGTCTCAGTGATTTTTATTTCCTGCTTTTAATACAGATTAGTTTGAGCTTGCTGTTATTTCCTGTGCTTCGCACACAGTTACCTGTTTTCATATTTATCATAGACATTGTGGGAAGGATACAGAATCATGATCTTTTATAAAGTAGTTATGAAAATACCTGAATCAAAAGTGTTTAGGAATCTTGCAAGCTTGCAGTCTTTTTTAATGTAGCTAGACTAATTTAGTACGAAACAAAAGATGTAGGTTTTAAGCAGGACTTTTACTCCTTCGTAATTCAGTGAGATGCTAATGCATACAATTAACTGAAGCATGTTAGTCTGAGCCAAGCTGTTTTCTCTAAAGTTTTCTAGTTTTTTACCAGGGCATTCTCATCACTTTAAATAAGGTCCTTCCTCCAGAAGCAGCTTCTAGCTTTACACAGGCCCTCTATGCTAACATGAAAGCAAATTAATCCCAGGATTAGGAGATGATACTAAACTAGAAATACATGACATCTCTTACAGGTCTGAGCAAAATTGATGCAAGGCTTTGACATGGATTTGGTCCTTCATTTGGTGAGGCTGAGATGTATGAATGGAAAATGATCTGCTCTAGCTTGTGGTAGTATTTGACATTCACAGTGAGCATCTGAATGACAAAAAATCATCAAAAAAATGGTTTAGACTCAAGAAGCTGAACATAATGTTCAGAGCAAACTTGCCTGCCTTCTCTTTCCCATCACTCTCCCACCCTATTCCTGCAAATATTGCTTCAATCACCTGGTTTCAATCCAAACCAGAGAATCGTAAATTTGTTAAATAATTGTGTTTGATGCCAGTTAAATTAGAAAAAGAACAACTCAGCTTTAGTGATGCTTCCTGGTTTTTGCTGTGTTTTTCCATGGAAATATTTTTGCATCCTAGGCTTTAGACTGTTGTGTTCTGAGCTCCAGGACTGCATCTGTTTAAGACGTTGTACTTAAGAGGATAATTCCATTGTTCTTGTAATCAAGGGACAAATCACAGTTAACCAATAGAAGTAATCCGGAATTAGTTAGAAGTTATTTGTCCAGTTATACTGACTGGTTTATATTGGCACATTTCTTTATATTGCTTTTAATTTACTGAAAAATAATAGTAGGAAGTAGGCAAACCTTGCAAAGTTTCCCTGCCATATTCAACTCTGAGAACCTGCAAATGGGGTTTTCTTGGTAGTTTATGGAGAACAACAGCAAGTTGTTTTGTAAAAGTTTAAATGAAGGTGATTATCTACACTGCATTTGTGGCTGACTTCTCTGCTCCTAATATTATATTAAATTTTGGTAAGCATAAAGTGGTCTTCAGCTGCTCTGAGTTTAGCAAAATTTCATAACACAACTAAATAAATTTGCAGGGTTCTAGGCGGTCTTACATGTCTTCTGCAGAAGCACTTCAGTTTTATTCTTTTGAACAAATATGATAACCAGATTACAGCTAATTCAAATACTCTGCACATGTGATTACATTTTGTAATTACAGCATGCACAAGTCTAAGTGATACTTTAGTTTCATCCTGCCTGGCTTGTTTGTTGGAGTAGTTGGAAATCAAGTGCTGGTGGCTTTAAATAGTAGCATGATAGTGATATAGCATGCTAGATTGTAGCATCAGAAAAAGTCAGCATTTTACTGATTTAATGACTAACTCCAATGTAATCTGAACACGGGATAATGCCAGGCAGCATATTATTTCTAGCAAATAGTGCTGTGGCTGCCTTAGCATCCACAACTATTTGTTCTTTATGTTTGGTGGCAGTCACTAACCACTGCTGCTGGTGTAGGAGGCAAATTCGCCATTTCCACTCCATAGGATGGGAGTCTACAATGTGAATGAACCAATCTGTCAACCAAAGATAGATTGGTTTGCACCAAAGGGAACAGTTGTTTTTTGAACACTTACAGGCACGATTTTCTTTCCTTCTTTCAGCCACCTACACGTGGTACCCATTCCTGTTTTAATGTCAGCCCTCTGTTGGCTGAGCAAGTTGAACTGCCTCATTTTCTGGTCAGATGAGTGCCCAAAGTCAGCATCTAGGAGGAGAGAACACAGGAGAAAGGGGCAGCCAATTTTGCTGGAAGTGAGCCACTAGATTGGTTCAGCTTTATCACAAACTCTCACCCTTAGAGATGCAAATGTAAAGCTGGAAGTCTCAGTTTAGGCTGCCAGCAAAGGACTTTGTGCAGAGGCAGCTGACAAGCTGGCCCGCATTATCTCTGCTGACTCTACTGCTGACCCCTGTCAGAAGGGCAGAGTCGCCAGCTGGGGGCTGTCGCAAGATTTGTCATCGTTTGCCAGTCAGTGTCCTCGCTCTGTGATCCCTCCTGCTGAGTTAGGGACTCTCTATGGTGCATTCATTTGGCCTTTTTGTTGCACTGAAGCAAAGGTATTTGGCAGAAATCCACAGGATCGCAAAGTTACTTCTGTATAGGGGAAAGTTTAACAGAGTGACTGTTGGTATTATCACTTTGTTTACCTTTTGGAAAGTAAGACAAAGATTTTGCTTGTTTTCTGTTCCCAGGAAAAATTGACTTATAGAGAAGTAGGAAAATTATTATTCCCTTTTTATTTTTTTTTTCACTCAACCTCTGTGTAAAATGGAGCACGAGATCTAGTTCTAGTTCACTGACCTGTTATTTTCCAACTAAAATTCATTCTGCAGTCCCTATGACACTGGTGAGTTTCAAGGGCAAAAGAGTATGAAACTTGAAGCCTTAATGACTCTGTGAAGGTTTGATCACAGAGTAACTTTTCTGCATTAACTCCTATTAATGGCTGCTGTGAAAGCTAACCTTCAGTGGGTTAGAACTTGCTTTACTAAAATTAGATTGGAAACCTTCAGCTGTGCTTCATCCATCTTTATATGGATGGTTTTACATGTTCTGGTTGGCATTAAGATAAACGATAAATATTAGATAAATATATGTAAACATGGTCATCCACCCAACTTCCTGCTGGTAAATCTCTTGTGGCAATGATGAGATATGCTGACAAAATGCATATATATAAACTGCTAAATTTCAGTAGCATTGTATGACAAATAATGACTATTCACAGCCTTTTCCTTAATGACAGAAAATGCACAGCATAATTTTCATTCTCCCTACTACTATCTGGGACAGAAAATGAGTGAAGGATGAAAATCCATGAGTGTTTTTTTAGCCTGGTATGCCACAGTCATTTTGGCTCATTGCGTAAAAGTAACTTAGAGAGATGAAAGTGCCAGGAGGTTTTTGCAAAGAGACTATCTGTATCTCATATTATTTTCTGTCTCAGGAGTACTGTCCTGCTAGTGAACTCAATAGTTCTATAGTTTCTCCACTGGGAGAAAAAAAATGCGTCAAGTCCAAATGAGTTAATTGGCTCTGATGATTTGAATAATTGCATTTACACAATTTACAGGCTTTGTTTTATGAGGTAAAAGTATTGCAAAATTCATCTGTTTTTCTTTCTTTTTTTTTTTTTAATTCTTTCATACTAAAGTCAATGCAGTATTGCTGGCAAGGACTATTCCGTGTCCCTCCAGACCACAGACAGTAGTTAAAAGCAAGTTGGGAGGATGGGTTAGCAGAAGCCCAGGAGAGCCAGTGTTCTATTCTTTGCCTGTGGGAAAGAGTTTATTTTGAAACAACGGAAAGTTACCTGAAGCAGAACAGAGAAGTCTATGGCCCACTGGGTGTTGTATGCTGGTGGAAGCCTCAGTAAGAAAGGGCAGGTAAGGAGGAAAAACAAATAAGAATCTTTAAGAGACACTGTTCAGAACATAGGGAGCTTAGGCCAGGATCAGAAATAGCCTGACGTAACTAGAAAGCTGAAATCATAAAAAAATTTAATGTGACAGAAAGGTTCTGCAAATCAGGAAAGAAACCACAAGTTTCAAAAGCTTGCTCCTGCTGCAGGCTGGTGACTTCTCAGAGAGTAGAAAATTGAGACAGAAAGATAAATACAGAAATAATTTTCTTCTTATTTCTTATCCTGAAAAGTGTTTCTTATTTTACTATGCAATGAGCAATGCTGATGGAAAACCCTGTACTGATGTGCATGTTGGATTATACGTATTCTGTTAATGTACTTTAGCCTAGAACACCCTTCTGTGGGGTTTTGGACATTTTGTTTTTCTAAGGACACACCTGAGACTTTGCGAGGCAAGCCTGCAGTCCTTACAAAGGTCTCCTGAACACATTTATCCTTGAAATATTTGTACATACTCTTTATCCAGGGGAGGGGCATGCACTCTAGGCTAGCAACACTTCATAAACTGACTCCATATAATGCCATGGAAACAGCATCCTCCCAATTACTCCTATAGGTATGCTCCTTCTGTTGGAAAAATTTGACTTCAGGTTCATAACAGATGACACAAACAAGACCAGTAGTGGTTCTCATAACAACTGTATCATTTTTTATTATTAGTTTCTCTTGTCATGAAGGCAGCAATGCAGAAGTTGACTATTTAATTGTTTCAACTTAAAAAAAAATCTTATCCAATAAAATTATAGCTATATAGTTTAGCTATAGCTATATAGCTATATAATTTTCCTTAATTTAGTAAGTACTAATGCAGTAGCATTTCAGTAGCCTTTGAAGTATAATGTCACAATTTCTGTTAACCTAATAACAGTAACAATAGTCCCAATGAAGAAGATTACATCTGCATGAAGCCCACATTTTCAAAATCTTCTCTCTGTCAACATATACCAAGAATTTTGTTTAATTTCTTTTTAGTATTTGTGGAAAACAGTGTTGTAAATATCAGAACTGAAATGAGTTTAAATAAGCAAACTAATTTTACAGAATTGTTATGCTTTCCCCTTTCTTTTCTAACCAAAATCTCTTATTCTTCAATATAAGCCAAAAATAATACACCTTTATTCTCTGCATATATTTCAATTGCCTTACATGCATTCATACATAATTTCTTGTGGATTAAATAGTCACTTTCCTTTTACCTGCAGAAAAATTAAAAGAGAAATATAATTTTTTATACTTTTAAAAAATCTCTGTCTCTGAAAAGGGACTCAGGAGCACAACATAAAAGCAAAAGAATTTAATTCAGAAAGTATTTTTGAGAAAACTTGACAACTCCATGTGATAAAGGTACTGTGGCCACCTGTTCTATGAGAGTACATAAGTTTGTCCTTGTAAAAAGACCTGAATACCCCTAATGCTCCTGATGCTGTTGTCCATCTGTACATCAGCATAGTTCTTGAGATTCTACTCACTGCAGTGCTCAACATTTTAAAATCAACTCACAAAGCAAAAGATTTAAAAAATGCTCCATTATGAGTATTTTTAATTTATACTTCAGTTGCAAACTTCCTAGAGATATTATCATTTACCCTTTAGTCTTATCACTGGTGTGGTTACCATGAACATCAGTATTATAATCTACTAATGCAGATTAGTAGATTAGTATTCCAGAAAAACAGACTAAATACCCTCCAGTGATAGAAAAGGCCTTCCCCACCCCGCACCCCCCCATAACCCTGGTGTTGCAAGGTAGGCCAGAGCAGGTGAAAGGAAAGTGATGGAAGGAATGAAGAAAAATTAAGAGTAGACTATGACAAAAAAAAACAAAACAATGGTATAGTTTTATTGGTTTTAAGATAGTAAGATAACATTAACAAGATAAATATATGTAACTGTTATAGAGTGGAAAAGATAACAACTGCTAATGACTTTGTAAAGAACCTTGTAACTTTTTCCTGTGCCTCTGTTCCTACTCAGCCCCAGCTGCTACGTGCTCATCCCTGCAAGCCTGAGTAGTCAGAGAAATCACCTCTGACTGCAAAGGGACATTTTCATGTACTTTGAAAAGACAAGCTTGTAGGTGGACAGGCTGACCAAGACCTGTTCCCGAGATACATTCTTTTCAGTTTACTTTTGCACCAATTTGACATGACAAACCATAGGGGAGAAATGAAAATACACATGGTCAAACCTTCAGCATAAGTTTCATGAAAAAAAGGCATACAGGACAAGATTAAAATGTCCTTTGATAAGTAATGTCCATTTTTTTCTTTTTTTGCCTTAAAGCTGTTGAACATTTTGGGTCTATTTATATTACCTTGGATATTAATACCCTGCACAGGGGTTTTTATCTTTTCCTCTCTGACTTATAGCCTTGATTAGAAATTACTTAACCATCTCAGTTCTGAGACTGAAAGATTCAATAGGATGTACGATTGAAGAAAATAACCAGAAATGTGGGAACAGTTTTAGAGATAGCAAAATTATTTTTGCACTCAGGCTTTGAGCAATTATTATTGCCCATGGAGAACTGGAAAAATATGAAGGTATTATGACCTTTTGACATACAAAGGTAGATTTAGTTTAAAACTTCTCTGAATTAAAAGAAAGTAAAGGAAGCCAGTTTTTTTCTTCTTGAGCATAATGAGATACAACTCCATTGTGTTCATCAAAATTGCACAGATCTGCTTTCTGCACATGGTCTATTCTACTAGTTTCCAATTTCACTCTGTTCTCAGCTATTTGAAAGATGGCTACTGAAGCATGTTGACACCATCTGTGATTTCAGAAAATAAACTCTTTGATAATAAAAGCAGATTTTATTTTGGAGACAATTGGTGCAGCATTTTCTATTCCACAGATAACCGTCTCTCAGAAGTCTTCTCACAGATACCTCAAAAATTCCTGGAAAAAAAGCTCTTCACCTCAGACTCATCATGCTTAAATATCTTGTTTTAGAACTGCCACTGACAGTGGCAGTTTAGAACTACCAGTTTTAGTACTGCCACTGACTTGATATATGGAATTATTAGAGTTTTGGTTTATATTTAATTTTGTAGTTAGCAACTTTTTCCAAAGATGAATCAATAGAACTTTGAGACAAAGCACTGCACTATTTAGTCTTTGCACTGAAGTATTTTAGTAGCTCTACATGAACATTCGTTCAAGAATTACTATGAGCCCAGCCATATCATAGAAGTAGTGAGGGTAAAATAATTTTTTGTGGATTGTGTTGCAGAACAGAGGCTTAAGAACACTTGCTTAACTTCAGGTATCTTATGTCTAGGTAGATTCAGTTATCTGTATCTCCGACATAGGAAAGATTAGAGTGCCTTAGTAAATAACTCTGCAAGACCTTGAAATATTGTGCCTTAAAATACTAATGGAATTAAGCAAACAGCTCTGGCATTTTCTATCATCTAACAAAAATTAGCAAAGTTTTCAATTTAAATATCATCAGCTTTCCCCAGAATTATCCAAATTTTCTAGAAAAATCATTTGCAAACAATTTGATCTTATCAGCTTATTTCTCAGTTCTGTTGCTCTTATTAATTTTAAAGTTTCTTGCAGAAACATAGCAGAAGTTACATAGTTGATAAAATATTTCACAATATCATTTCTCAGTAGATTAAGTAATTATATTATAGGTGTTATATTAGGCACCACCTTTCTTCCAAATCATTGAAGTGCTTATTATACATAGGCCTGTCTCTCTTCATAATCAATATAGCATTTTATTTGTCCTATGGAATCAGAAGACTTCTTGAAATGAAAATCATAGTTGCAACCACCTTCAATGGAGAGGCAGAATAATGAACAGAAAATATAAAAGAACAAGCTTTTGGTAGAAATTTCTTTATATTTGGGAGAATTATGTTAAGGTTTTTCTTCTTATATGAAGAATTATGTTTTGTTCATTGTCATAGCATTTGAATTCAGAACAGTGTCATATTCAGTTTGAAAGGTAAGGATCAGCAGTTTGTATAGAAATATACAGAAATTATTCATAAAGCAAATGCATTCTCAAATGGTAGTGTTACTATATCTACTGTTGTTCCCTATACTGAATTGAAAATATGAAGAATTACCCAGATAATGATAATTTCCCTCAGGTTTGTATGACTAGCCAATAGATTGTTAGATAATTTTGAGTGGGTGATGAAGCTCAATAGATTTTAAAATCTTCAATACTATTTTACACTTTCTAATTCAATTGAGGGTTTCTTTTGTGATTTCTGATGGTCAACAGATTTTCCAGACGCTTTTAGCTTTCCCATTATTTCATTTGCAACACTTGTCCAATATAAAACACTCTTTCAGTACAGTTGCGGAACAGAAAATAAAGGTGCTCAGTTATTTTTTCTAAACTCATAATTTTTATTTTCTCTAAGCCATTAATATAACCTCTAACTTGTCTCAGTGTTAAGAAATACTGTGTATAGTTCTTTTTTTACTGCAACACTAAGTACTGTTATCTACCACAAATCTTTCTGCTTTAATATAAAAGTCCTACTCACACATGTGTAGTAAAGTTAAGATGTAAAGTGGTAAAAAAACTAGAACCACAATGTAGATAAACTTTAAAAGCATAATTGCAAGGGATAAAAAATGCATTTTGGACATTCCTAGATGTCCTTTCCTATTCTGACTTCCAACACTGAAGACATGAACAGAGCAATATTCTAGTTTAATGCTTAGGTAATTAAATCAGCTTTGAATAACACAGTGATGGGCATTTGTTCAGTAAGAAAAAGAATTATTTTTAAGTCTATCTAGCCCATGCAAATATTTTCTAGGATATTTTAAGAAAAGACCACATTTTTCTGAGATACATTTTTTTTTTGAGAGAGATTTACAGAACATGAACATTTAACTACTACTTTTAGCAAAATCCTAATTTCACAAGATTTATTTCAATTTGATGCTTTGAATATTTATTACCTGTGTTGTAATGGGGGCATAAAAGTAAGAGCTGAGTCTTCTAGGAAGCAAAGGGTGCAGTGTTGATGCAAGATGTTGCAATGTTGATTCTAAGTTTCATTTCTATTTTCCAAATGCTTCAATAATACTTTACGGCTGTATGAAAATATCTTTTTCTTAGTTCAGAAAAGTTTATACATTTCTGAGGTGTGTTTCTTGATCTTCAATCTACGGAGAGATCTAAGCCTGCAGAGATTCTAATGTGGAAGTTCACAACTGTACATATAGTGTTTGCTATGCTCTTAAGTCATAAATCAATGCCTTTCAGCTATAAAAAAATTAGCAGAATTATCTGATTAATTTAAAACTTCGAATAAGTTACCAAGGTAGAGTTTCTTGGCAAGTTATTCTTTCAAAATTTACAATATCTAAAAATTTCGAAGGTTCATATTTATTGAATTTTTCAGCCTCTATGCTCATTGCAAGACAAATTACTACTTTAATTTTCACATATTTCCTGAATTGATGCAACAGATGAAAGTATGTTAGCTTACAACCTTTTCTTTGTAGGATCAAAAAGAATGAAAATTTCCTACTTTCAGTGACCAGCAACTTTAACATAACTTGAAACCCCTGTTTATTAAAGGAATCTTAAGAGGAAGAGCAAATATTTTTTAAAATATCTAAACCCATCATCCTTTTGTACTCAACCTTCAGTTTCTTGCTGTGCAAACTATTTTCTAGGCAGTAAAGGTACCTGCTTGAATGGGCACCATAACAACCTTTACTTTATAACAATATTAATATTGTATTTTGTCATGTTTTATTTGCTGGTTTTGAAGACAGAGTGAGCTCAATTCAGAAAAAGAGAAGTATGCTTCTCCCTTTTTTATGCTCCCCCTAATCAATGCTTTTTTTGTGCCTGTGAAAGAGGGAAAGCAAATAAATAAAATTTTTCACGTAGTCAATTTAATTTTCATTAAGAGCAGATTGGTTGAACAGTTCTGCTTCTCATAAATTTTCTGCTGCTGCTATCAGTGATGCAAATCCTGCAGATATTACTCTTCTAACACTCATTTTTACTTGGTCAATCACACATTAAATTCAAAGGATGTGTAATTGAAGAAAATTGACTATAAATAGGATAAAATGTCAGGATTTGGTCAATATTAATGGACTTCATGTAATAACTAGTATATTGTGATTTAAGGATTTTTTTAGCCCTAGATACTTAGGCACGAATACATCCAATCCAGCTTCAAATCCATCCATATCTTAAGTGGGCTGAACCAATTTCTTTCTCAGTTTCTTTCTCTTCATCTAAGGACTGTCCCTTAGACGTCTCATTTAAATTCCCAGTTCAAATGAATCCTAGGATTTTGAGAATCCAGTCATAAAATCCCTTTTGTACTAATCCAGTTCTGACAATGACAGAATGGCCATGAGGCAATTCTGCAATGGCCATAAGGCAATGAGCAGTTTATCACAGAGTCATAGACTGGCTTGGTTTGAAAGGGCCTAAAAGATAACTAGTTCCAACCCCCAGCCAGTGTGGACATCCTTCTCTAGACCAGGTGGCTCAAACCTTCATCCCATCTGTCCTTGAATGCTTTCAGAGATGTGGCATCCACAACTTTTCTGGGCAACCTGTTCCAGTGTCTTACCACCTTCACAATAAAGAATTTCTTCCTAATAGCTAATCTAAACCTACTGTTTCAGTTTGAAACCACTGCCCCTTGTCCTGTCACAACATGCTCCTGTCACAGACAAAATAATCAGAAGTTATCTGAAAAATTAATCTTGTAGATTTTCCTGTGTTTCAATATATTCCCAGGATATAGTGTTTTCCCAGGAGGTAGGAAAAAGCAAGTACAAATTCTGAGATTCACAGAACAAAATACAGAGCTAAAGTTGCTGTATATGTTATAATACTCCACTGAGCAGCATTCATTTACAATATTTAGCCATTTCTTCAATTGTGCTACTCTTTGGAAAGAGCACATCTCAGATATGTTCAAAACTGGGTCATGCGCTACATATTGAATGTGATCAGTAACTAGGATATGCCTACTGCCCTTTGGATTATTTATCCACCAACATTCATCTGATAATGCTATTGGTATGGATTTTCATAAACCATACCATGCAAAGTTTAAAACAGAAAAACATGGAATATTACTTACCTATGCCTTTGGATATTTCTAAATGGGTCAGAAAACCAAATATAGAAAACATCATTATTATGATTACGATTATGATTATACTGTTACTACTACTATTCCTGTTAGTCAGTGGAAAGCAAAGTATTTACTTCAATACAATACTTGAAATAATTAACTTATCTGATAACTAGAGTTCCAACTAGAACTATATAAGATATTTTAAAGCTGAATCCTGATCCTTTCACTAGTGTTCTTTGAAGGAAAGTTGGAGGCTTCAAGGACCTAGAGATCTGTTTTGCTCTGATGCATTGACACTATAGAGACCTAATGAGCTTTCAGTGGAGGCCTTGAGGAGCTTAGAAGAAGAAATTGAAGATCCTTGTTTACTAACAGAAGCTATTTGACATTAATTTAATATAGCACAATTGTGTCATGACACTACTTGCTATCCACAAATATTTCTTTAGGGGGTTGAGATTTTTTTCCTTTTTCTTTTCCCTAAAGAAGGAGTCAAATGAAAGTTAATAGGAGAATAATTTGATATAGCACTTTGTGCTTGTCTTGTAGCATAGGGTTATTTTGCATAAATGGTTATTTGTTTCCATAACAGTTCTTAACATCTGCTTGGGATATTACAGGGGTAGTTTAAAGTAGATATATCAACTATCAGGGCCCCTTTCATGTAACACTTCTGTGATGTTTTCTTTTCAAATCCAACTAACACTTCATGAGAAACCTTTGTAATCTATGCGTGAACAGCAAAGGTAAAGGTAGCTTTGTCAAATACTCCCTTTATGATAACTGACTCTTTGTTTGTATCCTACTGTAAAAATACCTTTAGAGAAGTTTAGCATACAGTAAAAAAAAAATGTAAGGTTCATCCCTTTACTGTATCTCACAATTACTTTTGCTGCTGCTTATTGGTATCATTTAAAACAGAGGCATTTGGTGACCACACTTTCCCATACTATATACGTCTATTTTTACTTTCTTCTCTATATTCTTCTTTATATTGCTCTAAGACTTTTGTAATCCTTCTTTTTGATTTCTAATGATTTCCATCAGTTTGGAGATAAAATTAATTATATCATTGCATTCATTTCTGAGCTATGTTTTCCTGTTGTTACCTGTGGGCTTGTTTGTTTGGAGTTTTTTTCCTCCTGTACAGCAGTTAGATTTATTTGAGTAAGGTTTTTTGGCTTTCAGAACGTTTAAGAATTTTTTCTATATTTTAAAAATTAAAGTAAGCATGGAGCTTTATACATTTATCTTCTTTTTATTATTCTGTCTCTTTCTTGTTTCCAAATTACAAGTACAAAACACAGATTAATATGGTGTAAGTGCCTCTTTATTCTCCTACGTATTATATTATTCTAATGTTAACAAGTGACTTTTGAAATTTATTTAATGGATGTAGAACTACAGACATGAAGAAATAGTGGATTTTCATGAAGCTGAACAGCACATGCTCTGAAGATTTTTAAATTAAACTGTTTTTTTAAAGTAGTATTCAGAACATCATACAAATTTTGGATTTCTCTAGTCTTACAAAAATTTTTATAATTTAAAAAAAGAAGAGATTGGATTTCAGATAATAGGAGGCTATGCAATGCAGTAACTGATTTGTTTTCTTCATCTTTGATAATATTAGAAGGTCTTTTCTGCATGTACAGAGAGACAGAATGAGGACATATGACAAACAACAAAATGGAGCTGTTTCCTACACTTCATTAAGAAAATTATTATAAAACCACTTTTTCTCTTCATAAACAACAATTCATAGAATGTATTAGCTCCTCTTTCAAACTCTGTTTTTCTATAATCGGTTTGGAAATATTTTCACTGATTTATGTAGTGAAAAATTAAATACGTTACAGGGCTTTCAGATTACTGCCTTCATAATTCAAGAGGATTTATTACTAAGAATATTTCTGTGAGGAAAATAACTCAGCTAATAAAGAAAAATGATTGCTGAAATCTCCAAAGTACATAAATATCAATGAAGCTGTATTGATCAGTTCATTATATAAAAAAAATCTTAACTGGAAAGCAGGGTACACATGGCATTCAGTAAAGAGCTATTCTTATTGGCTGTTTTGTAGAAAATTCTATCTAGGAAAAAATCCAGTATATCAACAGCAAATAAATCTGGGAAAAATAATTAAAGCAAGATACTTGAAATTATTTAAGTAGATCTATTTCAAGAACATGATATATAAATCTTTCTACACACAAATGAATGTTGTCAACAAATGTTCTCCTAACAACACAGAGGTAGGTCCCAGTAATAAGAGTCTGTTCATGCAGAGATTAGAAGAATTTATTGGTATTCTGAATGAAGAAGCAGCTTAATGTAGCCAGAATTTAATGCTGAGATGTCTTATGCCTGTGAGGAGAGCAAGAAGAAAAAGTACTTTTGAGATTCTATCAACAAAGATAGGCACCTGATAACCCTCAGAAAACTCTGTGATGAAAGGGATGTGCCTGTTTAATTGTCAACATCAGCTGGTGGATGCAGATATTCCTGACACTGTGAGGAACTGTAAAATGCAGTTTGAAAGAAGTTGTTTGGGTTGCTTGTTGTAGGAAAAAAAAAATGAAATCAGGAGAACTTTCTTTTAGAAGAACATTCATGAAAAATTAAATTAATATTACTCAAAGGTGGTGAAGACTTAATTACTTGTCACACAACAGAAAATAAAACACACTTTTAAAACTTATAAAAGTTTTAGAAGTTTTGTTGTTTTGCTAGCTGATGAAATACCGAATTGGTGCAATATGACTCCTTAAGATGGCAAATTCATCTTGGTGACAGCAGAAATATTGAAAATAATACTGAAGTATGGATGATAGGTTTTTCATAAAATTCCTTTGAAAGTTTCTTACTGTTGCTTTTTGTTTAAAGAGAAAACTTTTGGAATTCAGGCAAATGCAGAACTAAACCAAATGCAATGTGCTTTGCAAACAGTGCTGTGTTTTGTAGCACTTGAATTTTTACTTGTGTGATACTACTAGTTGACTTCATCAGACAAGAGAATAAAATGTCTATGAAGCCTGGTTTGTCATTTGAGTCTACTAGGAGCCAAAACTGGACTGCAATAATTGAAAAATCTTATGGTTAGAAATAAAGAGGTTTAAGCCAAATTTCTTTATATAAACTCTTTCTCTGTTAAAAGAAACAGAAAGAATGGACAGTTGCTTTTGTGAGTAATATAACACAAGAGTAAGGCAAACTCAGATTGTAAAGCTTAAAACATGAAAACCATGTATGTCTTTCTAAATTAAAGTACACTACAAATCAACAAAAGTTATAATGAAGGTTTTTTTTATCCGGTACACAGTGAGTGACAAGTGACTTTGCCTTTTGGCACTTATCAAGTAAGCTTACTTCCAAAGACATGAATGTTCCAAAGTACGTAATTGCTTGGAACACTGAGGAGTTTCAGAAAGCTGATTCAATGTGTCAAGAAAATAATACTGAAGCCTTAGCTAATCTAGTTAACATGTTTTTCATGGACACTAAAACCTTAGTAATGTTTTATACTGAGCCACATTTTTCACAATCTCCCATGCAACAGATTTATCTAATATTTATCTGAATAAGTGTAACACTTTACAGATGACTTAGCATGCCTATTAGAATGTTGAACCTCTGTGATGCAGTGTTTACTTCATATGAAGTCCTGCTAACTGAATAAGGAGTGTGTCATTGGGTAACTGCATGCCTGGCCAGCTTGTGAAATTCTTATTTTTCTAGGTGTGCACTGGTTTAATAACTGATCTGAAGATGAACTGATCTCTAGTAGAACTGTAATAATTAAAGTCCAAGCACCATTTTTAATTCTATGGACCTGCTTCTATGGTCTTTCAGTTCATTGCATTTTCCAACAGGTTTTGTACTTGAGTAAGTCTTTATACACCCAATCATCATATTGTAAACAGAATCAAGATAGTGAGAAGTTTCTTCTGCCTTATATAAGCTTCCCAAAAAGCTGCATACCATTATGTTCATTGAAAAGTAGAAGAAAGTACAAATAATAAACTGGTTGAATTCTACAAAGGGAATTGTGGACTCACATAATGTAATAAAAATTGTTTTTTGTTTGTTTTTTTTTTGCTGCAGTCACATGCTTTTTGACTTGCATACTGCAGTTTAGAGTGTCACAATATTAGCACTACCTGAAAGAGAATGCTGTTAATGTGAATGAAATTAGTGTTGCTTTATGATTATATTTGGACAGACAATATCTATATTTTATCTTCATCTAGTTATTCAAAGTGCTGTGATTATCATTATTCTGTGTGTAAAGCAGTAATGGTTATGGGAGACATTAACAGTGAGAAGCTATGAGCAGTTTCTCTCACTGCTCATAGAAAAGCTGACCTACAGCAAGAAGTTGCTCTAGCTTTGGATAAATCAAGAATGTGGAGTCCAATATTCTCTTTTCAACAGTAAACTGTGAATTTTCACAGAAGAATCTAGGAACAAGGCAAGTACACAGGAGTATTTATCCAGAAAATACCTGTACCTTCCAGCAATTTGTTTTATGGGTTTCTGAAGCTAGGGAATATATCTTTGTATTTAACAAACATTTTTATATTTTCCTGCATAAATTTGCCCTTGAAAAACTTTACTTATTGCTTTTCCATATAAGAATACTGATTATGCAAATGTGACTTTTTCACAATAATAACTTTTAAATTACCTATTGGTCAGCTAGGAATAAATTCTTCAGAGCAGCATATTCTTAACTGTTCCTTCTTTATCATATAAGGCAGGAATTAAAATATACAGCTTATGCAGGTTATGCGCAAACATATTTTTGCCAAGCTGGCCAGAGTGATATAAAGCATTACTGTCTCCATCTGTCCAATTACTACTTCTGCATTCTGAACACCATGTTATTAAGAAATCTCTCCTTGTTCATAAAACAAATTAACTTAAATCACCCTCTCTAGTGATTAGTCTGAACTTTTTTATTATACAAGATAATATATTGTGTTCACACTATCATTTATGGCATATCAACTGTGTTATCTAAAGTCTCTAGCACAGAAAAGTCTGTAAAGACCTTGACTAAAACTGAAAAAGTGACTATCTGCAAGTGCAATTTTCTTTGGTTTTGATTGTAATTTTTTTTTAATTAAAAATTTTAAAAACCTTTCAACACTTTTAAGTAATAAAAGACAGCATTAATTGCATTTGGAAGTGTGGCCAAGATCTGAAATATAGAGTATTAATATAGGAAACAGGACTACTCTCTGAAAATTTTACCTTGTTTCTATTTAAACAATAAAGAAATATAGGTGTCCTTTTATCACTAAATCAAGTACACCAGTAGCCCAAGGAAAAGACAGGATAGCTCACAATTTTTATGAAATCATCCTGACTTTTTCTTTGCCTTCATAGTGATTTCAAGGAAATTTAGTTTAGGGCTTTAGAACCCATTTAAATGGGTTTTCATTGGAAAGAAAAAAAATTGTGAGATTTTTAATGATTTTCATGAAATTTCAGGTTTTTGTTAGCTCAGACATTTTCAGAGTCAGTGATAGCTCTGAGGGTGAATGTTTGCTGTTGGAATGGATTAACAGGAAAAAAAAGTTCCTCATTTGTAAATTTGACTTCACAATAGACATCAGTACTTGGTACAGCTAAAGACACGACACTATTTCACATTCTGTTATTTTAGAATTTGTTTTTATTTTTGAAGCCAATTAGCATTAACCATATCTCAAAATATACAGGAATGCAATTTCTCTTCTTTGACCAATATAATTACTCAATTATTGATTACATGAACAGTTGGATTTTTTAAATTATTTCCTGTAAAATGTCAGTTCATTTTTGTATAAAAATAAGTTTGCATATATACTCACACATGCACACACACTCACACAAAGATTTATTGCCTTTTTGAGGTAGTTTTAAAAATTTTATGTTTTTGCTTAGCCATTTTCCCTAGATGATAAACTTAAAAGTAGATTAAAAACAAAGTAAAGAAATATTTGCATACTAATACATCGATATATGTTAAATATATGTTAAATAATTTAAATTATTTTGTTAGTGCTTTGTAGGCTTGTGCTGCAGCATGTTTCTTAATAATTTCTCTCCCCGACTAACCTAATTTTTACTGATCTCCACAGTCAATCAATTTTCAGGTAATTAATTTCTATTCCACATTGGTTTGCATCAGCTTTTTTCTTCCTCTGTACAAATTATTAATTTGTACTCTATAAAAGCTGTATTATGTAAAAGTCTGAAAATTTCAGCGTATTATCCATTTTAAAAGATCTGCCAATTCCTAGGTTAAATTTTTCATTCCCTTTTTATGAAGATGCATTAAAAAAATAATAAAAATGGTTTCAATTACAATAGAAATTTGTCTTGTAAATATGCTCCTTCTAAAGGAATGGTGTTAGAGGAAATTTATAATGGTCATTCTTAAGGTAGCATTTCTCTTCTTGTATTCTTTTTTTTTTTTTGTTGTACAATTGAAAAATGTCAAAGACAAATTATCCCAATTAAGAATATGCTGAATAAATGACATTGAAAAAGGTTAATGTCACTTTTCTCTACAACTTTTCTATGTAGTGAATATAATTTAAAAATTTATTTATTTTCTAATGCTGATTAATTTGAAGGTGCTCTGACCTGAGTAAGAGAGGGTGGAAGATTGCTCATAGGTATTTGTGTGAATCTGTCTTGGTCTGTCAGTGTCTGTATGTAAGAGTGTACAGTCATCTTGAATAAAAATAGAAAAGTGATGAGTTTGGTGGACATATATAAACATTCCTCCCACATTAAGCCTCCAGCTATTTTATAAAAAGGCAGCTCACACCACAAAGTGAAGAAATACAAATCTTTACTATTTCAGAGTAAGAGGAAATCCATATAAATCACAAATTTATTTTATCAGTAACAGAACACTCTCAGAGGAAAGACTTAAAAACTAAGCATTTATTTACCTGTTTATCTTTCCTAAAAATTTCCAGCCATTGACTACTGTTGTAGTACAATTCACCTAAATCAGTAATTAAAATAGTTCAAGCACGCTTTTCTTGTTCTGAGGACAAATAGCACAGCTTAGATAATGGTCTTGTGTGTACTGCACCCTGGAAACTGCTCTTTATCACCCAAAAACCCCAAAAACTTCCTAGGCATTGTCCAAAAGCTTTGAAGTTGGCATAAATCCAATACACATTAGGGAGTGTACTGGCAGCTAGCAGAAAAAAGATCATCTTGCCTCTGGCACTGTTTTATTTAGCCCACCAGTACATATGGTGCTGTAACTGAGCTGCTCTAGATGGAGTTCTTGGGTTCTGTTTTATTCCGTAAATATACCCTATACTGACCAAAACAAGAAAGCCTCACCCTGGATTTTTGGTGTTGCTTATTATGAGAGGAGTCTTTGTTTGCTTATTTGTTGATTAATTAATACCAAACTGTAAGGAAAGAAAATCTTCATTGTACCTGCTGCATTCGATATGTTCAGAATGTAGCTTCAAAGCAAGCAGTAACTTATTAGATCTGACAGTGTGACTTTAAAAGGGCACTATAACCACAGATTAGCTTGATGTGGAGGTCAACATCCTGTTTTGCTTCACTAGCTCATGAGCCAATGATCTTTGTTCTAAATAAAAGTAATTGTTTTGGGTAGCAGCTGATAGAGGGCTCTAGTCCCAAGGTCAGAGAAACAAAAAGCATAGAAAATTGAATCCATCATTATATCATTATACCATATATACATTAAGTTTAAAAAACAGCAACCACCTTAAATAAAATAATCAGGGGGACAACTCCTGTTCTCCCATTCATTTTTCTATTAACACCTTTAGACCTGGAAAATAAAGGGGATAATGTAGGTGTCTTTAAAAGAAGGAAATTATATGAATTTTCTCATTTTATTTAAACATGCAAGTGAACCTTGAAAGTTGAAGATTTCAATTATATGGTCATTTGGCTTCTCTGAAACTGATGGTTTTCACCCTGCCCAAATTGCCATTCCCTCATTTGAGAGCAGCTATTATAATTTCAGATAGAAAGTTTTAACAAAGCTTTCTATCCCAACCTGTCTTTCGCAGAGAGAGAAAAAAAAATTTCAGTCCATCTCTCAGTCAGTGACATATTAATTACAATATAACATGTAGAGGGAATGAAAGCTGCTTGCTAAATTCATAATCTGCTTCAGATGTATGTGTATTAAGATTCATGTAAGAATAATTTTTTTTGCCCTTCTCTGATGGAACATTGAGTTCCTTCACTTACTCAAATGTGAGCTGCCTCATTTTAACACAGAATGATCAACCATAGCATGGATATGTGCTTTCTATTTATATCCTTGATGTCATTCATCTGTTGATCAGAATAAAAGCCATCAGCCATAAAGTCAGTCTTTTCATTTTATCAGATACTCTTGCATTTGAAAAGAAGATGGATTGTATCTTACTTTATCAATGAAAGAAAAAGAAACAATATATCAAGTTAGATTTTTCTATTCCTCATTCTCAATATGGTGTGATAAAACCGAACTCTATTTTCATGAAAGTACATTTTTGATTTTGATTACAATGAACAGAATGATACTGCCATCCAAGCAATCTTTTACATTCAAACAACCACACAAATGACAGAACATCTTGAAAGACAATAATAGGAATCCATTTTTCAAGCAGTGGTAATGCCCATAATATAGTTGTATATATATATATATATATAGTAAGAAACTGGAAAGGCATTCCATACCAGTAACTGCATGTATTCAGTTAGATTAGTTGGTTAGTAGTACTCTGAGAAGCAGCTGTAGAGACAAAATAAATGTCAGTAAAATCTAATAAAAGCTCACAAACAGCAACAGTTTAGAGGGAGCCTGTTCAGCAACTTAGAGTTACAGACACATAGTCTCATTTATACACCAAATACAAATCATCTGTTTTTACCGAGGATGTTCTTGCCACACTGTTCTCATTATTCATTTCTACAGTCTTGGAGAAGCCACTTCAGCCTCAAGAGTTGTGAAGGGACCTCATCAATGTGCATAAATTTATGAAAGGAGGGTATCAAGGAGATAGAGCCAGGCACTTCTCTGTGGTGCTAGGCAATAGGACAAGAGGCAAAGGGCAGAAACAGACACACAGGAAGTCTGTCAGGAAGTTCCCCCTGAATATGATGAAGAATTTATTTATTGTGTGGGTGACCACACACACTGGAACAGATTTCCCTGAGAAGTTGTGGAGTCTCCTTCACTGGAGATATTCAAGAGCAATCTAGACAAAATTCCTTGCCAGGTGCTCTGGGATGGCCCCATTTGAGCAGGGAGGTAACACCAGATGACCCATTCTGACCCACGCTTCCAGCCTTACCTGTTCTGTGAATCTATGTCTTCCATGCGTCTCCTAGAATATATTCACTGAGTTTGATTCACTTCCTATGCAATTATTAACTAGTTCTACTAGTAGTAAAGCAACAGAACTGCATCCTTCTGTGGCTATTATTCTTAATGTCTATCTGTATAGGTGCTTTATGTTGACTTGGGCAGCTGGAAAATGCTTGTTTATTTGCTTGTAGCCCAGTTATAATGCTTCTTTGATGTACAAAACTACAGATAGTCTGAATTTCTTAACATCAGACAAATGACTGGCCCCTAAGAGCTGGTAGTAATATATATTAGTATAGTAGTTATATATATAGGTATATGTTATGTTTCAGAAGGGTGAATTGTATAGAACATGCTAGCTTTTAATAAGAACACAGTATCTGGCACACCTATATGTTTCAAATAAACTACCCACAACTTCCTCTCTGACATACATGACAGTGAAACTCAGGGGTCTTGCTTCTACATCTGGTAAAGGACTTTCTGGCCAAATGTCTTTTTGCTGAATGTAGTGTATCAGAACTTGAACTTCCCATGGAATCCTATCTGTTCTGGTAAAGCTTTCAGCAGGTCTGGTAAAATTCAGTTTAAAAGGACATTAATTAGAGAATGAATTCTGTTTGGAGAAAATGAACAGAACATTATAAAGTTCGGTTCCTTTAGTATTTATGGATTTGGATATAAATTATCTTTGCTTTTGATCCACAGATCTTGTTAGTACCATTTATTGAGTTCCTATTCTGACAAAAACCCAAACAAAAAAAAAAAATCCCACACCAGGATCACAAACCATCCAGTCTAAACAATCTATCTATATATTTTGAGAAAAGAAAATCAAAACACCAGACAACAGTGCCAGGCCCACAATATGACTTTGATATAACATATGCAGTATCTCAGAAGGCAGTTTGAAACTAGGCCTTCAGAAGAAGCAATTCCAGCCATTAGTTGATCATTTGCAATTTTCTTTGTTAAGCAGAAGTTGTTAAGGGTGTGAAAGAACTTTCCAATTGCATTTTCCACTCCCACTCTATTTCCTGCAAATATACTGATAGGAACATAAAAGGAATCTGTATCTTTAAAACTGAACTTGCTCTTTTTTGAGGAAACTATTTCAAGAAATGCCACTATAACTGCCAGTTCCTCAAACATATGCTCAAAGACTACCGGAAGACTGTCTTCAGAGTTAGGCTAACAATCATAAAATGATGCTGCAAAGTACCCACTTGTGTTTAAACATGCAAACAGTCATTATACATACTTTCTGACTGTGGTTCATAATATCTGTTGGTTTCTGAGCAAAATTGTAGACAGTTAATAACACATTCATTCTTTATAATATGAAAACCCAGATGGGAGAAGGTTTCTCTCAGTGATGATTGCCATTGTGTGCTTATTAAGTATAGCAGAAAAAAATTCATTAATCAAAACATAATTTGAGAAATTCTTGATTATACCAATATGACTAATTGGAAAATAACAGTCATTCAGTAAAAAAGGTACAAATTTAGAATATGACTTTGCATATTTGATTGTGGTTAATAACAAGCTCAATATAAAATCAAAATACAGGCTTTGGAAAGCTAGATAATTTGTGTTAGACTGCATCAAAAGCAAAGGTATGTTATGGTAAACAGTGATAATCTATTAGTCAACACTGAATAATCAGAATTTTATCTCTTCAAAGATTTGTGTCATAACTTCAAGCGCTCAAGCAAAAGACTGCAAGTGTTGTGGGTTTACCCTCTAGATTCCAGGTGCCCACCACAAAGGTCTGCCACTCCCTTTCTCGTCTGGATGGGGGAGAGAACATACATGTGGGTCAGGATAAGGACAGGGAGAGATCACTCACCAGTTACTGTCATGGGCAAAACTCAAGCTGGGGAAATTAATTTAACAACAAATCAGACTAGGAAATGAGAAATAAAATAAAACCTCATCACACCTTCCCCCTATCCTCCCTTCATCTCAGGTTCAACCTCATTCCTTATTTTCCCTAATTCATCCTACCAGCAACACAGGGGAGTGGGAAATGAAGACTGCGGTCAGCTGATCACACCTTGTCCGTGTCACTCCTTCCTCCTTAGAGGGAGGACTCCTCACACTCTTCCCATGCTCCTTCTCCAGGGTGAGTCCTTCCCACGGGCTGCAGTTCTTCACAAACTGCTCCAGTGTGGGTGCCTAGTACGGGATGCAGTCTTTCAGGAACAGGTTGCTCCAGAGTGAATCCCACCATGGGGTCACAGCTTTGTCATTAAACCTGCTCCACTGCAGGCTCCTCTCTCCATGAGGCCACAGGTCCCACCGGGAGCCTGCTCTATCATGGGTTTCCCATGGGTTCACAGCCTTCTTTGGGCACTGACGTGAAGCAGTGTGGGATTCTCCATGGTGGATCTCTACATCCCCATGATCCTCCATGGGCTTCAGACAGAAAACCTGCTGCACTGTGGTCTATACCATGGGCTGTAGCCAATCTCTACCTCAGCACCTGGAGAATCTCTTCCTTCTTCTTCTTCTTTACTGTCCCTGGTATCAGCAAGAATGTTCCACTCACGTGTTCTCATGCCTCTATCCAGGCTTCTCTTGCACAGCAGTTTTCTACCCCTTGGTAAATCTGCTATCCAAGAGGTGCTACCACCATTGATGAGTTCAGCCTTGGCCAGCAACAGATCTATCCTGCAGTCAGCTGGAGTCAGATTGTCTCTTTTGAAAATGGGGGAAGCACTAGAAGCTTCTCACAGAAGCCACTCTGTAACTCCCACACCACCAAAACCCTGTCACATAAACACAATACAGCAAGATATTGCTTCAAAGGTTAATTGTTTTCTGAAAGTTATTCACAGTGACATTACTTCTGCATGTCCCTACTGATACATGCTGTTAAAGTAATTTTATTTCTTCATTAAATTTGTAGAGATAAAATTGTCTATTTTCAATTGAAGTGTTTTCTGTCTGCAGATTTGAGAGCGTGTTCCTTTGGTGTATTTAAAAGTAATAGGCAAGGGATTCAGGAACACACATTGCTACTTTTGCTCCTAGAATACTTTGATTCCAGTGGTAAAACATAGTTTATTTGGAGATTATGGTAAGAAGTAATTTAAAACACTCTAAAATAGAAAATCATTAATTGTACAGTGTAAGAAGTTTATCAGCAAAATTGTCTCAGTGTTATTGGAAGAGTAATTGTACATTTTGCCATTTAAAGTGGTGATATTTTCATAGAACAGAATATCCTGACTTGGAAGGGATCTTCAAGAATCATCAAGTCCATCCCCTGGCTCTGTGCAGAACAGTCCCAAGGTGTGCCTGGAGCACTGTCCAAACATGTCTTGAGCTCTGTCAGGCTGGTGCTGTGACCACTTCCCTGAGGAGCTGTTCCAGTGCCCAAACACCCTCCGGATGAAGAACCTTATCCTGACACCCAGCCTAAACCTTCCTGAGACAACTTCAGACCATTCCCTTGGGCCCTGTCATTGATTGTCAGAGAGAAGAGATCATCACCTTCCCTTCCACTTCCCCTCACAAGGAAGCTGGAAATGAGGTCTCTTCTCAGCCTCCTCTTCCCTGGGCTGAACAAGCCAACTGACTTCAGGCTCTCCTTGTATGGCATCCTATGTAAGCCCTTAACCATCTTCATAGTCCTCATTTGGACACTTTCTAGTATAAGGAAAACTTTTCTAGGTCCTAGAGAAAAGAAAATACAGGTGCATTCTCAGATTTGTATCCATCAGGCATTTAAGTCTGTTGTGTAATGTGATAATAAAACATTTCTGGGAAAATTAGTTAAGCAGAAAGACATGGGAAGAAAGATTACAATATTCTGCTTCCTCTCACTTTTTTATCATGAAGCGTGTTGTCACAAATATGATCTCAGCTAGTAGTTACAAGAGAAATACTGATTATTTCTAGTCATAGATTATGAAATTCATTGAATTAACAAATGTCCTTCTTTAGGTTTGCTTTTGGAGTATGCAATACATAAAAACTTTTCATTCTACAGTGTTGTTTGTGATCAATTAGAAAAATGGCCACTTAATTTCTTTACATCTTTCTGTGTTTTGCAAAGCACTCCCAGTGTGAAAACAGTAGAAAACTCTTGGAAGGATTTAAATTCGCTTTCAAATGCATATGATTCAAATTTTCTAGTTTACAGTCTTTTGGTATTTTTAGGAATATTATATGAGGTTATGGAGCCAAATTGACCTGTCTTTTCACCAAAAAAAAAGCCACACAGCAGCCTAAAGTCAAAATAGAATAAGATTAAAGGCAATAGGGCCCAGCCAATGTTATCACGGTTTTGTTGGTTCACTGAAAAACCAGTATAATTTTCCACACTTGTTACTGTAACTCCTGACTTTCTTCACCTTTTTTTCCGTCTTTTTTTCTCTTTTTATTTGTTCAATATATTTCTAACTACTACCACAGACCACACAGAAGAATGTTTCATGCAGAATTAAATATAATTTTTAGTTAAATGTATAATCTATCTCAATTTGATGCACTCTGTGGTAGGTTGACCTATATACAAATTACTTCATTCAAAAAAAAGTCAGAGACCAGAAAGTTTGATTTGGTAAGTTCTTAAGCAACTAAAAATTGATTAAAATATTCCATGGGACAACCTGAAAAGAGTTAGAGGTGTATTTCATAAGGCCTCGCTCAGTCTCAGTTTTTTGAATAATTATAGTATCCACAAATACTCTTCAGAAATCTGGTTTATTTTAAATGTTCATTGCGAACTTGATTTTAAACAAAATGCAGCCTAACAAAAATTTGTTGCAGCAAAAATCAGCCTGAAGCATGTGCAGAACAAATTCAGTGTTCTATGAAAAAATCTGTTACTTTCATTAGTAAATTGGATTAATGTGAAGATATAGGGCCTGTATGATTGTATGTTCACATAATGCATATACATTTTTTATCAAATATAGGCAAAAAATGTGATATGACTGAACCACGAGCATAGGACAGCACATGTAGTTGAATTACATATGTGTGAACAGAACCAGTTGTCTGTACAAGAGCCTAGTTTTCCGGGTTTGGGATTTTTTGTATTTATATTTATTTTTTAACTTCTGATGCCTGCAACTATGAACAGACTTCATTCTAGATATTAAGAAACCTCCATCTTTTACTGTTGAACCGTACTCCTACATCTAAAATAAATGCTAGCCTTGTATAAATAATTTTATCATGAAAAAATCTCTGGAGAAGCTTTTCAGTTGAACATTCAGAGTCAGAAGAATCACAGTATTTATGCTCATAAAAATAATTTGGTCTTGGTGGTCTCTCTATACAATGTTGTGTACTTTTTCATTGGATTGCCACAGAAGTTTGAGACAGGCTGGGCCTTCCTCTGTATCAAATTAATTGCTTGGATGACTACACAAAACATATTAAAAAGTGTAAAGAAAGAGTGTGCCATTAATTATAAGGATTAAAGTTTCAGAGGAATTGAGTGTATTACTGTGGATTATCAAAGGCTTTCTTTTACTTTGAAATGGATTTTCATTTGCCACTGGAAAACAGAACCTGTAATACTTCTCCAGTTCCTATAATAATATTTAAAATTTAAAAAAAAAAAAAAGGATTGTAGGCTACGTGAGGTTTGGATACTATGTATTGAAGTTTTTGGAAGTACATAAAATTTGAATAATTAAACAAGAATATTTCATTTTAGGTACAAACCTAAAAGATATTAGAATTTTTTCATGCAACTTTGCAAATAATTAAAAAAACATAATTTTGTTAATTCTTTGATAAATTCATGCTAATGGATGGAAAAGGTTTTGAAGCATATTTGTGGATCTTTAGACCTAGACTGACCAGCTATTGCAGCTATAATACTGACAAAATTGCCTTTATGAAAGCAGAGTACTTCCATCAAGAATTTGCTGTATTTATTTTTTTTTAATTTTGACTAAAACCAGAGAACATTAATTACATTAGCAAAAAATATTTAACTTTTTTTTTTTAACTTCAAACCACTTACTTTTCAGTAAATGAGAATGAGCTTTTTTTTTTTTTTAATGCTTTAAAGTTTAAATATGTTTCTATAAAATCCTGAAAATAAATATTTTAGGTCAGATATTTGTGACAGAATATTTTGCCTCTGATTTTTCTCTTTATTTTCCCCTAAGATTTTTTTGTCAAAAGAAGCTGTCCTTTACTTACCATATAGGTCCTTCAATTATAATCAGAAAATTGAAAACCAAAGCTCACTTTTACAGGAATTAGAGCAAAGTAATTTGCCTGTTGCTGTGGAGTACATTTACCTGGTTCTAAAGAATCAACTGAAGGCACACAGAGAGATTTAATGAAATATTTTTGCTACTCATCTCACTACTACAGGAGAGGGAAAGATGCTTTGGTTTTGTTTGGGTTACTTTGTAGCTAGGAAATATAGTTTGGTTGTCACCTCTTAATTTCTGAAGATCTACAGATCCAAAATAATTAATATCTAATAAAGACTCTCTTATGATGACTATGTTATTATTGTTAAGTCAGTTACTTATTAAAACTCTGAAATTTTAATTATTCAACAGGTAATCTGATTTACAGAATGGGATTTTTTTTCCTGAGTAAATCTTTGATTACTCTTATTTCGTCAGTAATTCTGTGCAGAATGATGTAGTTTTAAAAAATCCTATCTCTTAGAAGAAATATATTAAAGAAATCATTATAAACCAACCAAATTTAATTCAGAGAGGAAGTGGAAAAAAAATGTTTTGAGGAAGGGAGCAGAACACAGAGAACCAACTAGCCGAGACCCAATAATAACATAATCTTCTTGTAAAAATATTTCAGTTCTATTCTGTTCTCCAGTGAGGAAAGGGAACATCTTTCCACTTTTACATAAAAAAGTAGGCAAGAATTTTTTTCAAACAAATGTTTTAATGATAAAACATGTGTAGAGTAATAGATGTGCCTGACACATTTAATATATTCTGGTAACCCACTACATAGCCAGTCAGTATGAAGGAACAATAAAGCTAAGGAAAATTAGGTCCTAAAGTAGGTCCCCTGGGCTTGTTCCATATGTAATCATTTGACCAAAATTAACAGAATAAGAAACTAATTTAATTGTTGTCTTACAAGCCTGAGCTTGAATGTTACAATTAATAATTAGAATTTTTTGTGAGTTTGTTACCAACTTCAGTAACTTTTAATTTTCTACCATTAATTTCCATTGTCAGCCCTAGTATTGGAGTGTTGACATTTTGCTTTGCATAGGAAAGAATTATCTTTAATAAGACTCTCAATAAGAAAATCTTTCATAAGATCTCAATAAGAAAAACAAGGGCACTCATTGGTTAACTGGATGGTTAAGACTGAAATTGTAGAAAAGGTGTTAGCAATCATATGTCCCTTCTGCTGCTGGGAACACCAGCTGTTTTAACATCAGCTGAGTCTGCCCTCATAACATGCTGCTCAGATCCCATCTGTGGTGGGATCCAGCCCTAGTGTTCTTTATATCTTTACAGCGTTCTGACAAGGGAATAGATTTGTCAGTCTTTTACCTGCATAATACTCAACATTCTAGATGGCACACCGGTGTTCACACCAAGAATTGTGCTCTTGCAGCCCTTATGAGACCTGACAAGAAGTGTCACCATTTAAATTGGAGAGACCATAAAAGACCTTACAAGACCTTACAAGAGGGATGTGCAGGTAGCATTAGCAAAGGCAGCACACGCACAGTGTGTGCTCAGGTTACTGCATAGACACTCACACTCACATACCAGTCTCTGTAACGGGCCTTTGGGTGAAACCCTGCCTAGATGCTGCTTGAAATCACTGTCTCCTACTGCACTATCTTCCATGGTGGCCCATGATGCATTTCCCTAGAATAAAATCTTATCCCGCAGGAAACCATTCTCCAATGACACATCCTTTGACCTTTTGCTGGTTTAGCTTTGCTCTGATCCATTCCCTTTTTGATGATTTTAATAAACATTTCTAACTGCTGTCTTTCAAATTTCCTAGCTGTTGTCTGGAGTACCCTGTGGTCTAAGATATTATCTGGGATGCTCTTGACCTGCAGCCAAAGAAAACACTTTCTGTGTGGGAAATAAGTTCATACTTTGCTCCTGTGTGAACCCATAAATGACAGGCATGAGCATGAACATGTAATATAGTTACTAATGTTGTCATATCACCCAAAGATTTTGAAACTCCAGATCTTTTCCCTCTCTTATTTTTTTTATTTTTTCTGTCATAAAATATCAATCATTTCCCTGTCAAAATGCATGTCCATTGATGAGGTTTTAATGAAAATATGTTCATTCAGCCATATCATCAGTTAATTTTCTCTGGAAAACTTTCAGCAACATAGATCTTCTAATTAATTACAATGAGAACTTTTCAGAAAAGGCACAGCAAGTGAGCGCATAAAAAATAGATCCTCTTTAATGCAACTGGGAAAGTGAGCTATAGTCCAGATACTTTTAGGAGTGAGTAAACTTTACCTCTAAGGCTCTAAATTCTCATTCTGCTATCTACACTTTTTTTCTTTAACAAATGCTGTTGTAGGAGAACATTGGAAGTGGAGGTGCTCCTCCAAAACCACCATTTAAATTGGAGAGACCATAACTGCCTTCTGCTGAATTTTAGGTGAACTTCAGAGAAATAATTAGTTTGAGGTTATGGAGAGATTCCCTTGACAGAGGGAATCTTCCCTTATGACAGAGATTGTAAGCAGTCCTGAAAATGTGCTCATCTTTATCTATGTCCTTTCTTTGGTGAGATCACAGCAAACATCCTCTTTTCGTTCTGTTATCTGTTGTGCAAAACTTGCTGAAGTGTCAGCATTTTTGCCCACACAATTGTGTGCAGAAGCACTTCAGGTTTAAAACAGATTAAGATACAGAAGGAACTTAATCAATTCTTGTTGGCAAACCTGACTAGCTTTAACTAAATAAGAGCTGAAATACACAGGTAGCAAGTAGTTCAAAGGAAGCTGGTTGCTATATGTCACCTTCTGAAGTACAGCTATGTCTGCATGATACTTCATGGAGGTAAATAAAGCCTTCAGTTTCCACTTCTAAAATCCAGATTGTCTCTCATTTCCTGTGCATCAAAACTGTAGGAGCAGGGAACAGGCATCTGCTGTCCCCAAAGTGAATCAATTCCACTGATGCTAACTGGGGTACATGTTTTACTGGTAGGTGTCTGTCTTTTGAAGGCATTATCAATAGAATTCTGATGGGAACCAAGCAATAGAAATCCAGGTTTAGATGATGACAATAGCTCCTCAAGACCCTGAAAGCTGTAAAAATAGCAGGCCCTGTGCCCTGCAGCACAGGACCTGCAGGCAGCTCATTTAGTTATATCATTTTCAAAAGATGTTTTACAGACCAATTTCAAAGGTATATTTTGCCACTGTTCCAGACCAAAGAAGCAAGGAGGAATTTGAGAGTTCCTGCCTTGTCACCTGTATTATTACCTATAATCTTTAGTTGACTATTAGATAACAAATACTCTGCTACATACCAGCTTGTTCCTATATTGTGCTGCTAGGCTGCAACATGTTGGGATACTTGATGTTCACATTTTTATTACAGCTGATGCAAATTAATCTAGGCTGACTTAATTGGAAATTCATACACTTTCCCAGGCAAAGTCTCAGACAGGTAATATAAATGAAGCTGTTTGAGGATTTTCTGACTGTAAAATTGAAAGGGAAAAAAAAGACAGTAATTTTAGTAAGTTACATAATGTTATGAAATAATAGAAAATGAACTGTCATCACCTCAGTCTTGTTATATTTTAATTCACAGCTGAAATGAGCCCAGACTTCCTCATTTATACCAACCAACCTCCTCCACTTCATTCCTGAGATGAGTTCCTGGTTCAGGAATACAAGACTGAAGTCTAAACAATGCAGAGAAAAGAAAGTGTGAAACTTTTGTCTCCAGAGGACTCCTTAGCATTCAGGACATCCAGCTGGAGGATGCTTGAAAAAATGTGTGTCCATCCAATGTGGTGCAGAATACTTAGGAAAGCTTTTTTTGAGCCTCTATTTGCCAAGAGTGCATGCTTCAGGAATTTTAAATCTGATTAATTCATTAATGACCTATTCCACGTTGCATAGTGCCATCCTGATTCTATTTTTTTAATGTAAATGTATCATTTCCTGTTGTCAGGGTAAGGCAATAGACTTGCCATATAAATGTTTAGGGAAGTAAAGAATGGTAGGATTAAATTTGCAATTAGGTTAATATTCAAAAGTGGCCATTAGCACATGCCCAGAAAAAAGCTAGAAACAGGCAAGAACAACAGTACTCGCTAATACTAGAAAGAAACTTTTCTCTATTTTTAGCTCAGGAACTTCCTGAAGAGGAATGGCAAACCTGGGAGAGGATCGATGACCACAATTCTTGTGGCTTTCGTTTTAGATTACACAGGAAAGGCATCTCATGACTGCAGTGGGAGAAGATAAAAACATAAGTGTCATTTAACACTTGAAAAATATGTTTTTATCATATCCAGAGGCTGTTGGTTGAGTGAAATAAATGAGATGAAAGACGGTGAGATATTAAAACAAAATAAAATATGACTTTGCTGTAAAATAAGGTATGAACAAAAAAAATCTGGACTTATTTGAATGGGAAAGGTTTTAATTTGGAATCTGCCTCAAAAATGCTTTAAAAACCAATGAAAAAACACTACAATAGAGATATTAAACTTTCACTAGTCTTCTATCTTTCATACCATCAAAACTGCAATATAAGTAGCATGAACAAAATGATTGTAATGTTAAGTTTCAATAATTATTTCAAATTTGTGGTATTCAGATGTTTAAGTAGCATTTTAAAAATAAAAATTAATTTTAAATGTGTATTTCTAAAATAACTTTTTTTTTACTTTTTTTTCACTTTTTTTTTCCTTTTTCTTGTAAACACTGCTTTTGGTATATCAAGTACTTATTTGTTATGGTATAAATCAAAATTCCTTTGTAGAAATATTGGCAAGGCTTAATCAATGACCATGTAACTTTAAATTAAATATGTGTTTTATGGGAAATAAAAACAGGCTGTACTATAATAAACTGTGCTTTCTCTTATGTTGGGAGTTATTTAAAATTATTAACAGCTCTTTAAAATAAATTTTTCTTGTTATTTTTAGCATAGCAAAATTGTGAAAGCAATTAGATAAAAGTGTATATGGAGAATAGTAAATGGGTAAGAGTAATTCAAAGGGACATGGAAGCAAAAGTTCTACCTAATAAAATTATATTCTTTCCATTCTACATCCTCCCCTCTTCAAGAGTAGGTGCTATAGAAAGTAGCCAAGAGGATATTTAACATGTTTCTAAACTTTAAAAAATATATATTTACAAATAAAGTGAAAATAGTCTGGAAGCTTATTGGAACATTGCTCAAATTTGTGTGACACGGTGGAAAACAACCATCAGTTAACCAAATTTAATTTCATCTGAACTTTATTACTTGCACCTGTTTTACATAATTTTATTTTACTTGAAGTTATCTGAGAAAAGTATTTCACATGACAAATTTTATGAACTTTGAATTTTTCTTTAAAAGTATTGCTTCTATATGTATTATTTTATAAGTTCCTTTGTTTTCAGCAGAGCAAAGTTCCTTTTCTTTCCAGCCAGTTTATTTTCTAATTAGCAGATAAAACATAAGGGAAAATTCCCTGTAACAGTCAGAGAAAAGACTGAATAAAGAAGTTCTAAGACATACACATTTAATATCAGATTGAATAACTAATAATTTTAAATGACTTTTCATATTATAAGAAGAGTCTTAGCATTTTCTTTCTCAGATAATATTGCTTAAAGATTTTAGTATTGCCCTTAGCCATACTAATGTCTGCAGGAGCTAAACAAAACCATTTAATTCCTCATAATCTTTTTAATGCTGAAAGAACTATACTGGACAAACAAAACCATTTAGAATTTATTAATCTGTTTCATGTTAGAAATCTGTATAAATACTTTCTATATTAGTTTTTAAAAAATAATGTAGTATCTAAATTTATTGAAAGGTAATGGACCTTTGCCCCAGACAGCTGTTTATGACTGTGGCTCTTCTATAGCTCAGTGAGAGGGCCAGGAATAAAAAATAGGATATCATTCTATATAACTAATAGGTATCTGCCACAAAAGGAATTAATTTTTCTTGGAAAGTATCTCTCTGTTGACTTCAAAGAGAGACTGGATGACTAGGTTATCTTAGAAATCTCAGCTAATTACTGTTTTAACAGTTTTGGGATGGATTATCTAAGTAATTATGGTATCTATACATATCAAAAGAAAAACAGAGTGTATTTTCATTAAATCTTGCAAATTATGAAAGAGCCTTTGAATGGGCAGCAAGAAATCCTCTAGTTCATCTGCCTGCTCCAGCTCCTGCACATTTACATGTCTCGATGCAAAGCGTCACAGTTACTGACTGTGTGTATATCCACTCTGTAAGTGTCGTGAATCCAGTGTTGGCTGGGACTCTGCCTGGACCTTATAATAACCTCTGTGCCTGGACTTTGGCCAAGAATCTGTAGAACATTTCAACAGGTCTTTCTCCCCATCTGGTGTGTTAATTAACCTTTGTTCTATCACGGGCTGCTTCTACTGCTTAGCATTATCATAAGTCTAAGGAGAATAAAAATGCTAGCAGTGAAGAGAGGCCAGGGACTGCCAAAGATCCATTTAAGATCCATAAAAGCATGATGAAGGACACTCACAATAAAAGCTCTGTCAGTGTAGTTTTATCACCGCAATCTGTCACTACTCCTGGTGTACAATAATGTTCAGCTTTTGCAAAGAAAAAGAACGAGTTGAAAAGAAAAAGCAGTTTCCCTTCCTTTGAAAATTATTTTGTCACTAAGCAAGCTTGGATGAACTTAAAATTCATCAGGCTTTCACAGGAGCAGCTGATATTTCTGAAAAGTGCACACAGAAAGCCAAAGATGCTGCAACATTTAACTCTTTCTTTGATTTGTCAGAAATTTTGCAAATAATTTTCTAGGTCGGTAGTAGAGGCGAGTTGAATAAGGACCCAAGAGGTTTTACATGCATAAGAGATTGCAACACAAAACAGACTAATGGTTTTGGACAACGGATATTGTATTCTGGTAAGATATTCTGGCAGCTAGAAACAAAATAACATATCCTTTGTGTTTTAACTCTAAATATTTTAAGGAAAAAAAAACCATTAATTTTTAGGAAATACATCATCAGGCACTGTTCCATACCTAGGCACGGTGCAGTATCTAGGCTAGAAACAGCTGAAAATAGACATTTACAGTAATATTCAGATCATCTGACTTTAGGTGATTAAATAAATCCTAGATTCAGAATCTGGTCACCTATGGTGCATATACCAAAGTAAAGAGGTACTGCAGAGGAAAATCCTAACTTAGTTGTGTAATGCCATCTGGCACATTCTCTCGCTCTCTCTTTCTTTCAGTTGAGTATAATGGGAAGATAAAGATTGAACTGCTAATTTTGTCACTTCAGTAATTAAAATTATATAGAAGACTGAAAATACTTGAGGTTCAAAAGTGTCTCCAAAACAGCATCGAAGAGCTCTTGTTTTCATTCTTCTGCAAAACAGTTTTTCTCATATAACATTTAGTCTCATTAATAAATATGATAATGTTTTTTCCACTTGTCTCCATTCAAAAAGGAAAATTCTAAGTAAAGCAAGTAATTTTTTTTTTTAATATCACAGTGGATATTTTTGGCTGTAATATGGAAGTAGATTTTTCAAGAAAAAATGTATCCTGCATATTCACAGAACAGAAAGGTTAAAATATTCTTAGGAATGACACATGAGACTCCAGCAGAGTTTGAACAGTGATCAAAGTAAATTAATACTGAAGTCTCAAAGACATATATGTCATTGCTGAGGCCAAATAAAAAAGAATTTGATATATATATATATATATATTTTTTTTTTATATATATATATATATATATATGGTCTAAGGAAAAAAATGATAAATATAATATGCTTTCTTAGGAGTGAGGGAAATCAACACTAGAGTGTATTTAAGTTCCAGAAAAAATTTCTAAATTTATGGTGTTTTCAGCAAGGACATATTATGACATAAGAGTCCTCTGCTATGCAGAGAGGAAGCAAGGGATCTAGTCATTGCATGTTTTAGTGGGGATGCAATTGCACAGACAGTGCCATGGTGCTTAGGAAATGAGGTAGACTGGCATGTACAATAAGTATAATATTTCTCTTCAAGATTTTTTACTGTTCCTTTCTGCTTGTTTCTTACCTGTAAAATGTCAAAATTTTTTCTGCACTCATCAGCATAAATAGGGACAAGTATATGACAGTGAATTATTTTTAAATCTAACTTCTTCTTATCCCTGAAGCGGTTGATACTTAAAATAGAAAAAAAAAATTCACACATGGACTTGTAAAATTTTCCATTTAATGTAAGACTGTTTAGTGTTACTGAAAGATGAGAGAGTAGATCACCATTCCTTGTTTCTAAATTTTTCTTTAATTACCCTGGCACATACAGACATTTGCCTACTACTGAAGCTGGCAGCCACCTTGTCTGGTTTGGGTGAAAATGTTCATGTCTCTGCAATGAGACCCTTGAACTATCCTCTTTCCTGAGCAGTTTAGATTCTGTGTAGCTGATATTGAGCTCCTTAAGCTCAGTTTGACAAGAATCAACACAAATTTCATTAATGTGCTTTATTTTTCATAGCAATGGAGAAATTTTGGCTTGTGAATTTTCAGGAACTTGAAGGCAGAGATTCTCTTTCAGTGTATTATTTACATTGCACAGAATAAAGTAATAAAGGCCAGTATCTCAAAACAATTCTACAGTTCTTCATATATATATATATATATATAAAACAATAGCCTCTCTGTCACTTTTGAAATAAATATATTAAAAAAATTATATATTTTTGATCTGATTCTATTTCTTGTCTTTTAGTTTTTAAAAAAGACCTGACTGATATAACAATAAAGAGGAATTTGGTTTATGAACACATGTGTAAACAGATGTTCTTTATGTCATGCCATAAAAGAAAGAGGATTAGAGTTTATCAGATTTTGAGGGCAGCATATGATACAGATAAGTGCCTTTCAACACCTTTACATGACATTTTGATCAATTATCATAACTCTCCATCTTGTTTTGCAATTACAGAGTCACTTGCTTTCTTACAGGTATAAAATTTTTCACTTTGAGGTAATTTTAAATATTTTATGCCTTTGGTTGGCAGAAGAATATTTCACTATATGTCAAAGAATAGAAAATTAAATTAAAAGCTATTAACCATTTCCATTAATCTCAATCATTGTGATAATAAGTCTTTTATTTCCAGACTTTGTGCATGGTTCTAGGAAATATGAGAATATTTTGCATCTAGAATTCCCTACATGAATTTCCCTTAGCACACTGAAAACATTCATAAATAATATTAGGCCAACAGTTTGAGAACCAAATGTTTTCCCGTTACATTTTCTGTCTTATGGAAGAAATCACTCAAATCATCCTCCTTTCTATTTGGAACTTTTCATTTGTTCTCAGGAAATTACATACCAGCTATCTTTAGTTTTACAGAGTTTGTATTAATGATTAAATAAGAATTTGATCAGGATTTATCTTTAGCATAGCCGTAGAATGTGCTATTTATTTTCTGAATAATTTTTTCCTTTAGAGAAGTCTGCAGCTCATCTGGTGATTAATGACATAACAGAAATGGAATTAATGTATAAAACAAATTTGATAAAAATGCATATAGACAGCTGCTAAGATGGTAAAAAGGAGAATGCAAGATAGGAGCTCTGCTTGCTGCTCTAAGTTGCTTAATTTACCACCACTGCCTTAGTATTTATTAAGACATTGCATTACTTATTAGTTTTAATGCAGTACTTGCCACAATGAGTCTCCAAGCATTCAAAGTCTCCAAATCACAGTTGTTATTGTAAATAAGGAGTCAATTCAAACTTCTCAGCAGAATACACAAACAACATCATCTACCTCCTTCCCTTTCCCTGGAGTGAGGACAGGTGAAAAAGTTAATACAGAATAAAGAAACTGGAGGACTGGTTGAATTTGGGACTCCTGTTTTGCTTTGGGGAAGTGAAAACTTGAAGGTTGTGATTGCAGCTTCCTGGGTAGGTCTCGCTTCTAAGCAGTGGTTGCCCTCCCTCTGCAGAAGTTTTCTCTCTGGCAGTTGAGAAAGAAATCTGTCCTTTCACATCTCTGGTTTGGCTGAGTAGACAACGGGATGTGAACACTTTATTTCATAACTTTGTTACTTTTAGATTGTTAAAACTCTTGTATGATCTAAGCAATAAAGTGTAGAAAGCATTTCCTGTATTTTATATCTCACTTCTAAAGAGCTTGAAAATTACACAAGGAACTCAGTTTGGGAATTTAAAAAAAACTGTGAAAAGGAATAAAATTAGGAAGCAGTGTTGAGCTGGTGTACTGAGTCTCCTTTAACAAATTGCATTAAGAAAAGAAGTAAGGCTGCAGGAGGATTACAGAAAGGATTGCTTTTCTGATTTTTTCTTTCAGTTATCTTGTTGCTGTGTTCCCTCCTGTTATGATGACAATTTATTTTGTAAAGAAAGTTCTCAGTATTTCCAAAGTCTGAAAAAAGCTTTTTCATGTAATAGAAGATTTGTAAAAACAATTAACAATACATGAAATAATGTCTGCTGTACAGCAAGAACAATATATTCTATCTACATTTCAAGATAATGCATTTTATGATGATAATTGCTATTAGTTATTGTGCAGATTTTTTTTTCCCCTGTGGTTACCTAATCTGTTTTATACAAGGAATTAACTTGACCTATACCTTATGTTCTGGTTTATCATATTATTTTGCAGATAGACTTACTGGGAAACTTGTCCTTTCTTTTTTTATAGCAAATGCATATATTGAGGAAGTATAAAGAAAAAAAAAAAAAATAAAGCGTAATGGCATAATTCTTTTCTTCAGTGGGGAGGCATAAAGTTTCCAAAACAATATATAGATGAATAATCATAATAAAACAAAAATTGTTTTTAAGAAGTGTATCTAATTAATCCACATTACTTTCTCATTTTTAGAGATCATCATAGTAGACATTTCCATCTCCGGGTCAAGAAGTAATTAGTAACATATGAAACGAAATCTGAATTTGGATTTCTTTTTTCATTGTGGAAAAAAAATCAATTTACTTCATAATTAACAATTCTATAGGTATCTTAAGATTTTATCTAATTTATACCTGATTTATATATTTTAGGCATCAATACTGGCCTAAATTACTGATTATTAGATTCAGCATGTTCTTAACATTTTATATTGTGAAACTTAAATATGGAAAAGATAACCTTAAGGCCTCTGAGTTTAAAACAGATATTGAACATATATGTGTACATAGACCTATGCAAAGTTAAATTACATAAAATTAAACCAAACACTTTTAGAGTACATATAATTTCTACTTGTAGATATAGAGCATATTAGTATAAATGTTGTGCATATTTCTCATACATCTGAACTATTTAGAATAAAAAATTTCTAATTTCATGTTATCATCAATTGAAAATCCTCCATTATATACACACACACACACACACACACACACATATATATATATGTTTATATTTTTTGTTCAAAGATAGAAGATGTCACTACGAGTAAATAACAGTGAGTCTTAGTAGGGTTTTTTGTACACATACCCATACATGGACATGCCATACCTGCATGGGCCTACTTAAATTGCACTGAATACCAACTGTGTGCAAAATTCAGGACTTTCTTGTGCTTTTGTTCTTATTCACAGTACTTCCATTCTCTTGTGAATGTGAGCCTGACTTAAGAAAATGTTAAGTGTCACTGAAATGTAAGTTATTCACAAAATTTAATTATGCACCTATTTAAACATGCTTCTACTTTGGTCCTAAATTAATATAATGCACATTGTTAAACTGAAAGGTGAGCGTTTTCATGTTTTATGTGCTTTTCCAAAGGAATTCAGATTTCTAGCAGGTAAATTTTACAAGGTGTTTTAGATCAATATGGTAAAAATGTCAGTCCTATGCCCAAACCTTACATGGGTGAAGACATAAGCTGCAAATTGCCATACAAATTATTGAAATCAAGACCCAGTTACAGGAGTAATATCTTGACATCCAGTAGTATAGAGGTGTAAAAACCTATTTCTTCTGTTTGTTTGTTTTTAATCATAGAATATTAGTCAAATTGCAATCTTAATTTTCCTCTGTCTTATACCAACCAGAAATAGAATCCTTCTAAAACTTAACTTCATGTAAGGTGCTAAACTTAGTTCACATTTCAGAGATAGTATCTTCCTATATTCTTGTCCTATGTTTAATAAATCGAATTGACCTTCAATAAGAAGTGCTCCTGGCACTGAATCAGAATATTGATGGAAAGAAATGGAAAGGAAAGGAAAGGAAAGAAATGGAAAGGGAAGGGGAAGGGGAAGGGGAAGGGGAAGGGGAAGGGGAAGGGGAAGGGGAGGAAAAAGACATGCTATATTTTTTTTAACTTAGAGTGGTTCAGGAAAAAATGGCATGAGAATTTTATGACCTTTAAGAATCAGTAGGCCATATTCTTGTTGCATTTTGTTTTCTTAAAAATTATTGCTAATCAATGTGTTTAACAGTATTGGTAACAGAATATGGAAGCTGAATAGGATAACAAAGTAAATTTTTACCTGAATTGCTGTGGTAACAAAAAACCCCTCAAATTTAGCATGCAATTTGATGGTAAAGCTGTGCAACCTAGGCTAGTTGTTGCAGAAGAGGAAAAAGTACACTTTTCATAATGACCACATGTTTCCTCCTCTCCCTTTTATTTGGTGGCAGAACAGAATCTTGTCTGAATGGTTGGTGAACCATTTAGGAAGTTAAATGGCATTAATGGGTTTCTTATATTTTTTGTGTCATAGTAATTTTGTATGAGTTAATTCCCTAAATGGACTCACTGAAGGTTCAAACCAGAGAAGAATTAGGGATTAAGGAAGGTGAGGGCAGAAATCTTTTTGATAGTAGGAACATAGGAGGAAAATGGTTTGAAGAGATCATCAACCATGGTCTAGCCCAGCGTCTTGCCCACAGGAACAGCCAACAGCAGATTGGTTTAACTGTAACATCAGCAACATATTTTACCTCAATGGCAGATAGCCCAACATTAAATCATGAGGCCACCAGTCCTGCTTATGCAGCAGTTCTGTGTCATACACAGCCTTGCTGCAACTCTATGGCTACAATTATGCATTATACTCTTCTGTGCATTAGTGCATCTAGATGCTAAATGAAAAGTAATCCATACCGAGAAAACAATGAACAATACTGAGGAAATAATCAGCAATACTGAGGAAATAGAAAATCTTTTGAAAAAAGAGATTACAAATCTAAACAAAAGTCCTTACAATGAGTTATAACCCATCCATGCTCACCATTCAGCCCTGATGCTTTTTCACATCCCGAGGCAACTTTTGCAGGAGTAGGAAGGGAATGTCTCTATTTAGCTTGCCTTCTTGCTTCAGGGCATTTGTATGAAAGCTATATTATGGGAGGGAAAAACATAGCCATTATACTCTACTGCTATCATATATTTATGATTATTGTCTGGAAAAGTTTCTTTTTTTCATTACTTCATTCCAGTTATGAAATCTTAGCTCCACATGAGCCTTCTTGTGATAATTTTGGTGCTAATTATTGTATCTGATCCTCCTTTTCTTCTGCATTTAGACAAGCAATCTATATATAAACTAGTGATTTTCTATCTCCCCCTCTGAAGAAATACACATATATATGTAGAGATAAATTGTATTAAAATATTTTGTAGCAGACGGACTATATGGAAATATTTTCTAGAGACAATTAATCTTTGTGCTATTATGCTGGTACAGTATATGGCCTCTGTGATTATACATAACGTATCCTTTGTGCATAGATCATTGCTTCATTTTATTTATGTTCCTCTCAGACTGGCTACATATAACAAGAATTCTGTCTTGCTAATTAACTCCAGTGATCCCTTTAAGTCCTGATTAAGTTCTATTATTAAATTATTAAGACTTTTCCCTAGTGTTCTAGAGAATTTTCTCTCTAATTTTGAATGACTTCTTGAAGCAATAAATAACCTTATGAAATATTTTTCTCTTTTTTCCTGTGCACAAATTTCAAGACTGTCAGGCTGTCAAGGTATTAGAATTAGAGGTTATAAAACAAGGGATTTCACTTGGAATAACTTTGAAGGATGTTTATAATGATATATTCTTACTCTAAATCATCTATCATTACCCAGTGGATTGCAGCAATGTTAATTACTAGATAGAGAAGCAAAACCAATACTACATAAAACTCACAAGGAACTTCCTTTCAAATACATGGAACACTTTATGATTTAAAATTATTTGATACAAAAGAAATATATTTTTGAAAGAGAGAAACATATTACACTATGATTTTGTCTAATTTTTCATGCTTTGATTATCCAATGTCTTTCTAGAAAGCAAGAGTTTGCATATATACTTACAAAGGAGGAATAAAAGACACAAGTGCAGGATGACAAGACTCTCAGAGACAAGTTTATGCACACATACACACACATACTTATTGTCATTCACCTGTGCTGTAACCTATATACTCCTCTGATTTCTCTGTTAACATAAAAAGATAATATTATTAGGTAATAAATAGGTCACAAAATTGTAACATTATTTAGTGCTGAGGAAGCAAATCAGAGATATTTAAGAAAAAGTTTTAAAATTCAAGAGAGTAATATCATTTAGTGCAAAGTAGATATATTATGCAAAAATAAATGTTTTATTTTCTATTTTGCATAGACCTCTGCCAAAAGCTGATATTCTGCTTGACTGCATCAAAAACTGGGAAAAAACTACTCAAAATCTGAGGATTAAAAACCATACGAATCATAGTTTTTGGTTGTTTTTTTTTTAAACCTTCATTTTAGTATCTCTATAATGTTACTTTTTTAAAACAAGTCCAGTAATTATAATTTAAAAACAATTTCAAGATTTTTGCAAGTAAATTAATTTTAAATTGATATACTAGGTTTTATATCCATATCAATAATACTAAGCAGAGTTTTTTTGTTCTATCTTAATTTTTTCTGTTTCATCTGCCTTAAGTGACCTGCTGTAAACTTTAGCTTATGAAATTCAAGTTTGCCTTTGTGAAGCAAGCACAACTGGAACCCCACATACACATTTAAAACGGTAATAGGATGTGACAGCCCAACATGATTCAATCATGTCAGAAGATGAGCGTTGTGTAGGGAAGATCAGTGGTGCATTTTTTCATCTTTCCAAACGGCTGTTGTTTTTAGCAGTTTTCATTGAAGCAGATGACCTCTTTAGCCTCCTATAAATGTAGAAACAGCAGATTCTGGTCTATTGGAGTAGCTGGGTCTTAGAGAAAGATAAATATGAGTAGTGTTAAAAAGTATAAGTCCTATTGTAAAGAATAATTTCTAGCTATGTAAATGACAAAATCTCTCACACTGAAACATTCAAATAATTATTTATATCTCTCTCTTGCTACTTTTTTGGTTCTCTCTCATTTTCGATTTTATTTTTATTATTATATTTTGCTTTGACCCAACAGCCACAACATACATTTAATCAGGTCTAACAGCCATGCATTATAATTTTTTTTAATTCACACAGATAGTTCAAGTGACCCAGGCTATAAAAACTGAAATACACTTCAGATAACCACAAGAGACATTTAATTCTCTCCATAATAACTTCCACAGTTTATACTATGGTGGTATTTTTCTGCTACTCCACACTGCCAGGTGATAACACGTCTTGCTGTTTAGCAGTAAATTGTAGATATGGGAACCAAAATTTAATTTGGGCACCTTTTATCTGTTTCAGAAAAGAAGGATTAAGCAAATAATAGTTTACTCAGTATCCTGTCATTATTATCCCTCCCAGTCCAGGAAAATTCATAAACTGATTTGCATTTCAGACATTTTTTTTTATGGTACAGTCATAAATGAATTGTGTTTGATTGAGGGCCATCTTCATCACATGAAGCTGATGAAGATTGAATAAATTGTGTTGAAAAATACAACACATCAGCTTCAGAAATCACATTGAATATCAAAATGACATAACATGCTTAACTTAAATAAGTTATATTTTATTTTCATAGAATGGTAGAATCACAAAATCATAGAATGGTTCAGGTTGGAAAGGACCATAAAGGTCATCTAGGTCTAACTCCCCTGTTATGGGCAGGAATGCTTTCCACTGGACCTAGTTGCTCAAAGCCTAGATACTTTCCTAGATACTCATGAAAAAAAGCAGTGTTTTCCTGTAAATATGCTGAGCTGCTAGAAAACCAGATAGAAAACAGTTTATAATTGCAGAAACCACAAGCTTTATGTGATTGTCTTGCAAAGTGCTTTACATAGAGTTAAAATTTATACAAAATAACAACAAAAAATGTTAAGTAATCAAATGACAGGAAATTAAATCAAAGAATGGGTGAAAAAAAGACATATATTTTGAGGAAGTTTTAGAAGAGGAATTGGAAATGTAAACAATAAAAATGTGCAAGTTGTGACTTATTAACTAGCAAACAATCTATTCAACTTGACTGCTTTACATATGTATTATGTGGCTTCTAGAAAGCAATATTACTATTTTTTTTTTTTCAATTTTTAACACATAAAACCAATGAACTGAACTATTCCAGATAGATTGTACTGACTTCAGTGTTGTTCTACTGGGAGAAGATTGCCTTGTAATATTGCAGAATGAATGAACCTCCCTGGATCTATAATTGCCACATACTTCTCTGTAAATCCCTCTTTGGGGCTTTTGGGTTTAGTTTAACCTTAAAATTGCTTTATCTTTTATAAAAGTTAACGCTGTGGTGAATTTTCTTCTGGACCTTGAAGAAAATGGATTTATTTTTTCATTTTCTGATTATATGTTTAAATGTAGTCTTTTGAAACATTTCCCTGTGTTAAAATTCATTCATATTAATTCATATATTCTATAGCAGACAGATAGTGCATTACCATCTTTTCAAAAGGGCAACAGTTAAATCTGCTTTTCAAAAAGAAAACCAACTGTATTTAAAATTAACAGTCAATAATTATGGAAAGAGTTTTCATTTAGGATAGTTTTCTGTACTTCTGTCTCCATAGTACTTCTGTTAGGAGCAACAGAAACTACTTTTTATCAGTTGAAGCAGATATTTTCAGCTGGTTTTGACAGAGACAAATATGGGAGACCACACATGTGAAGACATACTGCACTCTATTGGCAGACTGTACTCTACAGGTGTCAACTAGACCATTTTTTAAGTTCATATATTTTATTCAATAAAAGTAAAAATTCAAGTTCTGGAGCTGGGTTGAAGAATTCTTAAGAAAAAAATATCTACAGATATGACTTCTTAACAGAATATTCAAAACTATCTCTTTTGCAAAATGCTTTGGTTTCAAATATGCAAAAGTTCATTTTATGCTTCAGCTTATTTTATTAAATCATATAATGCTTCCATATTTGCAACATGTTTCAATTTGGGCCTGGATTCATGGGAGAAGATCTTTTGAAAAATAGCTATTTCAGAAATTTTCTACCAAATTGGAATGCTTAAAATATTTACAGCACGAATTTTAGCCCATAAAATAACTGAAGTAACTGAACTGTCTTCTTAGCAGTATACCTGTCTCTGCCAATCCTAAAAATTCTAGTTCTAAACTAGAATTTAGAACAGCTATACTGGAAAGACAAACTTTGGGGTTTGCTGTGGTAATGGATTTTTGGCATATCCAATCATAAATTATGAGTGCAAAATTTTGTGGAGATTTTAGGGATTGATTAAGATGAAAGGTTTGATAATAAATATGTTAATTACTCACTATAATAATAACATTATATTTTACAGAAAATTATAGCAATAATGTTGTATATCATGCTGATAAAGAAAATCTTTTATGTTCTAGAGTGTTTTATTCCAGCTCTAGGATAAAGCTATAAAACAAAGCAGAATTATTCTAGCTTGCCCAAACTGTGAAAAAGATGCCCTGTGTTACATGAAAGGTACCCTCAAGGCAGCATATAAATTTATTCCAAATCAAAATGCATCAGTTTTACTGAATTTAGAATTAATAGAGAACATCTGTTTTTCCACAGCTGAATGATAGCACATGCTGGTTCAGCATAATCCTGAAGCAAAATCCTGTTAAGACATCTACAGCAAAATTACAGATTGCTTTAAATTTATACATACAAGTAGTCTCAGAGTCTGGACATGGCTAAGTGCTTTACTGTCTCTTTTTAATTAATTCACGTAATCCAATACCTTAAAATTTGCTTGTGGAAATTATGAAATTGCAAGTCTGACTTTAAGAAATGCAGAATCTAAGGGAGAAAACCATCAAATCACATAATTCATAACCACAACAGCATTGGGGATGCTTAATAATCTCTTCTTATTACTCTTTAATTATAATTGATTTTAGCAGCAGACATATTCTGGCATAATAAATTCTCAATCATCAAAATTTTATGGCTATGAGAAGTTGTGGCTTGAAAGTTTCTCTCTCAGGAAATATAGGTTATTTTTAGTACATCTTTGGGAAAAATATATAATACTAGTATTTGCAATTACTTCTTGATTTTTGAGATGTTGTCTATGAAATTACTTTCAGTCTTGTTGCTTAATAAGCCATAATAATATAGGCACTGTAGGTGTCCATAGTTCTAAGGATAAGAAGGATGAGGATACTGCTAAGGAATATAAAGAATTTTTTTTTTTTTGTTGGCATAAGTTTGCTTGAAATCTCCTTATGAGCAAAAGCCTCAGCTTTCCTTCAACCTCCTGCATTACATTCTCAAGTGCTGAAAGATTTCAGAAGAGCAAATTGAAATTTCTTTCCAGGTTTATCTCCTGAGGATTACAACATTCACACTGAGATTAGGGACCAGGAGGAGCAGACTCTAACATACACTATGTGTAGAAGAGTCTTTGGGGGGAAACCAGCATGTCTTGGAAGAGAAAATGGAGGTTTCTCTTTCAGCATGTCTACATCCTACTACAATATAGTCAGGACATAATTTCAGTGTGTATGAAATAATGAACGGAGAAAAGTTTCTGAATCTGGGCGTTTTTAGATATGGTTTTTAATTGCAGGTATACTATTTGAAATAGCTCTTATCTGGACAAGAAAGGAGATTGCCATAATGGAAACCCCTTTTTTAAAAGACCCTGCAGACAGAAGAAGAGCTATGTGCAAAGACATAAAGTAATATGTATAATATTAATAATCACAGAATCAGATAATCATTTTAGATTGGAAGACACATCTAAAATAATGGAGTCCAGCCTCTGACCAACAACCCACCACCTTGTCAACTAGAGAATGGCACTAAGTGCCAAAGTCACAGCCACATGTTCATTACCTTCACTACAATGGAACATCTTTTCTGTAGCTCCAGCTCTAGTAGGTCATGTTGCAACTCATCCCTCAAATGCAAGAGGTCAAAAGTTCTGTCTGACTGACCTGAATCTCCACTCTTATATCTCCAAACTTCAAGTTCATTCAGCTGGATGTGCACATCAGCTGATAGAATTATTGTGAATTTGAGGAACTCACCGAGAAAAATTCTTGTCCAAGGACATATACATTTTCTATCCTCTATAGTTATATAATAGCAGATAAATCAAATTTCATTAACATCTATTTCATATATTTGGGTGTAACTAGAAGATGAGAATTACCTGCTTATATATTTGTGTTTGGACTGACAGGAATTTTAGTTTAGTATGTAGGTAAAATTAGCCACTACACTTTAGCTGGTGTTCACCCAAACTACTTTTCTCCCTATTAAAGAAAAAAAATAATTTGTCTTTTCCTAGAATTTTGATCAGTATCAATTTGCTGAGATTTCCTGGTTAAATTAAATTTCTGTCTTAGTTTTGTTATAGCATCATATCAATGTCTTCTGATTTTTTTAATCAATAAATTATTTTAATTGGGGTTTTTTTAGTTATGTGATGTTATACACTGAGCTTCTGTTGTTGTATTTTTCAAGTTTCAGAAAATATAAAATATTTTGGTTTTATTTTAATTGGAGGAGTTTCCTCATATTTGGCTTATTTAGGATAACTCTTCATTGGGATAATGTTCCAATAATTATATGAGTTGGAATTTCTAGAGGTGCTTTTTCCTTCAGTGACTCTTCTATATAAGTCAGTTTGCAGATCAAATGTGAAATTCTTAGGTTTCTTTGATATTTTTTACTGCATACTTTAATGTCCATTGGATTTTATAATCCATGCAAGAATGATATTTTTTCATAGTAGCCTCCTCTTTTTCTTTCCTTACACATCACATATGAAGTGAAATAAACTGATTCTCAACTGATTCTAAGTGTTGCCTATTGACAGACTGACAGCCTATTTATAAGCTATTTAAAATTAAATTAATACAGCCTGTATTGTGAAGTTCACTATTGCTTTGTACTATTAATTTTAGTTAACTATGTTTCACTCACCAAGATGAGCAAAGATTCTTCAACTTTTAAATTTAAAAAGACAATAATGACATAAGAAAAGTAAAAAAAATATCAAAGTATGATGGCATGATGTAGATTATTTCATCAGATGAAATATTTGTGAAAATATATATTTCAAATATTTTAAAACCAATATCCAACTCTTCTGGTTGATCAAAGTAGTAAGTAATCTTCTGATTATGTCAGTGCTAAGGCAACAGAAACAAGAAAAGAAACAAAAAGATCAAGCCAAAAAACATATGAACAAGTAATTTTCTTGCTTCTTCTAGAGGCCTCAGTGTAGACTAAATTATCTGTGGCTTCATTATTCAGTAGGAATATGGATCTCAATCTGGATCTGGATCAGTTTGTGGTAGACCCATCACTGATGTAACAACTTTCTGAAACATCAGTGTTTATGGATGCATTAGTGTTCCGGTTCTGTAATGTCTTTCCTGGTCTGAATTCTAGCTCCTTTTGAATGTCAGAGTCACAGAATATCAACAAGGTTTTTGTTCTTAAGATGCCTAGACATATTCCAGATCCTTAGCTGTTAGATAGTCTTACTACTTCTACTGATGAGCAAATCCATATTTTCCCTGTTTTGCATTAATGAAAATCAGTGGATGTTCCAGGGTGCACAGAAACAGTTGAAATAATTAGAAAGCAATTTCCACATGATTCTCCTCCTCTCCATGGAGCTTTCAACAGAATTTCCTTAAATCATGCATTTGGAAAAAAAGAATATTGGTCTGCTAGGATTATAAAAATTGCTAGCTTTCACAAAACTCTAGAAATCACAATATTTTCCATCTACATTTGATTTTGATAGCGTCAGTCATAGAGAGTGTTTTTCTTTTCCATCTTCATTTTCCCCCACACATATAATTTCCACAAAACTGTAATTCACTGAAAAGCTTACTTACAAAATAGACAAGAATAGTTTGAAAAGTGTTGCTATTTTCCTATGTTTTTATCTTTCTCAAAGCTATGGATTGTTTCAGTAAGAAATACCAGCCATTTCCATGACTAAACTGTTTTAGAGATGCCTTTGGACTTGAGAATAGGCAATTGTCCCAGGTTCCCTTTCAGTTTGACTCAAGGCTCTGTGAGGTAAAATGTGACCAAATATGCAAGCAGAGAGGAGGGAAGGTCTTCTACATTACTTCCCTCTTAAATCTCCACAGCTATATTGTGCATTCTGGTCATTGTGTTCCATTTAGTTAAAATGGATATGGAAAATAAATGCTTTTGAAAAAATAGAAAAATGGCAGAAGTTAAGGAATAGCAAGGAATCACTCTTATTGTCAGGAAAACAGACTCAGTACAAGAACTGTATGTCCTACTGTCATTGTCCTTGCCCTTGTAGAACTTGGGTATTTGTTTAGTTTTTTAGTTCTGATTTTGAAATGGCTTTTCCTTCACATCACAAAACAATGATGTGGTAAAAAGTACTTGCATGAATTCTTTACTGACATGGTAATAGGCTTTGCTTGCATTCATGACCTCAAGAAGTGACTGTCCCACAAATGTCCCTGAATTGGTAACAGCTTTTTTTTTTCCCTTTTCCTATTGTAACATTTTTATTGGCTGTTTTTTAAAGCATTTTTCTAAATACACATATAGCTTTAGAGTGTTTGCTTTCACTGCATTCAAGTGCTCTGCTGTTTATTGTCCTGAGTTTCTTCAGTAATAAAATGAAGATAGCCTTGAGTTTTTGGTTTTTTTTTCCCCAAGTGTCACATATTTTAACTCACTGAGCACTGCAGAAGCCAAGGACTACTGTGTTTTACTCTAGAAGTGAACCTAGCATGCAAGAGAATTTCATTCAGCAAGTTATATGAAATGTCTCACATACTGACCATATTCATGCTACCAAGTTATACTCAGATATAAAATGTAACACCTGAAAATCACAAGGGTCATTGCTGTTTCCTAAAGGTCAAAAAAAGTGTGCAGAATATATTTTACATAAAATACTTACAAAAGAAATCCAGAGATGAAAATGAGCAAGAGAGAAAACTCTGGATTCTAATTATCACACAATTTAACTCTTGTCTCCTCAGCTCTGCCTTTGAATTATTACAAGTACTACATCTACCACAAGGACTAAAAGCTCTGAGCAACATGAGAACTAATTGGTGCCATTTGGTCTTCACTCTTTACTTAGCAGAGCAGAGACTATATTTTGTAATATTATTATTGTTTATATTGTCATCAGGCTTGCATTCTTGCTTTACAGTCTTTTTAGACAGTTCATGAATTAAGAAAAAGGATTAATCTAAAAACTGACAGGGAATACAAAAAGCATGAGTGAAGTTGTGTGAGACAGTATTCCACTCACAACTTGTGCTTCAGCCTTGATTTGGAAAAGCCCTCAGGTACATGCTTAACCTGAATCCCTCTGAAGTCAATATATTTACATGTACATCATATTTGTGGCCATTATTTCACAAAGTGTTTTTTTAGTTCATCTGAAGGACGTAAGCTAGGAAAAAAGAGGAAGGGAGTATCTACAGAAAAATTACCAGTCACCTCTGTCTCTGCCTGATGACAGCAGCACAGCAGAGAATGCATTTGGGGATGGCACATGAAGGGTTGTGGCTTAGAGACACAGTGGCCCTGTTCTTTCCCAGAGACTGGTGTGTGCATGAGTGGCACGTCCCAGGAGCAGTTCAAGCTGGGGCAAAATTGTCTCCCTAGTCCTATGCTCCAGACCTTAGTGCCATGTAAGGAGGGGGATGCAACAGCACTGCTCCTACACTTCAAGGAGCTCTGTCAGGCATGTCATGCTGCAGCCTCTGCATTCCCCTAGGTAAGTCCCTGTGTCAAAAGATAGATATTTTTTTCCCAAAGGGTTTTAATTTAGAGGTGTTCTAATCAGATCACATCCAATGTTTAAATCACCTTATACCTATTACAATTCAAGCCAGATACCTGAATTTTACCATGCCTTTCCACATGCCTGGTGCTTGCCTCAGACATGTTAGTGTGAGTAAACAGTAAAGGCACCAGAGCTTCCTGTGGCTTTGTCTTCCTTCATGATATACAAACTGCTCTTATCAATAACAGGAGGAAATTACATCTGGTGAATCTCTCTTAATGGCATTATTGATGAGTTAATTTGGCATGGTAATTTTCACAGGGTACCTGTTGAAATCTGCATAGAAGGAAGTCCTGGTTTTAGTCCTGCTTTGAATGTCTTTCCTGAAGAATTAAGGCAAAGTCTTTCCTTTGCACGATGATTTGTTTCTTTCCAGAAGGAGAAGGGGCAATTATTGTGATCTATGGAGGTTACTGTTCTAGAAAGCTAAGAACATTTCATCTGAAAAAACAAATATACTCCTAGAAACAACAGTGAAATTTGATAATCTTTTAATGTATTTATCAAAGGACCTGCAGTTCCATTTCAAGGCAGATGAAGGAATACTTACTGAATCCATAAAATGAATCTACCTCCACAGAACTAAGATAACTAAAAAGGAAGAAAGAAACAGGCACAAAAACGTTAGCACCTGCCAACTCTTATTAAGAGATTAGAATGCTTAAAAAGACAGCAAGCAGCTCAACATTTTCTTTTAAGTTTCTCTTGCCTGATTTCTCATGCATGCTGCTGTGCATCGCAGTGAAACAAACAGGTCACATTTCAGCTCCTCAGAGCTTCAAAAGCACTTTATAGCTTAAGAGCAAGTAGCTTCTCTACAGACTTTGTAAGATTTTTTTACAAAATGTATAATTTTAAGAAATTCATCTGTGCCCAGGTGATTGACTCTTAGGAAACAGAGTGAGGCTAAGCGTTGGCAAGAAACTTAGTTCCTAATGTGAACCTAGAGTTACTTTACACATGAATGCTCAGTGATTTAGGAATTGTTCTGAGATGCACTGAAATATCCTACAATTTCAACAAGTTTCCTCTTTAATCAGTGGAAAACACAGTTTACAAATAGGCTTCTTGTGAAACAGTGATGAAAGCAGCACTGCTAGTCATGCAGATCAGAGAGCATAAATCTCGGTGAAGATGACAGGAATACAGACAAATGTTTTAAAATGGAAAGAGCTATTTCTGGCAGAAACAAGGGGTCTGCTCCCCCTGTGAAATGCTAAAACTTGCAGGGAAAAAGGCCTGCAGCTTCCATAGTGTGAGCCAGGGACTGGGTCAGGTGACGCATTGCATTTGCTGCTTCATCACCCTTTAGTTTAACAAGGAATTGGACCAAACAAAGGCTGAGGGAAAACTGTTCAGTGGCAGAAAGAAGGGGTTAGTGCACTGAGCTGCCTGTAGAGATGTAGTCTGTCCCTGGCTGGGAGTAGGAAAAGGGCAGGGTTAAGGGGAGCAGTGCAACCAAATAACAGAGAAGTGGGGTCTTCACTGCTCTCAAAACCCATGGCTGGGGCAGGACCAGGCAAACCTGCAAGGCTGTTATCTTCAGATGGACAGGAAGATATGAACCTCAGTTGTCTCCCCCCAACTGGAATACAGGCACCCAGGGAGAGCTCCAGGCTCTTATTGATTGGGCTGATATGACTGGTCCTAACTTCTATTGCATTTGGCACATAAAAAAAAAACTCCACAAAAAAAAAACCAAAAAAAAACTCCACAAAACCAAAACAAACAAACAAACAAACAAAAAAACCAAAACCACCCAGAAAAACCAAAACAAACCAAACCAAAACAAACAAACAAAAAAACAATCCCAAACCAACCCCCAAAAAACCCAAAAAACCCCAGTACTATTGACCTCTGCCTTTCTCTGCCTTTGTAAGACACCACTTGGAGTATTGCACCCAAGTCTAGAGTCCTCAGCATAAGAAATGGACTTGTTAGAGGGGGGCAGAGGAGACACAAAGATAAACAGAGGGATGGAATGAGTCTCTCACAAAGACAGGCTGAGAGATATGTGACTGTTCAGTCTGGACGAGAGAAGACTTTGGGGAGACCTCATTGTGATATATTTCATTACCTTAAGAGGACTCATAAAAAGGAGGCAGAGTTTTTATATGAGAAGATAGTGACAGGGGAAGGAACAAAGGTTTTAAACTGAAAGAAGGCAGGTTTAGATTAGAAAATAGGACAAAATCCTGTTGGAGAGGGTGGAGAGGGCACTGGAACTGGCGCCCAGAGAAGCTGAGGATGCCCCATCCCTGGAAGGCCAGGTTGCATGGAGCCCTGAGCAACCTGATCTAGGGAATGGCATCTCTGCCTGTGGAATGGGGGTTGGAACTAGAGGGTCTTTAAGTTCCCTTGAAACCCTAACCATTCTATGGTTCTATGACCCTAGGTGACTAATGTTATCCTTGAACAGGTTTTCACTTACTGATATTGTTACAGTGTTTTAACTCTTCTTTTTAGCTCTGCAACTATACAACTTGTTTGGTTTTGCTTGAAAATGCAGATAATAGATACAGAATCCATAAGACTGGCCAGAGATCACACCCAGGTATAAAATGCACTTGTGCAGAAAATGTCATTGAAAGAAAAGAAAAAAACCTTTGTGCAAACAGAACTCTGCAGAGAAATACTGAAGTTGAAAAGATTACATTTTATGAAGGATACTAAGAATACTGGGAGTTGAAATTAATCTATTGTGTTCGAGTGAAGACGTCAAAGTGAAAACAGTTTTGGTATGCACAGCATTTTAACTTCAGTTGCTTTCCCCAGTTTCTGTTCTATACTTTGAAGCTGTACTACAAAAGGAGGCTTAATTCTCAACTTTTTCACTGATCCTGTAGGGCTGAGATAAACCAAAGTACAGATCATGTTAGAAGAAAATATGAACCTAAACTTCTTCAGAATGGAGACAGCACATGGGACAAAGCAAAACATTTTACAACTTCATTAAGGCTCCTGGATGTATTTTACACACGTCCCTTTGCACATTCTGATTTTTTTTAAAATATATTGCATAATGATACTGTATATTCTTTGTATGAATGCTTCTCTACAGACCCTTTAGTTCAGGCTTATTCAATAACAAAACATCAATCATCCCCTGGATATATGTTGCAGTCCCATAGTTGCATAATATCTTAAACACAGTGTAGTCCTGAAAGACAAACAATGCTATTTCATAGGATGGCTCATTTTTTATTTAAAGCAAACCAATATTTTGCAACAAGAATATTTACAATTAAGTTTTCATTTAACAGACATTATTGATATAAGCTCCAAAAGAATTTAGTGGGGTTTTTTTTCTAAATTTGCTTTCAATCACCTTGTGTTCAATTTAATTAATTACACTGTGTGCCCTCAACACTTTTGTGTTTAATTAGAATACAGCAGAGAAAGATTTTGCTTTAAAATCTTGGGTATCTCATATATGCTTATTTATGGAAAAGCTTTTGTAAGTGGATGTAGAGAAGTTCAGTCACTCTGAATGAAGTAGAATTAGGACTGTTTGTGTGTATATTCATTATTTTCATGGATTAATATTAGCCTCTCATATTCACATTTTTGACCTTTTACCCTCTACTACTGCTTGCATATTTGTCAAACACTTTTCATTTCTTCCTGTAGGTGGTGAGAGTTATCCAGTGTTGACAATGCCGTTGAAAACTTGATTTTAAAAGTATAAAGTACATGGAGCTGCACAACACTGGAAATTATTAACATCAAAGAGTTACAAATAATTTCTATGATGGAATTGGGTTTTAAAGTAACAGCATGATCTAACACATAATTGTTCGGAGCAAACCCTTTATCCTGGCTTGTCCTTTGCCACTGCTGGCTTCTCTGTTCTTTGGAAACTTTCCCTACTTGCAAATTTTTTTTCTCATCTTTTTTACAGAATAGAGAAACAACTTTTAGGATCAACTACATTTTACAATCTCTATCAGAACCCATAAAATATAGCATTTTCTTTGAAATTTGCAATTACTCTGTTTTAAGAATAATCAAGTCTTTTGACTATACAAAAAATTCCTTTTTTCCTTAAAAAGGGTCTATTTGTAAGTTGTAGAAGAGTTAGTGAATATGTTTCAACTTGCTCTCCATCATCTCAAACTCTTTGGATAGTAACTTTACATGAATTCACACCTCTTCTATCACTACATAAGGCAACAGCCTTTTTTCCCTCTAATTTTCTGAAAAAAAAAGTAAAAAGAAAAAGAAAACTGATGGATCAGACTAAAAAGGTGGTAAAATACTTTCTCTGAAAATGACTGACAACTATATATAAGTAAGAATAAAAATCAAGTGTTAGTCTCTAAAGTTTGGAGGGTCTAATAGCAATCCAATTATATCTAAATGGAAGTAATTAAGAAGGCAAACAAGCTCTTTACAGAAAAAAGGTAACAGACATAACTTAAAATAAAAGAGATTCCAAAATAGAATCAGAAAATATTTTTTACAAACAAGGACCATCAGGAGTGGCACAGGGAGCCTCTGCAGGCTCCATCTTTGGTGAGGAGGTTCAAAGAAATCCCTGAGTAACTTACTCTCATCTCACAAGTGGCTCTGCTTTGAGTAGGGAGGTGCTCTAGAAATCTCCTGAGGCCCTTTCCCACCTGGATTATTCAATGAATCTATTTCATGATTCTCCAGACCATATCATATAGCTTTCAGCAACCATTTTTGTAATGAGAGCATCTCCTTCATTCAGTACATGCCTTATTGCTCACAAATGTTGTTGAAATCAGATCCTCAATTTGATTATCCATTTTGTAAAAGTGAATCTTTAACACAGTGTTTTATAAGAGTACATGATAATTAATCTCGCTTTGTGATTTTCTCACTCTCAGTCTTGGGTATTCAAATGTTTAGAATAGGTAATTTTAAAACATGACTTTGCATATGCTTAAAAAGACACCACTCCGTGATACAGTGTCTTTTGTTAGACAAAGGAAATACCAATCATTCAGTCAGTCAGTCAATCAGTCATGTAAGACAGTGATTTGAGAACTGTAAAACAATTTGGAATTAACACAAAATTGATGAATACAGGTAAAGCAATTAATCATAATATCAATCAATTAATCACAGGTACTAGGGTGTATAAAAAGAAAAAAATTGCTCTTGGTTTTTCACCAACATTTCCTAGCAATTTTTCTGAAGTGATGAATTTTGATCTCTCCTTTCTTGTATCTTTTGCTTATAGACTATTTCAACATAAATAAGGCCAGGATGAATGAATCAGTTTCCCAATAAACAAATAAGAGATGTTCATTATTGCATTGAAATGAGTCCTTGTCTTTCCCTGTCCTTCAGGAAAAAAAAAAAAAGATAATCAACTGTGTTCATTATAAGATTTGTCAGCATGATAGAGCTAATATTAATGCATTTTAAATTGAAAATAAATAACAGGGCTGACATTTATCTACAATGCTGGAATGTGACAGGATACTGTACGTGGTGATGTGTGTCATTGGCTGATGCAGACTGAACACATTATCCCCACTGCTCTCTCTGTGCATAAATCAATGTAATTATTTAATCCTTAATTTTAAACAACTACTACTTTGGTCTAGCTCCGGCATTTCTTTTTTACAGGAGCAAGATAGACACTGGAAATTATTTTGTTATCTCACAAGGAGGACTTCCTGATGGGAGAAATTATATAGCAAATTTTGACATGAAACTATTTTACACAATTTGTCACAAAGTCCTTGGCATGTCTTTTAACTGGTCATGTTCAATTCAAAAGCAGAATAGTCTGCCAAAAGAGTAGTTCCTAATTTTGTGGCTACAACACTTTTTGGAATGAGAGTTTACCAATAATACTCTTAGTGGCCAAATTCTAACATATTTTTGAGCTACTTAGAAGAGGTTAAATTTACAGACAAAGAGTACCTAAATCCACAGAACACAAAGTCTACTTGTTTGCATGGATGCATGTCCTTTAATGGTACAATCGTATTCTAAAAAACAAAAGCAGAACTAATTTCACAATGGATAATTTTCTCTATAATAATATTCTTTTTTAGGGAAAATGCCACATTTCCTAAATACAGACATCTCCTTGCATTCTGTTATTCGCTTGTGCCATGATATGTGGATGTAGGGCAAGACTACCCAGTAAAATAAATGCTAATAAACTTTCTTTACTATTTGGATCTATTTCACACCCTTAGAATTTGTAGCAGTTTATCAATGGAATGTGTATAAATATATCCCCTAAAATAAGAGTTTATTGTAGGGGATGATAATCTCTGTAAATCTCTGCATCCCTAGGGTTGCTAGGCTCTTTCAACAGGTGAGTCATAGTTGGAGCCAATGTGTCTCCATTGATTACGCAGAAAACAAAGAAAAAGATGACCGTGGCACCTGACTTGCCCAGTTAGTAATAATTCATTAATAATTTAACTGATATAATCTCCACCTCTGCTTTACAAGTACAGTCTTGCTTGAGCTAAGAATAAAATTTCCTCTTAGAGACTGGAGGCATGAATTCCACCCGCACTTCCCTTTCCAGCAGTTAAACTACAGCCTAAGATACTTGGTGCTGTTGAGTGTTTGAGACAGCTGCACTTTTACAAAGTGTATCAAGAGGGATTCACAAAAATAACCCTAAACCCATATTTGAAAAAAAAAACAGATCCAAAATGAGAGAGTGTAGAGACTTAAATAACTACAATATTATTGTACCCAAAAGAACAGAGTCTGTTTTGTAGCTCCTTATTTCTGGTAGGAACACTGTACACAACAGAAGTGAGGTGACATCAAACTGGGTAGAATGGAGATAGTGAGATATATCTCTACATTTTGAAGTTATACCTGAAAGGAATTGAATGAATTTAAAGAGAGGCCATCACGTATAGTGCTGCATTTTTCAAGACTCCTTAACCCTTTCTTTCTCCTTTTCTCTTGTACCACTCTGCCTAATTGTGTCAACAGAACATGCCTTAAAAAAAGATATTAAAAATTAACTCCTGTCTTGACAATTACATTTTGAATTAAGTTCTTAAAAGACTCCCCATAAACAGGACTAGGAAATCCTACTTATTATTCAATTTGCAATAGCATATACAAACTCCTGGCACTAGAGATTGTAAAGGTCCGGAGCAGCAGCGGGTCCAGAACACTTAGCAAGAATTCTTTCTGAAGTGTATCCTGGGATTCTATACATACACCTGCATGGCTGGTCTGATGTACTGGTGACAGAATTTTCCAATTTGTATTTCCTACTACACTGTGGGGTAGAGTGTTTCATTATTCACACCAGACAGGTCATATGGAAGGCTATAGAGAGTCTTTGGCTTTGACTGATCCTCTGACCAGGTCCTATGACCCACCTCTCTCTTGCAGAGTTGGAGTCTCCCACAAACAGATGTGCCAGGGGAGGTTTAGATTGGATGTTACAATGAATGTTTTCCTTGAAAGGGTACTCATGCACTGGAATAGACCATCTGTCTGGAAACTGGAAGTCTTTAAAAAACTTGTGGATGTGGTTTTAGGGACATGGTTTAGTGGTGGACTTGGCATTGTTATGTTGATGATCAGACTTGATGGCCTTAGAGCTCTTTTCTATTCTTAATTATTCTATGAATCAGTTCTACATGTTGGTTTAAACCATTACTCTTTCCTTCCATTCTACTCATGTTCTCAGTTTTCCTCTCCCTAAAACTCAGATGGATCTTCTGGCCTCTTGCCATCCTTTGGTATTCCAAGCCACAATTTCCCACAAACAGGATTTTCATGAAGGTTGATTGATGCAGACACTCTTTCATTAAATATTTTCCCTGTTATTGCTGGTCCACAGAGCATAAAGATACAGCATGGGACCAATTAGGTCTATAAGAAAATAGTTCCTAAATGCCTTAAATCTGCATAAAACAGGAGTAGCTAGGAACAGTGGAGCTCCTGTTCTGGTAACCTCCAAGAAAATAGTTTTCTAAGAAATCTCAATAGTTAGATTGTCACTATTCTCCAAAATGAGGCTGTCTCACAACTCTTAAAATCAACTCCAATTACAACACAATGTAATATCCCATATTGCCACCTGTTTATTTGAGGCTAACAGTTCTGGAAACAAATACAGTGAAAAGAATTCTTTTATTACAATGTTGAGGCTACAGAAGTACAAACCAAACAGGTTTTATCTACTTTGACAAACTTCTGTGAATTCAGCATGTCCTGGACTTCTGACTTTGTGACCAGTTTTCTTGTATCATTTTAAATATATAAGAGCTGCAGGAATCATCAACTCTGTTAAACTCAGTGTGGTTTTTGGTGTTTTAGCACCCACACAGATGACAAAAAAAAAGATTAAAAGAAAAAAAAAAAACCTTAAAAATTTTAAAATTTACATTAAAATTTTAAAAATCAAAATGTAATTCCAAAAAAGATTTTAGCTTTAGACTTGTCATTAGTCTGCTTCAGTGTTGGATTCTGTCCATTGCAGTTAATTTAAGTAGTGTAACTGGGCCCTGATTCTGACCAGGAATTGTGGCTCCTACACAAGTCTGTGAACAAATAGTAATTAAATATGACTACATTTAGTGCTAGTGAACAAGGAATAGAACTGAAAGCAAGCTATAAAGTATAAAATATCAGCTAACACAGCATGGTTGGGAACTAATTTAGTATAGATAAGTCACTAAGAAGGAAAAAAGTAGACAGGGGAGATTTGCTAAGTTTTCAAGCAGCTTGTTAGTATTCATGAGAGTGAATCTTTAGTAATTATCATGACACACAGAGAGCTCATAGCCTAGATGAAGGATTCTGTGTGTCAATCAGTGAAAATGTAATCACCCAAAAAAAGAGATGTCTGAGGCTGGTCTCAGATTAACCAACTTTGAAGGAATTTGGGACTTTATAATTTTTAGAACTTTAATGGAAAAGGAGCATAGGAGCTTAATGTATTATTTTCTCTTTCTGCTGAAGAGGACAATTTTGTCACTCTACTCAGCAGTTGTCAGGCCATGTCTGAAATACTGGGTTTGATTTTGTTTTCTGTTATACCAAAAAGTTTGGACAGGCTAGAGAAGGTCCGGAGAAAGGCACAAAAATGATCAATAGGAACCCTGGCATAGGAGGAAAGGCTAAAAGTCAGCCTTGAGATGAAAAGATTTAATGGAGACCTCATTACTATGTTCCAGTATTTAAAGTGTGTTACACTTGTTACAGAAGATGGAGACTTCCTGTCATGGCTTAAGCTCAGCTGGAAATAAGGTAGCATGAAGCTGCTCATTCTACTCCCCTCTCTGCCCCTCATATTAGTAGAATGGGGATGAGAACCAAAATAAAACTTTTAGGTTGGGATAAGAACAGCTAGATAGTTGAAAATCAAGCAAAATACACTGGTAATAGTAAATTATAATGAGAATCATAATAAATAGGAAAAAATATGTTCGTGCACAATGCACAATTTCCCACCACCCACTGACTGATGGCAAAACCCCCTTCCCAAACCCAGATCAGCCCCCACTTCAGGATAACTTCTCCATTTTATATTCCAGGCATGATGTTCTGACATTGGTTTGGGTCACCTGTCTTGGCTATGCTTCTTCCCAGTTTCTTTTACACACCTCCTCACTGGCAGAGCATGACAGGATAAACACAACTTAGCAAAAGACCAAAACATCAGTGTGTTATTTACACCATCCCCGTTCAAAATCCAAAACATAGCACTGTAACAGCTACTGAGAAGAAATTAGCTCTACCGTAGCTAAAATCAGGACATTTCCTTTTTACAAGGAGTCACTTGGGGAAGACAAGGGGTAATGGATACAAGTTACTTCTGGGGAGATTCCAGTTAAACACAGAAGGAAAATTTTCACAATAAGAAAATCAGCCATTGGAATAATATCACCAGGGAAGTGGGGAACACTAAAGATTCATCTGTTCAGGGTACTGGGCCATGTTGTCTATTTTGTTGCTAGGAAAGGCCGGACTAGCTGACTATTGACCTATTAACATTTTAAGATAATTCCAAGTTTGCCATTGTGCAGATTGGTATTAACAAGGGTGAGATTCCTGGAATGAAGAAAAGCAGATGATTGAAGAAAAAAATTATTTGGTTTTCTGTTTTTATCCCATTTCATATTCCACAAAATATCATTATGTGTACAGCACAGGATGACAGACTATGCTGTCAGTGCTGAGTTCCCAAAATGTCTTTGATATTTATAAACACAGCATCTGAATTTCAAAAAAAGAGAATAAAACCTGTCAATATGAGGTGAAATGCAGCTTAATCAAAAGGAAAATTAACTAGGTCACAGGCTAGCAGAGAAAGATCTGCAATTATTGTATTGAGTGCATTTAGGAAATAGGTATTTTGGAGTAGTCAAAGGAAAGCTACCAGACATAATGGGTTTTCATTAAGGAACAAAAAAAAAGCATTAAAATATGTCAGGGAAAACTTAAAAATAGCTATGTTTTCAAATCTTTTAAAGTGTCTAAATTCCAAAGTTCAAAAATAACTTCTGGTCTAATTTTAAATAAAGATCTTTTAATGCTTAAATAAATAATAAGTAGTGTTTGTTGCTGTTAAACCACTTTGATTGTAGTTTCTATGTTTTTCTGTTTTTCTTTTTTCTCAGTCATTTCTGGGGAATGTCACACAGGAAACCTGGTGTGTGCTTCTGATGTTCCAGCTGGCCAGAAGCCATCTAAATGTGCAGGTTTAAGATACACAGTAACTTTATGTCTATAAATTAACAATAGGGCACAAAAAGACATAAGTCTTCCTTAATTCTCATTCCCAGTTACTCTCTCTCCCATGCTTGCAATCACAAGGTTGGCTCACAGGTCTAATTCAGCTGAGAACGAAGTCAGTAAAAAAGACTCAGTCTTGCAAGGACTTGTATTATAAAAAAGTTAAACTGTTTTCCTTTGAAATTTATCCTTCAGAATTTTTAAAATTTTCTTATAATAAGCATTTAAGTTCTTCTTTTAGTATATTAGACACATATCTTTTTACCTTAATTCATTAAACAAAGTGGACAAATCAGACCAAGCATTTCCAATTGCTGCTTATGTAGGTTTCCCATTGACTTTGACAACAAATATGAGTGTTCAGACAACAAAGAGTAGAAGCTTACAACGCCTTCTGAACTTGTAATTGTGCTTTGGATACATCAATAAAGCTAACACATGATTATTCACAATTGTCTCCCACTGAAATTTGGAGTAATTCCCTAGATGGCAACAGTCCACAGGGCATTAGTGACTCACAGGGCTTTATCAATTAGCCATTCCATCCACAATATTATTCCCGTGGTAGTCAGCAATAGCCTCTGCAGAGGAAGAAGCCAGAAATTTCAGAATAAGGCACTGTAAGGCATCCAAGCCACCTTTTGTGCAGCTGCATTTTAAGTACCTAATGCTGTAACTCTTCAGAAGTCATGTAAGTGTATTTACATAAGCAGAGTCTAAAAGTTCTTCAAAAAGAGACAAAGTACACCTTTGCAAAGTTTTGCACTCTGAAGGTCTCAAAAAATATTTTCCTCCAGAAAGCATACTCTGTCCTTGCCTTGGAAAGATCTTTTTCTGTATCTTAGTTTCTTGTTCACAAGAAATTACTCTCTGAGTGCCAATCCCACACATTACATGGAAAAGCATTTCCAACTATTATTTCAAAAGCTATATTTTTCAATTTCATTAGTCCGTTGACCTCCATGTCTGGACTATAAAACAAGAAGATCAGTAAATTGTCCCTCCTCTCTACAAGACTTATAGATCCTTTTCTGTCACCATTACTTTTTTTCTGAAATTTCATAGCTTAATCTTTCAGTCTTTCTTCAGAGGTCCCAATGACAGAAATGCTGTCGTCTGTAATTCTCTGCCTCCCTTTTGATGTGGGGTTATCTGTTTCTGGGTTATCTGGGTGGAGTATTTGGGGTAGGCCTGTGGCACTGGCTGTGCAGGAGACTTTTCCTATCTCATTTCTCAGGTATTGTAAATCCACTTGTCCCTTCCACGTGCAACTGCACAGAGCTTACTGAAGAGAAAGACCCAGATTATTTTCCAGGATTCACACATTAAACATAAAATCCCTTATGGTATACAGGATACAATTTTCTTCACAATATTTTTTTCAATTCTTCAACAGTGAACTTCAGCAATTTTTCAGTTTAGCTGAAGTTTAATTTCTTATTTTCAAACTTCATTAACTTTTTTCTTTCACTACACTTGTTTTCTTCCTGTTTAGCTTTCTTTCTAATGTGTTAATACATTAACACGCAAAACATTAAATATTTATATGAAAGTCTGAGGCATCTTACTTTTAACCTTTTGTACTAATGAAAACTGATTATTTATTTTCCATTTTGTTTCCCACTACCCATTTTGTGTACATGACTGTGTACTACCCTTAAAAAATAATAAATTCATTTGTTTATTGCCTTTCTTTAGAGACCTGGTAAATGGGTTTTTGAAAAACTAAATAAATTGTCATCAGGATCGCATTTTTATTTTTGTGCTTTGGAAGAGTTTGAATTCATTAGAGAGAGAACTTACCTTTGTAGAGATGAGGTTATTTAGCCTTTCTCACATCACGATCTAAATTTAATTTTATTATTCCAGTTTTAAATATAAGCAACCTATTGGCTTCCAGACGTGTCTGTGGCTTACTTGTCAGAGAGTTTCTGAATAACAGGAAATCATTCTGAGGTGCACAGTAAAATATTTTCTACTGTCAACCCTTCTAATCTATAAAGTTTTTTTTAATGATAGACCATACAATTTCTGGTAGCATGTCCGATGTTTTACTCTCTGGCTCCTTGGTAATTTTCCAGCATTGTCTTCTATTTGCTGAACAAGCTGTAACAACAACAAATAAAAGTAAATTTGAAGGGCAAAGTATTTCTCTAATGCTACTGACCTATGCAAATTGTTGGATGTGTCAGCAAATAGTTACATTCAGACTTGACACAATGTACCACAGGAAATCATCTAAGAAAAGCTGCAATGGAGTAAATATTTGAAAATCAGAGAGCAAACAACACTTGTTCAGAGAGAAAAGGTTCCCTTTACAACAGCTTGCATAAATATCAGTTTTGTATAGCTCAGGCAAGCCTCTAAGCAAAGAGGGGACAAATGTTTCTGTATGGCAAAGTCAAACACATATAATGCCATAAAAACAGTGTGGCAGTGATGCAATGTATTCATTACAAGTTCATCCTGTGTCATTTGTGTGTAACTCTTCCACAGTATCTCTGTGGAATGTACAGTGTCTTTTTGGGTATTATTACATACCAATCAGTGAAGGAATACAAATGAATTATCAAAAACACTGAGCTCCAAATCCTCTTATTCTCTCTAAGATGGCATCACATTTAACAGAGGGCCTCTAAAGGCTGTAAATAAATTGATACTGATATCTAAAATATAACAAGAATATAGAATTTTCAGAATAATGTCAAAAATTGAGATAGCATCATATAATCCAACAGGATTAAATAGAAAGATTTTTGTAGCAAACACTGCACATTATGATACTGTGTTTTATTCAGTTTCCCACAAAAGTACTTCATCAAGTAGTGAAAGGATTTTGATATTTCAGATAAAAACATATATTTGGATTTAATGCTATTAAAGGTGATGGAAATCTGGCAGAGGAAAAACAAGGGATATTTCTCTTTATGGAGAAAGCTGCTAGTACAGCCATTCACAGAGCAGTATCACACTCATCATACAATTAGATAAGATGAGGGGATTTTGTTAGCTGAAAATAGTACCTAATATGACCTGTCTTGACATTTCCAATTTTCAGTCTAGCATAAAAAAAAAAAACAACCTTTTTTTTTCCTGGAAGAAGCATGCAGAACTGATCCAAATATCAGTCACTCTGAAAGCACAACAAATTTTGAAGGAAACAGACTTATTTTTTCCTTCCAAAACCTTCCAGGCACTAAGAATTGAGGACAGGTTAGACTTCTGCTAACACAGAAAGTTACTGGGGAAAAAATAAACAAGCATTTTGGAAACACAGGATAAGAAAGGAGGAAAGCAAGAAAAAAAAATAGACAGGAAGAGAAAAGAACTGTAGCACTCATATTGCCTTGACAACTGAGTGAAGCAAATATACTACACCTATGCAAAAGAGAAGCTTTTATCAATCAGAAAGGCTAGTGATATCTCTTGTTTCAGAGTTATTAACTGGGGGTTTATTTGTCTGCTTGCTTAATAGCTTTGAATTCTGCATCCATGATTAACTTGTGGTCTCATTCTTGAGCGTTCAGTGAAAGACTGTGTACTCTATGAGCTCTTTAAGACTGCATACAATGGCTAGAAGTACCTGTTGATTGTGCACCAATCCCATCATCAGAAAGTTCTTGAGAATTTTTTCTTTACTACCAAGTCTCAAATCTCATGCTCTGAATCTAAGCGTTTCACAAAGTAACACCTCTCTCACTTTACCCTAGAGAAAGCATGATGGAGCCCCTCTTCCACTGTGTATAAGACATGACCACTGGTCTGGCACTCAGAATTAGGTAGAAGTCAGAGATCCATCTTTTCTTCAATGTAATCGTAATTTCATACCTTATTTTTGGGTTTGTTTTTGTCTGATTGACCAATAACTAAGATTTAGTGGCTTAAACTGATGAAGAACCATTATAAGTTTAGGACATATTATATATGTATTAGATTTTGAATGGCAAAACCTGACAGATTTAAATATTTGAATAAGAATTTCTAGTGTCAATAGCACTTGAAAAGTTCCACTTTAATCTCTGGATGTCATCAAGAATATCCAGTAATAATCTCTGATTTTAATATAGCTCTTAATGGTGTAGAATTTACCTGACAGAGACTTAATTTTGTGTTTAACAGAATCAGCCATCTCTGTCTACATGTTGCGTTATATAAATGCAGTGCTTGAATAATTGGATAGAGTATTAGCGATCTTAAATTTATTTTACTTATCTTTATATATAAGCAAATGTAGCAGAAAAAAATCAATAATACGGCTCAAATTGTCTCCAAGGTAAATCGAGTTAGGAAAAAAAATGTTAAAAGACAACCAATGACTTTAGACCCTGTTGGTGAAGTAGAAACTTCAAGGGCATATGGTTAGATTATGGAGAAAAAGCAAAATTTAAAAAAAAATAATATTAGTTTCCTAAGGTAGTTATAAGTTTTAAGTTGTTCTGCATTCAGAATTGTCTAGAGAAAAAATAAGGACAATCTGCTTATCAGTTCAATTAACCATGATTAAAATAAACTTAATAGAGTGCAATATATCAAGTGAAAGTCTACTTGATAGCTGTAATACAAATGATATTAATAGAAAATGCACCATAACAAACTCCTTCCTTAGTTTTACATTTGGGGGGGGTCTTTTTTTTTTATTTTTTAATATATTTCAGACTCTAAAGCATTTGTCTTATGTCTGATGCCTAAGAAATTTTCTTTAAAGAAGAAAATTTCTGTATGCAGTAGCTTCTTGTCTTTAGGTTTTGTCATCTTATTTACTGAATTTTCATAAAATCAAGAATCAAGAATTAGCACATAAAATGTGCTGAGTTCAAAATCTCCCATTCAGATTATTGAGTCTGACCCCTGACCCTGCACAGGACAGCCCAAGAATTACATCATAGAGCATTGTTCTTGAACTCAGTCAGGCTGGTGCTTGACCACTTCCCTGGGGAGCCTGATCAGTGCTCAGCTACCCTCTGGATGAAGAACCTTTTCCTGATATCCTACCTATGCCCTGACACAGCTTCATGCTGTTTCCTCAAGACCTGTCACTGGTCACCTCAGAGAAGAGACCAGCACCTGCCCCTCTACTCCCTGCATGAACAAGATGAAAATTCAATATTGAAATTGAATAAGTCTTATGCTTAAACTAGTTATAATTCCAAATGGAAAGAGGTATAGGACACTTTTTCTCTGTGTATGTTTATATCAGCTTATGGCAAGTCCCCTCTGCCAGAATGTGCAGTGGCTGTTGCATGTTGATTGGAAACCCCCATAACCCATAAGGGATTTTCTCTTCTGAGTGATGATGGAGATTAATAGGCATTAAAAATCAGGTCCTTAATTTGAGAAAGAAAAGGATATAAAGACTCTCCTTGTCTCCTGCATACACCGTTAATCAATGGTATCAATCTTCTGAATACTGTCATGGTGAACTGATTTATGCAGACTACCATCACTTCAGAAATTATGTAGAGCAGAGTTGAACAAAAATACTTTCCAGTCTTAACAGATCACTTGGTTCATGAATTCAGATGTAATTTTAGAAGGCTGTAAAACTTTAAAAAAGTCTCCTGACCATTGTGAGCTGACTTGAGATCAGTAGATCTTAAATTTTCTGGGGAAGATGACCAGATATTTTAAAGATTATTAATTTGTTTTATTCTTTATTATTTGAACATTCTAATATACTTTATGATTAGATGGAATACTATTAAGCTCATAAATTCAAGTGCCTCCTTTTTTTTTTTAACAGACTACTTATTTCCATAATGAGTTATTTAATCTTCAATTTTCTTTAAACTCACCCAAAGGGATGTTTATGATTTTCAAAAGAAAGTTTCCTTGCTATATTAAGTAACAGCTAAAACTGATTTGTGATACAGAGGATGAGTTCAGATTTTAGGGCATTATAAAACAACAGTGAAATTAATAATCATGATGACCTCAGATGATTGGATGGCTGATCACCAGAAAGATAAGACTGGTGGATCAGATATTTTGCACATTTTTTCCTTGCAGAAGCTTGATTTATTTTGGCAGGTAGAAACATTATAGGTCTTTCCTATATATGTGTATACTTTCTCCTTAAGGTTAAAAAAGTGAGACATTGATACCATCTCCTTTGCAGTAATTTCTCCTCAAAGAGAGAAGACATCAAATCAAAGAAACATATTTCTATTAGGAGACAACACATTTGCATCTTTCAGTTTATCATTTCCAAGATAAACAACAAAGATATGAGCAGAGCAACTTGCTATTCCACATCTGTACTTCATTAAAAGTAATATTGTTGCATAGCATATAAAGTAAAGCTGAGATTAACAATATCCTGGAAAAAAAGTTTCAACCTTGTTTTACTTTTTCTCTGCTTTCAAGTGAAATAGCATGTGTGTCTTTCACATGAAATTATTAATAAAAAATTATTTATATTTATTTATATAAAATAGGGAAAGAAACAAATTTGTCTATTTAATTTAGGAAACACTAAAAGCTTTTTTTTTAACACAATAATTTGCATTCTGTGTTATCAAGATCTTTTGAATAAATATTAAAATTTTTATCTTATGATATTCCATCCATACCGATACAGAAGATATTCATTATAATAAACTACAAACAAAATCAAAGGTTAAAATAACCAAAAACCAGATGTGTTTGTTCCTAAATTACTGTAAATTTCAGGCATAAGTATGCATAATATGCATAGTCTCATTTCCTGGTACAGTCTTATAACACAAGGAATTTTAAAAATACACATAGAATGGAATAACTAGAAAATATAATGTCTGTTGTACAGGAAATTTAGATTGATATGTTTTATTCATTCTGGATCAGATTTTAAAAAAATCAAAATTGAAATTCCTCATTAAGAAAGGTAGGGATAGGAGTAAGGGTTGGTGTGAATGCATATGCAAAACAACTTCTCCAAAAAGCAGAACACTTATGAATCACTAAAATACAATAATGTGACATGTATTTAAATGAATGGTTTATGAGGAATGTTTGGGTGTAGTAACAGAATTAGAATAGTTTATTTGAAAAGAAATATCTGAAACCAAATGAAAAATAATTTGCCAGTCAAAATTATTTGATTTTTATAGTGCTGAAACAAAATGAAAATTGCAACTTAAGAAAAACAAAATCTCCTTTCAGCGACTGTTCCTATAAAATACCTTATTTTCAGCAAACCACATATTTGAAGCCACTTGTTATACCTTTCCTACTGCATGTAGTGAAGAATGTTTAGTCACTGATGGTACCACTGATATTCATTGTTAAAAATGCCTTATGGAGGGTATTGTTCCCTCCTATCTGGTCACTGTTGCTGCATTATTTGTGTGCTTTGGCAGCCCTGTCGTGAGGCTGCCCAAAACCTCAGAATGGGACTGGAAACACAGCCCAGCAAAAGAGAAATGCCAACAGCAGCCCCGCAACTCTCATGGGTAGAAATCTCTCTGTAAAAGCTGACTTGTATCCCATACTACACATGCAAAATGCAGTCTTCCTGAAGTCAGACTGCCCTTAATGCTTAAAAATGATAAAGTTCCTTGGGGAGTCCACTGTTGTAACACTACTGTTGTCAAACTTAATCAGGTTTTGTACCAGTTAGCCTTCTATATTTTGGTTACACAGTCTATATAAAATGCACTTGTAAGGTATCTAACAGACATCTCTGCTTGTAAAACATGATATCTTAGGTCCTAATACAGAAAGCAGGCACTGACACTGACCCAAGTATTTCCTAAGGAAGATGTACTGTCATTCAAACCAACACATAATACCCTGGTGATAGTGGTGATCTGAGTATAAAAAGCCTTTTAGAGGTCGCACTTCACAGATGTGGCATTGCTTTGCACTCATAATATTTGAAGTGACTTTTACAGCAAAATTTTCATCACTGGGAGAAATAGGTGTGCTCTTCTGAGGTTCCTCATTGCTACATAAAATCTATAATTGCAATCTCATACCCTTATTTCCTATATATAGTGTTTAATATATTCATCTTTTGCCTGGTCAGTGTTCAAGCACAGTTCTAAGTGAATGAGTGAGTATCTTTATTTCTGGAAGTAAGGGTTTGAAAGGTGTTTTAGCCTTTTCCAGTAGCTTTTCTCCAACTCTGTTATTGGCAACACATGAACAATTATTACTGTTCTTAATGTGTACACTTTGTGAAATAGTAAAAAAAAAATTAAAAAGCTAAAATGAAGCAAAGGAAGTTGGGCTGAAGCAGATACTTTAATAATATTCCACAGAAATGTTGAAATGAGGACCCTACAAGACACAACATTATTGGCTGTGGTAATGTCACAGAATACTGCAGAGACAACAATTCACCCAGGCTCAACAGCAAAAACAAAAACAAAAAATTAACCATGGTATTTAAACTTATGGCCTAATTTTAAATGCACATATAATACCTTTAAATAGTTCAAACATTCCTAATTCTATGAGTCAGGCAAAGATTTAGACATGTGAAATAGACATCACTCTTTCCATACAAGTGATACCTTCTGTACTAGAATCTTTAGGGTTAATGAAAATCATATGCTCTAGCTGAGGCTGACAGGAGACAGATCTCACTGTCCATACACAGCTGATTCAGGGTCAATGAGTAAACATGTACCAGGCACCACTAAGGCAAATTTTATCAAAACCTGAAGGCCACATCACTATTCATTTTTAAATGAATGATGCTTCTCCATCTTTTCTCTTCTGAAAAAGCTCAGCTTACATAACAGGTTATTTTATGAATATTCTTGGAAAAATTAATTAGTTAGTCAGTCACAACCTGAGGTACTCCTGAGTATACATAAGAACTGCAGAATTCATCTCAAAATACCCACAAACTATGGGAGAAGTTGAGCTGGAATTATATCATACTTTCTGAAGGCAATTCCTTTATTCCAATAAGGTACAATTTCCTGGTGTCACTGAAAGTGTCACTGATCAAAACGCTTCTCAAGGTCATAAGAGGCCTCTTCCTTTCCAACTGGTATGTGAAAATAATTCAGTTGTGCTCTTTTTGAAGACTTCATTTTCACAGTGAGTAATGGAAATGGTTACAAAGCATCAGTTAAAAGCAGTTAAAATCTATTTTGATTCAGAAAAAAATTACATTTTGAGAGAGAGAATTTCTGTTGTGACTTCTCTCTTCCTACTTTCTTTTCCTCCCACTATCCTCCACATCTACACAATAAGAGATATTTGATGACTTTTAGGTTCCCTTTTGTGTAATTATTATGAGAGCCCAGTCAAAACATCAAAAGTTTTCTCAGTGAGGAAAAAAAATATTTCTATGGAAAATGGTCAAAGTACTTCCTGGAAATGTCAGTCATAAATAAGAGGGGAGGGGGGGCAGAAGCGAGCTGAATTCATCTCTTGAAAATGAGGAAGAAATGGCTTTCATAGAGAATGAAACTGATTGAGCTTTTCCATTCTGTTCTACTGACACTTCTCCTGCAGAGTGACTCAGATGATTAAGGCTACATGCTCAATCTGTTTTGACAGAACTTAGGTTATCCAGAATCACATGTATTATGTGTGTATGGGTGAGTGGGAATGAGACTGGGTGGAAGGGAAACTGTGGGCATGTACACATGGTACTTTATCTTCCCATTGGTGTTTCAGCCTTAGTAAACTGAATCTTAAAATCATGGAATCATGATTTTAAGCCTGGGCTGGAGGGGTCCTTAAAGGTCCTCTTGTCAAAATTAGTTTTGTGCAGTTGCACAGCCAGTTGGAAGTCTGCTAGTGTATTGACCAGGGCTGTGGTCAGCCCTGTGGTCAGCACTGTTCTACCCAGCCATTCTGTCCACACTGGGAGCCAGCAGCTCCTGGCCCCTCTCTAGGTGATTTATGTAACATTATTAACTAAGAGCTCTGTCTGGTTGCCTTTCAGGACCAGAAGGAATAACTCAGACACTGTCTAACCTCATGTGTGATATGAGATAGAGCATATCCAAAAAAAAAAAAAAAAAAAGACTATACTACGACTGCCAGTCTCCACACAGACAAAAATAAGTGTTCTTCCTAATGTCCTGAGAGAAAAAGCACACTATGTGCCCTTCCAGTTTCTCAAAATTCTCCACACACACACACACACACACACACACACGCTTTCTTCCTGTTAACTCTGAAATCTTTTATTATTTCTAATGATTTGACAAGTAGATGCAGTTTCATGTCTAGATTGTTTGTGATGTTTTAATTCTTTGAATTTCTGAAGTTGGGTATTTGTGTTGGGTTATTTGTCACTGAAGTAATAAAATATTTTTTCTGCTTGAAACTTGTACAGTAGAAATAAAATGAATGCCAAATAATAAATTATTCTGCCCAATTGATAATAAGTTTTTATCATAATATTGTTAATAATTTAAAACTACCAAGATGATTTTGATGATGATTGTTCTAGATAGGCACTCAGACATATGAATATAGGTATATAAAGCCAGAACTTTGTGCACTTGTTCAAAGGTACAATCTTATTTCCTTTCCTACAGGTACAAAGTAAGGTTAATTTATTTAGGTGAGAAAAATTGCCGCTAAATCCTTCTTGGATTTTATATCTATCTTTCTGTATATGAAAGATAACTTTATTCTTACAAGATACTACCATCTTGCCATCACAGTGTCTCATCTAATAGCTGGGACTGTATCTCTTTCAAATGCAGTGTCTAAAGTTGTGTTGATGGTAAAAGATGAGATATTTATACATATTCAGGTATCTAGTCTATGTATGTAGTTGCCATGATGCATCAATAATCCAGTTAAGCTTAGTTCTTTCCCTTGTTAAAAAAGAGCAAAAACAAAACCAAAAGTATGAGGGTCAGAAAAACACAGAAAAACATGAGGTGTTTTTCTGTTCTTTGAGTTCAGTTTGCCAGATTTCTGTTAGGAAATATAATATTTCAAATTTTCAATAAGCTTCCAAGCCAGCCCAAAACATAAGATCATTCAATTATTTTTTTTCTACATTATATATATGGAACATGTATAAAAGATCGTAAAGCGTAGAAAAATTTGTAATTCTAAAAAAATTACAAATCTTCTTCATGTGTTAGGTTTTTTTTGTTTTGATAGCTTTGCTCCAATGAATAAGGTATCTCTTAATAAAAACTATTTTGTCTTCTAAAATTCTGAATTTTTTTTTTAATCACAAGATTTCCTCTTTTTTTTCTTCAGAAACGATTGATAATGGTTTATTCTTTCATTTTCTCTATAATGTATATATTTTTCCCATCTTATAACTCAGTTTAGTTCAGTTTTTTTTAGGAGTTATTTTTAACTTTGTTTCCTTTGCATGAGCATATAATACAGTGAGAGCTTCACTCTCACTGGAAAATTTCAAGAAATTTCAAGAAATTTCAGTTCCACAATATGGACTTCTACTAAAGCTAAAAAAAAAGTGACCTCTTATTGTCCCTGAAACAGAGAAAAACTTTGGACTGCTCTGGATCTTCTTACTTGAGGGGGTCAGCCATGGGACTCATGCAAAAGCTGTGGTACAAATATGTACAAATTTGAGATCAGTTCTCCCACTTCTGTACTCCCTCCTGGGTAAGACATATCTAAGCATGAAAGCAAGATATATTTGTAAAACCTTTGGTGCCTAGAAAGTCCAGGAAGGGTAGGAGAGATTATTTGGGATGTTTGTTAGGAGAGCAGGCATTTAAATCATGTCTGTAATGGTAAGAGCAGAGAGGGACCACATTCTGGCCTACTAGCTAACCCAGCACAGCTCAACAGCAAACACCTACATAATTTTTCATTTTCTCCAGAAAAAGACAAAACTGCTTACTGGGTACAGTTCTTGGCATACACCTTTTTCCAGACAATGGTTGAGCACTCTCTGGAAATGTAGGAATTAACACAGGTCAAAGCTGTGAATGCAGTAGACTGACAGACAGCATGAGTGTGCCTTGTCTAGGAGTCTGTGTAGCCTTACTGGGTAAAACAGAACAAAAGGGAACCAGAATATTAAAAATATCAATATAGACTACAGACAAGTTTGAAATCAGCTGCAGGGTAAAGAAAATAAGGAAGGATACAGTGTGAGAAGCATTAATCTGAAAAACAGATCTCAGGAACAGGTATTCCTGCACTCTTATATATCATGCACTCTTTAGAAATATGGACAATTCAAAAGTCATTTTGAGACAAAGCTGAGGACTTGTGAATCAGAGCAGGAAGATGATGTGTATGAACAGAGATTGGATACACAAAAATCTTCATAGAAGCCCACGATTGCATTATTTAGTTCTGCTCCTGAATAAACATTTTCTATCTTGCTTCAGTAGACACATGGTTTTGCTCATTTTCTTGTTACCATGTATACTAGATTGTTCAATATACTTCCTAAAACTGATTTACACTTTCAAATATGAGTCATAAACCAACTTGCTTCTATTAGATCTATTTTATGAAGAGAACATGTCATACTAAACAGGTCTAAGTTCAGGAAAGAACCTCTTTGAATGTATAACTGTTACCACACCCAGCATTCCTGTCTCCAAGCAATTGACTATGATTACTAATTAAAAGTAGAAAAACTATTGCTTTATTTCACCTAACCTTGAATCCTAAATGCAGTTTTGGTTACAACAACATAAAATATAAAGTTATTATATAGCATCCAAAGGAGGGCAACAAAGATGGTGAAGGGCCTTGAGGAGAAGCTGTATGAGAATAGCTGACTTGTTCTCATTGTTCTGTTCAGCCTGGAGGAGACAGGGGGGACCTCATTGCAGTCACAACTTCCTTGTAAAGGGAAGAGGAGGGGCAGGCATTGATCTCTTCTCTGTGGTAACCAGTGACAGGAGCCATGGAAATGGCCAGAAGCTGTGTCAGAGGAGGTTTAGGTAGGAAAAGGTTTGTCACCCAGAGGATCGGTGAGAACTGCAACAGACTCCCCAGGGAAGTGGTCACAGCGCCAAGCTCACAGAGTTGAGGAAGTGTGTGGACAATGCACATGGTGTGACTTTTGGAGATGGTTCTGAGCAGGGCCAAGAGTTGAACTCAGTGATTCTTTATCTTTTCCAACTCAGTATATTCTGTGATTTTGTGATTTTTTTTTTTTTGTAAATGTCAGTAAAGCAACTGAAATATGGTGGGTGATGTAAATGACAGTAGGAAAAAGACTTTCAGATTAAAAGTTTATTTAAGAACAAAAGATACACACATCTCCTTTTATTCCTTCTCATTAATCATTTACTGTGGATAAAAAACCTTTCTAAGTAATTAAAACTGAATTTTAATGAAAAAAGTGTTCTCCAGAATGCAGTAGGTAAAAACTGCTATAAAGAGATAATCACAAACCATAGATTAGTAATAAAGGCTTCATTGTATCACCTAGCAACTTAACACTTGCCACTGTTGCAAACTATCTAAAATAAAAGTTTGGTGATTCTGGGGCTGCTACATTGATATTAATACAATTTAGGCTGCTATTGACATTCATGAAATTATAACCAGTGAGACGAAACATACTGAGATCAAACCAAATTCTCATCTAGGCTGGTCATTTCAGGTGTTGGTTTTTTAGCTTCCTCGGCTTAAAAATTTCATCTATAGTTTTATTTTTATTATATCATTCCTTGAAAGAACGGAAATGATGAGATGACTATATTGGTTTTCAGTCTATGTTTAATGAAAGGTAGTTACTAGGACTTTCAGATAATGAAAAATACAAAAAAGGATTTTTTTTTTGTTATGTAACAACCTAGAGAGCAAGTATCTGGCAGTAAACAATGTACTCCAAAACAGTTAAGTGGAAAATAAAATGAGGAACAAGGAAATCTCTCTGTACTTAGTCACACAGGTTTTTTATCATCTTTGTAGCCTGTTGTCCAACCAAATTTTACATGAAACGTTTCTGTGTCCAAAAGAGTAATACTAAAGACATACACCATTCTTTGGAAGACAAAAGGTAGTAAAAATCAAAATCAGCACATGTATTTTACTTTTCTGTTTAAATGGTGACAATAATTGTAATAATCACAAGTTCTGCAGCATCCAATGAGAGCATCTTTAAAGTGTTCCTTTTAGTACCCAAATGCAGACATAGGTTTTCACTGTGTCACATTTATCCCCTAGTCTACAGCTGCTGGTGTTTAGGTACCCTAATGTGTGTTTTAAGGCTGTGGACTGGATAAGGTTTTATTTTAAGGGAAGCAGCACCATCTATTGCAACCTGTTAGCTTAGCTCTAGATGATATAAAGACAGACTTGGCCTGAGCCCAGCTTTCAACTCTTCCTTGCAGGCACTTTTATAAATTTGTCCTTGTCAAGCTTCAAATGAGATTACGATCTCACTTGGTGAGATATGGTGGCACAGGGACAGGGCTGTGTTCCATGCATGCACATGTCCTAATAAAAAGTCACATCTAAGAGACATAACTGTTTACAAACCAAGATAATATAATAGTATAAGCCTAGTCCCGAATAACTGTTGCTTTTAAAAGACTTCGCTGGAGTTTGCATTTCTGAAGTGGGAGGACAGTCAAAAGTTAAGAGTATATTTTACCCAGGTAATATTCTCTCAAAATTTTCTTCCAAAAGCAGCCTTAATGTAGGTGTGCAGTACAGTATGTTCTTCTAATAATGACAGTGCTATTGTCATCCATCTATATTTCTGGTTCTTTTCTTTTTTCCAGACTGTCTACAAAGCCTGGCTCTGTTCCCAGTATTTTGAAGTCACACAGTTTCACTGCAGCAACAGAATTCCTTGCAAGCAATACTGTTTGGAGGTTCAAACGAGGTGTCCCTTTATATTACCAGACAATGATGATGTCATCTATGGAGGACTATCAAGTTTCATCTGTACAGGTATAGTACAGAAAAACCAATTTCACTTGTTTTCATAAGTTTAATGTCATGGATTTAACTCTAACTCTGAGAGCCTGAAGGTATTCCACATCGGAAAGATTTCTTGGAGGTGCTATGATTTGAGCTTAGATCTAGTAATGCACAGTTATGATACAGCCTGCCAGTCATCAGCTTTACAAAACAAAATTTCTAGAAAAAAAATTATTCTGGTTATTTTTTACACTTCATTATTTGGTGGAGGATTTATTTTACTTCATGTCATGTAATACTCAGAATAAAGAGGCTTCATGTCATGCAATATTCAGGAAAAAAAAAGAAAAGGTGGGTCCAATTTTTAGTATATTTACCTTTGTTTGCCTGCATCCTTATGCCAGATGAATCAAGAATCTGAAGCACAGCATTCAAAATTGTGCAACAGCTCTCAAAAGATGTTTAAGAAAATATCTTTCTCTAGTAAAGACATTTAAGAATCAATTGTTCACCTGTGAAAAACTTTGTTTGATTTTTATTTGTTTCCTATTGAATCTGGTTACATTTTATGAATAATTTTTAATTTTAGAAAGTATTGTTAATGTATATCTCAGGTATCACAGATACATTTTCAGGAATAGATGGGAGTCATCCACACAAAATTTCAGCTTATACCAATGTTATCTTCAGACTTACAGTGCCTAGACCATCATCGGAGAATCCTGAAGATATTCAGGCAACTTATTCCCAGTAAATTGATAAAAAAGAGTTTCAACATTTAGGTCATTTGACACACTCATCCAAATATCAGAAATTAAACTCTCTTCACCTCTAAATTAGGGCTCCACTAGAAATCTTGATAGTAAAGTTACCTAAGGTAAGCTACTTGAAAGCAGAGTCAATTATAAAAATCCATAAATGCTGTATACCATCTTAGATGCAGGCATAAGGATCATGCCAAGTCACTTCACTTTATACCCTGTGTTTAGATTTAAGGTGATTCTGGTAGCAAGGCATTTATTGGATTTTTTTCTTGGAAATTAAACCTATTGCACACAATCAAGCAATATCCATCCATACACAAAAGAAAATATAACAAAAAATATGCTGAGTTACAATTTTGAATCATCAATAAAGTGCTTAGCTCTTCAATGTATTTTTTTTAATTAATAGCTTTCCAATATGCATATGCAGTAAGCAAATGAGCATTATTTTCTAGTTTAAGGTAGTATAGTAAAAATGAGAGACTTAGGAAAAGTTTTATTTACCACAAGTACACAATCTATATGTACGTTCACGTATATGCATGCATACACACACACATACACAATGGCAAGAAATCAAACCAACAGCAAAGAAAATAATCTTGGCATGTACTTCAGAAAATCTGTTAGCAAATACATATCCATCTCTTAATTTTCCTAATATAATTTATAATCCAAATTCCTTCCTAAAACACACAAAATAGATGATTTTGAAAAGACTGCTGACATCTCTGTCTGGGATGAAAAAGCAGCTTTAGGGGAGGATTAAACTCATTTTGTTGCAGGTATTTTTAATGTGGGTATCTACAAATAAGCTCTGTGACTAAGCTCTCCCTAGACTCATTGGTGTAGTCAGTAGAGCTGAGAGCCATTTAACTCACCCTGAGTTGGCACCTGCACCTGACAAGAGGACTTTCTGACATCGCTGGCTGTACTCTATTTGCTGTAGCTGCTGTTAGACACCAGAGTCTTACTGCAGACACTTAAAATCAGGGTGACCTAAATCTCATCTCAGCTGTCCACTAACAAATATTTGATTGAACTTTTTTGTCCTCTCAAGCCCAAACCCAGCAGCGGCAGAGTGGAGCTTGTATTCACAGACACATGGGAGTCAGTATGCTGACCCTAGAGGGTTGTGTGCAAGGGAAGATGTTGAGGACAGGTATGAGGCAGCAATTCAAACTCTGTCTGGAATACAGACCCATTTTCACCCTTATTAAGCAGCAGCTCACTGTAAGAGTGCTTCCTGCCACAAAACAATGAGAAATTATACTATAATCTGCTGCAGGAATGAAGAATTATACCTCTCTGCAGCATAATGAAAACAGATTTATTTCATTCAAATACAGTAAGCTCAACAGCAGACAAAACACTCTACCCCAGCATAGCTTTTGATAGATAACTTGAAATCCTTTTGAAGAAAAAACAGCTGAAAGAAGGTCACCCATGTCTTGACAGACATCTCCTACTGCACTTTTTGTATTTCTGTCTGGCATAAACCTTCTGAGATTGCTAGTTATTGATCTGTCTCTTCATTAGAAAAACACGAAAGAGTAAGGAAAAAAGGTTGTCTTATTTAATATTTAGATGTCAAGTAACAAAATAAAGTGTACAGGGATAGCTGATTTTATTTGGTGTTGACTACAGCCCAGAGCTTAGGATGAACACAAAAACATTACCTGTAATTTTCCAATAGCAGACAGGTAGAGGTTTGTGTGGCTCCATACTCCACGCTGGGCGGTGCCCTGGGAGTAGGAGCTGTCACCTCCCATTTCAATACTGTCCTGCCACAGCAGTAAGTTAGAGCACAGAGATCTGCTGGAGATTAGGACATGGCAACACTGGTGGACAACAGGGAACCCACAAATTATTATTTTTTTTTCTTTCTGGCCAGGATTTTTGTGGTGTTAGGGTCTGAAAAAAAAAAAACCATGGAGGCTGTAAAGTGATATAATAACAAGGACTTTACTCTTCCTTAGAAGGTCCTCATGATGAGAAAACAGCATAGAACTGGCTATTTTTCCCCAATAAATACTTCAGTCATAGTTATATTTGTAATTAAATTAAAAAGAAAATAAATTGTGGTTTATAATATGGATTAATAACAAGTTATTGGAAATTGCTAAAGACTTCATATTGTAAGTAACAAGTATTCTAGCCTGAGGATGCCTAACTTGATCACCTCTAAAGAAAGCTTATAACAGGAAAAGGAGAAAGCATACTACCCTCATTTTGTATCACCAGAACTTGTCTTTTGTATAAATGCCTATGAGGGTGTGGAACAACTGCAGTGCAAAAGAAAGTACTCAAGAGATTAATCAAAACAATCAGAATCACTGTGTGGTTCTGATTATGGAAATATGCAGTAAGGTAGAAAGAATTTAGCCTTCTTGCCGAATTTCTTCCAGGACATAGAAGGAAAAAAGTTGATCCTTCCATCAGGTGCTGTGCTGTAACCTGCTGGTTTTCAGATTCATTAAAACTGAGTGATTACTTTCAGTTTAGACCTTTGGAGTTCATGTCCATATGACTAAAGTTTCCAGTGGTTTTATCCAATATTATTTTTTTTAACGGCTCAGCTGTCTAAAACTGCCCATGCAAACCAGAATCTCATTTGAGGGAGATAACAATAGTTTTCAGGTGTACATACACATGCATGGAAAATTACAGTGAATTAGTCCCACGCGAAGTTTCAGGTCGAGGTTTTTAACTGTAACTTCTAAGAAAACAGTGTTCATACCAGCAGGATTGTTTTCAATTGTAAATGTAGTCATCTCTTCCTTAACTAAATGGGCTACAGCACCATACTACCCTACGCCAGCCATTAATACACATTTGGTCTACAAAATTACACTAGAGCTAGAGTGAGGAAAAACCCCTTCAGAGGCATTTAGGGTTGACATGACATAGATACTCAGTATCAGCTGCTTCATTGTACAGGTCTTCTCATATTCCCAAAATTACTTGTTAGTACAGCCTGTTCTGACTGTTTGGAGAAACTGCTGTCCATGTGCCAAGTCTGGACCAGTTTAGAGTGCAGACTTAGGGCTAATTGTGTCCTCAGGGCTTTCTTTGAAATGACCATGACTTATGGTCCCTTTGTGCCCTGCAGCATAATGGGGCCATCACCCAGCATCAAGTCTCGGACCAGAAATCCCAGCCACATACTCACACCCTTTATCTGTACAATAGATGTCATGGCATTTAATGGAGAAGGAGAGTTCCTCTTCAAAGGAAAGGAAGAGAATGTAGTGAGCAGCAATAAGGCAGAGATGTGTTGCATTAAACTTCTTCCAAAAGTAGTGTGACACTCTTTAATACTTCCTAAGAGCAGTGCCATCAGAACGAGTCTTCTGCCATCAAGAGGAGGATCAAATTTGTCTATTCTCTTGTGTTAAACAGATTTATACTTTTGAATCGGAAGGACAGAGTAAATGGAGAGAAGAGATAAGTAGACAGGTGATTCAGGTGCTTTAAATCACTAATGTCTTTCAGTTCATATTAATTTAGACTCCTAATTTTATGTGTTCTGATTAACATCTGAGTTTTTTGGAACACAGTGTGAATCAATTTTTGGCAAATAGCAGTAACATATGTTTATGTGATCCATGCAAAGTAACACTTCCATGGAAACTTCACCTCCTTTAGAGTAAAGAATTCACTGGAAATAACACTGTCAGTCATGCTTCATAGCACACAACAATGTTTCTAGAGACATAGTAAGAATTATTACAGAGGATTCTCATCAATCTGTAGAAGTTTGATGACTAGCAAAGCTCAGGAAAAGTATTAGGAGAAATTCTGTAAACTGCAGCTTCCTCTCATGGGGCAGATGTGTGACTGGGTTTCACCAACAGGTTTAGCTATAGTGTGGCTCTTTCAAAACAGATGCCCTGATTTCAGTGCAATTTGAAAAGCAAATTCCTTGAGAAAATGGGATATATAGAAATGAATACAATCTATCTATTTTGTAGAACAATTCAAGAAGAGAAAATCCCTCTGAATTCAATCTGCTTTATGTTGTTCTTGGCAAATTCATAAAACCCATATATTTGATCCAAATTCTTCCTCTAAAAATATCTTATAATAATGTGCCATTTGCCTCCTGTCTGCACCTCTTAATAGGTCCTAAAATATCAAAATATTAAGCTAACGCTGACAGCAGAACAAATTCCTTTTATGTTTGATAAGAATGTTTTAAATCATTACTAGCCATGGACCTGCTTACAGGGAAAATTTGACATGGTTTTTGCAGCAAAATCTGTCAACTAAATAGCTCCAGTTTTTGAGTCTAGTGTTGTTCTAGTCTTAAGTATTGGGACTTTCCCATGAATGAAGTCCCATATCATAACAGGTTTATTAGCTGTAAATATTCTTCTATAATAATTCTCCTCCTATAATAAAATTTGCTTATTGATATCCCTAAACTTTCTATGGTGACATAGTACTTAGATATGTATAATCCTTTCCTATCATATCACAGTAGTGTATACTTTTGGTCAAATATTCTATATAGAAGCAAAACTGGAGGGGGGCTGGAGAAAAACAAATGCTTTCTAGAAGCAAGATTTCCTGTATCTCAAAAGTGTAGAGGTAAAAATCTTCATTGAATAGTTTTTAGAGTCAGCTATTTACTCATCTGTCTGACTTGCACCAGCTCAGTTTTAGAGGGGTAATACTGATTTACACCAGCAGCAGAAAATTAGCCCTATGTATAATTTAGGCAAGAAATACATATATAATGAAGAAACATTATGAATTCTTATTGGATGTGGACACATACACATAAGAAAATGTCCATGGGTCAACTATCTGAAATAATAACCAACATATAGTGATAAAAATATCTTAAAACACAACACAGATATGCAACCAGATTTCCTCCAACAATTGGAATTGAGTAATAGAAGTTAGCCTTTTCAAAAGAGCTGTCTTATTCAGCAGTTTAAGAATAATCTGTTTGAATAAAGAATAATTTATTTATCTTCAATAGTCTTCTACATATAATTTTGTTTCAATTTTTAAATGTGAAAGGTATAAAAAACATGTCTAATCATCATAATGTGTCACAGACACAGCAATTTAGAAATTGAGAAGACCATCTGGCTAAGATCAAAAAGTTCTGGCTTCCAGATCAGTTGTACAAAAGCAGTGAAATCTAGTCATATAATATCCAATGTGCTCTCTTGACTTCCGTAGCTGGAAAATGTTCATACTGAAATCTCAGAAATAGTTCCTCAGAAACAGAAATGCCATGCAGAGTGCTGGCATTCACTGATACAATGATGTCAATGCTGGATGGATCACTCTTGGCAGACACTATTTACTTTGGGCTTCACAATAAAATAGAGCATTCAAAACTTCTGGTATACTACATCAACTTATCTTGTTTCAAGGTCTTTTCTCAAAGCACAAGAAGCTTCATACACCGCTCAAAAATAATCAGAAATCTATGTGAAAAATGAACACAGGTTAGGGTTCTACAGAAAGCAAAAGAGGAAAAAGCATAACACATCATAAGATCTGTTTTGTTTCTGTGGCTTCCCAAATACTTATCCAGCAATGACAACACATATATCAACCAGACCAGTTTCCCATAATGCAGAATATTATGGCTCCATAGCTCTTTTTCTACAAATAAATCAAGAATCCAAGGCAGACCACCTGCTGCAGATTCAAATTCAGCCACAATTGTCACACATCCTGACAGTGCTGAGAAAAGTCATAGGAATGCAACCACTGCTTTTACAGGCTTCTTCCTGCAACTGCTCAGGCAGAAACCGCAGCAGTCTCTGAGTTAGATGGTGTTCTAGCTGATCAGCAGACCATGCATGCATCAACAGTCTTTGTGATTTCAATTTTTGTGTAAGAACTCTTTTTTGGCTTTGCTACTTTTCCCCCAAGGCACATTCTATAAAGTGAATATGATATTCATGCTGTCAGTCCTTTTTCTTTCAGTCTGATTCAGCTGAGCAGGACATACAGGATTTCTCATTTCATGTCTCCATTAACAATTTCAGTGGAACCAGTAGCCTTAATACTTGCATCAGCATTAGTAACACTCAGTCCCTACAGTTGTAACTTCTGTGCTGATCACCAAAATATTATCTTCATGTGGAAAAAACCTATCTGATTACAAAGAAAAGAGAGAGCTTTTTCATGACCTTTGTGAGTGATACTGTACCTGTCTGGACAATGGTTTGAAATCAAAAAGTTTCTTGGCAAATTCAATATCCTTGATTATAATAAAGGTCCAAGTACTTCCATATGGACTAAGATTTCTATTGATGAAATATGACTGAGTGCTGGGAAAAGTTGGGAAATGGAGACACAGAACTGAGAATTTTAAGTGAAAAGCAATGTACATGTCAAGCCAGTAACAGCTGACTGATTAGCCTCAGAAATACAGTTACCAAACATCCAATTAATATAAAATAATTTTGTCTACAAACTGAACTATTAAGACAAGAGAGGAAGGGGGAAGCCTTCATAGTTTGGTGGGTACAAATATTGTTTTTATTTCTTATACCCATTTATTTAATATTTAAACAAAAATACCAGTCAAACAAAAGGGAGAAAAGCAAATGCACAGGCAGTATAAGCAAGGAGAGGTAACCTTGATAAATCATAGAGATGAAATCAGGTTATGTAGGGATGGGTCAAAGAAGGTCAAAAGGAAACTGGAGCTGAATTTGTAAAGGCATGCAAAGAATAAAAAATATACATACACTATACATATGCTAACAAGGAAAGGAAGACGAAAGAAGATGTATACCTATAAACAATGTTGGAAAACTAATAACAATGGATGAGGAGGAAGATTGTGGTGCTCAACAACAGTTTTGCCTCAATCTTGAATGGCAACCTCTCTTCCTATATCTTTTAACTGGACAGACAGCAGGATGTGGACTGGAGCTAAAGCCTCTCCCACTGTAAGTAAAGATCAGGTTCACGATCTCCTGAAGAACATGAATGTACAAAAGTCTACGAGACTCAGTGAGTTACATCCCCAGAGATCCAAGGGAATTGGCTGATGTAGTTGCCAAGACACACTCTATGATATTTGAAAAGTCATGGCAATCAAGTCAAGTCCCAGGTGACTGGAAAAAGGACAACATTGAACCCACCTTTTAAAAGGTTAAGAGTTGATAGGTCAAGGAAGAGGCTGGGAGCTGCAAACCTGTCAGACTCACCTCTGTGGCTGGGAAGATCACGGAATATATCCTGTGTTAGAAGCTGTGCTAAAGCACATGGAGAATAGGGATGTGGTTTGAGACAGTCAACATGACTCCAACAAGGGCCAGTCCTGCCTGACAAACCAAGTGGTCTTCTACAATGAAGTGTTATTTAATATCTTTCTCAATGAAGAGATCAAGTTCCCCCTTAGTAAATTTGCAGATGATACCAAGATAAGTGGAGTGGTTGACACATATGGGCTCCAGAAGAAGTGGGCCCATGGGAATCCCATGAGGTTTAACAAGACCAAGTACAAGGTGCTTGGGTCAAGGCAACCCATGATGTAAAAACTGGCTGGGGATGAACAGATCAAGAGCAGCCCTGCCCAGAAGGACTTAGGGGTTCTGGAGGATGAGAGGCTGGACATGATCCAGCAATGTGCACTCACAGCTCAGAAAGCCAAATGTGCATCAAAAGCAGCATGGCCAGCAGGGCAAAGGAAGTGACACTGTAGTGTAAATTCAGGTGAACCCAATGGGAAGAAAAGATGTCTGACTCAATTCAGAAGTCTGAATGATTTCCTTATTAAAACTATGCTAAAATACATTAATATACTATATAAAAGGAGAATTCTAAAACTACATACTACTTTCTCTGACTCTAACTCCCACAACTTGTGACCCTGCTTGCGAGAGTCAGACACAGGTGGATCGGATTGGCCATCAGGCTCAAAAAATCCTCACCAGAATCCAATCAAGCACTCACTCCAGGTAAACAATTCTTCAAACACATTCCACATATGAAAAACAAGGAGCAGAAATAGAAATTGTTTTCTCTTTCATTTCTCTCTGTGCACCTCTATGAAAAATCCTGAGAGGGAGAGAAATGTTCTTGCCTCAACACTGCCCCTCTATTTCGCTCTAATGAGATCTCACCTAGAATACTGTATTCACATCTGGGGTCCTCAGCACAAAAAGGACATCAACCAGTTGGAACAAGTCCAGAGGAGGGACACCAAGATGATCAAAGGAATGGAGCACTTTTCCTGTGAGGAAAGACTAAGAGAACTGTGATTTTTCACCCTGGAAAAGAAAAGGCTTTGGCTGCCCTAGTTGTGGCCTTCCAGTATTTGAAGTGAGCCTGCAAGAAAGGTGGAGAAAGACTTTTTTTACATACTGAGTGGTGATAGGATAAGGGGAATGGTTTCAAACTGAAAGAGCAAGTTTAGATTAAATATTAGGAAGGAGTTTTTGAGAAGAAATTCTTTACTGTGAGGGTGGTGAGGAACTGGAACAGGTTGCCCAGCAAAGCCATGGACTCCACATCCCTGGAAGGGTTCAAGGCCAAGTTGGTTGTGGCTTTGAGCAACCTGGTCTAGGGGAAGGTGTCCCTGCACATAGCAGGGAGGTTGAAACTAGATGATCTTTAAGGTCCCATCCAACTCAAGCCATTCTATGATTCTATGACTATTTTGATAAAAGAACAAACTGGTTTTATTCTCCTTGATTTTCCAAGGAGATGTAGCCAGCTTACCTGGATTTCTAGATAAATCACACATTTGTAAACCTCTGACTTAATAGATGGACTAGTTAGATACAAGGGACAAAAGCTTATATTTATGGCTACAAACAAGTATGTGGTGAAGAGCATGTGTTCAGTACAAAAAAGTCTTACTGAATTTATCTTAATCTTCTACACTGTCATATGAATAGTGGCTCTGTAGTTAATTGTTTATTTAATATGTAACTGCAAATTCAAAACTTAAATTCAATTGTTGAATTGAAATAAAGAAGAAATGTGATTTTACATTAAGGAAAAAGTTCAATTTATCTTTGAATGTAGAGTTGTCATTAATTTATTTATAATTCAGTAAGTGCATATGAACTATTTAAATACCTTTTGATTGCTCACTTATATACATAGCTTTGATTTCAAAGAACACCTGGGTTTTCCAGTAACAAGAAAAGGAGAAAATATAGTTTAAAAAGTAAACAAGCCTCAGTGGGATCAAAGCATTAACTGTCCTCTGTGTCTCTTCAATTACTACTAATCGTTTGAGATGCTGCAGTTCACAGAACAAATCATAATTCCCTGCTCTGGGAGGCATTGCCTGTATGTTGCAATGTTTTAAAACAGGTCTCAGAAAATAAGACTGTTTTATTACACCTTCAGTGAACAATTGTCCAGAAGTCCCAAAATGCAATAGAATTTCTTAAATAAAAATATGATTCTTTCAGCTATGATACAGAGTGAGAATAATTTTCAACTTTTGGAGTGCTGCATTAAGTCTGTGACTGCAGAAGTGGAAAACTTGGTCAGGATTAACATAGGATAAACTCTGAATTTACAGAACATGAAACAAATTGCTTTCATTGCTGTATCTTTAAAAATTTGGTTAAATCCAGAAACAAATACAACTTTGTTTGGACTCAGATACAGCATAGCAGAAAATTGTGTCAGCTATGTAAAAATGTGTCAACCTGGGCATCTTAACATACCTAACGCATTTTTTGTTTATGGAAGTAGGAACCAAAGCATTCAGGTTTATCATGTCATAAGGTGTACTGCTTTTCTTTACAGATTATTCATAAAGTGCAAGCAATCTGATGCCTGGACCTCAGAATGTTACACCTAAATTGATGTTCCAGAGTAATATTATTGTTGTGATATTTTGGAGAAAATGTAATTCTTGTTCCAAAAAATAAAGCTGCTTTCAAAATCACTATCCTAATATTTCATCACAGATAAATTTTTTTTTCCTAGAAAAACCTAGTTCTACCACAGAGTATATTATTTACTGTAGAATTTAATCGAAGATCAGTTTAAAAGGAGAAAAGGTGTTTGTCCATTATGTTAGCTTTGAACACTAGTTAAATAGCCAAATTTGCTTATTTTAAGTTACCAGAGGAAAAGGTATGTGAGAAGCAAACAGAACACTCTGGTTATGTTAATCTTCTATATAGTAATGCAGAGGACACTGACAATTTCCAAAAAGATACAGTTCCTCTTACTGTTCAAAAAGTCATAAACAGATCATTTGAACTCAGTAAAGTTCAAAGGTAAAAATGCCCTATCTGTATAAACACAAGCATCAAAAGATCCAATCATTGTGTGGAAAGGACAGATTGTTTTCACCTCTGGGATGTGTTGAAGGCAATATCCAGCTGGAAGAACTCAGATGAAGTAGGATAAACAAACAGGCTCTGAACAGCTCTGTTTGGAAGCTGTTCCTGTGATGCAGTTTAATTTACATAGGTTTGAAAATCAAAATAGCCAATATCATCAGTACATCATTATTTGTTATTTAATACCTGTCTTTATGTGCTCACATACTGAAAGAAGAATTTCAAAGTCCAAATTTTGTGGAAACATCCTCGTTGATTAGTTGTTACTTCATCATTTGTTGTTTCTTCCCAAAAAGGAAGAACTCAAACATCCTTATCATTCAAATATCAATTGCTTTTTAATGTTGCTTCTTTACACAATCATGCTCAGTGTCATACTTCTGCTGAATGATCTTTTGATGCTGCTTCTGTTCAACATCTCTAGTTAGGCAGAATGACAGAACTTCTGAGGGCCTCAGTCTCACCCAAAGATATGGATTCAACGGCTTAGACCAAATGTCAACTGTTCCTTCAAGCTACTATTTCTGCCAATCCTTGTGCATGGTATTTATTTTTCTTTTGTGTTTACCCTACAGGGCTCTATGAAAACTATCCAACCAATGCAGAACCAGAATGCTGTGATGTCAGATGGGGACTATTATCAGATCATCAACCCAAAGGGACTATAAAAACAAGCGGCTCAACAATGTGTCACAGGACATCACTCACAGTTTCATCAGCATCAAGACTGTGTAACAGCAGACTTAAACTGTGTGTTCTTGTATTAATTCTCTTACATACAGTACTTACAGTCTCAGCAGCACAGAACTCAACAGGACTGGGCTTTGGAAGCATAACAACTTTGGAAGATAATTCAACCAATGAAGAATAAAAGAAAGGATTCATCTTACATGATAGAAACACAACAGGCCCAAATTACTACAGTCAAAAATAGCAAGGACTGAGTGCTTTTCCCTCAGTGCTCTTCTTGAATGACCTTTTGGGTAAAATGAAAAGAATGGGCCTCTACCCAAACAAGGACACACAAACACAGCTTTTTATTGACTAAAAGGCTGTTTGGTGACTTAACTTTCTCACACCATTTTATACACTGTGTTTTAATGTTTGGAGTTTCTTTTTTTTGTTTGTTTGTTTGTTTTTTTGCACTTGTTAATACAGGATTTTATTTTTGGGACAGTTTCTCAAAGCTAAATTAAGTCTTTTCTCTGTCGATATATTTCTAGTCATTGTGTGTGTTCATCTGATAGTTCTGTCTTTTATGTCCTGTCAGTTTCTATTAGAGGAATGACTGCTATGGTTTCATGACATAGCAAAAAAAAAAAAAAAAAGAAAAAAAAAAAAAAACAGGAAAAAAAAAGAAAAAAAAACAGGAAAAAACAAACAAACAAAAAAACCAAAAAAGCCCACAAAAAAACCCCAATGAAAACCCACAAAAATAACAACAAAACAAAATTTAACCAAAAAAGAGAAAATAATAAGAAAAATAAAAGAAAAAATATAAAGCAACCACAAGAAGAACCCCAAACAAACCTTACTGTCCTCTTATCCATGGGAACCATTCATCTCCTTTCCCTTTCCCATCTACCGTCACAGACAACACACATTTGGTTCTGTCTGTGTAATCACAATGAATGGGTACACAATTCCAGTGTGCCTCTGCCACTGTTGCACAAAACAGTTGACTGAGCAAACCCAAAAGGAGCATGAAGGGGGTTCCTTTTAGCTGAACAAACAAGTGCTCTCCTTACAAGGTGGGATCGGACAGTTAAAAAGTATAAAGAAATATATAACAAACTGTTGCTCTAATACCCGTTTTGAAGAAGTCCAGTCCTTTCTCACTGGTCAGTTGAACAGGAGCAGCCTTTTCTAGATATGTTAAGTAAAACCAGTTAAGCTCAGCAAGTTGAATTGTTGGGAAGCCTTCATATTGGAGGTGAAGGATTGACATTCATTGTGAATCATATTTTGAGTTCTCCTGCTGTCACACAACCAGCAGCTTTCCATACCAAATGGGAGCCAAGAACTTCCAAAATTCAACTTAATTTTTTTGCAACTAAATTACACTAGAAGTCTTTTAACATCTACAATACAAATTATCTCCTTGGTTTGATTCCATTGTTTTTCTATTACCTACATATTGTTGAAAGTAACTAGTTTATTAAGGATGCACAAGAATGTGTTAGCACAGATAAAGAAACTATTTTTTTTTTAATATATAGGACAACCGTTTTCATAAATGTGCAATAAAAACAGTAAATATATACTAGGATATGAGTAGTCAAGAGAAAAGATTGTAATATGCTGGTTTTTCATTGTTTGGGGTGGTTTTGAATTTGTTTACTTTAATTTTTTGTGGGAACATTTCACCTGCTGAGTGTATGAGAATTTGCTTTTTAAAAAGGCTTTTTAGAGTTTACAGTAGAATCAATGGAAGGAAAAGTTAATAAGGGCTGTTTTTAAAAACTTTACATTCCTTCCTATTCTCTAACTACACTTGGGAAGTGCACTTTAGAGATGTTTGCTGTGTAGCTGGGAAATGAAGGAAAACTATAGAAAATGTTCTCTTAGGAAATAAAATATAGTTACTTACTTTCTAGCTATGAAATACCCCTTGATAAATATTAATGTTGTAAGAACATTTAATCACTGGTGCATAATGCGTTTTTGTATACAATTTATGGTCTGTTAAATTCTGGAGAAAAACAAAAAGAAGATAACCATGCTGCTTAAGCGGTTCAAGATGCAAATGTTAAGCTGCGAAGCTCAAATATTTTGCAAGAGTATTTGTTTTGATAGTGTTTTGCTACAACCTGGACTGAGGAGCCTAAAATGATCTGTGCAAATACGACAACAAAAAGCACCAGCTAATGCAAAATTCTTCAGCACTGGTTTGTTTCTATAATTCCTCCCTTCCCTTCCTTGCACATGCTATATTTTGTTCAATAAAACATGGTGCTTTTTTATTTATTTTCTTTTCTTTTAGAGGCACATGTATTAATTACAGTGGATTGATGCAAGATTGGGGGAAAATGTAGAAATGCAAAAGAAAAAGCCTTAACTAATGGTAGAATGTAGACTTTTGAAGGACAAAAATGTTACTGAAAAGTGATGGAGCAATAACTGGGCAGTGCTCTGGTACTGTACAACAGCTGATAAGTCACACTACTGAGAAAGCTCTTACTAGGTGAGCTCTTGTTCAACTGACCTCTTAATTCTAGTAAGTGTACATGGTCAGTAAACAGTTTGTTATAACCTTTATCTACCTCTGCTGTGCAAAGGCCATCCAACATCCATTTTTGTGATGTTCCTCATGGTTTTTTGTTCACACCATTACTCACTGTCATCTATTTTTACACAGTACCAATACAGTACCTAGTCTGATTCATCTTGATTAAATCGGCATCTGAAGAAGAGTTTTTATTATTTCTCTTTTGCTTCATGGTGAATTAATGTAGAGATCTATCTTTAAGGTATTTTATTTCTTCATTTTTACTCTTCTTCACTATTCATCCCTCATTTTTCTATAAAAATGTTTTCAAGTGGTGTCAGTGAAAAATTACTCCTCCACTGCTTGGCTACACTCAGTCATGTGTCATACAATATGAGAGAGACAGGAGGAAAAACAGTGACAACAACATCACATACATAATGTAGCCTAATTAAACTTGGGGAAAATGAAGCAGAAAATAATTATAGACTTTCAATTCCAAATACAAGATGTAATAAATTCATCCCCCTCTCCCTACCTGGAGTTAGTGCCTGCAGTTCAGTGGTCTGTGAATTTTCTCTGTCATCTTTTTGAGGTCTATTTCTTTAATTTCTGAAACCAAGAGTCATGTTGCAGTGGAATACTGCTGGGATATCTGTTGCCATTTTCACTCTAGCAGTGTGGTAAGCAGCTTCTCTTGGTGGCACCTGGGACATCAGGAGTAGACAAAGACTCTTCTATGAAGTTAAGCAACATGTAATCATGTATGATGCAGAATTCCATCCCATCCATTCTTCATTCGTAATAGTTTTCCTGGCACAAACTTAAGCATGCTTGATATTGTGCACATATTACTTTTTTTCAGAATAAATTTGCATCTTGCCACTGCTATAACTGCCATCTTGTTCCATTTCTCCTTGTACTGTATGGCTAATACATACATGATAAAGAGCTGGCTTAACAAAGAAGTAACACTAAAATCTTTCTGCAAATGACTGATGAGAAGAAAAAGAAAAAAATATTTATTTTATGATCATATGGAATCAATTAATTTCCCATGTCTTTTATCGTCTTATTTTCTACAATAGGGAAAATGCAGATTTTGTGCAATATGTTAATACTGCTAAGCCAAATGTCATATAACATAACCAGAGCTATATGTTATTCCTTATTGCACTTGCATTCAGTAATACAGTATATTGTTGCTTTTCTTTCATTAAAGAGATAGTATCTTTTTTCTTTTTCCTTTTTTTTTATATAGCAGGTGAAGGCTGTCCTTCTGCCCACCATAATTTAAAGACAAAAAAAAACCAAAACCAAAATATTAGGATTAAGTTTTAGTTCTATAAATTATGAAACCAAGCCATCAGCTGCCAAAGATTCTGTGGAACAATAGTTACAAACAAAACAAAGATATTTCTTCTTGAGAGATAAAAATAATTTTAATCTGCATGCTTAAAGAAGAAAGAATAAAAAAATAAGAGGTGTACTTCAAACAGGAGAAATAGCAGGTGTCATCTGGTACACGTTGTGACTCTCAGCTTATATAGTTATACTCTTCTATTAAAGAGTGAGGGAGGAAGCATTGTCTTCTGCTCTCTCTGCATTTATGATAATGAATGTCCTTTTTGCAAGCTTTGCCTCTCTGCACAGAAGATACCTGCCTACCATGAGAGCTGAAGATAGCACATGCACACAAATTTACACAGTGAAACCTGTCTTGAGGGATTATTCAAAGCACAAGCAAAACTAATTTGTGGAGTAGACCTAGTTTTTAGGAAAATTCAAGATACATGTGAAGAGTCACCTAAACAAGGAGCCTGTGAAGGTGCCTGGTCCTTACTTCAGCTTTCACAATATGTCCCATCAGTGCCACAGCCCCATGATAAGCCCAGCCCAGGCAGGCTTCCAGCTGGGCTCAGAGTCATGTTGACTTCAGTGAGCCTTGGTACAGGTAAAGTCATGCACCCACAAAAAACTCATGGTAGCACATACTTCTCAATTTGCTATCCCATAATCTTTACTCAGGAATTGCTCATGGGCATAGTGCATAAATAGAAGATGTCTGGGTTCAGCCCTAGCCAAGTCTTGACAAGAGATTGGCAAAAGCATATTAATGGTGAATGGTCCTTTTTTATTATTATTGTCTACTCATATTAGTTTGGTGAAGGAGTGGTTTCAAAATTTAGCTATAACAAACTACAAACTACCAGAAACTTTGTCATTGTGGAGAAGAAATTAAATAGCTTTGTGAGGTAAAAAATAAACTGTCATCTTTCAGCAGCTGTCAGCAGTCTTTTAGAAAAGCTTGGGAAAATAATATGTCTAGTTCTGAGTATGATAATTCTCATTAAAGCTAGATGATTTTATGAGAAATAGGACTGGAGCACAAACTATCTCAACTGAGGGATATAATTTGCCAATATTTCCTACAGCAACCATGAGAAATTACATTGCTGAACACCTCTACGTGTCCAATACTTAACAGCAGTTTTTCAAATGTTAACAAGTTTGATGTCTCTGTGGAGGGAAAAGGAGGGAGAGAGAACTACTGTCATTCTGGGAAAAAACAAAAACAAAAACAAAAACAAAGGCTTGGCCAACTTGGAAAATACATCTGAGAAACAGCTACAATTCTTCAAAATACAATTGAGATTAAAAAAACAAAAGAAAGAAAAAAAGAAGGTGCATATGTAGGTGTAGAGCTATATAGAAATAGACCTATTTCAAAAAAAGAGAGACAAAAGTATATGTTCTCTACAATTAATAAAAATACAGCATACTGTAGAACAAAAATGCCAAAGGATAAGATCTTTAAAAAAAATAGAGCAAAATTGCTGTATTTATATTCCTTACTATGGAGTGTGCATTTTCAGGTAGAATTTCAGCTGTAGAAATAGATTTTAAAATTAAAAAGTAAATAATTTGGGTAAAAGGGACATGTTTGGTTATTCTTTCCACATACTGTCTCCTATGAGTTTAGTTATTTTTCTGAACTTCTCCTTGAAATCGTTGACTTGCACAGGAAGATCCCAGCACAGACCTCATCCCAGCAGTTCCAGTGGCTGTTGGTGACACAGGACACTTCAGTCATGGGTCCTAAAGGACACTCTGCACTCAAAGTGCTGCCTGTGCTTCAGCATTTCAGTCCAAACTCTAGGCTCTCCCTCTCTCCTCACACTGTGTTCATCTCTTGGATGCACATGAAGTGACCCCGTTTCCTCTTCTGAGGGGCATGTGCTTACACCTTCTGCATGGCCTGCTTACACCTCCAGCCTCAGTCACAGGGTCATTTCACAAGTCAGAGGAAACACTACTGTGCTTTAAATGCTCTATGTGCACGGAATGCCCCAAACAGCTGAAATAGGATAAACATAATAAGCATGCTTTGGAGCAACCCCTCTGAGCAAGCCATCTGCATACACCTCTAGACCCTTTTGCTATTTTCACACTGAGAACTATCTCAGCAGAAGGGGTTTATCAACCAGTCTTTGTCAAATCTCTCTGCAACAGTTAAGACACTCCTCCCAGCTGCCCCTGTGTATGATTTTGCCAGGATTTACTGTCCCTGGTAGGACAAGATAAAAGAAGATGTGATGTCCCACGCCAGTGGAAAATGAAGGACAGTTGAATGAAGATTAGAATTCCAGCTGGGACAATTGTAACAAAGACAAACAAACCTTTCCATGGAGTCTTTAGCAGTGGGGGAAATTGAAGACAGAAGAACAGACAAATGAGGAAGCAGAGGGATTTATTTTCATAGATCACTACACGTATTTGAATGTATTTTTAGTCAGGACAACACTGAGCATTGCAGCACCAAAATTTTATGTGTCATGTAAGTGGCAAATATACAACTCTGAATTAAGGTGGATGAAGCATAATGAAGCATAATACACAGTAGGAACTGGTGATACAAACCAAGAATCTCCCGAGGAAGGTACTACCTAAGCCATTGTTCTTCACAGAATGGGATAGCCCTGTACTCCTGCTCTCTTGGGCTCATTGTCAGAGCATCCAGGAAGTTCCTACATCTACCTGGAATTCACATTTCTGAAAGTTTTTTACTAGACAGGCTCCTCCACCGGCTTTTTTGCATGAAATGCAGTATAGGATTGAAGTGGCAACATGATACCATCTAGAATGCAGTGAATGAGTTTTCTGTGACTGCAGATCAGTCCTTCTCTAATCATCAGACTACTCTTATTGAATGAGAAAGAGAAATTAATTTTGTTTCTTTTCTAGTGTCTCTCCAGTGGACACAAATAAATGAACTAATAATTGGTCTAGTACCAATGTACTGTACAAATTCCGGTTACTACACACGTATAGGAGTGAGATGCTCGTTTCCTCTTCTGAGGAATGTTGATAGATTATCTGGTAGCATTATGTAATTTTGACAGCCTTCATTATAATTTCCACAGGGAATTCAAGTGTGCTCAGTTCTCCTTGTTTCATTTGATGATGAAGGGCACCTAGCACTTTACAAGACCAAGTTCCTATGCGGCAGTGGCATTTAACTATTGTAAGTTTTCTAGGCAAACTCTGAAAAAAGGCAGAGCAGCTATATAAGTTGGAAGATATCATACCTGTAATAAATAAGAAAAATAGTCACAAGTTGTTGATAGTTTTGTAGAAAACCAGTAAAAACAAGGGCAAAAGAAAAAAGAATTGTCTTTCTCCTTCACTCCCTCCACATTTCCCTTTCTCTGACAGTGTCGCTCAGTCTGAACTAGGACATAATTTTGCATTGGTAGCCCTCTGAAAAATTAAGTAATTTGAGAAGAGGTAAAATTCTCCTATTTCATATTTCCTATAAGTGTAGAATAAGAAACAGAACAAAATAATGAAAAAACACAAAACAAATAATAAAAAAAATATTTTTTTCATCCACAGAGATGTTCTCACATCATTTCCTATTCATCATTAGTCGATAGGTTCACTGAATTCAATGGGACTCATGCTTTTCATTTAGATGGAACTAGTATTAATGCCATGGATCAAAATCTGCCAGTTTCAGAACAAGTCCTTTCACAGACTTCAGGGAGGATTTGAAAAGCCCAAGGTCCCTTCGAGCACAGATAAACTCACATGGATAAGATAAATAAACATGTGATCAGCTGAAAGAATGAAATGTTCCCAAGGTTTGTCCAAGGGTTTGGTCAAATTAGCTGCAGCTCTATGCAAAAGTCATGTTGAGCCAAAGCTTTGAGCTTTGATTTGATAGACCTTTCTTTTTCTGAACTCTAACAAGTTTCATTCAGGGTTTGAATATGCAAAAATTTACACAGGATTATAAATACAAGGAGAAAGACAGAAAAAAATTTATAATATTTTCACTCCCATGAGTGAAAATAAAATTTAAAATTCCGATAATTTTTGGGTTTTTTCATTAACCCTTAATGACAATTTATTTATGTAGCTCTTCAGAAGCTGCTTGGTTTCACTTGCTTCCCTTTGTTTTGTCCAAAAAGAGATTTTTGGCCTTTTAAAGATTCAGATTGAACTATGCAGCTACAAATTATATGTTTCTGTTAAAAGATTTGCAATTAAAATTATTCTACTCTTCTGTTCCTTCCAAATTGTATGACAGAAAGCTCATGTTAAAAATAGATTTATTTAACTGTGTTTAATCTTGTTTATTTTTTCTTTTATTTGTTATTTGTTTTAATTTTCTTTCTTCGGAGTTAAGGACTGGATTTTATTTGAAATGGGCTAAACTGGCATCAGTGTTTTTTAACAATATGGAATGTCCTATGATTCTTAGCATTGAAAAGAGGGCTATGTGGTCCTGTCAGAAAAAAAAAAAAGAAAAAAAAAGAAAAAAAAGCTGTAAATTGTAATAATATATTAAATATTGTATTATTATAGCAACTTTAGTTAAGCAACTACTATCTTTAATTTTTTACAGAGAACTTTGATGAAATAATTTATTACAATGACTCACAGAAAAAACTTGTTTTCAAAATGACAGGAGAAACTGTTGAACATTGTGAAAAAAAGACTAACAATAATGCTCTACTAAGAATAAATTTAAAGATGCAAACAGTGAGTCTGACTTTTTGGGTCAGGGTTTTGCGACTGAAATCAAATCCAAGGTGTTGGGGGGAATAATAACTTCAAATAATGCTTAAATTTAAACAAATTTCTTTTCAAAATTCAAAGAGATAAAAAAGCCCAAACACTTATGTTCTGGCCTGGACTGCAGTTACTTATTTCATAAATTGCCATACTATAATGATTGAGGTAATTTCCTTACATTCAACTGGCTTTCCAGACCATGCTGTATAACACAGCAATAGTATTTTACAGCTGTTTAGCTTAGATCCCTTACAAAGGGGATAAAGTTAGAAGAAATTAAAAATGATATTCAGAAAAGAAGAGCATTTAATTTTTAGAAGATGTACATCAAATTTCAATGGTGCAAAATCTACAAAAATACATGTTCATTTTCTCCCTACGGGATACTCAATGAGGGTGTGAATTGGTGGTAGGTACATGCCCATCTGGTTGCATAACGATCAGTTCTTCTCAAAAAGGATTGGCAACCAAACCACAGTTCAAAGAGGTGAGTGCAGACATATTTACAAGTCTGATTTCAAATGTTTTAGGAACTATTTTGGGTAACAGTAAATGATAACAACCTGTCTGGGGAAATCAATGCTGACCCTCCTGATAACCTGAATAAAAATTCAATGAATCCAATTTAAGGTACTGCAGCAAATCAAAGATGAAAATAAAAAGTCATTTGTAACAATCTGAGCTGTAAGCATGGTGAGGAAATAAACCAGAAGTCTCACAGTTTCCTCACAGATGTGTAATCTAAGATTACTATGCACACCTTCACAGCCACCTACTTTTTGCCCTACCCACCTGTACATACAGGTAGGTACTTGCAGTGGGTGAATGAAGTCCTCTACGTCTGTTCTACTTCAACAGATAGAGTACAAACATGTTTGTACTACATACAAACTCCTTCTGCATGCCATAATGTCTGTGTTGAAACCAGATTGCCTTGTGGTGAATAACATCCAATGTGAAGGAGATCAATTTCTGTGATTCAGTAGGTTAAAATCTGAGGTCCAGCAGTGCCAGTATTTCACTAGGCTTCCTAGATGGAGATATGAGAACTACACATTGCTTCAAACCTATGGTCAAGGTCCCCTCTACTGCACGGGTATTGAGGTTTCATTTTATGTGTGCAACATCATCAGGCATAAAGTGAATGCCAGATAAGTGTGATTCCTATTTTAATAAAACCATTTGGGGCAGAGAATGAAATATTTTTTTCTGGCTGGCCATTTTCACATGAGGATGAGAAAAGGAAACAGAGTATGTGTAAACCAAAGTAAAACTCATTAAGCATTTGATATATGTAATGTTATTTCAAGAACCTGGTTGGTTTTGTGGTTTTTTTTTCTTTATATTTTCCATATTTTTTAGCTTATGGTGGGACTGCTCCACTTTTCCTAATAAAATCTCACAAGATTACATTAGTCTATGCTCTATACTGAAAGTGATGCAAATGTTCTTCAAAAGTAAATGTATTCACCAGACCAAGCAAGCAAAGATATTTTTCAGGCCTTCACTCCTACCCACTTAGCTTATCTAGTCCTCTTCCATGCCCAGTTGTTTACTATGGCCTTCTGCTTAATATGCTTTGAGCATTTCATAGAATCATAGAATTGTAGAACTGTTTAGATTGGAAGAAACATTCAAAGATCACCTACTTTCCAATCATCCTGACACGAGCAGGGACTTGCTTACTCTAGACCAAGAGCTTACTCTAGACCAAGTTTCTCAGAGTTCTGTCCACCCTGGACTTGAATACTTCCACAGATGGAATACCCATAACTTCTTCGGGCAACCTGTTCCCATGCCTTACCACCCTCATCATAAAAAAATATTTCTTGTGTCCAATCTATACCCACCCTCTTTCAGTTTAAAACTATTCCCCTTGTGGTGTTACTTCAATGTCTCTCTCTTGTCTCTCCCCTTGTGGTATTGCTTCAATGTCTCTCTTATATTCTTTGTACTGCAAAAGGATCCACAGTCTTCTCCAGGCTCAACAACCCCAACTGTCTCATCCTAACTTTGTAGCAGAGATGTTGCAGACCTCTGACAATTTTCGTAGTCCTCCTTTGGAACACTACCTGGTACTGAGGCCCCCAGAGCTGGATGCAGTACTCCAAGTAGCATCTCACAAGAATGGAGTAGGCCTTCATCTTGCCCATCATGCTTCTTTTGATGCAGCCCAGGAAGAGATTGGCTAAGTTGCAAGAGCCCACTGTTGGCTCACGTTCAATTTTTCATCCACTGATGTCCCTAAGTATTTTTTTGTTTGGCTTCTCTCAATTTGTCCATCCACCAATCTATATTTACCCTGAAGACTGATCCAACACAGGTGTAGGATGTTGCACTTGGCCTTGTTTAAGTGAATGAGAGCCACCACCCAAGGCCATCAGGTTCTTCTTGAAATCTCTTCCCCCAAGCATATTTGACCACTCAACTTGGTATCAGCCACAAACTTGCTGAGGGTGCACTCAACCCCACTGCATCTAAATAAATTGCAGGCCCCAGAGGGACAACACATGCCACTGCTTTCCACTTGGGCATTTGGTTACTGACCATAAGACTTTGGATGTGGCCATCCAGCTAACTCATCCATTCAACAGTTCATCCACCAAACATGTATCTCTCCAATGTAGCATCAAGGATGTTGTGTGGGACCATTCCAAAGGCCTTACAGAAGTTCAGGTAGATGGAATTTGTAGCTCTTGTGTTGTCCACTGATGCAGACACTCCATCACAAAAGGTTACTAGATTAATAAGGCATGATTTGTATTGGTTAAGCCATGTTGGCTATCTCAAATCATCTCCCTGTCTTCCACATGCCTTGAAATAACTTCCAAGAGGATGAGTTCCATCATTTTACCAGATGCAAAAGTGATCATGATTGCTTAGTGGTTCACAGGGTCCTTTTTTACTCTGCTTAAAAATGGGTGTGCTCTTTCCCTTTTTCCAGGCACTGGGACTTTGCCTGATGCCCATGACTTTTCAAATTTCATGGAGAGTGGCAACTACCTCAGTTAATTCCCTCAGGACCCTTGGAGGCATCTCTTTGTGTCATGTTCCTCAAGCGCTTTTGAATCCAATCTTAACTTATGATGAGTGGGACTTTGTAACCCTTGTCCTTGCCTTGAGTTTCAATGACTTGAGAGATTTACACTCTTAGAAATCTGTAGTTCTCCAGAATCAGAATACATCTCTTCTTGTCAAATGAATAGACTACTCCACCTTATTTTAATATAACAGTTATTTAACAAAGGTTATGAGGAATTATTTTTCCCCAAGGACAATTAAAACAGAGCAATAGCGAAAATTAAGCATTTTACTTTACTTATGCTATTTGCTTTACTTTTACTATTCAAATACTTCACAGAAGCCTTGGCTTCCTCAAAATATTTTAGGAAGCTGCCAGGAGAAAATCTTTAATGAAAGAAAGCTTAAATTAAGAAGAGCATAAAGGTTGCAGAAATAGCTAAAACTGGATGTACAGATGAATGTATTACAGGTATATCTAGTCAGAAACTAGGAGGAGAGCTAGTAGGCATAGGTACACTATCCTGTATGAAATTTATAACACAGAGTATGTAACAATAAAAACAAATAAATGTGGAAACTTGTGTCTAGCATTCTAACAAGTGAGAATCTAACAGTTAAGACCAAAATTAAAAGTGACAGCCAAATTTTTCAAACAAACCACAAGCTGGGTCAAGAATTTAGAATTTTTTGTTATATAAAAATTATTTCTAATTTTGAGGGGTATGTGATTTCAGGATTGTGTTCAAGGGGGTTTTCCACCATTTTAAGGATAACCTCTTTTACTATTTAAACAAATCTTTCAGGCTACTCTGGAATTTTTTTTTCAGAAAGTGACCAATCCTATTGTCCTTGATAATATGTTGCTCTGAGATTATGCTCCCATAATATTTTTTTTTTAAAGAGCTGCTTATTATCTTCAAAAATATCATTCCCACATGAATGTATTAGCCCTTTGTCCTGAGGAGGCAAAATTTTCATATTTGGAAAAAAAGAAAATGAACAACTTATTATAGGATTCAGGAAATCTATTGCAATGGTATAATAACTGTTTATCCAATAGTGAAGTATCGCAATAAACTTACTTTAAATGATCCAAATTATATGTCATAAGACATACATATTTCTAGTCAATATTAATTTTGTTATGCCTACCGTTATATCCAGTATCAGCTCCAAATCAAATATATCTTTTATTTCTATCACTCAGTATATGTTAGGAATATGGTGCATTCCTATTTTGTCAAAATAACATGTAATTATGCATTTACTTCAAAGTGTCTCATGATTGTGACAATATTGTAAAACTTCAGGTCTTCCACACATAGCTATAAAAATCAGCCTTTAAAAAAATAAAAATAAAATGTGAATTAAGAACTGAATCCAAACCCCAAATGTTTTGAAATATCAAATGATACATGGAAATCATGTCAAAATCACTTTAGACGCATGTAAATTACAAAACCTGGAAGTTTAAGTAAATGGAAGGAAACTGGGACATGGTTGTTTTGTTACTGAGTCAACCATACAGCTCAAACAGTCTAGGTCCTAAATCCAGTTGCACAGTTATTCCCACTCCATTTCATGGACCACCATAGGCTCAAAGGGACTGTGACTTATTACTGCCTGCAACAAGTAATTCTCTAAGTTTTAGCCCTCACCATACCAGTATGTGGTTCTTGGCTTCATTAATACTGTGAATTTCTATACACAGATGTATACAATATTTTGGTTACCCAAGGGGCCGGTTTGTGCAGCAGGAGGAATCCTACTACAGTCAAGAAGTACTTCCAGAGATGCTCTGTGGAGTCTCTTGTATTAGCTCCATGGGGTTTGGGTTGAGTTTTTTTCTGTACCATTATTACATGAGGTGCCATGGATGTTGATATTGTACTTTCCAGTAGAACATAATTTGGGGGGAAAAGTACCCACAGGAAACCAGTTATGAATTTTTCGTCTTCAGCCAGAGCACTAAGTTCAGCAATAACACCAATCTATCCTGCCTTTGAACTTGTACAGTATTTTATTAAAGCAAAGATGGATATGAAACATATGTTCCATACAGTCTGCAAAGTCTCTTTCTTTCTAATGCTTAGTATTTAAGAACTTGAAATTTAATTTCTCTGCCAGGTACTGTATTGTATCAAATTGATTCAAAGACCTAGAGCTAAACAACCTCTACTCTTGTTTTCTGGAAATCAAAATCCCCATTTAGGTGTTCATATTCTGTCTCCTTTATAATTCAGACCTTATTTCACTTCTTAAGAGACATCCCTGAAGTATCAAATTTTAAAGCAGAATAAATAAATTTCTAGTCTAAGTAGAATGCATTAATCTATCCCTTATAAGTACAATGAATTAAATAAACAAATAAATATAATACAAATTCAGACTTGCACTGCCTGGCTGACACCTATTATCATCTCTGGGACAGATAAACATGATCCGTAGAATATGATGAAAAAAGAAAGTTCTTCATTTAACATAAACATACCCAGAAAACTGTTTAAGTTGTCAGAAGAAATGCAAACATCCCCCATTCTCTATATTTGTAAAAATTCCATATTTTTGCAATAATTTATGCCCCAAGATTTAGACACTGTATTCAACACTGAAGGGAAAATATATGTAAGAATATTAAATGTAATTTCTCTCTTTATGTGAGGTATCCTTTCTCCAAATGCCCAAGGATATAATTGAAATGAAGATGAGACTAAACAATATTTCTGATATTGGGGGTTGTAGTGATAGTGAGCTAATTCCTTTTTATTTCTCATCTTCTTTTCTCTTGCCCTGCTTGTATAATTGCACACTCTCATTTTTTTTTTTCCATAAAGGAGTTTAAATGCAGCACATGTGATGGTGGTTTAATTTCTTTCTGTGTCTGAGATCTGCTTCCTTCCTGCAAGTGCCTTTTCAGGCTGGTGGGCACAGTTCCATTTCCCTTCATCTTCTTTTGCCATATTTCCAGTTTCAATTTTTCTCCAGAAAAGGAGAGCCTGGGAACAAGAATTAAATAGTCAAGAGGGCAGATAAATTTGCTTTCTTCATATACTTTTTCTTCTCCAAGTCTCTGTTGTAATACATTTCACCTCATCCATCACATTCAGGGACTTCATGACTCATTACCTCCTTTATCCAAAAGGTGATTCTCCATGGATATGGCTGCTCAGGACACCTGGCCCAGAGAAAAGGAAGGCAGAGTCAGACGTTCCATCCATCATGAGGCACAGGATTTCCAAATCCCAATATTTTGCTTTGCATTCACAGCCTTTCTTTAAATTTTTTAAAGACTGCTTTTTTAATCATTGGAGAAAAAAAAATGTAGCCAGTTCTATCTATTTTTGAATGGCATAGTGATCCCAGGATCATTAATTTAATTTTCTGTTACTACCATTAGCCTGTTTCTTGAAACAGTTGGGTATTTGCTTTATTTCAGTAAGCCTGAATAGTCATTGATACTGAGTTCATCAAAAGCCAGAAGGAAAATTTGTAATCCAGTGTTTCAAATCTTGACAGCATATTCTCTTTGCTTGCCCTATTTTTATTTCCATAGCAGAAATTCCTCTAGAATCAAATAGTAAATGTAAGACAAACAACAAATGCAGGAAAATAACTTTGCAGAGGTTTCTTGTTGATATTGATCGTTTATAAACAGTGTTACTTTTTATAAATAAGTTTCACTCAAAAAAAAACCCACCATCTATTAAAAAAAATCCACCCATACATGATGACAGAAGGTAGTTCAGGGACCCCCTCATGAATGACATATTGACTGCTCAAAGGTCTGGTCAGGTGCTCAATTTATTGGTTTATTTTTTCCCATCTAAATATTCTTTAAGACAATTAAATGTGAGGAAAAGAATGAATTCATATTCTGCATGCATTTCTCTAATTTCATCTGGCTTTTCCTTAGGATATTACTTGTACCGAGCAGCTTCAGTACTATTTCTGAATAACCTCAGAGCTTCCAAAAACTAATTGATTTTCTTTACTAGCCACCAGGTGGCAATCATGAACTTCCATGGACTTAGCCTGCTCCATCAGCTCTTCTGAAGCAGCTACTGCAGACACAGAATATGCTGCAAACAGAAAGCAGGAACAGGTATCTCCATGGTGACTATGATACTGTGCTTGTTGTTTGTCGTGGATGAAACTAGATGAAACCACGTTTGTGCTTCTAAATTACGTGTTTCTTCTCATTAAGCCCTGAGCAGATAACCTTGAAAAAAAAAATGTGTTCTGCTGAAAGATGTACTTTGTCTCTCAAACAGCCTGTTGATAGCTTTTTATCCATGTGGAATTTTCAGCCTTTTAGACAGTGACTATAATGAATATAACTGAAGAAAATTTATATGGAGTTTTAGGTTGTCTTTTCTACCCAAGTAAAATGTAAAAATAATTTGGCTTAAGTACTTGTTTTTCTCCCTCTCTTATATCAGGGCTTTGAGTGAGATATGCAAAGCTATGGCAGGCAGAGAAAGAGAAACTGAATTTTCCCTCTCTATATGATTAATCTTTTAAAGGACAGAGAGCTATTTAACAGAATCTTGATTTTCAACATCATTGTCATACTCCGAAAACTGAAAATGGAAAGCTCTGGTCTGCATGTGTGTTTTATTTTGAATATTCCTGTTGAGAGAGATATAGCTAGACATCAGCAGATTTTTTTTCAAAAGTGTTTTAAGATCTTAAACCCCATTGACATTTGATTTTCATTTTGTTTTTCTTCCAAGTCTCTTGCTCCTAGATCTTTACCTATAGGTCTTTCAGTCTTAGCTCCTATATCTTTAGATTCACTTGAAACTGTTTTCTACTTAGTTGCATTACAGCTAACTGAACGACAAAACAGCAAAATACAGATGGAAAGAACACATTGATTCTCAATAATCTAATAGGAATCATGTATTTTTATTAGGTTACACTTTGTTTTCTCCTTAAAAACATGGCATAAAATAAAAAAAAGAAAGAAATGTTATGAAAATAACTTAAGACACAGTAAGAATATCTGGAAAAGTTAAAGAATCAAAAATAATAAGAGAAATCACAGAAAAAGAAAAAAAATATGTAGTTTAAGAACTGTTGGAAGCCCTGACTTGTTGGGGTGAAAAAATCTACCATCCAATAGGCTTGAAGGACATCAGATTAAGATCAAGAAAGTAAAATACTTTTTTACTCAGTCTCCTGCTTTCTGGTGAAAGTTACTTTCAGAAACAGCAGTGTTAAGAAGACATGAAAAATAGTAATAATTAGATCATCTCAATCAACTTGAGGTAGCATAAAGATATGAGAGAACCTTACAGACTGATACTGTCTTTACCTTAATTATTTACCATTTTCTATTTTAAGTGTTCTTCAACATTTTCCTGGAGCATTTGTTAGGTATGAGGCAGGAAACTGGCAATCTAGGTGTGTGATTTGATGAAGAAATCCCTGTGGTGATGCAGTCTTTTGCTGTCTTGGGCTTTTTACTACCTTCCAACACACAGGCTGTTTTGTGCATTTTTCTCACTCCTGAGCAAACCCAAATTTCCAAAGTACATTTCCATCACAGTTTTAAATCTCCCTCTATCATTCAAAGACAAACCAAACTTCAATTCATATATTTAAATCAAGAAGAAAATCCAAAGTTTAATATTACTACTAAAGAAAATCAGGTAATTTCTTATTTTAAAAAGAGAGAGACTATCTCCATGCAGTCACCATTAAAAATACAAGGACTCTCTAATTCATGGACCTGAGGTATTTTTCCTTGTTGATAACTTGTGGTTCTCTGTAGGAGCAGTTAGATGGCAGTGCTGTTACACTATTCAAAGCAACCACTTATTTATGGTTTTGTCAGAAACCATCACTTCAATCCAACATTACAAAGTCAAAGCATAATTACCACTAATGCTCCCCCTCTCCTGAGCAATGCCATCAGGGTATATCTTGCAAATGAATGGAAACTGTTAATTATAATTATATTAGACATCCATATTGTACGTTTCAGCAGTGCCGGTGTCGTCTTTGGATCTTTGTTTATCATTACACAGGAGATATTAAAGTAAAAGGATGGGCACCACAGTGACAACACTCCTTTATAGTATGAAAATTATGCATCCTATTTCATTAACAGCTCAGCCCAATAATTTGAAAGTGCTTGTAATTGGATTATTCTGTGTCCATATTTTACACATATGTCACTAAAAAATAAGTAAATGTTTAATTAATCTCTTTTTTTATGTTATTTGCAATCTAATTAAGACGTTTGCTTTCATTGACAAAGCAATATTTTATATTTATTTTGCCTTGAAACACATATCTTCATTTTCAACCCAACCTCCAGGGAACTATTTCAAGTAGAGCTGTAATATGTGTACAGTATAAAATCCTGTCTGTGAGGAAACTGGGGAATAGCATGTGCTTTCTTAGCTCTTCATCCTTTCTTTTTCACACCAATTTTCCCAACTCTGTTTTCCTTTTCACAAAAACCCTACTTTGTTCTTAGCTTTCTGACCTTTCCAGAAAAGACCTGTCATCTTTCTCTTAGCATTTTATTTAGCCAATCTTCCACAATCTGTCTGGTGCTCCTCCCTGACATTTTTCAGCTATGCTGAATTCTGACTGCTGCACTGATTCTGCAGGTGTGTTACTTGCTTTGAACTTCTGCTGTGTCTTCCTAGAACTTCCTGAAATCAGGAAAGTATCCCTTTAAGCATCCACAAGCACATTCATTTGTACTACTTTAAGTTTGACTAAATTACTGCAATGCCATTGTCTGCAGTGGTGATGCAACTGTTCTGCTGTAGAAGACCTCCTGCTGGCTGTAAATATACACCTTTTCCAGCTATAGCAGGGCTGAGTAAGCTGTTAAAACCTGCAGATCCTTTCTTAGATCTTAGCAAACATCTCTACCAGTGTTTGCTCCCTCTGAAAGTCAGTTTCCACAGTTCTAAAAAGTTCCATTCAAAATGACCCAAATCTGCAATGAATTGCTCATCATTTTGAACTGATTAAACCATTAAGCATGTAACTTTTCCCTAATCAGACCAGGATAATAAACAGGAAAAGAGCTATCTCACAAAAGTGCAAATTGCAGGTGCCAGGACACTCTAACCAACAGAAGGTTGCTCAAATAACCTTTTACTGCCCTAAATCATTCTGCTAAAAAGTTGGCTGCTTGTACCCATTGCAGCAGACCATTTAGGCACCACACAGATATTTTTCCTTGAAAGGAAATTCTTGGCTATCTTTCTTTTAAACAAAACAGTTTACTTTTCTTTTTTCCTTTTTTTTTTTTTTTTTAGTACGACTTTCCAATCTCCCTCAAACCAAAGCTGTTCTTCTAGCAGGATTTCTGCCATGTGGCCAGTAGCCTGGGAGCTCCAGGAGCTTCAAGGCAAGCTGATGTACTCAGGGCTGCTGGGGACTGCATGTACAGCAGAGGACCACTGAAGGCAGAGTTCCTTGGGTTCCCCCAAGTCACCAGCATTGCAGGAGCTTGCTATGGGGAGTGCCCATGGAGGAAGGAATCAGGAAGCTGGCGGTTAATGAAACAGACTTTTCCTAAGAAACCTTCCCGGATCCAGCTGGGAAATTAGAAGAATTTGACATGGTGGAACATTTGAAATGTTGTTAAATGTGTATTTCCCAGTGGAAGGTTCCCAGACAGCTGTCATAATTTCAGTACTAAAGAGATAAATACACAACTGAAGACATCATAACCATTCTCTTCTCTTCTTTGCATTAATGGCTCAGAAATTAATTTGCAATAAAATCCCTTGAGCTTATTCATTTTATCTGAACTCAGAGAGATAGTTCTGTTTATATTTTGCCAGTCTTCAGATAGAAGTCATCTTCAGGAAAAAGTGATAGAGATTCTGCACGAATATATGATGAATATATCTTCATTCATCTGCAACACCCAGGCAGAGTGTCTGTTATATATCTATTCTCCACGTAAACAATTACTCATAAGCAATTATTAGATCAATGTTGACATTGCTAGATATTCTGAGTCAGCTCCCATGTCCTTGCCATGTCTCAGCGAGATTTATATGTAGATCTTCATATGTGCAACTCGAGAAAACAAATTATGAAATGGAAATGACAATGCCATATTTATGACTGATCATTATGGAAGATCTTACTCCAGCATCTTTGAGGTTGGTATTGTGGCCTGACATTGTCATCCAAAGTTTCTTAGGGAGAGGACTAAAAACTTTTTGAGTGACACATCACCCTGAAGTTCTCATGGTAGGAACATCTAAGAGAGGTAAGGCAAACTAAGCCTAAGAATGCTTCCTACTCTTTGATGAATATAAGCAAATCTTAAGCAAATAGGTCAAACCTGGATATAAAAGTTTGGGCGACTTAAAGTTAGTTGAATTATACCCAAGTAATCCCCATATAGACAATCAAGGTCCCTTTCTCACAAAAAAAATTTCCTTCTATTTACTAAGGCCATGCTGGCTACATATGAACCTATCAAATACAGTGTTTATAGTGATCTCTTTGATCTATATGTAACCACTTTATCCAAAGCTGGTAATATGATGTCCCATGAACATTCCTCTAATGCCATTCCACATTTCTCATTTAAAGTCAAGTCTCCATTCAAAGTTTTTTGTTCTCTTATTTAAAGCTCTCCAGGGAAGAGTGACCTAAAACCTTTACATTTATTTAGGGCAAACATTCTTCACTTGAACATGAAAATCTGTCAATAGGGAGACAATTGAAAGTAAAAATTAAAAAAAAATCAAATTGAATTCTTCATATGAAAGATATCACATATGTACAGTAACTTGGTGGCCAGTTAAGAAGGTTGTTGGAGCTCCCAGTCAATCCCATAGGACTTCAGGATAGCTTTGCTGTCATTTTGTCTCACTCTCTGTGGTATCTGTGCATATACCACAAATCTGTATTTGAAAGTCAAGGCAAGTAGATCTAGCTAGTTGTAATTCATTTCAGTACACACAAGTCTCAGGTTTTTATTAGTCTCAGTAGCATCACACATTGAAAAATAGACACTCAGAATTTTAATTTATTTTCACGCAAAAAATATGTTAAAACAACCTATATTTCTCTTCAAGAGAGACAATAATTAATGATATGTTTGCTAAAATCTTGTGAACTTTTCCAACTGTATTGTTCTTGAAGTTGGATAAACAGAAAGAGAAACAAAGAAACAGAGAGAGAAAGAACAAGCATAGAGTATTATAATTTTGTTAAAAGAGAATGGAAAATAATGGACAAACACCACTCCAAGGTGCTGGTGAATGTCCATTCACCATGGTGCTTCCTGTCCTCAAAGCACAGGAAGCCATATACAGACACACTGCAAACAAAAAAAAAGTTAATAAGAATTTGTTTAGATTAGCTCTGTATTCAAGTCAAATGATTTTTCTAACTTAATCCAACAGAATAAAAAAGGATTCCATTTAAAGATATATGGTAAGCAGATGCAAGGCCATTGCAGATCTGAGGAGATGCCCATGGGAGATGAATTTGGAGTGATTATTAGATATTTTGCATTTATGATTTTCCCTACCACATTATTTTGTTTCATGCGAGTCATCCATAATTTTTATATGGGAAAATATAGGTTTTAATGATTTTTTTTTCTTTTAACTATTCATGTTTGAAAGGCAGAATAATAAAGCAGAAAAGCACATGCTATTTTCTTTATTCAAAATTTTCTTAATATATCTTCATTTTATTTTGGGCCCTAGTTTTTCCTTTGTAAGGCTACTGCAAGTCTATTGCATAGAGATATTTTACTCTGTCAAAATAAAAGCATAAACTCAAAGAGGGCATAGTTTTAAGATACACCAGAGTTCACAATTGGGAACCAGTACTGGGTCCTACTATGGAAGCCATATGTGAATCCTATTATGAAGCATGTAAGGACACAGATCTACTAGAGGTGGACCAGCATGCCTTGGTCCTGCTTTAGCTCTCATCCAGCCTACTGATCCCAATATTACAGAGGTGATCCAATGAAAAACACACTGAAATACCCCTTTTTCTCCCACAAATTATACCTTTTTTTATCGTATCATTTAGTCAGGTCCGTGCAACCCAGCTTTACATGAATGACAGAACTCTGCTAAGTCAAATGTTTTTTCTAGTCAGGCTAGTAAAAGGCAGGACTCCAGCTTAGGACAATGCAACTGCTGCATTTTCTGAGTGGATCTTGTCTTGTATATTTAATGAATAAAATAAGTCTTACAGACAAGAAAGCCAAACAAATTTGCTTATGAGAGATTTCAAACACCCTTGGAGATTGGTTGTGATTAGACAACTCAAGGGTTCATGTGTGTATCTGTGTTTAATTAGCAGGCTACACCACAGTTTAAAAGTCCTCTTCAAGTAGATCCTGTCATGACTGTAAACAAGGGCAAGAATGAATATGCCTAACACTTTTAATAAAGCTGCTGTCTCTCCTCATTTCAAATTTTGTCTTTTAACATGGGAGTCTCCCATTCCTCCATTTCTAATTTGTCCATGGCTGCTACTGTTGATCAGCCTCTCTAGTCTAGATTACCTCTGCTGCTACAAGACCTTTCATGAAACCCTTTTCTCTACTGCCTAGTGTGTTTTTATTAAACAGTGTAATGAGGCATATTGTAGTAAACAATATAACCAGAATAACAGAGTAATTGGGGATGGAGAAGGGACAAAACCTTGCTTTAGAGTTCCTACATTTAAACAGTTAAAGCTTTTTATATTTTTATATTTTTTTTCTTTTTTTTAATCACTTCATTGAATTTCTAGAGCTTTCCTCCCTTCATTTGACCAGCTGGGTAATTTAATTTAGTGGTGATGAAAAAAAGTCCAATTGGGTACTGCTTTGTTAACTTGATTGTATTTTTCAATGCAAAATGAAACTAACTCACTGAAGAGCTCTGGGAGTGAGTGTAGGGCAAGCAGAATGCAGAACTTTAAAAGCTGCTTTTATTTTGTTCATTCTTCCACTCCAGACATTAAGTAGCTCTCAGTTGTCTGTCTCAGTTTATCTGTCAAGATAAAATAAAACTGACAAGGTGGCAGAGTGAGAGAAATAAGTCTGTACATATGTGAAGAAGACAGAGTAACCAAAAAGCTAATTCAGAATTGACAAAATAGTGATCATGGAAGAAAAAAATACTTCTTCCCTTATAATAATAGCTAAAAAGAAAAATAAAAAAGCACCTCACAAATGCATTGCACTTTTCAAGATTCTGTTTAATAAAACTCTTTCAACACATTCAAGAGTAAATGAGTCTACAAAATCTTTTGTATTGCTAGTAGTAACTGATTTCAGGATTTGAACTGCGGACCTTTATGGAATCTACAATAATGAAAAAAAAAATTAAAAGGTCTGAAGTAAAAGGTCAAATACAATTCTCAAAATATAATTTTTTTAAACTATCAGACAAAAAAAGTGGACCATCTAGTAAAATAAGGGTAAGTCCATGTCCATTTCAGCACCAAGGTATAGGCAGAGACACCAGATCAGGGTACAAGCAACAGCCACTGTATATTAGCTTGATTTGGTGCAGGGACAGATGTTTGTGACCAACTAAAAGCAGCTGATGTCAGACATCATGAGGAGTAGTGAAGGCTGTCCACCAAACCTAGCCTCTTTCTTAAACTGTAAAGTCAGCCAATTCATCCTGCCAAACTCTGAGCCAAGAGGCTCTCAGGTAGAAGGGTTGAAGCCTCTTCACCTATAAGGTGCCTGGCGTTAAAGTGGAACAGATTAACTCCTTATGAAAATGTAATGCCTAATAGAAATATACTTGGTCATTCAACAGAGGAATGAAGCAAGCAAGGGTGTGTGTTAGCCAGTGCTGTAGCAAAGGTTGCTTAAACTAAACCCTACAGCACAGAGCTTCTTAGATGGAATAGGATGACAAGGAGGAAATGTGACAAAAGACTGGCATCACAAATGTGTAGGAAAGAATATTTTCCCTTTGCTTGATTACCATGCATCAAACCTTTTCACTGCTCTTAGGCAAGGAAAGTTTTCATTTGCTTCCTAACTTCCTTAGGCTTGTGTCTACTCTTCTAAGATCAAGCAGCTGGAAGTGACTTTGTCCCATCTTGCAAAATGACCTCAAAAAGCAAGGCAGTAACATTGATTTCTGGAAGGAATGTCAGGCCCAATTCTCCATCTGTCTTGAAAATTCCTTTAGCAATAAATTGCTAGAAATGGACAAGACATACAAAGGGAACATCACTACATAATTACCTTGTTATTTTCTGCAGTTGGCAACAGCCACAGACTGAATTCTGAATTTCCTGAAGTTTTGGTCTGATTCAAGATGTCCATCCTTGTACATTTATATGACAGTTCAAGTTTCAAGATAATATGGCACTTTAAGCCTAAGAATATTCCCAATAACTTCAGAGACATCTCTACTACTGCATTAATATTGTGCTTTTTAACTGCTCTGGTTGAGTCAGGCAGTTAAATGTTCCAGCTCTAGAGTTACTGTGTATGGGAATATGGAATTTTAAAACTCTATTCCTTGAAAACTGGAAAGATAGTTCCTGGGAGAATTTGTCCAAACAGTTGGAGATTTGGTTAGGAAAGCTAAATCACTGACAGAAGTAAATATGACCAAGAACATCAAGGGTAAAAAAAATGGTTTTTTATGCATTAATATGCATCAGAAATAAAAGAAAGAATAGGAAAAATGTGGGTCCTCTCTGGAAGATTATGAGAGATCTGTTTTCCCAGGACATGGATAAGGCTGAGGTACTCAATAACTTTTTTTTTCCAGTCTTCACCAGCAACTACTTCAGTCACACTACCCAAGTTGTAGAAGGTAAAAGCAGGAACAGGGAGAATGAAGAACTGCCCGCTATAGGAGATGGTGTTCAAGGACATCTAAGGAACCTGAAGGTGCACAAGTCTGTGGGACCTGACAAGATATACCCAGGGGTCCTGAGGGAAATGGACAATGAAATGGCTAAGCCACTAGCCATCATATTTCAGAAGTCATGGCAGTCTAGTGAGGTTCACACTCTCTGAAAAACTGGAAATATAACTCCCATATTTAAACAGGGAAATAAGGAAGACCCAGGGAAACAAAGGGCAGTCAGTCTCACCTTAGTTCCTGGCAGTATCATGGAGCAAATCCTCCTGGAAATTATGACAAGGCACATAATAAATGATGAGGTGATTGGGGACAACAAAAATAACTTCATTAAGGGCAAATCATGCCTCACAAAGTTGCTGGCCTTATACAATGGGTTTATATCAGTGGTGGACAAGGGGCATCTACCTGGATTTGTACCAAGCGCTTCACACTGTCCCACATAACATCCTTTTCTCTGTACTGGAGACACAAGGATTTGATGGCTGGACTGGGCAAAAAATTGGCTGGATGGTCAAGCTCAAAGTGTTGCAGCCAAGAGTTTAATATTCAAGTGTAAAGTAATGATGAACAGGGTCAATACTGGAAGCAGCACTTTTTTACAACTCTGTTGATGATGCAAACCACATGATTGACTGCACCCTCAGCAAGTTTGCTCATGACACCAAGCTATTCCATGAGGTTGTCACACTGGAGGGAAGGGATGCCTTACAGAGGGACCTTGACAGGCTTGAGATGTGTCTATGTGAATCTCATGAAGTTCAACAAGGCTGAATACAAGGTCCTGCACTTGGGTTGGGGCTATCCCAAGCACCAATAGAGGCTGGGAGGAGAATTATCAAGATGAACCCTAGGAATTAAGACTGGGGAGTGTTTACGGATGAAAAGCTCAATGTGACTCATCAATGTGCACTTGTGGCCTGACTACATCAAAAGTGACATGACCAGTGGAGGTGATTCTGCACCTCTACTCTGTCCTTATGAAACCCCACTTGGAATACTTCATCCAGCTCTGGGGGCCCCCAAAGAAGAAAAACATGGACCTGTTGGAATGAGTCCAAAGGAGTCCCACTAAATTAATCAGAGTACTGGAACACCTCTCATCTCCCAGTAAGACAGGCTGAGGGATAGGGCTTGTTCAGCCTGCAGAGGAGAAAGCCCCATGGAGCCCTATAACACCTTCCAGTACGTAAAAGGATCTTAAAAGAAGGCTGGAGAGGAACCTTTTACAACGGCATGCAGTGAAAAGACAACGGGAAAATGGCCTTAAGCTGAAGGAGGATGGGTTTAGATTAGGTGTAAAGAAAATATTTTACTGTGAGGGTGCTGAGGCACAGGAACAAGGTGTCCAGAGAAGCTGTGCATTCTTCATCCCTGCAGGTATTCAGACTGGTTGGAGCTCTGAATGAGCTGGTCTAGTGAAAATTGTCCCTTGACCATTGCAGGTGATTCTGAGCTAGGTGATTTATAAGGGCCCTTCTGGCCCAAACCAGTCTATGATTCTGTGATTCTATAATTTCACATATATTTTTAATGTCATATATATTTATAACAAATGTTTTTTAAAAATTAAGCAGTTGTTCTTGTTTGTTTGTTTGTTTGTTTCATATCAATCCCTTTATAGTGGAGAAAGGTTGTTGCTTACCAGTTAAGTTCTGTTATCTTAAAAGATGCAAATATCACTGATCCACACTGAAGATGAGTATTCAGTCATGGTCACTATTTGCCTGAAAAGGCATATTTTATTTCTCTGCCGTATATACAGGAGAGAATTCTTCCAGAAGAAGAAGGAAGGAGCATAAATACAAATTTTACAGTACTAAAATTTGTATAAAAGATCTCCAGAAAGAACCTCCAGAATTTACATTCTGTAAAGTATAAGGATAATGGGAAAGCAATAAAGCAATACACAAGATAAGTCTTTCTTATGAACAGATACAAATACTGACTAACACATACTACCTGTTACATCCCTGAGTAATGTACAATATCTAATTGAGCATTGTTTCTCATTTCACATGGATGCTGCAATGTCCTTAGTTAGATTCATCAGGTTATGAGAAATTAAACACTTGAAAATAAATGCAGCAGATTCCCGTGCTCATTTCTTAACCTCTCATAAAATTCATTTAGATTCCAGATGACGAATTCTCCATTAGTCATAAGAACTAATAGGCTTATAAATTCATTAATTTTGGAGAGGCTTTTTTTCTCCCTAGCAAGTTAATAAACACAGTTTTCAGTTAGCTTTCTGTCTTTCTTTAAGCAGATAGGAAAGAGTTGGTTCCATTACATTTTGTCTCAATTTAATCCCTCACTGTTAGAAGAAGTGGAAAACGCAATTAAATGCAATTCTGAAACCTTTCCCTGGAGTGCTGTTTATAATATTGCCTGCATTATGGAGTCCATGTGAGATGATGTATTTCCTCTTCCATATTCATGACAGCCTTAAGAAACTTCAAAAAATATATATTTATTTTTAGTTAAAGAACATAAAAGCCACAAACAACAACAAAAAAATCCAAACCAAATAAAAACAGCTCCCTCACCTTTTAGTAAAAAGGATGCTTATGAAAAAAATCGTAATGTGGATTTCTCACAGTTTTACAAGCAGACCATTGTCAAATGTGCTTAAGTTTTTGTTCTCATGCTGTTTTCTCCCTTCCACAAACTAAAAAGTCTCTAAACGTCCAGATTATTTCAGCTGACTCCATACAAATTTCATACGCATGTAATTTTCTTGTTTGTTCATTCTAAGAAACAAAAAGAAAGCTGATAGCTTTGACAATAGACCTGCTCTAAAACACTTATCTCCTCATACCAACTGTCCCTAGATAAGCATAGTGGGATATATCTGTATCCTCCTATATCTGTAGGCTTTTACATCCAAGGTCATCATATAAGCTCTTTTTTTATTGGGGGGAACTAACCAGGGGTTTTTAATGATTGATCCATCTGACTTGGTCAAGACTTGCATCTTATGGTGGGATGAGTTACAGCTATGTGTTGAACTGGTACTTTCCTAAGCTGTCCAATGTTTGCAATGGTGCAATTAAACCTCCAAAATCACTAGCTGTTTTTTTTTTTTTTAAATCTTGGCCTTCTAATTGAAAACTGTCAGAAAACACAGGTTTTGAATTCTAATGAGTTAAATATAAGTTTCTCAAATAACTTTTGAAGCACAGAGACAGTGAGCATGGTCACAATAATAAAAGATTGCATGCATGTAATAAGGTTAAAAAAGAAACAAACCCACTCAACATGAAAGTATCTCAAATGGTCTAATATACTGCTGTTAATTTTCTAGGAGAATCTTCAACCTTAAAGGCTATTAAAGAAGGAAAACCTCAGGATTTTTTTTTCTAGGATAAGAAGTGCTCTTACAGACTAGCAAGCAATGTATAAATAGGATACAAAGGACAGGAATGCACATTCAATATCCAGAACAATGGCATGTATAAGCAGCTTTAGTCCAAACCTGTCCTGGCATTCCTACAACCTGAAGTAATCTTAAATACCCTGGGGAAAAAAAAGAGTGTAAAAGCTGCAGATGACAAAAAATAAATTCAAAACTTGGTTATAAAATTTAAAATGAGAATTTCAAGAAGATTTCATAATATACGGTGAAATAGGTAGCAAAATAACACCTGAAACTCGGCATCAGTGAGCAGAAAGTGCCCTATGTGGCAAAATATGACTATAAAAACGTCTGTGTAATGGCAAGCTCTAAATTTGATATGACTTACTCAGAAAAGAATAACAGTGTCCCAGTATATCACTCCCAAAAATATTAACCTGGTAGTCAGGAGAAGGGACAAAATTACAGAACACAAATTATGAAGGAATGAATTTGAAAAAAAGTACAAGTTTTACTGTCATTATGCTATTGTATAAATCTATTTTAAATTCCCATCTATGAATACTGCACAAAATTCTTGTTGCTGTCTCTAAGATATTTAGAGAGAAATTGGAAAAGGTACAAATAATGAAGACAATACATTGACAGAAGTTAGGAAGATCATGGCTATGGAAGTGTGGAAGTCTTCTGGTTAGGAAAAAGCTGCAGTCTTAGGGTAGATACCAGTTAAATCAAGCATGACAAGGAAAAACTGCTAAGAAATGACTATATACTGTTCCTCACCACACGAAACTGAAGAGCATCTACTAATGTCACTATGCAGATATCACAAAAGAGAAACAACCTTTCAGAGAGGACAGTTAAGCTGAAGAAGATGGTGGAATCTGTTCGAGATCTTACCAAACAGGATTGAGAATATTGGAAGAGGAACCAAATCAATGGGCAAAATTGAATTTTTGTCTTAGTTTATGGTTTTAGCTGGAAAGTATAAAAATACACAAAGGAAAATCATTTGCTTATTTCTTACACGTTTCCCAAATATCTAATACTGACCATCACTGGAGACAAGATGCTGAGTTTCCCAGACTCAGGTCCCAATGAGTATAAACCTTCTTGTGTCCTTAAAAAGAAAGGTTTAGAAAGTGATGTCTAACAACAGTTAAGGTTAACAGTTAAGAACTGATGCATTATTTAACAATTATCCTCTCAATCTTCTCACCCAAATGAAATGTCTACCTCATTATGGTTGGCCCGCTAAAGAAAATTCAGTTCCAAAAATGAATTCTCATAATGTATGAATCAAAAATTTAATTCTCTACTGGAAGAGGATGTGTTTCTTGAAAAAGATATACTTATTATGAAATGTTGGAGTTATATTTTCCACAAAATTTCTTTTTTGTAGATTCTAAGTTGTTATGGGTGATATGTTTCTTTGATGGAAAAAATAAAAAATTTAAAATTGTGTCTTGCAGAGCAGGATTCTAGTTTTGGTGACAAAATCTGTAAGTTGAATAGTTTAACATATAGTGACAACTTAGTTTTTTGGAGGTGTATTTATAAAACACAACCAAAAGGTGCAAAGCAGTGTGTTACACTCCCTTCAACATAAGTTGAAATTAAATAATATGCATTTTTGAATTAGTTCAAGTTCTAATCATGTGAGGTCTTATACTGGCTTCCAGGAAGAGAATGAGAGGTAGTGGTCATTCATTCCTCTTCTTTTCTTTTTTTTTTTTTTCTCTGCAATAAGGGAATACACATTCCTGTTCTCCCAGACATTTATTATCTGCTCTTATTTAGCCTTGATAGTTTTTTAGGTTAAGTTGCCAAACAACTTGTACAGTCTATCTGATAGACATCTATATCTTCAGGGTAATAAAAAGATATTTAATTCCTGACTCTTACAAGAACTTGATAAAAGCTATTAAATTTATCAGAGGTATTTAATATAATTTTGGAAGAATATGAAAGATTTTTTTAAACAGTCTGAGAAAGCAAAGTTTCTAATCTAGGAGCAGGTAAATATGAAATAAAGGAAAAATCATACTGTCCATATTTTTTCCCTGAAGTGACCCATATGCACAAAATTTTTGCCTTGTAATAGCTGTGTACAGTGCATTTTTCCTCTCTTTTCTGGCATATCATGTCCTTTGATCCATGAAATGTAACAGAGAATTAGGAAGACTGTTCACTAGGAGAGTTTCTGTGAACCCTTAAGTGTGTTCTCAGGTTTTTCTGCTTTTCAGGCCAGACTTCCTATATTTTGAGTCTGTTCTATTGTTAAGAGAGAATAAAAAATTTCCTAAAACAATACATTTAAACTAATTTTGTCCTCTCTTAAATTTCAAAGGTGTTTCTGTGTTATAAATTGTTGTAATATTTTGAAAGATGTTGGAACACAAGCCTTTTCAATTGAAGTTAGTACTGTATCATAAATTGGATGGGAAATGTTACCTCAAAAACACCCCCACAAGGAAAAGAAAGTGTACAATTTTAAGCTATTACACACAGAAGATCAGTAGGAGATTTTCCAGAAAAATAATTTTGGGTGGGTTGAAAATGAAAGCACAGCAGGGTCATCTATCCTCCTGGCACTTGAGAAATACTCTGCAATATACAGTTCAATTCCCTTCCAATTGTTCAGCTCTTTATATCATTAACCCTGCAGCCAAGTAAACAGACCAGCAGTTCTAAGACTGCCGTTAAATGCCACGAGGAATTCAGACTCATGTCCCTACAATTATCTCCACTGCTAACGATCTGGAAGAGGAGTGTTTTTACAAGTTTGGGTTGCTAATACTTGAAGGCAGTATGATTGATAATCTTCTGATTGCTGAACTGAAATGAACTCAGTTTTCTCCCGTTGCACTAGCCACTTTTGCACATATATTTGATGGGTTTGATTTTAGTTTTAATTTTTAGCACACTAAAAGCAAGGGTGCTGTTGTGTTTTGTATCTTTTCTTTGGCTCTTTGGTTTCTCAGTTTTTTTCACAAAGTAAAACAGTAAACAATGTTAAACAGAGTGGGCTGACTGCTGTACAGAAAGAGGAAGCTTGTAAAAGAGCTTTTCTACAGGAAACTTTGAATAAGACTTAATTGACTCAATCAGTCAACATTTTGGCAAGTGGAAAAGAAAAGACTAAATAATACCTTATCATTCCTATACAATAAGAGACCAGAGAGACTTGTTTGTTAGGGATCAAGAGATCCTGGTTGCAGATATTTACTCTGCAGTTTGTCGCTCTCTATTGAACAAAAAATTGTACACCAATTGTCTCACATCCTATTTTGGAATTATTCCTACAAATAAGGTAAAATACATTATTGGGATCTTTGTCACATCAACACTTTGTCACTATGTACAATTTATTCTAGCTGTTGTTAATGAATGAATTCTTTGTACAGCTAATGGGGAATCAGGAAAGATTAGGGAGGAGGAAAGAAAAACCAAACTCCACCTTGCTTTCTTGCTGTGTAAACACACATCTTTCTTGGTGTGTGGATGTTTCTTCTTCCCTCTGCCTGCACTAACCTGCAACCTGACTGCTGAGGCAGTTTCTTGACGCATGAAAGTGTCCGGCTTGTGACCATCTCTTTTCCCATTCCCATGGGACTACTGTAACCTCTTGGTAGTTAAACTGAGGATAAGTCAACATTTTCTGGTGATGTTTTTAAAAAACTGTGGCAACTACAAACAGATTGTGTGCAGAACCCATTCCCACAAGCTGTAGAGCAGTCATTCCCAGAAAAGCCTCACAGAGCGCTCAGGCAGAACGGTATCTTGTTTCTTAATTCCTGTGTTAGGCAGGCGTTACAATGCAGACATAGCATCATATAGCTTCCTTAAGTATTTTAATGGAAAAAGTAAGGTTCCTCCTTAGTAGTCAAGAGCTGAAACAGATTTTGCAGGATCTTCAGTCTGTATTTTAGTGGATTAGTTCTTTGACTGAGTCAAAGTTCAAAGTTTAGATTCACTGGCATTGACTGGCTAAATTGTTGATACTTTTAGTTTCCACAGTAAGTGGTGAAAAGTAGAGGAAGCCACTCCAGGAAAGTAATTAGTTTTATCCTAAATTAAGCTGTCTTACTTGTTTTCTGGAATTTCACTCCACTAGCTAGAGAGAAAGACAATGCGTCTCAGGTTGGAGTGTGGGAGGCGGCCCTGGGGAGGATTCTCCAGGAATGCCATGGGAAACAACAGTGGTATAAGGAAAAGTATTGCCCCTGGATTCCCACCTTCCCCATGCAGATGAATGTATGTCTGTCCTACACTGTACACTGCCCAGTTCATGTCTGTCATCAGTTGTACTATCCCCCTGTTCTAGAAAGTTCTACGATCTCTGTTCCCCCATTAGTTCTCTTGAGTCAACCACTCCTTCCCCTTGTTCTCACTGGCCCAGTTTATGCCACTCCGTCCCTGCTCCCCCCTTACACCCCCTTCCCATGGACTGTTTGTACCCCAGCCACCCCTTGATTTTCCCAGTTATATCCTCTGGCCCCTCCTTCCCCGCCCCCCCTGCATGCAGGTGTCTCCCCGCTCCCGTTCCCTCCTTGTTCGCCTCAATAAACCCACGTGGATTGAAGCAGCTCAAGAGTCCTCCTGTCTTTTGGTGGAGACTTTATTACACTATCCAGGCACCTGTGGTCTAGCCAGCAGCGGGCTGCCCTGCTGGAGAAGGCTTAGGTCGCCCACATTGGAGTCCTCGATCCTGGAAGACTGAAATCTAGAGAGATGAGACCAGGAAATTATTCAGATTTGACTTGAGCCCATAAAATGTGTATTTTATACTTTATTTTATCAAAGATATAAAATTTATAAGAGCAAAGAAACAGTCACCATCCCAAAATTTTTTGGTTTTGAGGATTTCTTGCAGGCTGAGTTCATTCTAGTCTGTGAACATCTAACAAGTAAAACAAGCAAAAGTTTATTGTCACATATACAGTGACAATGAAAATTTCCATGGAATTTTCAGTCTAGCTAGAACAAAAGACATTCTCACAATCTATTGAGAATTCCATTATTTTAATATTTGTATTTCTGTTTTACAGGTGTGTCAGTCCTGAAGCTTTTCTCATGAGAATTTTGCATAGTTAATAAATCTAATTTCTGAATGTGAAGGCTTTCTTAAAAGTGGAGTTTTGCACTCAATTAATGGGGAAACAAGGGTTGTGCTTTTGAGTGATATGTGTTGTGGTACACCTGGAGAGTCTACTCAGTATGGGCTAAAGCTCCTTTCCTACCAAAACACTTCTTTGGAACAAATAGGTCACATGGATGTTTCTGGAGAGAAGAATGCTCACAAAATATTTCATCCCAAAAGGCAAAATATAGTGCACAAAGGGATTTGCATGCACACATGTGAATTTGGGAATTCAGACACAGCTATTAAATATCACAATATGGTATTTAATGAGGAAAATTCCCATCTTCCAATTTTAAATACTTTTATCACTTCCTCTTTTCATATCTCTTTCTTTTTCTTTTCATTTCCTTAAAACAATCTCCTTCCTATTTTACCACCTTCCTTTCTTTACTCTTTGTACAAACCATCTTTTATGCTTCCTTCTTTTTTTGCTTTCAGTTTTCATCTGACTCAAGCATTTTTACAAACTGCTGCCTTCCATAGAGGCTGCTAAATGGATAGTGTTATTGCCAGGTGGCAGAAAATTGAGAAATGATGTGAAATGCACAGAATCCATTATTTTACACTGCCCATGATTTTCCACTGATCTTGACTACAGCTTCAGCTATCAAAAATGCAGTGATTACCCTTGCTGCTTTTTTACAGAGAAAGATTTCTGGGGTTCTGTAACATGTTCTCTAGAATAAACTATAAAACACTTTTAAAAATACAAGAAATGCTCCATCTGCATAATATCTGTGGGCATTCTGAGTACATAATTTCAGCATAGATCAGTTAATTTTCACTGTCATTCTGAATTGCCCAGTGTGGACTGCAAGACTGGATTGCAAAAGCTGACTTCCACTCTGATATCCCTTTGAAATAAGCTGTTTTTGCAAGTAACTGTTCCATATTCATATTCTTGATAGAGAAATTATCTAACAGTGTACACAACTCACACAATAAAGCAAATTTGGGATGGGGGAAGAAGAAAAGAGCTCTTCTCAAAAAATTTCCTCAAAATGAATGAGCATGAAAGCATAAATATTCAATATTTGGAAGTAGTACCTGAGTTTTAGGTGCACTTATGAAATCAAATTTCATCTCTCACATTGAACCTCATTCAGTTAGTGAAAGTCTGTAAGGAGGATTCAATTTCACAGTTGATTTAAATCAGCTTAAGAGAAGTAGTCTCACCTTCCTGCCCTTGGTTTTTTGGTTTTATCTTCCCACCTCTTTTCTTATACTGTTGCTAGCACTACAGTACTCATGAGACTACACTGTTGGCTGAATGGGGAATCTGATTCAGTGGCAAATTTCACACACACACACACACACACACACACACACACACACACACACACACAGGGAATGAAGTGGACACATAGCTTTCATAGGGATAAATTTCAGCTGGATCAGTTGACTAATCTAGCTGACCACACAAGTATTGGAGCTCACGCAAGAAAAAGATCAAGAATGATGAAGCAGAAGAAAAGCACCCCTTGACTGTCACAGGAAAGACGTGAACATTGCATACTCATTCCATAAATATGCATCAATAATACTTATCAGTGGTAGCTACTTTAAGAATAACTCCTGTATAATCCTCTAGTACTGAATCCTGTGTGTAGAGTGTATCATTTAGATAATTAAAATGGCAGACTAGGGAGATTGCTATAAAACCAAGCTCTTTCTTTGTTACATTCAGTAAAGTTCTTTGTTACTATTACTATCATATTTTTTGAGGAATAGTGGACAGTTTGCCATTAACAAATGCACAAAAAAAAGTGACAGCAGAGTAGATTTTGTCCTAAACATCACTCAGTTCAATGAAAGGACTATTACTAATTTAGTGTGTATTTAAGAAAATAAAGTCATCTTAATATATACCACTATTTATTTCTGTGAATGAGTGGTATGCCACATTTCAATATTAAAACATAATTCAGCACATCATCAGCAATAGAAGCTCTTTTTTAGCACAAAATCACCAAATTGCTTAGATTAGAATCAACCTCTGGTATTATCTGCGTTCAACCATTAACCCAGCACTGCTGAGTCCACCACTAAACCCTGTTCCTAAGTGCCACACCTGCACACCTTCTGAATATCTGCAAGGGTGGTCACTTAACCACTTCCCTGGGCAGTCTGTTCCAATGCATGACAACACTTTCAGTGAAGAATTTTTTTCCTAATATCTAGATGTCCCCTGCTGCAACCTGAGACCATTTCCTCTCATTCTGCTGTCTTTATTTTAAGAGAAGAGATCAGCTCCACCTTGATACAGTGATACAGCCCCCTGTCAGGTAGCCATGCAGAGCAATATATGTTCCTTTCAGTCTCCTTTTCTCCAAGCTTAACAACCCCAGCTCTCTCAGCCATTCCTCATCAGACTTGAGCTCCAAAGCCTTCACCAGCTCCATTTCTCTTCTCTGGACTCTCTACAGCACCTCAATGTCTTTCTTGCAGCGAGGAGCATGGAGGCAGATGCAGGATTTGAGATGAAAACTCACAAGTGCTGAACACAGAGGGACTGGTCACTGGCCTGGTCCTGCTGGCCACACTGGCTGATACAGGTCAGGATGTCATTGGCCTTCTTGGCTACCTGGGCATACTGCTGGCTCTTGTTTAGCAGCTGTCAACAGCCTGAGGTCTTCTTCTGCTGGACAGCTTTACAGCCACTCTGCCCATAACCAGTTGTCCAGACAAACAGCATCCACAGGCTTTCCCCCATTTACTCAGTCATAGGAGATTATGTTGGTTAAGCAGGACCTGCTTTTCACAAAGCCATGCTGCCTGTGCCTGATCAGCTGGTTGTTCTGCACATGCCACATGATGGCATTTAAAATGATGTGCCCCATGACCTTCCCCAGCACTGAGATCAAGCTGAAAAGCCTGCAGTTCCTGGATCCTGCAGCTTGCCCTTCTTGTAGAGGGGCATCATATTGCCTAATTTGTAACGGAACTCAGTGCTCTTCTTAGAAATGAGCTTTTATACTTAGGAACAAATCCTAGAAGAAATGCAAATGTATGTACTGATTACGGCTGATTCCATACATATAGATGTGCATATCTATACATATACACAGATACAAGAACACTCATTAGTTTAGTTTCAGTGTTTACAATTATTCAACTTGTCTAAAAGAAAATGTCCATCAGCCTTCAGGTCCAAATGTAGATATTCCTAGACCAGGTCCATTTCAAAACAGTGGGAACTAACATGTTCCTATTTCACTATATTTCTTCATCTGCTCGAATATTCCAATACTTGCCTGTCTAGAAACTTTTATTTTGTTACAGAACATGCTGTGAGGTCTGTAATTTATTACAGCATTATTTTCTAGACACAGTAACTTATATTAGTCATCTCATTCACCTGTGAAAGATCATTCAGAAGGTGAAAGACCTTAGAGATATGGCAAGCATTATTCTAACAAATGGAGATGAACAGCCTAGTATAAATCATGTTTGTGGGCTGGATGAAATGTTCAGTGGTGAATCTAAACATCATTTATCAGAAGGGAAATTTTGTAAAACACCAAACTTCACTCCACAGGTAAACTTTTCAGACAACCTTTTGTACCCAGTCTTATAACTGTCAGATCTATTCTTGGCCAAAATATCTTGCCGTTAATCAAATTTTCACATTAATTTTTTGCATCTCCCTGTGTATGTAATTGCAGTTTTATGTGCCTGTGCCTAAAACTTCTGAGGTTTTCTCCTGTGATTATTGTCAAAAAAAATACAAAATAGAATATTGCACTAGTATGACAAATGCAGGACTTGTCTGTCAGTAGATTTCTGACTTCTGGTCTTCAGGAATGAGTGCTATTTTGTAAAAGAAATGTACACACATAGAAATATTCTATATTAATAATGTAATATATATATTAGATGAGATTTTGAATGTGAATGCAGCTCCACTGAAATAAACAATCACTTGAGATATGCATTTAGGGACATAACTTATTAACAAAAACACAATAGTGTAATCAAATACTAAATGTCAGGGGAAAAACTGTTTGTAACAGTTGTATTGGTCCACATCCTATTGCTTATATCCTTTATATATGTTTGTGGATATTTTGAACATTATGTACCTTCATGCCATTTCAATCACCACTGGAGAGCTCCCAATTTCACCTTAATAAATTATAAATTAAAAACAATACATGTAAATTTTTCATAATCTTATTGATATACTTTAAGATACCCAGAACAAAGTGCTTTTCTTATTTGATGTGCTTCTTTTGGTGACAGGAGTAGCTCATATATTTTTGTTTCATCACATTTCTGTGTAGAAACAACTACAGATGTTTAACTTCTTTTAGGAGCATTTCAATACCATGTTATCTGAAAGTCTTGATTGTTATGTGCACTGTAAAATAATTTGCTTTTACTGTGGAGACATCTAATCCTTCAGCAGGAACTTTAAGATTGAATTCTTTATTTACAGTCCAAACTATTGCTTTTAAATGTCTTGTTGTAGGTTTATAAGGCTGGTAGCTTAGAGTTGCATTATTTTCTTCCTGAAAAAAGACCATTTTCCCTATGGTGAAATAAGGTAAAAAGGTCTTCTTTATTTAAATTTTGTTGAATGAATTTATTGGCAAGCATGAGCTAGAGTCCTGTCAGGTATAAGTGTGATTCTCAAGTAGCTTTAAAATGATGTCAAAATATGCAATTTTAAAAATGTGAGGGTTTTATGTCTTCTGTAGGAAGGAATAGATCTATAGTTTTGTCACACAAGACATTCTTTTTGAAAAACACAATTTTACCCAAACTACAATATGTCACACTTTTTAAGTAGGAATGAAGAAACTTTCATTCTTAGGCTTGGTGGGTTCTACTGTTGAAATGTAGAATATAAAGGGGAGTGGGAAGAAAACCAAGAGGAGCTACTCTGGAGAAAATTTTGTTACTCACAAATGCATTTAAAAGAGCATAAGCATTAGAACTAAAGCAGTCTGACTTTCTATAATTTCCTGGCTGGAGACTGCTTAAAGTTAATGCCTAAAAAGATGGTAACTTTGTCCCATGTGAGGGACATTTTTAAGGATTCTCTTCAATTTCCTGATGTGATATAGACTTTCCAGGGTCTAATGTGTGTGCTTATGGCACTGGTTTTCCCTCATCTGAGATACCTTCATTTTTTCATACCAGTTCATCAATTTGCAGAAAACTCAACATAATGAGCTTTCTTGAGACCTCTATCCCTTTGTTAACATGGACTGAAAAGAACTGATTTTCAAAGAAGCCAAGTAGAAAGAAGCTCTCACACAAGCACTTAAGCATGGACATAAACCTCTTCTCCACAATAAATCTGGCAAGGAATCTTATTAATATGTGTGTTTGTAAATCAGATCCACTGCAAAATCCTATGACTCTAACATATGTTAAGAGTGGAAGACAAATCCTTAAGCATTGCTTATTATTTACTGAACTTTTAAAAATACTTTTTTTTTTTTTTTTGTGTTACAAACGAATCTCTGCTTTACTGTTCTTCTTTCTCTGGAATCACACATTTCAGAGGATTTACAGAGGCAGACTTGAAGTTCACATCTGTAATATCTGTATCTGCTATTGAAACTTACTCATGTTTGTCATTCACTCTCCTCTACTGCTGATGAGATCAAAGAGCCTTATTAGCTGGATTACCTTTGTCAAGCTTATTATTGGCAAAGACTGTGTATTTTTGCTTTTCTTGTTTTTACTGCTTGCAGGAAGCTTAGCATCATTTTGAAAGCTTTAGTAATAATACTTTTTTAGAGTAAAGTACTTCTGTGTAAGGATTTGCTCTTAGAGGTTATTATGTTGTCATTCAATCGCATCCCTATTTCATTTCATTTCATTTCATTTCATTTCATTTCATTTCATTTCATTTCATTTCATTAGTTCATTTCATTTCATTTTTTTTAAATATATAATAGAAGCAAATGAAGAATGCATTCTGCATGTTCATAGTATTAGGCTGATACTTTAAAATCCTGAAGGCCTATTTCATGATCTGTGATATATACACTACTAATTAACTTGATTCATCTGCTTTCAAAACAATCCTCCTTCAAACAGGAGAGCTTTCACTCTCCAACTTGGTAACACTAGAGTAAATTATTTCCTTACTGTTTTGTTGTGCTTCAAGCATCGTAAAGTCTGCCTCCATACAAAACCTGGATTCAATGAATGCCTCCTGTTTGAAAGAGCTGAATCTTTTGTTCTTTTTTATCATTCACATACAGGCACGGAGGGGTCTTTCCCAATGAAGTAGGTTCTTCAGCACAGAGGTTTAGTTGAGATAACCTATGCATTCAAGGCTGTGCCCTTTGGAGAAGTCCTTCAAACTGTTTAATGAAGCAAGAACTGGGAAAGTACTTTGTTCTTGCAGCTTCTTATCCATTCTTCAAAACCACAGTGTTTAGCAACACACTAATGAATCCAGTTTCTTGCATGGAAATACAGTACTCTTCATTACAGATGCTTTCACAAATAGTATCAATTATCCGATTAGTTCAGCAATACAGGAGTGTGAGAAAATGATTTCCAGTTTCAGCATTGCGCTTGTGAAACTGCCTATTGGATGTTGGTAAGTGTTTTGAGATAACCTTTAAAGGGAAATTCTGTGCTGGAAAAGCGTTTGTATGAAAATGGCAGCTATTAGGTGAACAGATTTCTTCTGCTGTGCTGAGGTGCAAACAAAGCAATACAAATTAATGCGGTTTGTTTTTCAGTTGCCAGACTAAATTTTACAAGGGTTATATGTGCAAACTCTTTCTTTACACTTTTATACATACAAGCATAAGTTCATATATGTATATATAAGGAAATTACCTATATATCATAATTTCAGACTCCTATTTAATTTTTACACTTCTTTGAATCTTCACTTTAAAGTTAAACTAGCTAGAAGTAATAACACATTTAAGTGCAAGGTTAAAGACTTGGAGATTGTTAGTCTCAAAGTTATATAGTTGAAATACTTTTGAAAGTAAGTAGCTTTGGCATCTATAATACAAAGGGATGGCATTATGAATCCATTTGAATGTTCTAGTGTAAACAAAAAGAACAAGGTCTTCCAGACAAAATTTCTTTTATCAATGTCTGAAAAAGTTTGTGAAGGAAAACACTAGTCAAGCAAGACTATAGCACTTATATTCTATCTTATAAACAGCATATTAAGTTATCCTATACACAGTATATTAAGCAAATAGTATTACTATTAATTGATTATTTATCTTCAGGAGTTCAATTTGGCCATGTAGTTTTTTGGATGTGATTATTTCAATATCAGTTCAATGTCAGTGATACTACTATTTTATTCCTCATGAAAAAAAGTGTCTGCAATATATTAAAGTTTTATTTCAACACTTGGAAATATTTTCCTTTATGGATAATTGTAGGTAGATAATTGTAATTCATGTACCTATGGATGTGTGGGCAGCTATGCATAAATATCAGGTTTTCTCAACGGACTGCAGCAACTTCTCTGCTGTCTCTGGCTGTGGGTCAATTTGGCTATTATCCTGTTTTGCTCTTTTTCTTTCACTTCTTATCTACCACTGATATGCATGAAGATGGCTTTGAGGTGTTAATCAATAACTGTGAAATGATCAAATATATCTTGTGTGACCAAAAGAAAATGACATACCTTAGTTACCAGGAAGGAAACATGCAGATTGTTGTGGCCTATTTAAACAGTATCTTCTCTCTGATTATCAGAAATCTGCAGAAAGTTTACAATCCTATTTGTTTGAAGGGGCAATACTTTTTTTAAATTACCACTAGTTAGATTATGTCTCAAGCCTTATGTAGAATTATCTCCTGTAATCCACATCCAAATGAAGGATCATATTTTCATTTTTGACAATTAAGAGGTGTTTGAATTAGATTATATCATATGGCAGTGAGATGAGTCCTAAATGTTTCTTATTTAAACTTAGTCAAAATAGAAACAACTTTTTTAAACATTCTACATTATATCACTAAAAATATGCAAACATATTTCTAAAAGAATACAAAAATTATGTTTCAATGTTGCAATTCCAGTCTGAAAAAGACAAAAGTGCAGCACAATCCACTTCTTGTGTATTTTCAATTTAGATAGCTTCTTTGTGGACTAGCTATACAAGCATGCCCCAAAGAGAAGACAATGCACTAACTACCTAGAAAATCATTGTAAAGAAACCAAATGCTGCTATGTTTCCCAGCATTTCTTCTGCAACTTTCTTTGCAAGTGTTATACAAAGGCAGTAAGGCCATATAGAATACTTTTTTTAATTTCTAAGTCTGCTTTATAAACCATTTTAAGGTTCACCCATACCTAAACAGTTCATCACTTATAGAAGTTTCTGAAGTAAACATTCTGTGATTTGATGTAGATATTCTACTTGAAAACTTTGCAGACTAGAGAAATATTTGTTTTGAGAGGTGGGAATAATTCCTGTTCAAAAAGCAAAATAGCTTACATTTTTAAAGGATGTCTTTATGTCAGTAGAATGTTGTCTATTCTTCCATGGGTAACTGGGTTTTCCCCATCACTAGATTGCTACAACCCCACATGTAGGAGTATTTTCTGGCAGTATAATTTAGGCCAGAAAGATATTTATTGTTCAACACTCCCATGCAATTTTGTTACCTGCTTGCCATTCACTTTTAGAGGATCATTAAAATTTTTTTGCAGTACAGTTTAAGAACTCCTGATGTATCAACCTTTACCCTGTTGAATAATAATAATTAATTCCTACTCTTTGTTTCCTACTTCTTAGCTATCTTCTGATCCGTGACTGTTTTTTGCTTCTCACCAAGTGAGCTTGATTTTTAAAAAAAATCTCAGGGGAAACTTATCATATTTAGAAAGTTTATATCAGTTATTAATGCTGCTTTTTTACTTCAGAGTGTCTGAAAAAATATTGTGCAGAAACTTTTTGAGACGGTAAAAAGCTGATATTATTCTTCCACTAGCATGATGAACAAAGCAAAAATAAACAAACCCAAAATCTATCAAGCATTACCTTAGCACCAGTATAATGTCACTGGGAGTTTCACTTTCTGTTCTTTCTAAAGTATAAATATACTCTTGGAAAAGCATGGAGTAGATAAGGAGCTGTATTCACATTTTCTCCTTTTCTTGGGTCTTTATAGAAAACTGTTGTCTTTGCATATGTCTCTGTTGTGAGACTGGATTTAGGTGACTTGGTAAATATTCTTGAAAGTGTAAATGAAGAATGAATTGAATCCTCCTTGAGGAATACTATTTTGTCCTTTATGATAGGTGAACTGTAGACAATGACTGTATAAATCTCACCATGTCATGGCAGAAATGTTGGCCCATGAACATGAAAAGGTTTGTGTTTTATTTTCAAGTATCCCAGTGGTTAGATTTTAGTTGACCGAGTCACTGAAGATCTGATTCTGACGTTTCTCCCTCTCTCAGCCCCTAAACTATTAGATAGCCCAGAGATATGAGGCCTTGAGGGGAGGAACACCAGGAGATGGGCAAAGGTTCAAAAGAGGTTCTCATCCCAATGTGGTTGTGCAGCTCTTTATTCCATGAGGTCAAGGGGAAGAGCGGAGGAAAGAGAGCGAATAGGAAGGGTCATCGCCTTTTCTAGGCTCTGGACAGGGAGGGCTTCTCTGGCTCTCCACCAACCCCGTTGAGGCAGGAAGGAGGGATCCAAGCTTATCTTGATCAGAGTCACAGGGGTCCCGGAGAAAGGGGGAAAACATGGTCTGAGTGCAATGTAACACCATTCATCTTGTTAAACCTTGTGTATCTAAAGCATAGATATTTTTGAACTAGTCATTCAGACTCTCTATGCAACTTATGGGGGGGAATGAAAAGGATATTTTGAAAGAATTGTTCATTTTATTTAAAAGTAAATATTTAAAATACATTACAAAAAACATGCCCTAAAGAACAGCTCTGCTCTTCATCTGTAACTCAGATTGGAATTTTTCAACTTTCTATTTTTTTTTATTATTGCTAAATTTATTCTTCAGTTTTGTTTTAATATTTTTCTCATATAATATTTTATGACCATCACGTTCTAGTGCACCTTTCATCACTATCAAGTAGATAGTGAGTTGTACAAAATGCCAGAGTATCAAAAATGTTATTCTGCCCTGTTGATAAATCACTTTGAGTGATTTCGAGCACAAACTTCACTAAAAGTCTGTAATCATGACACTGAGTCATAGCTTGAGTGTTCTTTTATCACTCTGGGTAATGTCAATACTAAAATCATGACAACCAGGTTTTTTTGTTAATTGTCTTATTTTCTTTTATTTTCTGAGCCTTTATCATGCTACAAAATACTTCTGCTAGGTAAGCGTGTTGAAATCAGATTCAGGTTGTCAGTTTTATCACCTCTGTCTGCAAATGTGAGTCACCTGGTCCAAGTTGGGAATCAAAGCTTTTTCTTTTGCCTGTGGAGACAGATATTACTTCCCACCCTATATTCAGCCTAACTATCTTAAGAACTATGACTGGATGGGGGGCACCTTTCACCTGGAAGTTAGTCTCTCCTGCTGTTGACTGAGTCTAGATGGATAGCTCAGACTTAAAGAAATAACATTGTTGATCCTCACTGCATTAAATTAGTTAAACTGTACTTTAAAAAAATGATATATTGTTTGTTACTTTCTCATATCATTTTCCACCTAGTTATCCTTTATTGTTTCAAACTGACAAATTCTTTACAACCAGATCTATCTTCCTGATATCTATGCAATTCAACTCAATTAAGCTATATTAATCAACTAAAGCATTACACAAATTATAAAATACATATTTGAAAAAGAATATTTTTAGACCAAACTATGCATTACAATACTAATGAGATTTTAACTAGCATTACATTCTATTTTACTGAATTTTTTAGTCAATATAGTTTTATTTTCATCACCTTTTTCCTCAGTTAAAGATAAATGTTCAATGAAACAGAGCAAAGTGGAATTGTACTAAGGAACACTTAACAAAAATTTTCAGTGGCCACCTTAGAAGTGCAGCACTCAAAAATGTAATAGTGTTATATCATTTAAGTAAAGGTATTTGAGTTTTCTATTTCTTATGACATTTCACAATACTGGTGTTTAGTGATTTCTCCAAAAATACATGTTTTGACAAAAATAATTAAAGTGTGGACATTTTGAGTTATTCTGATATTTGAAACTAAAAATTGTCTACGTTATTACTTCTCATCCATCAATTGTTTCATTCGCAGTGACCTTAAAGTCGCTCGGGCATAGCCATCTTGAAGGTGAATTCTAAAACTTTGATTAGCAGCCTGTGGAGTTTTTTTCCTCTCTGCTACTCTTTTGGCAAGTAAACTAACACTGAGACATTACTCTTTCAGATGTAGTTATAAGAATCTGGCAGGGATTTTATTCTTTAATGAAAGACAAGAGTACTGAAGGGTAGAAAGGAAACAAACTAGGAAAAATAGATACTAGATTTCTTTAGAAAACAACATTCAGATCAAATTTCAAGTTAAAAAATGGAATAGCAAAATCTGAATAATATGTTTAACTTTCTTCAAGTCACATTGCAAGTTAAGTGGGGTTTTTTTGTCAATTTCTGAT
>QUSF01000007.1:32493936-32600341 GCA_003676055.1 Chloebia gouldiae
CTTCCCTTCCCTTCCCTTCCCTTCTCTTCTCTTCTCTTCTCTTCTCTCTCTTCTCTTCTCCTCTTTCTCTTTCACTCCATTACTTTTGCTTTTTTATGGGAATGTCTTCTAAAAATAAGTAAATTTTGTATTTTATTCAGGTATGTTAAAGATGTGGGCTAATAAAATGCTGATAAAATTAATTCAGTAACTGAGACCTTGTTGTAGAAAAGTGGTGCCCTTCTTCATCAGAACTCTCTAACTAATCTCGGCCAGTTTTAGGTTGTTCTTTACAACATAGCCCTAAAGGGTTCTTGATGAAACCTGATTCAGAAAGGATTTCCAAGTTACAAAACATCAGCAGGACCTCTTACTGTTCTCAAATCAATGGAAAGCCCTTGAAAAGTTTGAAATTTGAAATACCTGTTAACAAATGTGGTAGCAATTTTTCCCTGCTTTTCCTTATCCTATTTTTCCCTGTTTTTCAGTATGCTACATTTTAGACAAATGACATAAATTGCATCAGCTCAGCTAAAAGGAGCAGGCAAATATTTTGAGCTCTTCTCTTCTCAGTGGTGCTGAGCAATAGGAAAAGAGATAACAAGAAGAAACTGATTCACAGGAGGTTCTACCTGAACATGAGGCAAAATTTTGCCCAGAGATGTTGTGGAGTCTCCCTCACTTGGAGGTATGCAAGATCCATATGAACACAACCCCATACAATGCACTTCAGGAAGACCCTACTTGAGCAGAGAGGTAGAACTATGTGCCCCCAGGAGTGGTCCCTTCCAAACTTAACCATTCTCAATGAGGGTCACTCTTCGTCACCCTACGACATGAAATAACCCATGCACTCACACTAAGATCAAAAGAGTAAAAGGAATCAAGTTTTATTTCTGACCTTGCAATATATAGAATTCTAAAAGTGACAGTGGATTGGAGGACAAAATTGCTACTTTTTCAACCACACTGGTCAAACTAACAGTGTATTAATTCTCTCCTGGTACAAAGAAGAATGCAAAACAGTCATTATTTACATGACAGTGCATGAGAAACTCTAATAGAAATATGTAAACATCAGAAGGCATAGAAAACTTTTAAAAGAACTAAAACTTTTAAAAGAACAGGGCAACAACTCTTTAGTTTGATTTTCCATCCACCTTATTCCCCATAGTACCTTTACAGTTATATGCATATAATTTCCTCTGCTTTTAATGTCTAAGTAGGCAAGTTATGCAGACACGGTATAATTGTTAAAAGAGGTGGAAATCGATGTGTTGGAAGATATCGTGTGAGCCATTAGTTTAAATGGAAATGCTTGTAGAGATACTCTGTATGAAGAAAGTACATTTAATTCACTATTAGTTAAGAAAACAATTACATTGAAATTTATGTCTCCTGTTTTTTATGGAAGGTGATGTGAACTTTTTATACTAATTGTAATGTCAGTATATGCCATTTCAGATAAAATAGATGCCTTTATTATAATGTGTCGGTATAACAAAAGGCAAAGTGCAATGAAAATCATACATACAACCCCACTTGAAATGCCCATAAAGATGCAATTTTGGGCAAACTTGGGCAAAAAGAGTTTGAAAAACACTTTATTCTGTCTCTGTAATATCATAGATTTACAGGGTAAAAATGGGTTTCCTTCTCAGGTAATCCATGCATTAAACTGGAGTTTGCTTTATTTAAATATTGTGAAATACGTGTAGCATAATATGATTGGAAAGACTGAAATGATGCATTTAGACTGAAAAAATGATCTTCCAAAGATTTGAGTTACATAACACAGATTTTTCAGATTCTGTGAAAAAGCTGTAGTATTTATATTTAAAAAACTCCTGCTTCTAGAGATTGTGTTTGAATTTGTTGACTTTGACAGTCTATGACCTTGAAAGATGCTTGTCTTATCCTCCATCATCCTATTTCTGTTCCACAACTCCTCTTCTAAAATGATATGTTCTTTCTGAATGAAAAGTAATTCTAAGCACTTCACATCTTCTACAGAGATCTGGTATTTTGTCATTTCAGCATGTCACATTTTTAAGCTACCTAATGCAATGAATCAAAATGATTCAACACTAGCTTCTGGGCTTACATTTATTGTGATGTACAACACACTAAAGATAAATGACAATTAAACCAAAACTCTTAGCCAATAGTTGCACTTCTTGCTAATGATTAAATATGAATGTGTCTGAGTAATCTAGGGATGGATTATCTGTGTACTGTATCAGCAGAACAATGGATGTAGGCAGTGCAAATTGGTTCAGGTTTTACAGGAGTTATTAGTACAGCACCACTCAGACCAAGTTATGTTTCTTCCAAGGCTGTTTGCCTCTAAATGCAGTATAGCTGTTCTTTGCAAAGCAAGCACGAGCAAGTAAGGAACTGGGAGAATTCGGTACAGCACACTTGCCTGCTAAGAGGGAATTAAGGTGACGGAGCCAGAGTCTTTATCTTGTGACAGAAAAAGAGACAAATAATTCTTAAAGCACTTGAAATTCAATCTGAGCACAAGAAAACACATTTTACTGAACAGATGGTCAAAAAGAGAAAGAGGTCGCCAAAGTAGTTGTGGAATCAACATCTTTTGAGATGTTCAATGACTGGCTGAACATGGTCCTGGGCAACCTACTGTATCTGTCTCTGCCTGAGGGGAAAAGGGTGAAGTAGACAATCTCAAGAGGTCAGTTTCATGTTTCTGTGGTTCTGTGTATAAAAATTCAAAAGATGACAATTCATTAGAGCACATATACACTGGCAAATAATATGAGAGGTGACAGAATAGCTGAGATGGACAGGATTGAGTCAACAGTCTTATTCCACACCTCTATCACCAGCTCTAGTTTCAGAATTCATAAAGAATTCTCTTTATAAAGTTTATAAAGAGAAGTACCTGCTCAAAATACCTCACAAGACCTTCATTTTCCTTAGAAATCTTGCTATCCAGGTGTTTCCAATAATGAGGATCTTCCAGATTTTCTGTTACTTCAATAAATTGAGAGCCAGTTCTGAACACATGTACATAATGGCTTTCATCAATTTCTAAGGACCTGTCAACTTGCAGGAAGATCTCTCTTTCTGTCCAGGTCATCTTTTAATACCTTTATTCTATGGTGATACTAAAGGCAAGGCTACCTAACTGCCCTCTTTTCTCTATGGGCTCATAGTTTAGAATTCACACGAACCCACCTGACTTAGTAATTTCTTGAGAACTGCTAACCAATTTAGCTATTAGACAGCAAGATATGGTTTACATTAATGTAAAATCCTTGGGTTTTGGTAGGGTTCTTTCCCCATATTTCTGAGAATGTCAAGCTATTTCTATTTCTAGATACATTCCTTAAGGCCTCTGATGCACTATAAGTCTATGGTATTTTCTGAATTTTTATAGTATATTTTAAGATTTAAAATAAAATTTCTCAGATATGTTCTCATATGCATTTTTATAAAAAACTTCCAAAAGCTCTAGTCTTTAAGTATACTTTTTAAATATAGAGGGCCCAGAACTAAAATTAAACAAGCAGCTTGTACTGTTTCATACTAGTTTTGTGTGAATTAATAGAATAAAATCAAATAAATCTCATGCCATTAGCAATACCTCTTTTTAGATAAATACACATGAAGGCATGAGCAGAGAGGCACAGGAAGGTGCTGCTCTGGACATCTGCAATCTCATATCAGCTTGGAGACTGCTTTGGAGAAACAATGACATGTAAAGCAGATACTAGGGTCCAGATGAAGCAGATATCTTTTCTGGATTGATTCATTGTAAGTGGCACTGTATCTATGCCCCACCTCTGGGGTAAAGGATAATTTCTCTTTATCTTCCCACTCCTGAGAGAAGGGAACAACACTTTTAGCAGATCCTCTGGTCTCGAGATTCAGAAGCTCTCATAGAAAGCCTCTTTTATAATGCAGAGGTAGCTTGCTAATAAATAGGTGGTTAGAAATGGAATTTCATAGATCCCCAGGCTCTAACGTCAGTGGGGCCCTGGCTTTCCAACAGTGCTAATTCCACACTTCATTTAGAAGCATTGCACTGCTTCTTCCATTGAGTCAAAGACTTCTGAGAATTCAGGCAATATTTACTTAGATTTTCAGTTTTATATGCAGAAGGAAGTCCTGGTTTATTATCAGCCTATTTTTAATTGGTAGTATTTTTTAAGGTCCAAAACCATTTGTATTGATTGATGATTCTTTCTGCATCAAACTACCGCACCATTACGTAATTTTTCAGAACAGCTAGTAAAGGTGGAGTATAATTAAAGATTAAAGCAAAGAATTTGGATGGGTCTTTTGACCACATTCATGCTATGCTAAAACCAGTTCAGACTGTAAAAACATAAGCACTCCAAGCAAAAATGTTAAGTGTGTTTAGTCTTTGATTACTTTCTTTAAGAATCTGTTGTTTAATGGTTAAAACATTATACAGTTTTAATCTCACAGCTTGTGATCAGAAAATTTGCATAAGAATATACTTTTAAAGACTTTACTAACATAAACCTGTAACTTTTCTTTATTTAGACATTTTTAATAAGCACAGAAATTGTTTCTGTACATTGGTGTTTCACAGGTGACAATATTTAGAGCCATTTACATAACAAAGAAGTTACCTTCTAGAAAATATTCTTCATTTTCTTGATTTTTGGCTTGATCTAATGTACACTGAAGTAGATGGGACTTCTTACAAAATGTACTGCCAAGAAGCCTGAAAGAAAAAAATTCCAAAATAAAATAAATCAAATAAGGATAAAAATCTTAAGTGGCTTCTCAAGAATTTGTCTCTAAGAGAGGAAAAGTCTCTGGAATGACTTTTTGCAGCCTTTCAGTCAGTCCATGATGGAGTCTACAAGAGAGCTGGAGCAGAACATTTTACAAGGGCGTGTAGCAATGTACACTACATGCCCTTGTAGTGTACATCACTACATGTGAAATGGTTTCATAAAGAAAGAGGGTAGGTTTAGATTGGATATTAAGAAGAAATTCTTTACTGTGAGGGTGGTAAGTCATTGGAACAGGTTGCCCAGAGAAATTGTGAAGGGATGCTCTACAACATATGTAGGCCTCAAATCTAGATTAACTACAATTTTCTGAGCCAAGTAGTTTACACTTAGCTTAGGTGGTTTTATTTGTAAAATATAAGCTTTAAAATAATAATTACAGGAATCAGAGTACTGGCCAACACAAATGTATCCTGGAAAGCTCTCTCAATCCCTCCATCAGAAGCAATTGGGAAGTCCTTGATATTTTCTAGTGATTCCAGAAATTGAAAATACTGTTGCTTTATACTTTCAGTCAAGTAAACTGAAGAAGGCTCTGGAACATGCTTAAATCTTTTCTGTATGTGGTCAGCAGATGCTTTATAAATTACATTCATTGCTTCTGAACATCTGAAAAATAGTTGCATGGCAAGCAACAATTTTCTTTGTGATACAGAAAACCAAGTGGCAACAATTTTTTTAATTAACACTGTCCCTTCTACTAAAAGTAGGATTCATCAATTCCTCCTTTTACAATTAAAATAAAATAAAACTTGAAACAATTATTAAAAAAAAATTCTGTACAGTAAAGAAACAGTAGCTTGTCCTTGAAGGAGTTTACTGTGATAGTCTTCAACCATATTCAGCACAGCAGCAGTTTCTTTCTGTATTCTCCCCATGTGCTGAGCCCTTCTTAATCCCACCTGTATGTATACCTCTTATATTCTCACTCCTAAATACATTAAAGGAGTCTGTTCTACCTTCTATAGTCCTTCCCAAATCCAGCTGACTCCAGCTTTCTCCTACAGCCACTTTCCTTAGGATGTGTCCATGAGTTCCACAATTTGCCAGATGTAGGTCTTTGTAACAACCAGAATCTGAGGATGTGATAGCAAGCAGATACTTATTTATGTCCTGCAAAAGAACACAGAAAAAACCAGCAGGTTTTATTGTGTCAAATCTCTTTTTTTCTACATGGTTTTGTAATATTCATGAACTCTTTCATATTCTGAAAATGCCTTGAACTTTTCTAACAGTTGTAGAGGGAGGAAAAAAATATTTTCAAACAATGCTGTCGCCAAATCCCATCTCCTAACAAAAGTTTCCATCATTCTGAGTGTTGACAAACTCCATAGGTTAACAGCAAATAACAGTACCTGACCAAATGTATGATTCACCTAAAAAATGTGGAAGAATCTCATTCTGAGATTTCAATTCCTTGTAAAATCACCTCTTTTTTTCTACATAAATTTCAGCAATATAAGGATGGAGTAGATGTAGGTCTTTTGGTGACAAGAACTAAACAATTAAAATCCTTACTAAAAGAATTCACCCAAACCCACTATTGAGAAACTGTCAGTAAAAAGAGAACAATTTTCTCCTTTAGGTGTGCAATATAAATGGTAATAAATGGTCTCTTTAACATGCAATCTACAGCACATCTCATTTCCGGTGCTTACCTTTACCCTGACTTACTAGAGAGTATTCTGGCTATCTCCTTGCCTACATATCTAAGACATAAAACCTGAGCAGAGGTACCTTCTTTTTCAGGTCCCACAGTTTATAGAGGTATGCAGTTCTGCTCCATATATCAATAACCTTCTGCCACAGAAAGAAACACAATCTTTGTTAGCAGCAGCCAAAAATCTGTAAGTAGATTTGAATAGAGAATTAAGAAAATATATAGACATTAAGCCCATCAGTAGCTGTTAAACACAATTAATGAAATACAATCTACCTCAGCAAGTTCCAGGAAACTGGGAGGTTTTTAGTGGAAAAGAATCACTTTACACCTGTTCTTACATTTTTTCCTTCAGTACAAGAAAGTGGAAAATATTTGAGACAGGATGTTGGCTCAAAAGGACTTTTGAATTGATGCATTAGAGAAATTTATATATGTTACATATAAACCAGTTTCCAAAGCTCTATAATAAATACCAGATGACATAAACCAAAATAAAAGATCTCTTGAACACACAAAAGGATTCTATATTGTCTCCTGATCCGTCTGTGCCTTAATCTTTGCCTGCCAGAAAACAAAACACTATCTATAGAAGCCTACATAAGGATAGGAAGGAAGTTCATATGCGTCCCATGTCCCAATGTCTTGCCAGATACCTTCCATTGTTATTATCCCAGAGTCCAGAAATGTCTTCCATTTTTTCAAGTTATCCTGCACATGGGATGCTGCTCTCCAATTTAAAAGTCTTTCACGCTGACGACTGCTCACCCATATTAGTTATGCTTCCAATGTTTCTGTTTTTTCATTTCCCTTTCAATTTTCCTTTGATTTTTAATGCAGTAGGTTTCTGAGAAGTCATGTTCAGGAGTCCACCAGCAGTGGTGATTCTCAGACTTGGAACATCCTAATTTCCCTGTCCTTCTTCTCCTAACTAACACACTTCCAAACCTGTCTTACTGATTTATTGTCAGTCCTCTCTCTAAAGATAAGGTCTATTTCATTCAAAATGAGGCCATCATTGCTCTAAGACTTCTATGGATCTGCTGATGCTATTTTCTGTGATTTGACCGTGTCAAATCCTACTTCTTCTCTCACTTCTCAAATTTATTTCCTAACTCAGAGTAGACACCCTTTACTCCCTGTGCCTCACATTCAAGACACCACACAAACAAGATTCATAACCTCAAGTCCATATAAATATTGATTTATTCATATCAAGAGTGTTCATTGAAATCTCTTTATTGATTTGCCTCCTGAACATGTAGCAATGTGAGAAGCAGGAGGAAATGGTATCTTGACCTTCTGGATAGCCTGAACTAGAATCCAGGATGTTAGACTTTAAATATCAAATTTTGCAAGTAACACCACATACCATCTTTGTTTCTTCAAGACACTCAGTAATGCAGATCTTCCTGCACATATATCTGTGATTCTACCAGAGAAGGTATGTGCTTTCTTCAGAGACTACATTTGCCTTTTTCAACATTTGCCTATATTCTTGAAAGAAAAATATTTAGGTATGTATGCAAAGGAAATAAAATCCGTCTTCTGTCCCCAGCATCCCTTTTTTATCACTGTCCTATCAGAAATAAGGCAAAATTTCAAAGTAAAACTAAAAAGAACACAAAATTTAATACTTAAAGTAATACACAGTCCATTACTCATTTACTTTTCTATATGTAGGAAGAACCTATGTTTTGAGAGACATCCAAGGCGAATTTACAAATCTAAATTTCTGCTTGAATATCATTTTAGTTAATAAATAGATACTTAGTGGTGGGAATTTGAGATAGCCTGGAGATGCTAAGCAACAATTTGGTAATTTTACTGTGCTTAATAACTAGCACAAGAGACCTATACATGGGCAGTGATCTTGAAAAAAAGCTTTTTGGATCCAAAATATTGTTAACCTACATTTATAGATTTTTGTAAATAGACATTATTTTGTTAAGCTTTTCAAAATTAATATGAAGGGATTCTTTTTTTGTTTGTTTGTTTAAAATGAATGTATTTTGTGAACCACTTGTTCACACATTTTTTAAAAAGATACTGTGCAGCAATTGCCTTCAAAAATTTGGGTCATATGGTCAGCCCCTGAATTAATTATCTGATCAAGACTGATTGGGATGAGACCAAATAATTACTCATTAGCATTCAGCACCACTGTCAGGCTGCATTTTGCATGCTACAGTGTATGCTGCCCTTTTTCATTTTACTCAATCTCCTTTTTGGGTTACACCACATTGTTCTACATGACTGGAAAATGAAATTGAAAACAGGAAAAAAGACGTTTGGAGAATAAAGCAGACATGACTTTATATAAAAAAATGTGCCTTACACAGTTTTGCTTATTGAACAATCATATTGTCTAATAACTCTTTCTACAAATCTGCCGCATACTGGTCTCTGCAGGAAGTCAATAGGAATTTTGGGCATAGATAGTTTGAAGCATTCTTCAAAACTAGTGTTCTATGTTTAAGGGATCCAGTTTGTAATTGGTTGAACTGTAAAGTTATATTTCCTCTTACCCTGTAGGCTAGTAACATTTTTTTAGTCTGAGCAGCTCAGTATTGTATTTCAGCAGCCATGCCATTTAGCACTGTGTGGTGCAGGGTTCACATTCTTGGAGACATGAAAGAGAAGCAGACAGCTGTAAGTGTCCCCAGATCTGGTTTGGACACCATACTTCATAATGCTAGACTTAATAAGTCATCATGGCATCTTAAAAGAGTGATAAAACAGAATCTGCTTCAAGGTCTTGTATGTTACGTAGAAAATGCATTGGATTTAAGATGCAACATTCTCCAAATCTCTGCCCATGTGGCTATGCCTAAACTACTTAATTGAGTACACTCAGAGCTCCAGTCTCATGATGAGGCCAAGTGGAGCAGAACAGCTGCATCCATGCTATTAGATTACTTGATGTCCAAAACAGGATGTCTACACTGGGAATGTGCCTAATTGCACATTTGGCCTCTGTCCTATGATAAGTCCAAACCTTTGTTGGAGATTTGTCGGGAGACTGCTGATTGGCATGAACCTCAAGAAGACCAAGACTCATTCAACACACTTAACTGTACAGACACTAAAATTTCAGATTCTGTGGATGTCAACTGGCCTTAGTTCAATAATAGATATGAAATTGAGTAGAAAAAGCAGGAAGGAGAAAGCATATGCCAATTAAATTCACTGGAATAATCCTGAAATTTTGCCCCACCTGACTTTGAAAAAAATTTTTTTAACCCACAAAGTAACTATGTAATAATTTCTGCTCATTACCATAGCTGTCAAGAAATGAGTATCACAATTTATTTAAATTCTGAAAGTTACACAGTTTTTCCTAAACAGGTTCTAAAAGAATGTTTAGAAGGATTGTATCTGCATGTACTGCTTTCAAAAGTGTAGCAAAAATTCTTTAAACCATTAAATTTTTAAGTATTCCCTGCTTGATCTGAAAGATGCCACCTGTAGCAATCTCTACACTTACGTGTAGATTTTAGAGCAGAATCCAAATAATCTAAAACCACTGACATTGTTTCACAAGTGAAATGACAAAATAGAAGTCTTTATTTTAGAAAATATTTTTTAGGCAATCTGTCTGAGTTTCTTCTCTTCCTAACCATCACTGGCCAGGAGGATCCACTGCAAAATTCACCACATATTTCAGGTCCCTGAACCTGAAAAACATTTAATCATTCCTCACTTTAAGGATCCCAGATTTTTGGTATGTTGTTCTTTTGGCATAAACCATGTTTTTAAGGAAAATTTCCCAGTCATTCTCAGATCTCTTACCTCTGTTGGCACTGTGGGAAAATATTAGGGCACATGAAACTGAAATTGTACCAGACAAAACTGAATGAGAAGTGGTATTCCAGGAGGTCACTTGAAGGGCTGTAGGGTCACTGTAGGGCTGCAGAATCCTGAGTTCTGGAAAGAATCAAGTGCCTCCACTTTGCTTTCCTCCACCACATACACTTTCTGCATCAGCTTGTCTTCTCTGATCTTGCCTATGAATCAGTCTCTTTCATTTTCTATAAAAGTACACTGATCCACTGCAAAATGCTACTGTGTCCGTTGATTCTCTCTTTATATCCCTCTCAGAGATTTTTATGGCTCCTGTGGATTTTGCTAGTTGTCTGTTCTTTTGCAACTTTGCAAACATATCTTTATTTTCTAGAGAATCTAAAGAATCCACATCTGATGAATACACACAGGTTCCTGTACTTTTCCTCGTAGTCTGCCCAACAACCTCTCTGCTGTTGAATCGTTCCCAGCTCTGGATGGTAGGAATGAGGTGGACTCCTGCAGAGCCTGACTCAGAGGCAGACAACTGGTATTGTGGTGCCTGTGACCTGTAAGGAGGTTTTGCAAAACTCCCAGGCCCTAAGCACTAATTTCCCAGCAGAAAGTCTTGAAGAACTGGAACTTCTCACCTAAACTGGGTTTCGTGAGGGCTTCCAGAAACCTGCTGGTTTATGGGGCGTCATTTTTAATAATAAGCTCAGGAAATTCCAAAGGAGTAGAAGAATCCTAATGTAGCACCAATCTCTTTGGAACTGCCTGACCAGCTAGAGCTCAGTCACTGGCAGCATCCCAGTTCAAGTAGTGGGGAAGGAAAATATATTTAAACTTAACTGACATAAATTAAGACAAGATGTATTAATAATGACTGTCAAAAAAATTTTAAGAAAAATAGACCATGACACCTGGTATCAGTTTTTAGTGCCACTAAAAGTGTGAGAGATGAAGCTAGATGAATGGGTGTAATACGCTTAGTTTTGCAAAATATTTCATATGGTCTGAGCTATTGCACTTCATAAAACAACCTGCTTAAGAATAGTGATATGTAAGTCAGAGAAATAATATTCGTCATAAGGTAGTAAACTGTCACCAGATCAAGAAAGTTTTATATTGCACATGCACCTGGTAGCAGACTTCATGCTTTTCCCCATTTTCTTCAGTTAGTAATATCCACCATTTAATTTTCTTCTCATGAAGTATGAGTCTAATTCAGAAATATCTGCTGAATTAGAGCATGAGACTTCTCATCAAACCCAATTGGATTCCCACTGACAGGCTAAAGAACACAAAATTTAAATTGCTCAAATGCCAAGAAGTAAATGAATGATAGAAGGTTCTGCAGAACTACAGGCCTGAATGCTTTTATCTTGGAGCATTTGTATACGCATGCCATGAGTAAAGTATTCTGACTAATCATGTTATTCTCTGACAATTTATTACAGTCTTACAGTTAGCAGAATATATCTTTCCCCTTGACAAGTCTCCTGGGAAAATAAGATTAAGTTAGTCTTTTATCATTATCTCAAGTTTGTCTTTCCAGATGCTTTTATTACAGTAATTTTGGAAGCAAGCATATTAAGGCAGAGATATTACAGGTCTGTTGTACAAAATAGTATTGTCAAATACCATGTAAGTGAATTCAGGTATTATCACAAATATCTTAGAGATAATTTAGGACTAAATAAAAATGAGTAAATCAGCTCTTGAGCCTTAGGGTACCTTTCAATAGTAATAGTTATAAATCAGAATGATAGCCTGAAACAGACACTGATTTTTCCTCTTAATCAAATAAGATCTGAACCAAGCCATCATTCTAGTAGAAAAAGCAAAATTTAATTAGCTTATCTAACAGTGTCATTTAGTGAATCAAAAGCTTTGAAAGGTCAATGAATTTTGTCCTTATCAGCTCATTATCTTCCATCACTAACAAGATATCATTAAGCAACTTCATGTGAGCGTTTAATGTTGCAACAGCCAGTAGCACTGCTATAATTTAAAGGGAAAATCCAGGCCATTTTAAAATATTTATTTTTATTAAATTTTTCATTCACAGAATGCTCCTAAAGGTTACTGGAAAAAGGAAAACAAACACAGTATTTTTACATTATTTCCATATTTGTTTTTATCTCTGAAAAAAATAGTAGAGCATTTTTAATAATCCCAGTTACTCAGACATACACACAACTCAAAATATGTCTGTGAGAATATACAGAACAAAACACCTCAAATGCTTCCTTCTAGTCTCACTAATATGAGTACAATCACCATATAATATCCAACATTATGACCTGTGTCTCTACAAAACCAGTGGAGGACAGTGATGAGTGGCATTCATCAAGGGTCAGTATTGGGACTGGCACTGTTTAACATCTTTGTCAGCACCATGGTCTGTGAACTGGAGTGCAGCTTCAGCAAACTGTAGTAATAAGACAAGGAAAATAGCTTCAAGCTGAAAGAGGGTGGATTTGGATTAGCTATAAGGAAGAAATTCTTCACTATGAGTGTGGTAAGAGACTTAAAAAGTTGCCCAGCAAAGTTGTGAAAATCCCATGGAAGCTTACAAGGTCAGGTTGGTGGAGGTCATTGGAAGATGCCCCTGCCCATGGCAGTGGGTCTAGAACTAAAGGATCTTTAAGGTCCCTTCAACAAAAATTAGTCTACAATTCTATGGCTCTATGAAAACCATTTCAGAGGCCTTTGTCCCATCCTTGCACAGGCAGGTTGCCCTTCCACTACACGGTACCTTCCTATCCAGCACCACATGGTCTGTTTTGTAAATGTGACCAGTGAAAACAGCAGAGTTTGGAAAACAAGTGCTGTATGCACTGAAGGTCATTTCACTGCTCTGCTTTAGAGCGCAGATACACAAACTCTTGAACAAATACATCTGAGAGGGCAGCAACCTGCGGTGAGGCAAAAGTCTGCAGTGGGAGCCTCTCACTACAGATTTGCCTTCAGAGTAATTCTAATGAAGAACTGCACCCTGGAAAGTAATTTTGTGGAGTTACACTGAGCACTGCTGTAAGGCAAATAGTAGCACATTAGTTATAATAATTTGTTTACATTCCCTAAAATCAATGGAATTTTAACATTTGCTCTTCTAACAGCATGGAGAGAAGGTAAATAAAATAACTTGCTGAGGTTATCTCCATCAGATTGTGATCATTTTACTATAAGTCAGGTCTGGAGCCTAAACTACCTACACTGAGAAGCTGTAATGATTTCTAAAAATACATGCTCTTAGCTGAAAATCCACATGTGCTTCAGCTGAGATGTTTCTCTCCCCACCCCACACACATTTTATTTATCATATCTATCTACTTTAAATTGATTTTGCTATCTTTTTCTCATAGAAGGCTAGAAAAAAACGGCTAAAGGAATTCACATATCTTACACTATGCTGCTACAGAGTTTATGTGGCAATTCTTCATTGTGAAAGGATGAAGGCTTTACAAAATCAGAAATCTTAACTACAATGGAAGTCATCTCTTAAAAAAACAAGATCAGCAGTTTTAGACTAGATAAGAACTTTTAAGATAGGAAACCGAATACCCTGGCTGATAGCAGAAAATATCTGAGTCTCTGAGACAGGTGATGAGGCAGAGAAGGGTGAGTAAACCTTCTTCCTGATCCTATTCACTGTTGTTATTGCCACAACCATCTCTGCTCACTTCCCATGTCCATTCCTTGGGCAGATTTTTCCTCTGAGCCAGCCTTTCACATCAGCCCCCAGAAAATGATAACTATGGCTGTTTCTGCAGATGTGGGAGCAAGTGGCTTTCTTGCTGGCTTTTTGCTCTAGCAACCACTGCTGCTTCACCATCTGCTGCTCCTCTTTTGTGTCTCCAAGCAGCTGTAAGTAAAGCTGCTGTATTTAGTTCATATTCCAAGTTTTTCTTAGCAACCACCAAGGCTAAAAAAGAAAATCTTTTAATGAGACCTGAGATTCTGCAGTCACTGCAGCCATCCTAGGCATATGCCTCATTGACATGACTTGGACACATCCAGGAGTCTATCTAAACCATGGTAAGAGGGAACTGAGTGAGAGGCAGAACAGGTAATTAGAAATTTTCCAGCTAAGCAGTCTTTTTTTTGTCTCTTGTTGAGAAATGTTGTTTTGCTGAAACTGAAAGGCAAGTTTTAAGGGAAGGTAAGCAGCCAGGTCAGTGCAGCTGTGTCCCAGCTGGGAATTCAAGCAACATAAGAGACTTGGATTTGATCCTTTTGCTACCTAGCAGCCTGGGAGGTGTGGTACTCTGAGCCATTCTCTAGTCCATCAGTTTCCCACCTCAGCTGCCTATCATTGCAATACTACCAGGAACAGGCAAGAATGTAAGCTATGGGGCTTTATGAGGTGAGATTTAGCCATTTTATTGCTTGCAGGCCAGAAATAGCTGAATGGCACTGGACAACAATTAGAACTTCTCGAATAGTTAAACATTAAAAGGTTAATCTCAAGACTACAAATCCATAGGGTCTGGGTTGATAACTTTAGGAATTTTAATAGACGAATTGTATGAGGCAGTATGTTTAAAAGTGTTCAGTACTGGTATGCATAAAAGTGTGATATGTTTTTTCAGGAATGCTTTTATTATCTCTGCCACACAAAATATAGTAGTATTGATGTTCATAGAATACAGGAGTCTCAGGACCACACTTTCAAGGCAGAGCACATATTTTTGCCTGTGTCATTTTGTGCTGGATCTCACAAATATTAGAAGTGAAAGCTGATGTCCAATTTTTCTTAGATGTAGAAAAAAAAAACATTTTGAACATATGAATTTGTTTGTTTGCATAAGCAAACAGCAAAAAGAAAGAAATGAAAATGTAAATCATTGAACTAAAGAATAAAGAATTCAGGAGAGCCTATAAGTGAGTGATCCTTCAACCCTGTAAGTCCTTTTTTGACAAAACAGATGAAACTACTTTTATCAATAACCTACAGATTAGTGTTCATGTTCATATGTTAATGGGATAGACCGTAGCAGCCCCAGAGGAAGCGTAATGATCAATTGTGGCAATAATCCACAAATTAAAGATCTCTAATAGTATGCATTCTCTTGACAGACTGCAAGGTTTTTAAATGTGTGTTGCATTTTATCATGCCAATGATCCATGGATTAAAGGCTTGCATTTATATATAGCACATTGTAATGGCTTTGAGGAAGCTATTAGGGTCTATCATATCAATGATCCATGAATAATGAGAGCTGTTGGAGAAGTATCTTTCAGCCCATGAGGATGTTTTAGCATGTTTTAAGGTTTAACAAGTGTAATATACTTTATGTAGCACTTCTTACTCTTGTATTTACACAATGAATAAAAACAGTATATAAGGCACATGAAGGCAAAAGGAAGAAGTACTGATTCAGGGGGAAAATAATGATTTGTTTTCCTTCAGTGCCTGAGATCAGTTTCTGGCAGCAATAATCTCTTAATTCCTGCTTAGTGCAAATTCATATGGTGCTCATAATATTGCTACAATCAAAAGGATGTAGGATACAGGCAGGCTTTGCAGCATGACAGTAATCAAGGATGTCATCAAAGTGGAATCAACAGAGTTATGAGGGGTTGGGTAACCTCCTAATAGTGATTCAAACAGGGACTGTTCAGTGTTATGTGAATCCCATTCTATTTCATTTTGAAATATTCTGACAGCTCTTGATGCTCAGAGATATACAGTATACAAAACTGCAACTTTCTTCCCCACAACATTGTGTCTGCGCAAAGATTTTAACATCATCATTATCTTTAAAACAAACCTTGATCAAGTACCACCTCTTTCCAAGGTTTCTAAATCATGGAAGTCTTTGAAGTTTATAATTTTGAGCATGATTGAAGGAATATGAGAAACAATACTTCATACATTAAAAATACTCTCTGAAAATGTCTAAACTAATGTGGCACCATTTATGAAAATTATTCTAAAATTCTTCCATCTGTCCAAGTTGCTTCTTCCTCAGAAATTGTCTCCTCCTTCACAAGATCACCTCAAAGACAAAATGAACTTTGGCCCTGAGAATATGTGAAGGAGGAGGAGGGAGGCAGGCCCTGTCTCTGCATGGCTTGGCAGCATCATCCTGCTGCCATATTTCTCAGTGACTTCTTGTCTCAATGCCTATGGATGCTCTTGGGAAAGAAGGGACATCTTTTCCACAAGATACAGCTGGAGGGGTGAGGCAGGAGGACAGAAGAAATAGCTGTAAAAATCATTCCCATCTCAGCTTGTTGCCACATCGAACTCCTTTGGCAGGATGGAGCAGAGAAAGCATTTCCTGCTGTGGCTATTGCCTCTATGGGTTACTGCAGTCTGGCTGCAGTTGTGTACAGACAACTGCAACCCACTGGATCGCAACCCTGGGAGCCAGCCACTGCAGCTGCTAACTTTGGACCAAGTTTGAGGGTAACTTCTTCAGACACTGTATAAGGAAATTTGAGAAGAGATCAAACAAGTTGTAATGCGAGTGTTGGCGAATTCACGAGCACAGCATGTTGTGGCTCCTACAGTCAGCAAGTCTTAGTTCAAGCTCCGTTCAGAGCAGTGTAAATACTCCTGTTCCCATCAGAGGGCTTTTTTCCAGATGGAAAGTTATAGTTACAGGTCCAGGGAAACTCAGCCTCTCTTTTACAATCAGTTGTGGGAAACAGGAGACAACCTCATCCAGTCTTTCTGGTGGATGTTCCTTGTCCTTTCTGTCCTTTCTGCAAAATACAAAATTATACCTCTGTTTAGCTGGTGAATCTCCATTTTCTCCCTCATCTTTGTAGCTGGATTTATCAATCCTTGCAGAGCAGATGAACCAGTTGTAGTGGTATCACTATATTCTTTAAAGCTAATTAACGCCACATAGAACTGAGAATTTGGCCAGGTGACAGAACCTCATACAAGGATTTGTTTTCCCTCCACCTCACAACACACCTTTTTTTTTTCCTTCTTCTTCTTCCTAATCAAATGGAAATACATCACAGCCAGTATTTTGAACTATTGTTAAAATAAACTTTCTAAGTGCTACCTAAAATAATTTAAAAATGTTTTGTTGGTGAAAGAAAAAGAAAGACATACAATCTCTCTGTGTTTAGAAAGGCTTTTTATTATTATTTTCTCTTTTTCAAATAATTTATGCTGTAACAGCAACTTCTCTCTTCAGTCTTTGTCTGCTTTACCAGGCAGATCTTAAGTAAAGCCACAGCACTGAGTTTGTGCTACTACTGATTTTTATTGTGGTTAGGAATGTGAAGCCATAAATACAGGGTTGTGAATGCATCACACCACCAAGCTGAGATGTGGGGTAATGAGGGATAACAATGCTATTCAGATACCAATAACTTCAGCAATATCTAGTGCAATGTAGACTATTACAAGGAGATAAAATTGCTTTTTGTGCAGGTATTCTCTTTTCAAAGAAATCTAATTGATATCTATAGTAAGAGAAAATATGAAAATCGTGAAAAATATGCTGATCTTTTTCTGCTGTCATCAGCATGAAGTTGCACCTCAAAATACAGGGAACATGTGCATGAAGGGCATGTAAATGCAGTTTCAAATGTGGCAAAGACAAAGGAAAAAGTAATTCAGGGAAACCATCTGTCACCTGGCCTCCTGGCTCAAGGGTAGAAGCTAGAACCAGTAACAGAGCTGAACTTCTTAAAAAGCATGGTATGGAATATATTCTAAGGTTTCAAGGTCAATAGATGGTAAGCTTGAATTTTGTGCTAGGTGTGAAGGCTTCCTCATGCCTTCTGAAGAAGATCCAAAGTGACTGGTTCAAAGTAGCATCTGAAATAAAAGTACAAAAAGATGAAAATTACAAATAGCCCACAGAGGAGAATATGCAATTCACTTCTCAATTTTCTATTGAAGGGTCCTTAGAAGTAGGCTGGAATTAGACTTCATAAAATTTCAGTAGACAGACACAGCATAGTTCAAAGGTAGAGAATTGTTTTGTTTTTTTTTTTCCAGGAGTTAGCAGGATTTTGGTGAGAGAGGCAATGCTGGGCCAAAATTCTTTGACACTGAAAAAGAGCTGAAGCTGGGTCACCTAACAGTCGAGCCAGTTCTCCGTGCTGCTGTGGAAAAGTTAAAAGGCACATGAAATTTATCCTGTGAATAACCTGCTCCTGTGGTCATGCTCAGAGCATGACAAATGAATCAGGGGATTTAGGGAGAGAAACAGTTTCCGGATCTTTACTAAGCTAAGTCAACAGGATATTTGAACTAAAGTTTTGTCTGTATGCTTGAGTACAAGATTGCATGTGTCTGGAAGATTTAAGGCCCATAGATACTTATCTAGTGTGTCTAGAGAGCAAGAGAGCTGAATTATGGGCTTATTCATTTGGATTCAGATGTGTTGGCATTTCATAAATGACCAAACTGAAACAGTTCCTACATCCTCTTTAATATATTTTCTTTTGGGGTTTTGGGGTTGCACAACAGTGATACAAATACAATCTTATATAATCAAGTAGAGATTTCTTGAAAACAATTCAGAGAGAAAAAATAAGCTTACCTACTCACTGTGCAGTAACTTGAGATCTGGCTCAGAAACACACACACACACACACACACACACACAAAAGAATGTTATCTTAAAATCAAGAGGAAAAAAATAACCCCCCCCAAAAAAAAAAAAAAGATTGTTCATTAGTATTTTTAGTGAATGATAAAATGATGATGAAAATAAGAATAAAATAAGAATATGCCTCATATAGTGATATAGATCTGACAAATTTCTCAAACTATTGAGGATTATAATTATTATTCTTCAGTCTAGTTTAAAAGTTTTAATTTTATATAGCTGAAATTCCACATTAACATAACATAAATAGCTTAGGAAAATATGCCATACCAACAAGTTATTCATTTAGGTGTTTCTGCTGAAATAAGTCAAGCTACCTCCACAAATTATTGTGATAGAGCAGGGTTATGTTCATGAGGGTCCAAACACTGATAAGGTCATACATGTCAGCTTCCTCTCATTTCCCCTAGCCTCTAATTCCCTGTCATGCAGTTCTGAGGTCTGAAAATGTGCCAGCAGAATCTCACCAAGGATGTGCATGTGCGACTGTATGCTATGGGGCTGGAAGTAGATGTGTCTATCCAGTATCTAACCTCTGTGTCTAGCTTTTTATTGTGTCATCTGGGGTTACCATGAAAAGCTGAAAGTAAAGAGAACTCTGTGTTTGAGAGGAGCTGTTTGAAGGTGAGCAATATCTAGTAAAGGGTTTCTAGTCATTTGAAGACAGCAAATTTAATATTTTTTATATTAACAGGAAAAAGGCCATCTAACTCCACTAAAATGAGAGGGCAAAAGAAGTCCTCTGTGCCCATCTTTGCTATAGAGGAATGTGAGGCAAATAGTTCTCCTGTTGCACAAAATATTGTTGCAAAGGCATAGTTGAGATTAATTCCTTTCTTTGGCGATCCATCTCCAGAGGTTGGCCTGGGCAGAAGTTATGCATTATCAGAGTTTCACTTGCTGCAGTTTGTGACTCTTGCCTATTGTCTTTTCTATGTGGACATCTGAGAAGATCTTGGCTTCTACTCTGTAGACCTCTTTTACTGAGTGGAAGACTCAATATAATGTCTCCTTTTGCTTTTGTACTCCAGGCTAAGCAAGTCTTTTTCCTCCAGTCTCTCCTGTATGTTATATGTTTTGGCACCCAAATTATCCATAAACGTCCCTTCACCAGACTCTGTCCAGACTGATATTTGTTCTGTTCCACAGCTGGACAGAAAATTGCAAAGATGCCAAATGGAAGTTAATTAGCTCTTCCCTGGTCGTTCTGAATGCAGTCACTTTGTAGGTAGATTTTATAACTTCCTATTAAATACATAGGACTTTAAAGTGATGATTTGAGAGGGTGTTTTAACAGGCTTGGCTAACACAAGACAAAATGCAATAGAAGACAGTTGAAAAAAATCCTTTGCTATTTCATAGAGTTTTATAAAATTGCTCAACTAAAAATTTAAAACTGGGACAGAAGAGAAACTCTTGAAACACTTGCTTTCTTAGTTGAAATAGAGACAATTGGTATGATAGTTTTCCCCCCAAACACTTTTCTTCATCATCATCCTTCCTGCAATCCTTTTCCAGCTGGTTCTGAGTTTTCTTGGGTTAATTTCGTATATGCACAGGGTTTCTTTTGATATTTGTCATAAAAATGCATGCATTGGAAATGCAGCAGTTATAACATGGATATACACTTAAATGGATAATATAGTAGCCTCATATAACTTTCATAATATTCTTGTAATTAGTCTAAATGTATAGAATATGATTGGTTTGCTCTGATATATATATATATATATATATATATATATAAACACAACCTGGATAGCTTAATAAATTCTTTCAATTAAAAAAAATCTTGAAATACTGTGCCTTCAGATTCAATTGAAATTCCTTTTAATTCATGATCAGGTAATGTACCATAAAAATTAAACATTGCCCAACAATAAAATGATCATGGTTCATTGCATAGAAAAATGAGCAGGGAGTACAGTTTCTTGATTAGTTAATAATAGCAAAACATTAACTTTCCCAAGGTCTTTGTTGGCTCTGAAAACATATCCTATTGTATAAAATCCATTTATAAAAATGTACTTTCAATATGTATTCTGAAAGAAAGAATATACAAAATGTGGATTTCCTGCAACAAGGCTACCTGAAGTTCAGTTGTACTGACACAGTGTGGTGTGTCTCCCTCCTGTTAAGCTCAACAAGTTCAAGATAAACACAGAATCAAACTTGGCAACTGTTACTCCGAAGTGAAATCCCTCTTCCTGGAGGAAGTTCAATGACATATAACTCCAATGGATAACTCCTGTGAAAAATTAAATATTCCCCAGAGTAAGGACTGTAGAGGAGGCCATCTAGACCTGAACATTTCCATCTGCAAAACAATTCTAGGAGTAAGTAAATGAGCATAAAGCTCTCATAGTCACAACCTATTATGTCTGAATTTGGAGTTTTGGGGAGTAAAGGATTAGGAGGGAATAAATTATTTAAGAAAGAAACTACCATAATAAATCTCTTTCCTTTGTTCCCTTCAGGTGACAGATGGCCATGGAGTTATTCACATACTTAACACTTTTCTTGCTAAAAAGGTATTTGTGGTTTCACTGAAATTACTAACAGAATGGGGTCATTCCATAGGGAACAGTTTTGGGTGGGGAAAAATCTTCATTTCTTCACTGTGCCTACTACCCTAAATAGCCTACATGTGAAAAAATAGCTAAAGAGCTTGTTGATGATAGTCTTTCTAAAAAATTCTTACATATTAAGATTACCAGTTACCAAAAGGAGAATATCCCACTTCCCCCTGTACCACTGTGTTATTGAATTTCATTTCTCCATAGGTTAATTGTTATGTTATTTGCATGTTCTTCCAGGTCAGATGATGAAGCAGTAGTCATATCTCTTAAATTTGAAGAGAAAAAGAATCATAAGAATGAAATAACAATTACAGTGTAATAGGGAACAAGAAAGTAGATGAGAACAAAGAAATACTAGTGAGGAAGGTTCTGATTCAATGTTTTATTTTTATGGCTAATTTGCATGATTTTATAAGCACACATTTTCAGTTTTCCATAAGTATGACTTTATCTTTTCTGCAGTGTATTGCTTTCTTAGCCAAGCTTATCACCGTGATAGGAGATTACTTCAGATGGCTTAAAGATGACAGGATGCAAGGAGGTGATAAACTGTCACATATCCAGCATAAGTTTCTCTCTGCTAAGTCTCAGCCTGTCCCACTGTGAGGCCTTTGAAAAGAGTGGGCATCGTTTCAAAAGACAAGAACAATCATCCCTCTGCTCAAATTTCTTTTACTGCAGCTGGTGGGGAACTCTGCCACCACAGGTGACAATGTTCTTTCTTTAATGCTGAACAGACATATCTGAATGCAGGCTTAATGGTAAAGAAAATGTGTTAGATGAAGGCTTAAATATTCTGGATATCTAAACATTCTGAATAATTTAATACCCTGCAATATAAACTGTGGCTGCTATTTTGGTTGAACGGGTTATAGCAGAATGATGCTCAGGGACAGGCCAGGGCATTTTCTATGCCTCTGTAATCTGGACCATCCATTTTCAAGAAATTAATATAAAACTCAAAGAGATAACAGCTTTGATGCAATTATTCTGCAATAGAAGTGTATGCCTGTAACAATGAAAAGAAAGATGTCTTGCTTATTTTTAAATGTATAAGGAACTGTAGTGAAAAGTTTTGATGCAAGACTCTTTATTTGGGTAAAATTTAATTTGGGATTGTTATGGATAGTAATGCATGAGCAACAAGCAAATACATTAATTTCTCCTTGCACCAATAGGGAAAAAGGTCACAGTAGACTAGTAAATATAAAGCCCAGAGGTGAGAAAGAAGCATATCAACCATGAAATTGTATTAATTCAATAATTAAAGTGAGTCTCAGTTCCAACACAGGCTCGGGTTCTGTAGCAAAGATGTGACAAAACAATTGGGAATGGCAGTCCATTGCACTCGTATTAATCATCAGGAGTAAAAGAGTTCCAGTAAATCGAACGCTTTATGAACACTATCGTGTATCTAGCCCTGGACCTGATATCATCTCATTAATCAAACCAATACACAGGGAGTGAAATTTCCACCTGAGTGTAGTTTTGAGAAAGTGGCAGTGAAAAGTGGTAGGGTCATGTTTTTGTTCTCAGACGCTACAGCAGAGCCAGGCTTTGTAGTGCTCTTCCCAGCAAGGGAATGAAAACAGTGCTGTAGAGGGAAATTAATTATTATCAGGGACATTCCAGCTGGAAATCTGTGTTGTTGCAAAATGAACACATTTCAAGAAGTTGAGTGTTTCCTGCTGATCTTGTTAGATTCACTTGTGTTTAAGGGCTTCAAAACTCCTATGGAAATGCAAATTCCTATTAGGGCTGGCAAGAAATTTAGAATTTGATTTCGCATTTTAAATTTTTTATTAGTTTTCCCCGTTCAGTCCCAGAAACATGCAAGAAAAAGAGATACTCCAAGATAAAATCAGTGGCCCAGTGGCTGGGATATTCATTTAAAATCTGGAATTATCTCATGTCCCCATTTCCAGTGTAAACCTGCTTGAACAGGTGTGTGTTTTCTGGGTTACTATCATTTATGAAAAACACCAATGGATGTTTTGGAGGGAGATTAGAATAGCCCACAGAGATATGGTTGCTGCTCTCCAATAAAATGCATTGCAAACAGAGGCAAAATAGGGAGTGAATCCCAAGTGTGTGCCTGGGCCCTTTGGTTGCCCTGTAATTAGTGTTTCCTGTCAACATGAATGCTCCCCTTCACCTGTGAAGACATCCAAAGGGAAAGCTCTTAGTCTTCACAACTCATAGCTATTCTGATTAAGGAAATGTCTCAGGAAGTTTCCAACCAGTTCATATGTCTAATATTCTTGGACAAACCCCTTCAAAATTTAATTAGTAACAAGATTAGATCTGTAACTGTCTTATTACAGGAATATTAAAGACTGAACCCATCCCACTTTTGTTCTGTATCTCAACAGCCATTTCCTTCATCAACCATTAAATTTAGCTGCTGGGTGTCCAGGTATAGGTTGAGGAGTATTTTACATTCATTATTTGCATTAAAAAAAAAAATCCTGCAGTGTTTAAAAAATGAAACAAGTATCTAGCCTTACAGTAAACAGATTTTCAAGTACTTATGGCTTCCTTTAAAAGCCCCTTCACTATTTTTATAGAACACTGGGCTCACAGTTCACACAGTGTCAGTTAATATCAGAATGGATGTGACTTAATTTCACAATAAAGAAGTAACAGATAAATCATGGAAGGGGAAAATAAGGAATGGATACACATAAATTTGGACTGGAGAACCAGAGAAATTTAATTCTACACTCAGAATAACATTCCTTAATTTCCTGCTACTTTGCTTCCATGAATAGATATACTCACTTTATATATATTCCATTTTAAAATATATTTTCATGAATGCCTGCATTATCTATATATATTCACATTCACATTCACATTCTTGAATTTTTGTTTGAGAGCAGAAATTTTTTAGAAATACAAATAAAACAATAGCTGTTGAAAGACAGATTTTGACTTATAATGAGTCAGATATTTTGACCATTCTAATAACTTTTTAAATCAATTATTCAAAATACCTCTTTACCAAATCTTATGGCTGTAAAATAAATTTCCATTAAGAAAAAGTGTATTAGACAAATACACTTTTCAGATCACAATTTTTCTGCTTTTCCACAACATATGCAGATTTCTTACCAATTTTAAAATAAACTTTCTCTTAGAAGCTGATAAGTGGTAGCTCCAATAAATTATCATATACACATTTAGATTGGTTAATTTAGCATCAGCAGCTATGCTGAAAATGCAGTGGCATGTTTAAAAAGTTGTTCATTTCATCATGACAGGCTCTAACACTTCATGGTTCTCTGTGTATAAATATTTATTGTGAAAAATTGGTAGGACATAGGTATGTAGCCTTATAAAAACAATTCTGCAGACTTAATGATGTCAGTAGGAATCTATTTTCCTTTAAACATCATTTGTTAGTGGCTAGACATTCCTCTTCATTCTGGACTTTCCCAGGACCTAGCAGAGAGCAAATAAGTTACTTTCTGGTTTTGATTTATTAAAAATAGGCAACATCAGACAATTTTGTGCCACAGAATTTAAAAAAAAATTGTGTAGAGAGGTGTAATCTGCTACATGGGGCCCTCAAAATTCCTGCCAAAGTATTTGCTGGAGGTCTAACATGTAAGAACCATATCTTACATTCTACCATTTTCTCCTTATCCTCAGCTGACAACAATAGATTTGATAGGAGTAGAAAAGGTTAAACAAATATTCAGTTGAAGAGTATGCTTGCAGCTTTTAAAAAACAAAATATTTCTGGTGTACTCAGGAAATCGCCTCTTGCAATTTCTGATAAAACTTGATTTTGATAAAAATTACATTTTTATCACTAAATTATTTTTTAGTGTCAAAATGTCTTTATATTAAGTCAACAAACTAATTTTATTTTATTATTTAAAACAACTAAAAACTGAAAAGGATCTTTCTAACAATTTACCATGTAATTATAAAGGTTTTTTGTGCTTTATAATGTTTTTCTGTTATAAAAAATAAGAATTCATAGATAGACTGAAGATATTAGACCTTTTAAAAAAAATTAAAGAATCAGTAGTGAACTTATATTATTGAAATAATTTTACTAAGAAAATATGAAATAGTGGCACATAGCCTACCTACACAACCTAATTTTCTTTGTAGGGCGCAGTGAGAATTGGATTGCTGTGATTTATATTAGCTACAATTTATACTGCTTGTTCCAGAGTAGATGAAGAATAAAAGTACTAGAAAAGCAGAAATTATTAGCAGCAGCCACAACAATATTATTCAGAACTTCAAAAATATGAACCTGTTGGAACCTCAGACTTTGGTTTGCTGACTCAGACAATGAGAAGTGCTGTGTTGTGCCTCTGATGATCTTCATAAGAACATATTTCAGGGAAAAACTGAAACTCGTGTTAAAACGTCATACCATTCAAATTCCTGAGTCTCCAGTAGGAACATTTACTTATGGAGGACTTTTATACAAAAAGGTCAAAATATAATCCATATATACATATACATGACTGTACATGCATATACATGCATGCACATTTATATCTCTACATGTGTTTGTCAAGCTATTTCTGAAACTAAAAGCATGGTTGATAAAAAGAATGGAGATAAGTGCAAAAGAAAATATTTCTGATGCTCTCACTGCTTTCACAAACAAAAGTATTTTTCACATGTTTCATTTCAAATGTTGATTGATGGTCAATGTAGCTTCCAAATTTCAACCTACATCAGTGATGGAAACTTAAAGCAAGCCTCTGATCCTGTTAGTCTGACTCATTCCATCATAAAGGCCTTGTAGAAATTCTGTGACCTATTCTTTAATGCTATTCTTTAAGGAATATCTTAAATAAATATTCTTCTTGTGAATTATGAGAATTAATTTCGCCTCTGATTTTGTTGTATCAATAAACAGAAAGCAAGGATTAACTATTAATTTTGAAAATAATTTATTACAAAAATAGTAGTCCTACACATATGTAAATGAAAGCCTTATGACTACACAAATATTTTGGTACTATTTTTGATGCAGCTGAGGGCAATTGCATCTGTAGTTCACATTAGACACACAGATATGGCACTGCCATGAGGCTGGAGGCACTTTTTCCATGGGAGTGATATCCTGGGAAAAGAGATATTCTGGACCTACATTACAACATATCCACAAGATGTGCCTTTAACCCTCCACGGAGTAATATATAAAATATGAAGCATATGGTTCTTCCTCAGGCATACCTATTTGCCAGTGAGTAGCATTACAGTAGTTTTATTTTTAATATTTTCATTACCTTTTTTTAAATACATATATAAATCAGCTTCAAGGATTGGAAAGAAAGTATCTCATTCAAAAGCATAAGATGAGGTCAGATGAGATGAGACAAGGTGAGAAATCATGAGATGCCAGCATCAACAAAGAACATGAAAATCACTTTGTTAGGCAAATCTTGTAAGGGCTCAATCTCCACAGAGCAACTAGAAAAAAAAACAGATACCTTCTATGACTTTCAGTTGGACACTTCCCATGTGGAGAGGCTGCCCATAAAATGTGAGCCATTTTTTCATATGATAAACACTCATGTGTTCAGCTGGGCTCAACCTGGGGCTGCTATGGACTGCTGCCCTCCCTAACTACTGCAACCATTGTACAGCAAATTGCACTGAACTGCAATCACAAGCTATATGGACTACTTAAGTCTCCTTGCAACTCAGAAATGCCAGTATTTCTACTTAAAATTAGAGACAAAACCAAGCCAAAGTGTCTTGCCCAGTTCTGCTTAGTGTTAGTTTAGAACCTATCACTTAATCAATAAAACTTTTTCTCATAAAACTGGGGTATAGAGAAAATCTTAACTCTCAGGTGTTGCCAGTTTGTCTGCACATTTATTACCTCATAAGCTGGCGATTATTATCTGGGACCTTCCTAAGAAACATGCTTTTACTAGGTTTAGTAAACTCTGTCTCTCAGAAGTCTTAATGATCACTCCAAACATTTTCCCTTTCCACCTCCTTCCCTCCACTTTATATATAGGGCATGTCATATGGTCTGGAATATACCTTTGGCCAGTTCACTCTCAGTGGATTTGTTCCTTTATAATACAGTCACTGCAACCATGACCAACGATCATAATCAAAAACAAAAGTACACTACTTTTTGCCCTGTCCTAGCTTTGAAAATGACTGCTGATCCTGACTACTTCAGTCCAGGATGCATCTGGAATATAAGCATGTGTTTTATGCTAACTTGAGTAAATGCAGGTCATCTGAGCAAATTATATATTTGTGTATGCCTCTATGTGTGTGCGTGTGCATACGGACATATATTTCTGTTTGGCCCAATGAATCCAATTTCAAATTAACATATACTCACCCTTTCCAGTGACTTCGTATGTAACAAGCCACATTCCTGCACTGCTGTGCAAATTCTACAGTATTTTTATGCAGCTTCTCCAGAAAAATACATCCCTACACGTTTTGTAAAATTCAGTACAGCAACCACAAAAACATTTCATTTTATAATAAAAAGGTGTTTAAGATGTGTCGTAATACATCACAGGCTTCCCATCAAGGACAAAACCATTGTTTGATTCACAGAAAGTAAATTCTATGAATCAGGTTGTCCTCTGTGGTAAAAAAAAAAACCAAACAAACAAACAAACAAAAAAAACCCAAACAAACAAGCAAACAAAAAAACCAAAAAACAACAACTTAAGGTTTAATTAAACAAGAAATAATAATAAAATGAACAAAAAATAAACAAGATAAAGTACACCAGCTTAAGGTTTTCCCCACTTAAAACACTGAGAAGTTAATACTGTGTGTAGGAATAATTCTAAAGATAAGATAAACGACAGAATCCTAAAAATACATGGGGTTAAAATCTGACAAAAAGTTGTATTTGTTCTCACCTGGAGCTTCCCCGAATTTTTAAGTGCACAGTAAACCTTATGAAATTCTCTGCCTGCCTGAACTAAGTATAGAGTAATGAGGCTATATTTTAGAAATATAATTTGCATATTAAATCTCACCAGAGGTGATCATTTCAGCACTATCAGTGAGAGTTCATACTCAAGACACCAGATAAATGTTATATAATATCTTTTCCTAGCAATACCCTGTGTCAGCTGAGATAAAGATTGTCAGAGTACCCAAAATAAGGCTTAATTCAGGTCAATTTAAAACTATTTTTTAATATTTCACATCTCAGTCTAGCAATTTCCAGTTTCACTTCATAGGACATGAAGCAGCACTAACTATTGGAAAATAGGGATCTTTTTTAATGAAGAATTAATATTTATTGAATATTTGGCTATATCATAATCTTTTCATGAACAAAACTAAATAACAGTGGGAGAATCATGTGCTGGGGAAAGTGAACACACAGCAGCGTTAACCTCCAAAGAGTCATGCTCATTCATGCCAGCAGTGACTGTTGCTGTGCAATTGGCCCTGGGACACTGCTGAGCCTGTGCTCTGGTGGATGTGGCCTCTTCCCAGGTAGCAGAATGCGCTTGGCTCGCTGCGCCTCCTGTCTGGCGCTGCCCCGGAGGCCTGCAGAGCCTGACACGGCACGGTCTGTCACGTCGCCTGCCTTTAGCAAAGCTGTACTAAAGTGTTGCAGGCTCTATATTTGTTGACCATCAGAGTTCAGCTGGGAGACAATCTATCTTTCTTAAACACTCGTTATCTTTGTTAGCTAACTCATCATCATTTAGGCAGCTTAAGTCCATACACATGAAGGGCACAACAGCTAATGCTGTCAGTGTGGACTTTGAAATGATCTATGAAGGAGAATATAGGGCCACTGCTTCATAATCAGATACTAGAAGTGAATTACCTTTCAATACTTTTTCTGTCCATAAATCTGAAATGCTGTCAGTTCAAAATACAGCAGTTGTTTCCCCGGGGAGTCTCAATTTATATCCCGTACCTCCTCTGCAGTGCAAGGCTCCTTTACCTGCCTTTGCAGCTGTTTGACTAAGGTCAAGTGAGTCATCTGAGGTCACAGAGGGAAAGAATGACCCAGAAAGATGCTGAAACCAGGCCAGGACCTTTCAAAGTTCCCTGCTGCAACTACTGAAGCACACTGTCTCCCTTGAATAATTCTGCCTGTTGATCCCCACTGAACATACACATTTCCTAGTGCCACAGGAAATGAAAGCTTACATCTAAGCTGTTGTAAGAGCTAGCATGCAGTGGGAACAAAACCCTTTTTTTACTGTTATGTCAATAACATTATTTCCATTCATGTACTTCAGGATATCCTTACATCCTGAGAAAAAATGGGAAAGAATACAAACCTATGTCCAAATACATCTTGCTTCACACCATGAGTCAAAATCCCAGCTTTGTGGTTTTAGATGTTTGCCTTTTCTTTGATGGGATTGAATTTAACAGTTTTGGTTTAGATTTTTCCATCACCAAGACAGTTTGAGACACTTTTCTTTCAGGGAGAAGACATCACTGCATTTGTGAGAATAAGAGTAATACTACAAAGATTTCACACATAAAAGCCAGCCTGGAGTTACCTGCAATGTTCTTTATTTGCTACCACCATTCACACAGAAAGTTTGGGGTAAATACCATGCAGTTACGGCCCAGCAGGTAGCCTGTGTATGGTGTCCTACATCAAAGACACACAAAAATAGTGGATTAAACTACATACCTGAATGAAGTGGTAGGATCTGATTGTTGCATTGTATGGGGCCAGTTTATGTGTACCTAAAACGAAAAAAACAAATTATATATATACAAGAAGAAGGGAGAGAATTAAATCAAAATCACAATTGAAAGCAACATTTTAAATATTTAGCTTTTCTCTTTTCAAAATCCCAGCTCCAACCCTCACGTTTAAGTTTTCTTTGCTTCACTCACAGTGATTCCAGATGTTTAACTGGCATATAAGCAGGACCAGTAGTATTTTCCTTCTACCTGTAGGGAGCCAATATGGCTTACATTCCATCATTTAAATGCAGAACTAGTCCATTAGTTAAAATAATAGCAATGCTAAACTCCTGACATCCTGCTGGCACAGCAAGGGTGAGAGTTTAAAAAAGGCCTATGTACCAACCATACCTTGGGGCTTGCACTCAGCTTGGGGCAGGTGACTTTCCCACCTCTCATCTCAGTCTGTGTTTTTGTTCTGTTTTTTCTTTGTAGACTGTGCCCTGTTTTAGTCCATGTTCTGTGAACCTTCATTGCTGGTAGGAAGTACTCAGGACATCTGCTCTGAATTTACTTTTCAGATAATATCTATGTGTGGGTATTTTTTTTTTTTTTGTAATATTGCAGTTAGGCTGAAACTGGCAGTCTGCAGGAGGGAAGGAAAGATCAGTTCTATTTCTAATAACAACAACTATTTGCAAGCCCAGGGACTTCAGCAGGTATCACTTTCCTCCCAGTGACACACAGCTATCTCAAATCAGAATACAACAGCCATTTTTTACCAGTAACATTGCACAACAGTTTTAAACAAAGGAAATGAAATATGTATTTCTTCATGGCTAAAGTACAGGGCAATTCCAAGGATGCAGAATGGAATTCACCTGGAAATGGGCCAGAACATGGAGGCCAGCTTTTCACCCTGGGAAAGGATTGATGTGCACTTCTCTGTGATCAGAGGTCATCAAGGTTTCAGCCTAGTAACTAGTCATAGGGGCCTACAGCTGTGGCATAGCTCAAATTAGGCACTGAAGAAAACAGTAGGGAAGAGTGATCCAGCTCTCCCTAAAATAAATAGCAAGACTTCTGTAGGAGTTAGAGCACAGTGAATCACCACTTCTTTCTTAAACACCCTATTTTATCCTTGGGGCTCAAGTCACCTTCTTTTTATTATGATATCTGATGGGATTTCAGCCTAAGCTCTATGGCTATGATCTTATGTCCTATAATTCAACCTGCTTCAGAAAATCTCTATTTATTGAGTGATGAATAATAGAATTACTTAGCAGCTTCTTTTAGCTTTCAGAAAGGAAAACACAGTATTGTATGCACTATTTCCAAAGTTTTCCTCTGTTTTCCCATGAGGATTTATTCTTAAAAAAAAAAAAAAGCCTCACTGAGAAGTATAGTAGTTAATTCAGATGGTTTCAAGTCGCCTAGAGCTATTGACTGATATATGCAAAACCTTGCCATTATGTTTTCAAAACAGCGACAAATAGAATTAGGAGTGCAACTCCTTTGATGATACTTTGAATTTTTTTTCAAATTACCTTCCATTATTGTCTGGGCTTGATCCTTCTCCCCCAGAAAGTAGTGGGAGTTCTGCCACTGACTTCAGGGGAAAGGGAATTGGATTGTTTTCAGCACAGATTTTAAAACAAAGGCTTGAAATTGGCAGGAATAGAACCCTCTGCCATGAATCGAGGCAGTAGGTTGCCAGATGGCAACTTTTCAGTTACGCAAACAAATTTGGTTTATTCAATACAAATATTTGAAGGGAAAAAAATGAAGAGTATTATTCTCATTTACCAAAGTGTCAGATTGAAGCCTTCTAAATTTTAATTTGGTTCCAAGAAAAATAAAATCCTTATGAACATTGTTATTGCTCTAGAAAATACCTGAGTCTGGCTTTCCATGACAATTTGTACTACTTCAGATATAGTTTTGGGTAAGTGAAGAAAAACAGGAGTATTGAGGAAGGCAGAAACTCACACTGTTGCTGGGGGAAGGCAGTTTAGGAACAGTTTGTTGACCTCAATTTGAGGAGAACAGGTTTTGTGCACAGCCTGAAGAGATAGTGAGACACCCTGCCCTGAGAAGGTATTTTGAGCTTTTAAGTTAGATCCTTGAGGTTAGGCACTATGAGTAGCCCCATAACTCACAAGTAAAATTTTCAACATATGGATGTTGAAAATTTTCAACCACCCAGACCTACTCATCACTTAAGAACCAAGAGAAAGAGGCAGGTCAAGAATACCAGAAGAGTTCTTCTGTTGGACTTTTGGGTCTATTATGCTCGGGTCTGGTTTAAGTCAAGTAACACTCAGCAAAGACAGAAAGTGAATATAAAACACAAAAAAGGTAGATTCTGTTTTTCCTTGAAAATTAACTTTGGATCTATTTAGAAAAATTACCTATGAGCAACAAAAAAAATTGTATTGCTGAATTCAGAAGACTTGACATTTCGCCTATTCAGTAAATAGGCTAAACAGGAATACTATACAGGTCAGAATAAGAGATCCCTAGGACCTTTACTTCACTATCACAGTGCTTTTCTCCACTGCATCTAGCATTAAAATAAAAAAACAATAAAACACATCTGCCCTGAATTCACTCTACATACAGTTTCCTTCCGCCTGTGGTGAGGGGTGTGCTTTTGGAATGGTAGAAGATTTCATCTTTTAACATATAATGAAATCCACATTCCAGTCAAATATGATCAGCCCTGCCAGTGAACAAAGATATTTTTATTGTTCATGTTTGCCTTCAGAGTGCCACTGCACATTACTAAGCATGTTGGCTTCTTGCCGCCTCTATTTTAAGCTGTTGAGAAATATGGGAAGTGAAGAAATATCTGCCTTTACTTTTTAAGGGGAAAACCATTATTTAAGTAAGCAGACATTTTAAATAACTTAGGCTAGAAAATGCGTCTGTTCTTAGATGGACATGCTTCTTTTAGTTAGACAGAACTGACTATATCTTTGAATTAACCTCTTGTTCCTTGTAACCCACTTGTGTGCAGTGTGTTGACCTCATGGGAAAGAAAATCAAATCAACTGAAAATTGCCTGAATAGATTTGTCTGAACCCATGGAGCAGTAAATCCTACATTTACATTTTTCACTCAAGACAAGTGGTACTTGCCACACCTTCTACTCAAAAGGTCACACAGAATTTTTTATACTCACTAACAAAATTACAGCAGTGGGCCACAGGTTTGAATTCATTCTCTTCATATGATTCCTAAACCATGGAAGAAGGGAGAAGAGAATAAATGACTAGTAGAAAAGTTCAGAGGAGCAAGGTGAGAAAGTGGGAAGGAACACTTTCATGTTGATGAAAGAGTTTCATTTCAGATGGATCCTCTCTTCAGCTAACTTTGGGGACTGGCATATGGCATATGCTACAGATGGATAGGCAGCAATACATGTACAGCTGTAAGGTTCTGGCACTCCTGGTCCTGGCCCACGCTGCCAGCTGGCCAGCAGAAATCAGAAAGCAGGTTTGCAGGACGATTTGATTTTCCACAGCTGTTGTACAAAGCATGAGGTCAAGGGAGGTGAGAAAGAGAGTGAGGGGATTGTAGCTGACTGGTCCTTGCTTACAGCACAGAGGCTGAATTCACCCATGACAACTGCTATATCCCAGGCAGCAACTTCCTCCATGTGCAAGCCCTTCATTTAAATGATGTGCTAATGTAAGGTTTAGGTCTTTACTGGGCACTCCAGAATCTCTTATACATGAATAATATAAGAGATTCTTATACAAAATACATGAATACCATGCAAGATTGTGGTGGTTCTTGTCTAATGCACAGTAAATATACCAAGTAGATTGAAGTATCATTTTGTGGAAAAAGGACATCTCTGTTTGATAGTTATGTTTATGAAAACTCACTCTGACACCCCTCTGTGTGTTGACAACAAATAGTTTTGTAAAAGAAATCAAAATAATATCCCCTTGTTGCTGGAATCAAAGTCAAAAGCAAAGTCCTCTGCACACAGCCCAAAGCCTCACATTTTGGCTAGTGGGGTTTGAATCACAATTTACTATTATTTTCCCAGGAGCCAAAAGTCACTATATTCACTTTAATGGGATGACTTACTAGAAATATTTAATTTCATAGATATAAATTTTAATGAAATTAATTAATTAATTGAAAATGTTTGAAAACAGACACTTTTATCATTATATTATGTCAAGCCGTTTGAACAAAAAGTTTTCTATGAAATTACCTGATAACACTCCTTTATTCAAGATGGTAAGGATAAGGGTAGAGTATGAGAAATTTCATATTAACAGGCCTGAGTAACTGGCATTTTGGAGCTCAGTCTACTGCTTGATCCTCTGCGATAGAAGGCTAAAGGAAGAATTCAGAGAGATGAACAAGCTAAGTAGAGAGAGACCACTGGTAGTAGCAGTAGGCAACGGGGGTGTCCTGCACACTGCTCCACAGAGTTCCATGACTCTGAAAGTTTACCATCTTACCATCTTTACCATCTTCTTTTCTGGGCACATCGCTTCACAAGCCAAAGGTGCTTTTTCCTTTGTCAAAAAAAAAAAAGCTCCTTTTCCTCCTACATGGCCAACATTCAAGAAACACACCTTCTTATTTGGTGCGCAATACAGAGTTCTCAAGCAAATATGTCTTTCACAGTCTGTACAAAAGTCTTTTCTTCTCTCCTACATTAAGTATTCAAAAAGCTACAGAGGTAGAAGATGAAGTTGACTCTAAAATCTGGAGTCAGAGATTTGCATCAAGTTGTTAAACTACTTCTCTCTTAATTCAGTGAATAAATATGTAACCAGACTCAGTAAACAAGGCTGAAAATACCTTCTTCAAAAAGGACCTTACTAAAAATGAAGTGTCCAGATTTAATTTTTTCCATATAAAATAAGATTAAAAGTGTTTTAAAAGTTGTTAGCCTTTACCTTGGGGGAATTTTTTCTTTTTTTTTTTTTCCTCATTAATTTAATGGCATAGGCTTTGCATAAAAGCAGCATCCTTCTTCCTTTTCTAGTAACATTTAGAACTTAGCTGTCTGAGTTTTCACTCAGGTCTGCATATCATGTAATTCATAGGTAATTTGTCCTTCAAGTATTATCTGGTACAACAATGCCTACTGGGAAAGCTACACAGGTGGATATTCAGGATACAGCATATCCCAGTGTTTCCTAACGACAGTGTAGGGGCAAAGCCATTCTAATCTGAGGGAAAAAATAATGTGGACGTAAACATATAGGCTTACATCTGTTTGTCTCTGGACCAGATAAGACTCTTGCACCTTTTTTGTTTATTAAATGCAGATAAGTCTTGGGAATAGAGCCTGCACTGATAGCTAAGCTCCCCTGGGAGCTCCAGGGAGTCTTATGCAGACAAGGTACAGAGCAGCCTCCAGCAACCCTGGCCAATGTAGAACACAAAGGATGTGCAGCTGCAGCATGTGCATAACTTGGAAAGCTTCATTAGTCAACAATGCGGGGGAATTAACCACCCTTTTGTTTTTTGTCTTTGTTTTTTTCTTTTTGGTGTAGACATTGCTGATGGTGACTGTGCATTGTATTTGCATAAGGATGACCTATTGTAATGTGCATCTATTCAGGTTTACTTGTGATGCTTTCTTCTTATTCTCTTTTATAAAGAAAGAAAATGCTTTGGTCCTCTGAGAATAACATCAATGAATCCCAGAAACTATTTATTGTTCTATGTACATAATGCACTTTTGCATAGATCTTTTGGAATAAAAGAACAATAAATGATTCCTCTGTCCTTGAAAGGGAAGACAAAACCTGTAGATGAACATCATTAACTGCTGTTAAATTTGACAGCCTGTAAAATAAAATATTTTAAACGGACAAACCTGGTTCAATTATCTTCTAAACTGCATGTGGAATATGTTGAGACCTCAAGAGATGTTAATTCTACAAGAATTGTGAAGACATAGACTTCCCCTTTTATAATGGATCTGCAATGGCTGGTGCCATCAGAGAAAAAAACTTTGATGATGCATTAACATGATCCTGACCCAGCTGGTTGGCATGCACTGTCACTCCAAAATTCCATTAATAGGGTGCCTGAGGACATGAACTCAGTTTGACTTGAAATCTTCATGTGTTTCAATTAAAAATGCATTTATTTAATTAATGTAGACATTAGAGAGAACACTAGTTTAAAAAGGAAGACTGAATCTGATAGACTATCTTCATCTTTTTTAAGACATCTGGGAAATATTGCTTTTTTTGCAAGTGTAAAATATAGGAAAGGGAGGAACGGAAATGTTGCAAATTAATAGATAGGAGGCACTGAGGAAATTATCAGGCCTATTGCACTCAAAGTAGTTATAATTGGAGGTGGATAGCTCTCTTTTCTCTCTCTCTCTCTCTCTCTTTTTTTTTCTTGTTTTTTTATAGATGAGAAGACAGTTCTAATTCCACTCACAGGTGCTTAAAACAGGAGAGGTTTGGCCACAATGGAAAAAATGTTTACTGGCATCACTTAAAGTGTAAAATCAGTGCTTTTTGAAATATAGTAAATGTGACAAAATTCCACCATTGCTGACAACTGAACAATTTCATTGAAAGAGAAAAGTGAAGAGATGAAGGAAAAATACAGCTAAGGGATATAGCACCATAGACATTCCTACTGAACCTAGTCCCTATAGACGCTATTTTCTATTTTAAGAAAATGTTCTCCTACTCTTACCAACTTAATTCACTTTAAAGATCATTTTGACTCCACAGCAGAACTCTAGGGCCTTATCAAAATAAGATTCAAACTCCAAGTACAATTGCTTTTTTTGAAGCCTCTTAAGATCTCATGAAGAGGATGCTACTTCAGTCCTCCTTTTATAGATGCAATTTTCTGATGCAGCGTTCATTTTAAATAATTAGCTGTCACATGGATTGTGGTCACAAATGGATACATCTTTCCTAAGACACTCTGTACGGTATCCATTCTTATCACCCTAATGTAAACAGAGATTTAGTTACCCACAGACACACCACATAGATCTTATCTAGCACAGAAATACCAAATTAGCACTGACTGATTCTTAGGTAGCTATCAGCTAGCTGGCAGCTGTGATTTTTCATATCCAGTACATCTGCCTGGTACCATATGCCAAGGCTAGATCTAGGGATTTTGGCACCTTGGTCTGGTTGGACAAATCCTTTGACATTTTCTCCTTGATGTGAGACCAAACAATGAATAGCTTCAATTGCATGTGCACTTAGCAAAATTGTCTAGATTATTTATTTACTTTGAACAGTTGTACAAATGGGACAATTCTGCAATCTGATAAAAAGAGGGGAGCTTTGATAATGATGTGTCAGAGAGTGGACACACAAGTATTGCTTTTTGAGCTGCTGTCACAAAGTTTAATCTCAGTTACTATAAAGGAAAGTGGTAATCTATGAAGTTTTTGTGGCCTGTTGAAAGAGATTCAAAAGCCTAAGAAGAAGACAAGAATACAGATTCTTTAAGATATTATGCAAATAATATCTTAAAGCCGTAATATCTCATGGTTGTCCTGACAGTGCAATAACACAACAGAATAGATTTTAATTTTGATGATGTTATGCACAAATCAATTCCAGCAGCAAGAACATTGCTGCTGTTCTGCTGCTTTCTTTTTTTTTTTTTTCAGCTGCTCTTTCCCTTCCATCTTTGCCAGCTCCAGAGTCTCTGAAGATACACAGAAGCTCAGAGAAGGAACTGACCCAGCTGAAATACTCTTGAGGAGGTGAGAGGGTAGCAGACACTTCCTCTCATAGAAAACTGTTCTTAACAGGTTTCATTATGTGGTGGCTCACAGGCTAGATCTGCCACTAGAGAGGAGATAGGGACAAGCATTAACGAACAGGGTACAACATTCCCTTTAACCTTCTTTCCATGTTAAAAACACCAGCTAACCATAACCAAAATGATTTAAAGCAATAGTCTGCAGAGCATCTCTTTCTGAAGGACAGAAATAAAAGTAATTTAAAACAACAAAAAAAAAGGGGTCCTATTTATACAGGTTTTTCATATAAGAGTACACCTTCACTGGGAATGTTAAATTGAAATTCCATTAGATAGAGTAGTTTAAAAGCTGCTGATTTCTGGTGAATGGGCTCAGCTGTGGTTGAGGGCATATGCAAAACAGCAGATTCTGTGTGTGAGACCAGTCAGCCTGACAGCTCTGGTGGGGACAGGAAAGGTCACAGATGTGCTGAACTAAAAGAACTCAGGACCCCAGCTTACCTGACCATGAGCAGTTCTGGACACAGGGTAGTGCTGCTGCTCTGGGACTCTGCTGAGCAGCAGTTGACTGCAAACGCTACAGTCCGCTTTGGAGACTTTCAGGAACAGCAAAGTTGTCTAAAGTATCTGGACATGGGGAGGGGAATGGATTTCTAATTTATTCTACACCTGTGAAATTGCCATCAAAATTCATCCAACAAAGTCACTCATGTTTTTTGCATAATCCATTGCTGTGAGGGGCATAAAACAAAAAAGCAAGGCTCTGGGAGCATCACCTTTTCTTTCCTTCAAGAATACCCACCTCAAGAAAGCTACATGCTGAACGTTATAGATATTACTGCACACAATTCTTTCTCTTCCATGTTTCAAAGGGATGAAATAGCATACAGCTTTTATCTTTTTTTAAATTATAGCTCTTTTTATTTATAAAGACTTCAGCTTGAAAAGCTGTTAAAAGTAATAAACCACATCTTTCTGAGAATACAATTCCATTATTTAATCGTGCCCAGAGGTAGCAAAAACATTGGAAAATAATTGTCTTTTCGTCACTCAAGCATGAAACGCCCAACATTGTTTGAAACCTAATTCTAATAAACGTTTAATATTCTAGTTCAGAAATCCCTTGACCACGGGTAAGTAAAATCTCATTTCTCAGTCTTTTAAAACAGTTTGATGAAGTATCCCAGCAGGCATAAGTTGTGTTTTCTTCTCTAGTTTTTTTTTTTCTGTTGGCAAGGTTTCAGTTTTTGTAGCCAGATCTACCAGATCACAATTTCAATAATATTTAAGCATCTCCATAAGACATTAATTCATTTAATTTCTTCAATCTAAAAATTCTCTTTTAATTTTTAGGAAAACTACATATTAAGAAAATGAAGCACAGGGAACAGTGGATCCAGAGGTTCTGTAACTAAATGAATTTGGGAAGACTGTATTTACTGCAATGGCATTGTTTTGGCACAATTTGCCTTTCCTGGAATTTTTTTTCTACTAATTTGCTAATTAGTAGAGTCATTTAGTATATTTTTCCACACCATGATCAAGATATTTTTTCATAGATCACAAAATCACAAGATTCTGGAACTTAGAAATAAAATAATTAATTAATGTTAACATTGTCGCTCATAATTATAGGCCTGGTAAGTTAAGACACACTAGGATGATACTGTTACAGGACTGGATGTCTGTCTCATTCTAAGGACAGGAGAATAGAAAATAAACACAAAATATTGAGGACTGATATTTACTACAAGTGGCTTATAAATAGTAGACTTAGATTCACATTCAGAGCTGAAGTCCTATAAATAGTCCTCCCTATAAGGTGCTTTGATGTAGACGATATTAAATAATACAGAGTTAAAAAATAAAACCTTTGCAATATGGGATACATCCAGTGCTTTTTATAAACTCTGACTAAAGTGAAACAATTTGAGCATGGACAGAAACCATATTGCAAGTTACAGTTTGTGAGTTACTCCTCCTTTTCAAAGCTCCAGTGAAATAACTGGGCCATTTCATGTTGCAATTGAAAAGATCAAGGCCTAAAATAGTGCAGGTGAAACAGGGAATCTGAAATTACTTTTAACTTCTGCAGGTACATGCAGAGTACCTGAATCAATCAGGAAAACGGGCTACTGACCTCAAAAAAAGAAAATTAAATAAGCACATGGCAGAGAAAGGAGAATAGCTATTTGCAATGGTGCAGTAGTTACACAAGAAAAATGCAGAAAAAAACCAGGAGACAACAATTTATATTCTATATATTAAAGGTAGGGGTAAAGTTTTATTTCAGGCAAGTGACACCAAATATAAATTGTTTCTGAGTCTCGGCCTAAAATGTAGTGCATCATAGCATCTGAGCACAGACCAGATCTCTGGTCACAAATGGGTATTTCTAAAAACCAACAGAGGTGAGAGCACCAAACAGCTCGTTAAAAGAATTGCTAAATTTTTATAAAGCAGAGCAAATGCAAAAGAGGCAGTTAACATTTTTGTATGTTTGGGCATACTATTTTTCACTATATTCATTAAAAAGCGAAGCCATCTCCCTTTCCCAAAATGTACTGATTGGAACCTGGGGAATGAACCTCACCCTGAATGCTGAATTCCAATTACATTTGGAAATGTCTAAACAATTTCTTTGCTTATTTCTTTGCGGAAGTTGTTTAGATTTACTTTGATTATGTGTGGGTTTTATATATATGCATGTATACTTCTAAATAATGTTAAGTTTTTTAGCAGAATAAAAAAATATTATTGTAAATATGCATTTTTCACTAAGACTATACTGCTAAGATTATACTGAATAACCTCAAAGGCTATCAAGGTAATACACAGCACAGAGAATAGCTGAATTCTCTGTCCTCCTGGATTGCTATTTGCCTTGCCAAATCTGTAGTGAAAATGTAATAAAGGGGCTTGGTGAGTGGATTTTAAATGAACTGACAATTTGAGATGTGAATGATCACTGTTTTGTGACTATTTGGGGAACATGACTGCTGGAATAAAAAATGGATAACGACAAAAACTATTCTCCTCTGACAAACCATTCTTCTAAAGAAATTGAACTGTGTTTTGTTTTTGTTCTCCTCAGTAGAGAAATGATACTTAATCCATTGAGATGTAAAAACTCTATAAAAGAGACTCTTTACAGGAGCACTTAGGTCACTAGGTTAAAGAAAGTGAATGGTATTCCTAATGGAAGATAAACGGTTGCCCTGTGGGGTTTTATCTGTCATAGTAATCTCAGAAAGCATTTCATATAAAAGTAGAGTTAAAAAGACTTAAAGCAAGCTTCGCCACTGCAGTAAACTAATACCTGTGGCTTACTGCCTCTGCCCTACATATGTGAAGTGTTTAAAATGTTTGGCAGGAAGCTTTTTCCCACATTTGGCTAGGCATACTCAGTGAACCCAATGTGAGATAATCCAAAACAATTCAGGTTCAACAAAGGTTGGGAAAATATTATAGAGGACGTAAAGCTTTGATGGAAAGCTTCTTTGATCTTGAGATTATAAAATACACAATTTCTAATCTGACAAATTTTTAGCTGCAAAGCAGAATATCTAAACATTCCTCTTTTGTCATAACAGTTTAATCCCTTAAGAATGTGATTTAAACCATTGGGGAGCAAAGGTTACCACATGATTTGTACAAAAGAGGAAACCTGCCCCAGACACCTAGATAGAAAAATGTGAAGGCCATTAAATTATATAACTAAATACTATCTGCAGATTGGCACTGCCAGGTCACCTTCAGTTCAAGCTGTGTCAAATATCTGTTGTTCCAAACATACTTGTTCACTGAATGAATACTAGAATACTTATGATTATTTTAAACTTTGGATTTTGTGTTCAAAATGACCCACTTTGCCATGCATGAAAAATAGCATCAGTACAATAAGATTTTAGGTATCAAGAGCTGTGGCGTGGGAGGTTTTGTTCTGGGGTTGGTTTTGAGGGGGGAGGACACTGAGCATTTCTGATGTATTTATTAATCTCATAAAAGGTATTTCTTCTTCCTACTAATCTTTCTTAGGGCCATAGACTGAAAAGTCTGCCACTAACATAAAAATAATGATTTTAACATTAAGATCACCATTACAAAGCATTGTCTACCCGTTAGGGCAGCAATTCTTGTAAGGAAGCACGATCAGCAAAAGTAAATACAAAATTGTTTTGAGTTATGCACACTATGATTCAATATCACAAATCACGTGTAAATCCATGCATTGGAGTTCATAAAATATGTCTTTTGGTGCTGATATACCAGCACAAATCATTAACCATTAACTTGAGCACAAAATCAAATAGAGCACTAGACAGCTTCTAATGTCTTTTAAAGTCAGTTGGATCAGACTTTGAGCTTATTTTTTTAGAAAAAAAAATCAAACAACAAAAATCCTATTTATTTCCTCTCTGAAACTGAAAGCAAAGTTCATCCTTTTTGTTTGAAAAGCCAACAAGTAGAAATTTAATTCCATGGTGATTTGATTTCCATGAATCTGCACATTAGTGTTTGTCCCTAATGTTTGCAACTAAATATCTTTATCCAAACTCCATTCAGTTTTCAGCTTTTTAAACAAATTGTTCCCTACCCTATAATCATGACTGAAAAAGAGAAAAAGTCTGGGAGCAGAAGACAGGGATTGAAATAATGACTAGAATGGGTTTTTTACAGTCATTATACAAATGAATATAAATAGTGATGATTAATACATGGATTGTCAATTTAGAAAGCATAGCCCAGTACAATGTTGTATTACAAAATGAGGAAAACATGGATCTTTATGGTAGAGATTTTTACCGTAACCGAACTTTTGCTTATACTTGGGCAGAAATCTTCCTATTCAATGGGGGAAAAATAATGTTAATAAGAATGAATCTCCATAATCTCAAATTTAGAAGAAATCATATCAGAAACAGTAGGTATATCAGTTCCTGACATTGTGTTACTTCTTATGTTTCTTGTTCCTACATTAATGATAAAAGTATTGGTTTTTTCCCTTGTCAAAATATGCAATTCTTTCTCTTAATCACTCCAAAATCATCACAAAAATTAATTTTACAAAAAAAAACTCAACAAAAATCCCACATATATCCAACAAAACCCACATACATTTTGGTCTGTCATATTAAATCCAGTGAAAACCACCTAATAGGTGTAAAAGGAGAGTAAGTCAGGAAGAGAGGCACCCTAATTGCACAAACCTGATTCCTTTTGGAAGCAAGTATATATTTGATTAGAATTAGCATTTTTAAAATAGCTGCACACTTACTAATCCTTCTGGAATCACAGCTGATCTTCTCCACATGCCCTGTAACCACAAAATGAGGCTTCTGACCCAGTGTAGGGAGGTAGGGTCTCTGCTCCTCATGCACAAAGGTTGAATTAAGGACATGGTATTCCTTGAGCTCCACAGAATTTTCAGGATGCGGCTCTGCCTGGCTCCTCACCTACTCAGGCAGACATTACATGCAGGGATTATCAGGTCATTTCCAATTTCCCTAGAGCTGTTTCTGTTTCTTGGCAGTGTAGAGTTTGGACCATTAAACTATATAGACTTCTGTATAAATCTAGGCTAATATTGTAACAGACTTTATTCATTTCAAAAGGCAACACATCTACCATTAAGACCTCCCTTTACCATCCTCTATGTCTCTGAAATGCTATCCATATTTTCAGATTCTGTTATGGTCTTCAGCAAAACAATTTTGGATGTACAGTTGTGTGCTGATGTAGCAAAATAAGGAAGTCCCATAACATTAAAACCATATTTTCTATGTGTTTCCTTCACTAAACATCATTACAGCTAAATGGAATTGAAAGAATATATGATTTCTTAAAATAATCAGAAAGAATTTTTACACAGCATATCCATTACAAGTTACTAATTTCAGCCACAAAAATTATTTACAGAGGTTTCATAAAATATTTACATAATGTTTTCATTAAATATGTTATTGTTAATATCCATCTGAATCAAGAGTAGACACTGGGGAAAACCTGTGAGAGAGAAACAGGGAACTGGGAGAACACTCATGCTGAAACAAGCTACATACACCCATGTGACTGACCCAGAAACGATTTAGTTGTTGCCAGTACAGCTGTCTTTGAAATCAGCCAAACAACCATATTCTTCTGCCAAAAAAAAAAAAAAAAAAAGAAAGAAAGAAAGAAATCTTCATAGTTTGGCATCAGTGTTTTGCAGTCAGTTTGTCAGAGTTCCAGAGCAGCTATTTTAATTTTTAAAGTGATTCTTCTCTAATCTTTAATTTTTATCTCTTTAACAGCATCTTGAATGGTCTTTACTTCCCTGACAGAAACCTCTTCTCTATGTATCCTCCTTCAAACTTACTTTTGCCATCTGCTGTTTCCATTGTTCTTCCACTGATGTGGATACATTTCATTTGTCCAACTTTTGTCTTTGCTCTCAAGACAGATAGTAAAATAAAATCAAACCCCTTATATGTTAAAGTCTGTCCTTTCTTCAGTCTTATAGTCCTTCAAAAGTTCCCTCAATGTCCCATCATTTTGCCTTGATATTGTCAGTTTTGACTGGATTTCTGCTAAATATTCCAGTGCAAGGCTGTAAAATCTTCCTTCTTTCAGAACATGCCTTTTTGCTATCAATTGCAGGTTGTTACTTCCTTCACTTGAGAACTTATTATAGTCCTAATGCACATAATAATATTTAATGACCACTTTCTTCCCCCATGCCAAATCTTTCCTGTCTGCTGATGTGCTGTGCAGTTATAAATCATCACTAGGATTTATCTTTGCTTTTGTTTAATTACACTTGAAAGGTTTCTTTTTGTCTTAGTTTTCTTCCAGTTTTGCTGTTGCTTTATTCATAATTTTCCCAACTTGTTGTCTCACTTGGATATTGAATTTTGAACTCAGACTTGTTCATATTAGTTTGTGAAAATAAACTGCAATGTTGTCTTTCTGACCAATACTTGTGCTGTATTACAAATAGTCTTCTAAAGTGATATGTTCTCTAGGAAGTTTTCATTTTCTGTCTTATTACAGTCCACTTTGTTCATCCATCATCCACTCCAGCAGTTTTGTATCCTTGTCCTTGTAGGGTTAATCTCAGAAATTCTTATTTAGGCAGAATTCATCACACTCTAACATTTTTGCTCCTTTTTAAGGTCCAAAACATGACAGAACTGATGCAGTATCTCTGAAAGGGCTATGACTTCTTTGAGTTCCAAAAATGGCACTACAGGTATCTACATTTAGACACCTGAATGATGCCATGTCCAGCCTAAGTCTGGTTTTAAGCTCCCTCTGTAGTCCAGAACAAGTGTTCAAAACAAGCATTACTCTCCAGAGATGCACTTTTTCTATTCATTGGCCAGAATGGAACCTACTCATTTCACTTCCAGAGAGGTCAGGTTAGTTCAGTGCATCCTGTGCTCAGTGACACATCCATCTAGTCATGGGAACAGTGGGTATTGCTTTCTTCTCTGTGTTTCCTGAATATCTGAAACTGCCCTGATTGTTGCTATATTCAATGCATTTAAAATTTAAGTTGTAAAATTTAACCTTTTGTCTAGCTTATGCCAACCTCTAACTAGTATGAAAAGATATCTGGTTTCAGGATCAATGATGGAATATATCTTCCTGGATTTCTTCACTTCAAGTCTGTGTCAGAAATAGAAATTAACTCCAATAATTGCAACATAGCAGACTGAAGAAAGATTAGGTTATTCTAGAAAAAGATCACCAAAATAAAGTTTTTTGAGACACCTTAAACAAAGCAAAATATATCCCATATTCAGTCTGGGTTGGCTGACAGGAAGCTTTAAGGAGACAGCATTGAATTTTTTTTTTTTTAATTTAATATGGAATGTTAAATGAAGTCAACAACATTAGCCAGAGGTCAAGAAAGTGTGAATTTCAATTTGATGAGGTTGACAATCAATCATCTGAAAGACCAGTATTGCAAACCTTTGAGTGTTCTCTCTCAGGAAGAATAAGTAACACAAAAGGGTGAACATCATTCTTTCCCATTGATTTTAAATGGAAATAGAGGTGACTGCACCACAAGTACTGAGCACCTTTCAGGACCAGGACTTAATTTAAGAGAGGAAAAAATGGAACTAAAGTTATAAGAATAGCAGCCTGGAGGTATAGTTACACAAAATGGTCCAGGCAATAGGATGTTGGGAAATAGAGAATGTTAAGTAGATATTACCCGTGTGGAGACCAGGACTTTCAGGAATCCCTAAATATTATTCTCTATATATGACTATTTAATTATTAAATTACATCATTAACTAAATGTAACTATTTGAGTGAAGATTACTAGAATATGAGAAAAATGTTTATAATTTCTTTCTCTGTAAGGACTATGTCATAATGATTTGTGCAGAACAAAGCTCATTTGGGAGATGTTAGGATGTTGGGATATTTAAAAAATAAAGAAGATTTACAACAATTAACATTGGGAAGGTGAAGAGGGGAGAGAACTCTAGAGTATTTAGCTGTCAATGTTATTTTTAACATAGATATAAATATTTCTTTCACCAGAATGGACATGCAGATTAAGCCCAGAGCAAAACCGTTTTAGGATATAAATGCTCTTCACACTTGTTTTCCTTCTTTGCAGATGATGGCAACAGTGAATGTTGCCAGAGAAATTTGTAAAAATAACACTGAACCCAAATCTGAAATGAAGTGCCCTCCATGGAAAAACTGGCTAGGCTGGAAGAAGTTGGTTTCAGAGCTAGGCAGGAGGAACATGAATAGAAGAAAGCAGCTGAGTAGGATAAAAGCTTCATCTGGAAGGGACAAAGGAATTATTTTGGAATTAGAACAAAATGGGTAGGAAACAGACTACGCAGAACCACTTTAAAGGTCTAGAGTCAGAAAATAAGAAACAGATTTGATTAAGTGAGGCCAAGTAAACATTGCTCATGAAGAGAAAGGAAAAAAAATCAATACTACTGCAGGCAAATCTTCAGACTGGGGACAGCATGAAAATGAAGAATAACAAAAAAGTATCATGGCCAGATTAAAGATGAAATTGTACAAAAACATCTGGTAATTACCTGCATGGTTCTTCAGAAAAGATAGCCTCCTACTCAGACTTAGTGTGCCAAGAAGATATCAAAAGTTCATTCTCTTGACAATCCAAGTTCTTGCTAAAAGGCTATAATTGACTTCTGATAATTTTCACCTGGAACCAAGAACAAGGACCAAGAAATGTAAAAAAGAAAAAACAAAGCAAAAAGAAAATGGAGGAATTCTGCTCAAAGTGTCCACTCCAAAGTACTGAAACATTTTGTGTCAAAATCTAGAACACTGGCCATTTCTTTTGGGCAGGGCAAAGCAGGTGGCATTTGGAGAAGATTGTGACCATTAGGAGGACAGAATCACCTTCCCTTTAAGCACTGAAATTGAATAATAAACATTAATTCTACCGTTCACAAAATCTTAAATTCCTTGGAAATTTACTTTCAACTGTATTGCTGTATTCAGAGTAGCATTCCCTTGCTAGCGCTTTCTAGCAAGAGTTATCTAGTGTTTAGTGTTTCTTGCTAGCAGTGAGCTGCTTCTTGTAGCTTCTCATGTAAGATATTCTGCTGTTTGGCAGGAAGCCTAAAACTTAGAAACTGTAGTTCTGCATGCAAGTTTGTTCCAGGAATCCAGTCTTTGGCTCTTTATCCTCTTTTTTGTGCTACTGATCCAATGACTTTAAATTGCTTTTTAAAAGTAATTTAATGAACTAATAATGTTTTATTTCAGCCTGATATGCATTTGGTTGGTTTACTCGGGATACAGTTACCAAACATGACTCACCCCAGGATGATTATGTTTCAGTTTCAGCCAGGTGCACCCAGGACTTGGCAACCATCATCCTAAAGCTGATGTCTGTACTAATTCTGCACTTAGTGACCTTCACGATGTGGGTGTTTGGAATGATTCTGTTGGCGCAAATACAGATTCTCTCATGCAACCATCTGTTCCTTGTGGAGAGGAATTTTCAACAGGTATCTGGGATGTTTCATCTACAGCACTCAGTTTTCAACACAACTCCCATATTTCTGGTGGGGAAATAATGCCTTCACTGCCTTGCAGAAAGGGCCACCAGTGATATTTGGAGACAGGATCCTTTTTCAGTCTTAACTGCAAAGGGAACCTGCTGAGCACTTCCTCATGACACTTGAAAACAACCTCAGTGCTGAAGGCTGGTCTTTCAACCCAAAGATCCTTATTACTCCCATTCTCCTATCAAATATCCATTTTCATAAACCCCATGCTTACCTGCCCTGGCTGCTTCTAAAGATGGATCAGTACGTGGCCAGTTGATGACCAAGAGTTTTGTCTGGTTTTGTTGTAGCATAGTGTGCCCAATGTGCTTGAGTCTCTTTGATACCGTGACTTAAGAAACTACAAACATCATTCACAGAAATAGGTATACTTCTTTTTTTCTTAATTTGGCCTACATCATACAGGCAGGCAGGGACAAAGGTTTTCATTTTTCTCAATTAACTATAAGCCTAACAGCTAGTTCCTAATATAAACCTTAGAGGATTCCTGTTCCACTGGAACCAATGCCGGCATCTGTGCGGCATCTGTTTTAAGACAGATATACCAGTATAGAATGACATTTTTGCTTAGTATATGCAGGTTAATTTCCTTGAGGTCATTACTGATTTTATATGCTCTTTGGAGACTTCCTGCTCTTCAGAAATCCCTGCCACTTAAATGCACTAAAAGAGGAAAGCAATATTTTGTATACAGGAACAGTTTTTTTCAATCTTGAGGTTTAAAAAAAGAAAAAGTGGGAAAAAGTGTCATTTGAATACTGAAAATGAAGAGCTCTCTCTGCAATATGAGACAGACTAACTCATATAAGGCACACATTTGTACAGAAGATGAAGATCCTATATGGATTTTCAGAATCACAGGTTACATGACAATGATTTTGAAACAAATATTGTCATTTATATGGTGCACAGAGGACTTTGCAGTAAAATTTATTGATTACAGCAATTTCTCTTTCATTATTTCTGAGACACCTTCTATTTTAGGAACTTATCTTTTGGGGATAAGTATGTCTTTCTTTTTAATCTTTCAGTTCTAAGGCTCAAGAAGTCTTTATTGGTTATGAGGGATAGGAATTATGCTGTCTTATGAAATATTTCCCAAATAAATCCAATGCATGGAAAAATTTTGAAAATTTAATTTAATTTACCTCATCTCATTTTGATTTGTGTTTCAGGGATTCTCCCTTCCAGTTTAGTGTGCTACACTCTATCAGTGGCATGAAATTTTAGGAGTCAATACGAATTGACCACCAATGTCAACCTCCTTTGTTGTCAGACCACTTGCAGTGCTCAGTGCTCTGCAGAAATTGTCACAGCCATTTGTTGCAGAGTGTCTGAGTTCTTCTGCTTCTTCAACTAAGATTTCATAGAATCATTGAGTCACAGAATCATTTATGTCTAACTGTTAAGACCAGGAGTCCTGCCATTTACCCAGCACTGAGAAGTCCACCATTAAACCATTTTCCTGAGAACCACGTCTATACATCTTTTAAATATCCTCATGGATGGTGACTTGACCACTTCCCTGGGCAACCTGTTCCAATGTTTGACAACCCCTTCAGTGAAGAAATTTTTCCTAACATCCAATCTAAACCTCCTCTGGCATTACTTAATGCCAACTCCTCTTGTCCTAAATTTCTATTTCAATCTTACTAAAAACTTATGTGTAGTTTTTCATGTATTCATTTATGATCTTATCTTTGTAGTAGTTAAATCCTTTAATATATTATTTTTGGAGACAGCTGGCATACAGAATGATGAGCAACGTAAGAGTCTAAATCAGGGAAGTGTCTCCAAGCAGTCAACGCATTTTTTTTTTACAGATAAATAGTAGTTCTTTCTGCTTCTTCTCCTAACCAGCTGGATACAAGCCAGTTTCAAATAAAAAGAATTCAGCTATATCAACTGTAGTATTATGGTCAAACTAATAAAGATTTTCAAAGTGTATGGCCCATTCAGACTTTCTCATTTTCTTTATGTTATTTAACTGGTTAGGAGGTTTTAGAGCCAGAAAGGTGGGGAATCAAAATCGGTATAAGCTGCAAACCTGAGTAACTAATGATGCACATGCTCCTTATGTCTGTAGCGCTTCATTGCAAGTGCAACAGTTGGGATAAAAATGTGCTGACCATATCTTATGATGCTTCATCAAAATTCCGCAAGTGCAGGAGTGTGTTCTGCAAGTGATTCTCTACCAGTGGGACTCTGGGAGATTACAAATGTGCTCGTCTGGAAAATTTTGGACTTTTGAAAGCATCTTCTTAAGCCCTTCTTCTACATTAGAAGGTATTCAGAGAAATGCTGTCTTGAAGGTTTACTTTTGGGTTCTTTGTTTTAGTGTTTAACAGTGCATCTTAATGACATCAGGTTTGTAGCAGAGACAGAAGGGGGCATTTCTCCTTTATTATATTAGTCTGGAGAGAAAAAGATACTGCAGAGAACTGACTAACAGGTGAGAGAATGGGTATAGATTTTCTCTGTCTGACCCATGATCATGTGGAAGAGGCCAACTCCAAGGCCAGCTATTAGCAAGCCAGAGGGTCATGATACCTCCTTCATATTTCACACATCTTCTTATCCTTTTGCTTAAGATTTTCCTGTTTACTTTTTAGCTATATCTTGCTGTTTTGCTGTTTCTACCTGATTTTCAGGTTTTTCCTTCCATCATTTTGACCTATTTCTTTTCCATTAACAGGTTAAAGAGGAGTGGAAGAGGGGGAGACAATATTAGTTATCAATATACAAAACAGAGACTAGAAGGCAACTGTTTCACCAGGGACATCACTGTTCTTACAGTCAGAAACACTGTTTTGAGCATCTGCACTTTTGAATCCCATAGCTGTAAGGGCAAGAGTGGGACACGAATTCATGATCAGGTGGGAAAGAGGAAGAGGATACAATGAGAAGTCATCTGTAAAACAAACAACAGATAAAGAGAAACATTGAAATCCAAGACCAAAGGATTACTTGAGAAGAGTACTCAAAACACAGGACATAAATGTAAGCTAATTCTACTAAGATCCAGAAATAGAAAAAAGAGGAGTTCTATGGAGTATAATTTCCCTTGCTACAGGACTGCTATTTTTGAAGTCTAATCTGTATGGCAGACTCACCATAAAACGCTTCCCATAGCATAATCAGAGAGATCAGGGAGGCAAGTGGGTGCCACTGGGGATGTTTCCAGTATAAATCATATTTTATCTCACCTAAACTGTGAGCCTGTAACTATAAACTCTGTAAGTGAAACAAAATATTGGTGTCATCCTGGTTTGCACACAGTTCAGGACAAATACTTAGACAAAATTAAGTCATACAAATTGACAACCACTGATTGTAAATAGCCTGCATATTCTGAATTAACATAATACAGAGATGAACTTGTAACATAAAGACAATGAAGTGCAACAGAAAGAAGAAAAAACAACATGCAGCTGCATTAGATAGTGTGTTCACTAAACGCACTGTCATTTAGACAACAAACTCCTGATCTGCCTTATTGTCATTGCTGCTATATACAGCTTACCTACATGAGTATCCAAACGTGACTGGCCACAGAACCACAGACAGCAGAGATGTCACTGCTTAGCCATTTGTCAAGACACAGCAAGAAAGAAATCTGGGTCATTTGGATGATTATCATTTGAATAATCATTATCATTCCAGACAGCTCAGTATGTTGCCTCAGGCATCTGAGCAATTTCACCCAGTCACCTCAGTCCTGTAAAGCAGGGAAAAGTATTCTGTGAACTTAACAGAACTCACAGGGGAAAAAAAAAGTCCATTGGATTCTAGATATATGCTAAGTCTTTTATACATTTTCAGGAAATATAGAAATTTTATAGGGATGGCTTTCTAGTCATGGCCCTTATGATTGGTAATAAGTAATGACCTTGATGTAGGTCCCATAATGTTAAAGACAGGCAATTATAGAAGGTTCTGCCTGAAAAGGAGAATGATCTGAATATGCAAATTTTGAACCAAGACAAAAGAAAAGGAAGAATCAGAGAAAAATATTCATTTTGTATGTACATATATTCCTTAGATACAAGAGAAATTAAAAGAGAGATTAGAAGGGAAAAAAGAAACAAAATGACAAATATCAGCAGAGGAACAAACAGGAAGACAGCTAGCAAAAGAAGCACATTTCTTAGAGATGCTTAGCTGCACCCCTGAGCAGAAGGTAATTGCCAGTGAATAAAAAGAGCAAACTGCATGCCAAGACAAAAAGCAATGATGGAGCACCAAGCACTTTGGACAATGAATTTGTAAATCTGCAGAAAGTCCCAGGAGGAAGAAAAACTCATCCCGCTTTCTCTTTCTCAAGATGGTAATCTTCTCGTGATATACATTTTCACTTAATTTCCTGACAGAAAAGAAATGCAACCACTCCTAAGGTTTGCCAGAAAAATTGAGAATTACCTGGATTTGCTGGGTTTTAACACACACATACAAATATATGCCAATAAACAAAAAAAAATATTATAAAGAACATTGGTCAATTAAATATTTATCTCTGGTATGGTCAGTTAAAATTAATTTTGGCACTGAAGGCAGCCTGGAGCTAGTCCTTGTTGTGCTTTGAAGTGAGAATTTAAAAAACAATTTCTTCTTCAGACTTACCAGGAGCTAACGAAATACCTGCGGTTTTATTGAGGGAAACGTAGGTATTACAGCATTCATGTCATGGGTACCATTTATATATTAGACAAAACAATAGTCTGACTTCTATAGGGGCAGAAAAGAGAAAATGGAAAGCTGTGCTCTGTTGGTTTTTGGCAACAGGGAATTATTAACAAATAAAAAAGGCTAGTTAACTTTCATTTGGAAAGAATTTGTATTGAGCAGTCATGAGTCTGGCATGAACACTTCAATTTAACCACTTAATTTATAGCATTTGATCACGAACTTTACCAAAGTTTTTGCTACCCACATAAGTATTTAGGGTCTCAAAATATTTTCAAATATATTTTTCTGGCAATCACTTTTAAAAGGAACCCACTACTGTTTTTAAACTTATTTGATTCACATGAAATAGCATTTATGGCTCTGTAACTGCTATTGCAGGTATCCTGGCTGAAAACTGAAAACATCACACTTTTTACAGAATCACAGCATGGAAGAGGTGGGAAACAACCTCTAGACATCACATAGTCCAACCGACCTACTCAGAGTTGCTCAGGGGTATTTCCCATCACACCTTTAACATCTACATGGATGGAGACTCTACAGTCTCTCTGGATGATCTATTCAAATGATTGAACAACCTCATAGCAAAAAAAGTGTTTTTCTGTGATTAAACAGTTTCTTATATGCCAGTTTGTGCAACATTTGCAGTGCTCCTTGCCAAAACATGAGCAAACCAAGGAAAGTACAAGGAGAGTTGCAGCATATTCAGCAGAGCTGAGGTTGCTTCAGCCAGGGCTACCAACAGCAGCTTTTCCAGCATCTGAGCTGGAATCAGCACTCTGTAAATGGCAAACACAGTGTGACCTTGTAAGGACAAGAACTGGAACTGATTCAGACAACTTTAACTAAAAAAAAAAAAAAAAACCACATAAAAAAAGCATGAGCAGTGTGAGCTGAGGTAAGCAGTGACTAACCAAGACCAAGGGAGGAGAGTAGGCTCGGGGCTATTGTGCAGCACATCCGGGAGGGTGAGGAGGTGGGGTGGAGGGGGAGACACAGGAGAAGGGAGTGAAGAGGGAAGGCAGCAGGAAAGGGTGATGACATAGTTTAATAGAATTGATTTATGAATCACTGACTTCGTGAAGTTAATTCCATATTCAGCTTTCCCTATTCTGCTTCCCCACTCCCAATAAAGTTGTCTCTATTCTAAACCCTTGAACTCATTGTTTGTTAATAGGGAAGTATTGCTCATGAGGGAGACACAGACAATGTTCATTTCATTTCCCAGCTTTCCCAGGAGACTCTGGAGGGTATTATTTAAGGACTGTTTTCAAAGGAACATATGTGCACTGGCCTTCTTTACTACCCACAGCACCTCTACCTAGACAACTTAATACATCAGTCAACATTTGCAAATCATCAGTTAATCAACTGAGGAAAGGTAAATTGAAATAAAACTGCCTAAGTGAATAATTTCATTAGCTTTGCTCTAATACAAAAATAAATCCTTGGAGACTCACATTTTCACTGGAGCTCGGTAACAAATGTGTTAAGAGCTTGAAAAGAAAGGGATACAATTGTGAAAGTGCACATGCAGGTAAAATTCTCCCAAACACTGTGTGGGAGACCAGTAGTGGGAGCAGACCTGACTTGGCTGCTGTGTGTGCTACCGTAGGTGCAAGGAAGGAAGTCTCCAAATGGTGGATTTAACATGACTCTCTGCAGTCACATCACAAAGCACTCGGGAGTGGCTTGTCCCTCCTGGCCCCTGTGGGAATCAATCTGAGGAAGCCTGATGCTATAGAGATGTTTCCTGTATATTGTGTGGGAAACTCAGCTAAGTGCAAACTACTGGCAACAATGAGACAATAAATTATAATAAACAGGAAAAATAGCATTGGCTACTGAAATCAATGGCTGGAGCATATGAAACTTTCACAGCATTGATAAATGAATAAATATAACAAAAAGCATTGGTTTTTGAAAGAATGGGAAGTTTTATCTGCACTGAAAGGCTCCTTTTCTGTTAACTAAATACATGCAAAAAATAAACACTGCTAAAGGACTTTGGCTAGGATTTTCAGCACTGGAGAGGTGGTTTAGAAAGCTGCACAATACGCCAGTCTGATTCCTTTGCTTGGCCCTGAACACAATCAAGCAGAGTTTGAACAAATGGCCACCTGCTAGCGACCCCATTGCATCATCCATCCATGTCTGCTGCCCAGCCCTCACAGAGTGATCACAGATGAAACAAGCTGGCCCCCTCCTTCTGGAATATTATACAAAAAGGCAACAAAACTGAGTTTAAAAATACTGGAGACAGCCTACTGCCAGTGAAGAAGACCTGGAATAGACTGAGAGTTAAATACTGTTCATCTTGTGCACACAGGCTATCTTAGTGAATTCAAAGAAGTGAGCAGTGAGAGCTGAAATGAGTGGGAGTGAAGAGTGTGCAGTACTTCAGAGGAGACACTGAAACACCTTACAAGCCCAAGGGAACTGCAGTATTAAGTACTTTTTGTATAGTGCCCTTGTGATATCCAGGCTCTGCGAAAGAGCTTAAGAAAATGCTCAGCTGCATCTCAAGTGAGCCATCCCACCCAAGGCAAAATGAAGTCCCTCTCCAAATAGTCTCTGGAAGGCTCAGGGCCTTGTGGGGCCAAGCTTGGAGGGACAATACATAGCTGGGATAAAGCACTAAGGTTTAGCCTGCATTAGAATTTTCTGCTCTTCAACAACAAAAGATCTGAGACAAGGCCACCAAAGATCTTTGAGGGGGCACAAGTAAACTCTGTAGAGTGAAAAGTTACTCTTTCAACATTTAGAAGAAAAAAAGAAAAACTAATGCAGCAGCAGAAGCATATAAATACACCCCAATTCTTCCTCAGTTAATTTATTTCAATTAGTTTTATCGGAATCATGCATCATTGGAAGATCATGACAGAGAGGCAATAAAGTGCATAAGTGGGTGTGTAGATGGAATTAGAAAAAATAATGGAATATACATTTTACAGAATACACCGGATTGCTTGTTTTCTAGTATCTCAGAATGAATTGTTGAAGAGAATGCAAGAAAAATGACACATGAGGATCTTTGTACAGCACAGTACATCTGGTTGAGGGATGTGATTGTCCTGCTCTACTCTGCACTGATACAGCCTCACCTTAGTCCTGTATGCAGTTTTGGGTGCCACAATACAAGATGGCAACAGCACCAGCCTGACACATCTCAGGAAGTGTTTGGGGTTGTCCTGTGCAGGGCCAAGAGCTGAATTTGATGATCCTTCCAACTTAGGACTGATTGATTCTATGATGATTCTACTTGGGGATTTACCTCTTGTGACATATAATGAAAATTTTATTTAGTTTATTTTAGTCTTGGGGAGAACTCCCTCATTCAAATGAAAGTGTCTGACATGTAGAAAGCAATGCCAGATAACTATGACTTGGTTCCTGAATAGTTTCTGTGAGAAGGCATTCAATGTTATGAAGACATTCAACACTATGATAAATTTTAATAATGATTGGAAGTGTGAATACTCATTGTTTCAATAAAATTCAAAATTATAAGAAATTGTAGGCAATAGATAGTGCAAGAGGGTGCATAGAATTTGGTTTCACAGACAGAAGCAGCCTTCTGCTGTTCTAGTCACTGCAAAGTAGAGTGTTCAGATCTAGGTATCTCATCACTGATATATGCCGTGTACTCTAAAGGAAGAATGAAAATCAGTTAAGAACATTCAAGGAATGACTTTTTTAAAAATAACAGTTATGTCTAAGATTGTATGTCTAAGCTAAGTATGTCTAAGCTTGGCTTAGGCAATAAAAGACAATAGCAACCCCTAAATATTTAAACAACAAAGAACGTGAAAACTTAGCAACAAGGGAAATAACCAGATTGACTGTAAGATATGTAGAAATGTTCTACAGAAAGTTCCATTGAGGTCTGGATTACAAATTATAAAATGGACAAAATGCTAGCAGAAGTATGATAGAGTTGTTCTGTGCCAACAACTTTATCTGCTTGATCCCTTAGTGTTTTCCATGTCTTTCAAAATATAAACACCAGAATAAATGAAATACAACACTTTTACCTTATTTACCTTATTAAATTCATGCATGTAATAAAATATTTCTGAGAATTTTTTATTTTAGTGTAAATAACCTTCATTTGTTCATATCTATAAATAAACTGCTATAATGAAAGAATCATGTTACTAGTCCAACAACTACTCAGACAAGGTGTTAAGCTGCATGCAAACTTTATGTTAACCATTTTCCTGAACACCTCATGCATCTGTAAATGCTTCCCCTATTAAACTATACGAAGCAAACACAGTACTGTATAAACAACATCTGACTGCAAATGCAGAAGTAACCTCTGTGGCTGTGAGTCTGAGCAGGAGAGGGCAGCATAGACTAGCAGTAACTACAGATCTACACGGTCCAGAAAATACCATGGTTTTGTAGGAGGGGGAGAGGGCAGTCTGAAAAACTAAATGCTGATCTCTCTTACGTGTGATGCCCAGAATATTTGAAACCACAGGAAGTTGTTACCAGCCCTTCATCAAAGAATCTCCCCAGCCTCTGTCATGGCTAATCTGTGCTATATTTCTTTCCCAAGGTGACCTTACCTGGCATTGCAGCTGATGTTTGCACTGCAAGGATTGCTGCACGTATTTCATAGCTTCTCAGGACATCTTCCTTTCCACCCACAGCCTGCCCCACTACTCTCTGTCTGATCTTAATCTCTAGGCAAAAACATCTCAAGGAAATTTATTTGGGTAAAATCTGAAAATCCACTTTCTTGTGTAAAAGGTCAGAAAAAATGTGGATTAAATGAAAAAAGCAGGTTTATTTGGTAACACTCTAGTGTGATTCCATTTGTTTATGTGATTCTTCCCTCTGCTCCTTCAACTCTTTTCACTAAGACTAAAGACACTGGAACTGAAAATGTCCCTCTGGAATTGCATAAAAATCTTACCTCAGTGTCTATATCCTCCTGCCATCTCCCCTCTGAAATCTTTTCTTTGAGTATCTGAGCCTGATTTTTGTCTATCTTTTGTTTTCTCCTCAGTAATATTTTTGGCTCAGAACACAGTCTATATCCTACAGCCTTCAACTGTTCCCACTCTACCAGGCTGGTTTTAAGTCATTTGCAACTTTCTCTTTAAAATATTTTCTTTCCCTTCTAAAACTGAGGAAAGCACAGGTTTTAAGATATTATTATTTCTAAAAATTATTTATGTAGCCCTGTAGCCTAAGCCTCATTCTTCTATTGTTATTTTATGCTCCATACACAACATGCAGGAGCATGCACAAATACAATGAAAGTGTTTAACATAAATATTTTCCTAGCATTTCAGGATGAAAGTGATCTCAGGCTGACCACTTACTCTTCTGTGAGTTTATTTATGTACTGCAACCATAAAAACAAAAAGAAAAAAATTATTAATATTTATATTATTATTATTATGCCAACTTAAATCCTTTGTCATGAACCAGAACCATATAGCACCAAGACCTCTAAAAGCATAGGCAAAGATGACTATCTCATTGTTCAAAAAAAGAAAAAAACTTACCATGAAAGTGTAACTCAAAGCAGTAAGTGAATTATTTATTTGCATTTTTGTAAGGCATGGGTAACTACACACAGTAAAACTGAACAAGTCTCTGCTGTGAACCTCATACGCTCTAAATAAACAGAGAAAACAAGGAAACCCAGAGGCATAAAGAAATAACATCAAAGAAGTTAGTAACACAGGAATAGAAGGAAGCTCTCCCTCCAAGACTCCAAGACTAGTATTATATAAAACTGACTATTTCTTTGCACATTCCACAATTTAATCTTTTTTGATGATAATTAAAAATAATGACCTTTAGTATTCACCTTTACTGGCTGCAGTACACAGAATAGGAAAAAGTCTTTCTTTCACCTTTTTAGTTTGTCCTGTACCCATTACCCCTGTGAACATTCAGATGTGAATTAAAAGCAAATTTTAATTTTATCAGCATGTTATTTAGCAATATTGTTCCATTAACTTGAACTTATTGTTCCAGTCATAATTGAGTCTAATTATTCTGCAAAGTCTGGACTTACTTATCAGCATTAATTCATTTAGAAACCCTAATACAAAGGTATAAAATTGCATTTTTAAGAAAGGAAGCCCACCCTGCCAAAAATACAAGCCTACTATTTTCTGAAAACAGAGTTCTCAGGCTTGCTAAGTCTTTATTTTTTCTTTTAAAAACTAATTAATTTTTTTTTAAAAAAAAAACCAAACCAAACCAAAACAAAACCTTTTATTTTGCTTCCTTAGGAGGAAGAAATTCAGTATCAAGGCAACAAAAGTGCACACAGCTACATTTAAAGCAAATATTTATCGCTAAATATCATGATGAAAGGGCAAAAAGCTTGTGTAAAAAGAATGTTAGCCCATTTTTCCTGCAAAGCTGAAGAAAATCCATGCCTCTCTTTCATCAGTAGTAAGAGAGAGCAATTACATACTTATATGCATGAGTATCAGTATGTACACATGTACAGAAAAAGTCAAAAGTCTGCCATTACCTTTCCTATTTCAGCATTTCCGTGGTGTGATCCAAGTTCCTTGCAGGACATACTATTGCTAAACAATAAATGCACAGCACTGGCAGTTTAAAGTTAGATATATTAGTTTCTGTGATGCATTGAAGATTGGCACAAATCTATCAACCCAATGTTTTTGGGATCTACTGGTTTCAGGACAAAAAGGCTATGCTGAAGAAGTCTATAACATCGTAGAAAGAGTGTAAATAGTCAGCATGGGTATGAAGGTGTTCCTCAAGCACAGATGATGAACCTACTTCACCTCTTCCTTCAGCTGGGAAATGCCTCAAGGACAGTGCAGCTGCCCATTTCAGCCACTGACTGTGGATAAAGCTTAACACAACTTTCCTACCAGTCATCTGAAGAAGAGAGACATCCTATTATCCCAAGGATGTCTGATCTGATGATGTGGAAAAATTCCCAATGCTTTCAAAATTTTCTTCTTGTGCTAGCATTTAGCTAAGGAAAGGGTTCTGAGGAAGCATTACACATACTTCCTTTCCCTTCTCCCCAAAACTCTGCATTTTTCTGAGTTTTAGTGAGTGTTGATGTTTTTCTGAGATTTGGTTACCCTTCAAGGTCAGAAACCCAAGGACACTAGTTAGAAGTGGCAGATCCTGAAATCCTGGACTATTCCACTAAGGAATGAGTCTGGGGTTGCAGAAATTTATGACCCCAATTAAGCAATTTCCATTTTCTGTCACTACATGAAAACACTACTGTGCTGGAAATTTAAGCCAGGTGTCTGTTTCTCCTAGAGTACATTGTCTGTTCAAAATGGCCTAGAATCTCAGCCAAAGCAGACACTCTCATGACACTGTAAGCCTTGAAAGAAGAAAAGCTACAACACAAGAAAGATAAAAGACCCATAAGAGGCTCTACTTCCAGCTGAAATTATTCCACTTACATACCATCCTTTCAGCATTACACTTAAGAAAATTAGCACCTTGCAAACCTTGATAATAGAAGGACAACCAGGCAGCACTGTAGATGCTGTTACAGGGCGTTCAAGGAGTGATAAACAAAGACAAGAACCATTTGTCTGACAGTTGGATTGTGAACACAAGTAATTCCAGCTACCATACATATAAAAAAGAGATATTATGGATCCCAGAATATATCGCTGAGGGATACCAGATGACACTGAAGACACTAGAGATCAAAGCAATAAATTTTACAGAATAAGAAAAAGAGTACAATTATAGCTGATGGTCAAAAGAGTCAAATGTCACATGGAAGTTCAAAAGCAGCAGATAAATATAATAATAACCCTGCTGTGTGCAAGTCCACAAATACATTATCTAGATAGCCTTCAGAGAAAGAGAAAAATAAAACTCAAAATTGTATCTATAGTTTATCTGCAGAGCAGTTTGCACTAACCTTTGACAGCAATGACAGTGTAAAGGAAAAGTTCTTGATTTTCAATGAATTTTACTTTTGCTGACATAATTCCCTTATACAGCAGCCATCTTCCTTAAAACATAAAAAATCTTTCCCATGTTCATTTGAGTTAGAAAGTAGAAGTAATCATCACATACATGATTAGAAGAAGAAAACCCTATACTGAAAAAAAAAAATCATGAAAGAGACAAAACAAGATTTTTTGTGTAATCACAGCTATTTTGTTGGCTACTCCTCCACTTTCTCTATCCTTCATCTGTGCACTGTCCTCTCAGCTTATAAAATCTTTACCCAGTGAAATTTGTTTTCATACTTGTCAAAAATGTCAGTACATATTCTGGACTGAGTAGAAGAGACAAATATCAATTTTTATTGAAGGTCTTGAAATGTACCAAAACATTAGAAATTTTCAAACAGCTAGCTGGCAAACATAAAGACATTTACCATAAATTAGAATTGTAAAATTCAGGTCTAAATTAATTATAATGTTAACATCTTATTGAGAGATCTGAATATGATGAGCAGTAGTGAAAATGGTAGCTCTGAAGCATAATTGCAGAAACCTTCAGTGTCCTGTTAACCCCTCCTTACAGTAAGTATAAAAACTTGTACCATGTCATTAAACTCTCTTGGTATTTTGAATTTTGCCCATCTGTGGAATAAACTAAGACTTTTCAAAGCATTTTAGTCAACAACACATCAGACAGAGAAATAAATCCATGGTATGTATGATCACCCAACAAACTGACTCATCAAATGTATTGACCAGAGCCTGAGTCTGCATCCTGGCACCTTCTAGGTTAGGCAGACCCTCGTTTAAGAATCTGTTCCAAATTGTACAGAGCAAAGAGACAAATCTGAGTATCTCACATCTTGGTGATGGCAGTGTCTCTCTGTCAGGAAATTTGTCCAAAATATGAGAAATCCCTGCTGCTGAAATATTTGGGGGGTGGCAGGTGTTGAGTGGGGAAGGAATGGATTTTAAGGAAAGCTTTATTTTTGGCAAGTAACTATTTATATGAGAAAATGACCAGTTAAAAAAATAAACCCCAAAATTCATAATAAAACTGCTCCATGGGTATCATCTAATTAATATATGGCAAAAACTGATAAAATGTTAATAACAATGTTAACACTGAACATAGACTATTTAAACTTAGAACAGAAAGAAATAACAGATGGAACAGAGATATGTACAGATCTCTAACATTCATATATCCATCTACTTATGAATATATTAGCATCTGACTCACAAATAAAACACATTGAAAGAGTCACAGCAACCTTATCTACCAAAAAAAGTCAATAATGAAAATTGTAATGTGTTACCCTTTATAAATATAAGCTCATTTAAAGACTGGTTGTTCAGAAAATTATTGATTCTTTGTGTGCAATTAGGAAAGAGAAAATACTTTTCTGGTTAGTGGTTCAGTCCCTCACCACAGCCATCAACAGTGCTCTTGCCATCAGTTTCAGTGGGAAAAGAATTACACCGTGTGTTAGCTCTCAGCAATTACATTGACATTATCAGTGATTTACTGAGTGGCATTTCAAACATGATACCATATGTCAGCTGATACCAAGCAAGTTTGAGTGACAAAGTTCTGATCATAACCACTTGGTTAATAAATATCACAGTTATTGAGCCTCTAGAGCATTTAAACTCTGACAGCCAGGGCATCACCATTAAAAAAAAAATAAAAAAAGCTTGGAAAATCCTATGAGAGTCACCTCTGAGTTCAAATGACTTCCTCTTAAGTCTTCCACTTCTCAAGTTGATTAAGATTCAGTACATAGCTCTGATTTGAAATCAAGTGGTTCAGCTGAAGAGGAGGCTGGAAATCTTCTCCTGTTGATAGGTAGAAGTGGGAAAGAGGACTGCTAACACTTTGTGATGATATTCAACCCTTTGCTGTGCCAACTGAGCTGCATTTGTTTGTTCTTCTGAGCTGCATTTCAGAGACTTTTTAGAATTGCACTACAGATGCTAGAGGGTTTTATAGGCCATCAGTTGAAAACCACTGCTCTCAACACCATTTTAAAAAACCTATGGAAAGATTTTTCTTCATCATAATTAAACTGCATTTTTTTAAATATCTATGTCATTTTTGCCTTATATTGGTCCAAAGGATCATCAGGGAATTCTTTTACTCTTACTTTTACATCAGTTAAGTGACATTGATAGCAGGTATCTATAATTTGAAGACATTTGATGTCTAAAGAACAAAAGACAGTTGTGTTTTAAAGATCATACACCCTCTCTGACTCTCTTTCTTTAGTTTAATTGCAGATTATAAACATCTAACTTTACTCTTATGGACTTTTTGGACAGAAAGGTCTCATGAGCTGCTCAGTGTTGTAACAGAGAGTCGTGGTTTTTTCCCATCTTCTTACATTATTTTCCCATAAATTTTAATTCAATGTTAATTCCCAAGAGTTCTCTCATATCTTGACTATTTTTTTCAATATCCAAGGACATAATAACTCTTTATAAATCAGGAAAGAAAGTTTAAAAACTCCAACATTATTCTCTCTTTTAAACTGAATTTTTTGTATCCTAATTCCTCAAATACTAAAACCAAGATGAAAGCAGATAAAAAAAATTAAGAAAAATAAGAGGAAAACAATACCAAAGGAAAACAGAGTGTATACAAAAATAATACTGGCTATTCACTTTCATTTTTAAGCTGCTTTTCTGAGTTAAAGGTCTTTCAAAAGATAGAATTTCAAATATATTTTGTTAGAAAGGGCTATTTAGATAAGAACAGCAAAATGAACTAACTACTCAACCTATAGCAGTAGTTTAAATCGTTATATTGTCTGTTTAGAATGATGTTCAGGGAGAAGGACATCATTAAGGAAAGGGCAAGGTAAATAATGAGGCACTGGCTATTGGCTGCAGAGAAATAAATAAAAAAAAAAGAGGATTGTACAAGCTAGGGAGCCTGCTGCTGCATCATGCACTTAATGGGCTAAGAGAGTCTGAAGTTACATTAAAGCCCTGTACTGAGAGATCAGAAATGCAGGAAAAAGAGAAACTAGAACATCCAGGGTAAAATCAGCTGCTGTGTATACAGGCCAGAGGATGTTATTTGGCTGCAGGGGAACTGGTGTGGATCATCAGTTTGTACATCAGCTCATTATCCTCATGCTGGTTAACTGTATTTTTTCAGCTGGGAAGTATTTAAGGCCACATGTTAGAGCTATTTTTCCCCTCCCTACTAGACTTGCAAGGAGGAACAGGACGAAATTTAAAGTAAATTAAGTGTAATAGTGAAGTATTGACTTGCTAAACTAGCTTATTGAAGTATTTTAGATCATATGAGCCTTGAAATCAGAAGGGCAAAGAGAGGGAAATGTACTGAAAATGGTAGATCCACTCCTAACATGAAAAGTTTGCATGGATTTTGAAGTCGGCAGTAAAACCTGTTAAGAGGAACAGGTGTTGCTTGGTGATTTAGCCATGGGCAATACCTGGAATCAAGTAATGAAATCTTTCCATATTCACTTGTGTGATCAGAAGAGGCATTCAGTGCTTGGTGGAGAATCTGAGGGTGGAGATGAGCAATACAGCTGTGTTAGCCCTTGACAGCTGCTGCAGAAGAGAGGGGCGGCTGCCTCCCACTGCCCTGTCCTTGCTCTTGCACAGGCTCTGGCATCATCTAAATTGGCAGTGAGCTGGATTGAAGAATTTAGACTGGCAGAATATTAACACCCCCTTCCCCTGAAATGCAAATTGTACCAAAGAGCTGGAGCAGCATCTTGGAAGAATTTTGAAAGCTGCATGTGGGCAGTAGTGCCATTTTATAAATATGCCTTCCCCCAGCATTTGGAGCATGCAGATGACCAGACTTCCTTACAAAACAGCTTACCATCCCACATTTTCAGCCCAAGCCCTCTGCGCTGCTGTATCATGGAACTGGAATGTGTGGAGAGCTGCAGATCAGTGCATGTGGATGGTGGCGTGATTGAATGTCCTTCTGCTGGTTGGTCACACGTTCAAACCTCACCCCCAGTTGCTTAGCTGTGCTGTAATCTGGGTAGCATCTAGAACAACTCTTTCCTTTACGCTCCCCTTTTCTTTTCTCATTTATGGCTGCTACAAAGGAAAAAGAATCTCTTGTCTCTAAAAACAACACTGAGATGGTGCAGCCAGAGTCTGTTTGGAGGAAATCCAGCATCTTCTATAAACAGTTCAATTTCAGCATATTTAACAGAAGTGCCTCTAAATAACAGTAATATTTTGCTTTCAATATTATTTTGGCCTTTGACCAATGTTCCATTTTATGTCCAGTCTCTGTTACAATGCTTTTGACCTGTTATATACTGATCTTTCTTTCAGAAGAGATAAACTTCTAAAAATAGGTGTTTATCTTCCCAAGACTCATTTATAACTTTACAACAGATTAAAATTTCACTGATGAATGGGGAACTGCCTATGGAACTCAGCCAATACTAAAATACCCAATCTCACTTTGGTATCTTCCAAGTATTTTCTTCTTCAGTACAATACTCTCATAATATTTCTGCTCAGTGACCTCTATGTCATGATTCTGCAGTTAAAGATAGTGAAATATTCAATGGTTGCATGTAACTGGGGTCAAAGATATAACTGATATATCTTCTAGAAGCAGAAGGTTGAATGTCGTGTCAAAAAAAAAGAAAGGAAAAAAAATAAAAGAAAAATTAAAAAAAAAAAACAGCCCCCAAAATACATCCCAAAATTTCTAGTTTATGGACAAATAGTCCAGCAATTCAAATATAATTGAACTAATCACTGAATGGTCTTTAAACAGGATGACAGAGATCATGCTTTTCCCTAGGAATTCATAGTAACTTTGTAATAAAGGATCTAGTTAATAATGATGTTTACAGTCTTTGGAACAAGCACTAGCAGTTTGAGTACAGATACTTCCTTGCCCCACGGTCATCTTCACTGGCTCTGCATGCTCATGTCTACCTACATGCACTTGTCTGCCACAAGATTTCTTGCTTAATGAGAGGTTAATTTATATGTGCTTGATAACAACCACCTAGAAAATCACAGGAATCACTTACCACAAGCTAAGCAGGTGCAAAAACAAAATGTATTGCATATTTTTTGTAAGTCCATCTAAGGGTGTCTCAAAAGAACGCTGGAGAGGGACTTTTCACAAGGGCATGTAGTGATATCAGAAGGGTGAATGGCTAAAGTTGGTAGGTTTATATTAGATGTTAGGAGGAAATTCATTACAGGAAGAGTCATGAAGCACTGAAACAGATTGCCCAGAGAAGTTATGGATTTCCCTTCCCTGCAGATGTTCCAAGATGAGCTTCTGAGTAACCTGCTTTAGTGGAAGGTGTCCCCTGCCCATGGCAGTTATGTTGGAACTAGATGTTCTTTAAGGTCCCTTCCAACCCAAAGCATTCTGTGATTCTGTGATTCTGATTTTGCCATGGTACATATCTGTCTGGGTCTCTTTCTACACCCTGCTTCCTGTGAATATGATGGAGAAAAACGTAAATATGGAAAAGACTGGCAGAACAAACAGTGCAGTATAGGAGCAATGCTAGCTCATACCCTGATGACATGTCCATTTGAATAATTTACAACAGTACAACTCACTTATCTTACTTATTCTTTAAAAATAATCTGGTTTTCCTCATCATTTAAAACACAGAGGGATTTTTCTAAGATATCTTGACTGTGCTGAGGCAGGAGCCAGTAATATCAGCATCACAATCAACAGAGCTAGCTGGGAAGCTGCACGTGGTGAGGAAATGGTGAGAAACAGAGAAGGGTAGGGCATTGTCTTCAGACAGGCAAAAATTGACAAGATACCTAAACCATAAAATTATGTGAAAGTTTCGGAGAAATTTATCTTGACACAGGAGAAAATTGCATTCACTTGAGGTTTAGTATAGACTTTTTCAAAAATTTCCACAATCTTTTGATTAATACAATACACTCAAGATAAGGCTACTTCTACTTTTGTCCCTATCCACTCTTCAAACGGCCTCCAAATCATTATTTACAGCATGACCCTGGAAGTACTTACCAATCTGGCAGCACATCTTAGCCTGAATGCATAAAATCTCTCTCTAAATGAGCATTTCATATTTCAGCATGTCTTCAAAGGTACCATAAAACACTTGCTTGAGACATAATTCAGAATGGAATATCTCTATTTTAAATAAACTGAAAACCTCTATTAGCAAGCAATCAGAGATTATCAAATTCCTGCTGCCTCTAACCTGACCAGTCCCCAGCTAAGCTCAGGATTCTATAGGTGAAATGCTGTCGTGTTTATGCAATGAATGGTATCTTTCCTAGACACTGTGTGTTTAGATGTGTCAAACATCTACAGACTGTATATATTGAGTTGAGAGAAGATACTCTGAACTGTATTCTCATTTGAAACAGACAAGCAAATACCTATTGACTCTAGTAGAATTAAATCAGTTTGGTTCAAAATATTTTTATTTATTTATTTAATACTTAATTAAATATTTATTTCATATTTTTATTATTTTTATTTATTTATTTTATCTCTTAAGGGAGTTAAGGTCCTGTATCTGTCACCTGCATCACTGTAGAGTAATCATTTCCTTTTCCTTCACTTAAATAGTAACCATTTTTTCCACCTACCTACTCATTTTTGCTATGTTATTGATAGAAAAACTTCCAATGTCATCTGGCTCTCCTTCCAAACTGCAATATTTTGATTGGAATTTATTGCTTCTTCTCCCCCTCAGAAAATTATACACTCCTCTCTTACTGTATAAAAAACATAGGCGTTTTACATGCAGTCATTAAAAGGATAGATTTTCAAGAAATTGCATAACGACAAATCATTCAAATTCTTATTTTGGAGAATCCTTTCATTAAATTGTAAGATCTGTTGCCAAGAATATTGCTATGTTCCCTTCCCCCTGCCTGAACTGATGGACGTGCCTGGAGATAATTGGTTTCTAAAAGGTAGGAAGGTACTTGAAACTCGATCTAGTGCCAACAGAGGTAGGTCCTTCAGGTAGCTGGAGAGGCTTTGCTAATGAGAGCCTAGTTCAATCATTTACATTTCTTTGGTGGTTATTTCCTTATGCAAATGAACAGTCTTTTCACTACATAGAAACAGGCAACAACCAACTGTTAAATGAATTGCCTCTCACTTAATGAAAACATCCAACTCCTTCTTTCTTATGAGTTTACAGAAGGTTATTTGTTTGGATTATTATAATCCACAGCACTTTGATGTTCACACCACACTGGGGTTTCGAGAACAACACTATTATCTGTAATTGCAACTGCAAAGTTCCTCCCTTCAGAGACCTACTACTACCTTTTTATCGAAGGATGCAAAGATAAATATATATAGCGTAAGGAGGGCAGCCTACAATATCCAAATACTTTTTCCTTTTTTATTTTTTTTGTTTAATAAGCAAACAAGATACCTTGAATTTCTTTAGAGATATTCAAAGGAAGGAGGTAGGAAGTGGCTAATAAAATTTAAAAAGAAACCCTTTGCGTGCTTTCGATCATCCAATTAACACACTAACAGGGTATAACCCTCACAGTTGTGTGACAGGGACAGGGTAACAGTATTTTAAGCTCTGTATTTCTTTTTCTTTAAGTGCAAGCAGGCCTTCAGCCTGGGGTGGTGGTGATGAAGGGAGTAAACCAAAGTAGTTATATCGGTGGAGAGCTATCATCATCTCTCCTGGATTAAACACAGGAAAGAAAATAATATCCTTAGCTCCCTTCTACATTTTACAAGAATGACAGAGGCAATGAAGTTAGTGTGAGATAACTACGGTGTGGTAAAAGCAAATGGTTAACTGCATGCAAATACAGTGTTAAGTTTTAATTTGCTTCTTTATTTCTTTTCTCACACTATCCAAAAGCTGCTGCTGCCTCTACCAGGTGTCAGGAACATGATCCTCTTTTGTTTGATGTCACAAAAGATCAATCTGAACTTTCTTTAGCCTCTAGCTATGTTGAATTCTGTAATGAAGAGTTATCTATGCGCAACTTGAAGGTGAAAATTATAATTTCTTCTTTCTCAGTAAAGGTGCATAGCCTCGCAGATATTTTGAGCCCCCCTGTGAGATCCTCCCTCATAACATGTCATGGTCTGCTGAGGATTATTTTTAGACTTTTTTTTTAAGCAAAGCTTCTCAGACCTCTGCAAATATTTATTAGTTAAAGCTCAAAGACAGACATTGGATGGTTGAAGAGGATAATTTTTCCCCTCAGCTGTAAGGCACTCACACGCCTGTAAAAATAATTTACTTCTTTTCTTCAAGTTTATTTATCATTTACCAATAACCGTTTCTTTTTGTGTTTGCAATGACATAAAATAGGACCTATTCCCACTGAATTATGCATTGCATATTAGAAATTAGCCTCCAGTCACAAACCATTTCAAACACTGTACTGTAGTATCTCATGCATTTTCATCGGACACTGTTTGTACTTTCATAGCTCAGGCATATTTTTAAATGTGTCTTCCACTTCGTCATCTCTCAACTTTTATTGCAAAGTGCTAAATATGCTCCTGATGCTGCTAAGCACACGTTCTCATCAGCTGAAGAAACTGGTGAGTAACTAGTCACCATACTCTACTGACAGGATGGATATTGTGCAATACATTACACTGAACACTCCATTTACAGCTCTTTGCTTTACTTATTATTTACAATCTTAATTAAGATTAAAAAAATTTAATGTATTATAAACACTCTATGCAAGAAAGAGTCATTACTTTTTTTTTTCTCTGAAAGGACATATGAAGACATATGAAAGTAAAACTTTACTTCCAGTAGCACAGAATAAATCTGAAAAAGCAATAGCTAGGAAATAACTATATAAGGTTATCTTCATCCAGATCATGTTACAAACTTTTCATGAAAAGAAATAAAAACATTTCATGAAAGTTACCACCTCTGTTTGTCTGCATTATTAAGGGGAGACTTCTGCAGGAGTCAGGATAGAGTTGTCTTTTGGTTGTCTCTGCTAACAATGGACCACAACTAAGGGGAAAACAGATCTTCAGCTATGTCTGTGTTGGCAAAAGCTGTGGGTTTGTGGCACAGTCATTAGTTTGAGTAGTCTTGTGAAGGATGCTGGGTCCTATGTGTGAAGCATAACATTAACATTAGGTAACAATGAGCACAAAATCTTATTGTTACTAAGATTTTAAAGAAAGAAAGGAAAATTACTTAGCAGCATTTTAAAAGTGAAATGCAATGAAAACATTGTGAAATAATGCACCACAATAATGGTCAAATATTAGAGAATTAATGGACAAAGTTGGATTTGTGCACTGGTTAGCACAAAGGAGTTCAAAACCACTGGGTTCCATCCAAATACCAGCATTAAATAAGAAAAATAATGAAAAGATTAATCCAGTAAGATACATATTTATCTTTATCTGAAATCTTGAACACAATAATCTCTAATCAAAATAACAGTAAGTGTTGATTTTATTTATTTCTTGCTTCTAATTGAACCAAAGATCATATGAAAATTGCCATCCCACAGGAATTTAGAAAGAACTTTTTTTCAATACTGCTCATAACTTGGAAGGGAAAAAATCTGTCCAAAATATCAAGAAAGTTTAAGTAAAAAAAAAAATGTACATGCAGCTGAAATTTGGAAAAAAATTTTGAAAAATATTTTGTACCTTGACTGACTTGGATCTTCATGCACACAACTATCTGTCAGATGGCAAATTTTTTTTGGAGCCCCTAAAATACAAAAATACATGCATACATACAGCTGCTCAGGTTGTTTCCATTTAGTGGTATTTAAAAATGTGCACTTATAAAATAAATTTCATACAATTCAAAGTACCATTTTACTGCTGATGAAAATGGAAACCCGTTACCTGGGAAAAGTTTCCACTTTAGTTAGTTTTCAGATCATATATTTATAGTGCAACACTTCTGTACAGGTGTGCATTGTAGAAAATCATATTCATAAAATGGCATTTATGAAACAGCTCTTGAAATACATAAAGCAAATTGAAACAAAAATTAGAGATTTTCTGCTCTACCATTAGGGCTACTAAGCTGATTAGCCATAGCACAAGTGTTGTTGCTCCTTTTCCTCTGGACAGCTATTGGAGTAAAAGATAATATTAGTCCTAAAATAAGAAATTACTGAATATATTAGAGTCAAATTTCTGGTTCTACAGGCATTTACATGTTCAGGAAAGTTACTCATATATCTGCCCCCCATTCTACTCATGGGTGAATTACAGTCTGGTTTAGAACTTCATTCTCTGCTTTTCCCTGGAATGCTCAAAGCTTCAAATGCTGGTGCATCACTGCTGCTGTGGCCCTGTCTACGTCCAGACACTTTGATGTCCTGCCAAAGAAGGGGAGGCAGCCTAGTTTCATGTAACTGGCCATATGAATGCTCAGTGTTCTTTGAGTCTGCTGAGGATTATCTTTTCTGCCCAGGTGTGGGTCATGGACCCCTAAATGTCAGGGTCTGACAGGATCTTAAGACAAGGGAATTCAAACACAGCTGGAGAATGTGGGTGTCTGCATGCTGGTGCAAGGAATGTGAATTTCCAAGAAATAATGATAGTGGGAGGAAAATACCAGGCATATTGACTGCTGACAGAAGCCACATTGGTGCCAAAACTAAGAAATAGTCAAGAGCAGGCATTCTTCTGAAGCTGTTACCCCTATAAGGCTGCCAGCTGAAAAGGAATGCATGATATCTAGGACACTGTGAAGAAGTGTCTCTGTAGCACACAGCTCTCAGCAAACTAACAATCTTCAGTTTAGGATATTTGTATGATAAGTATTGGCAATGCATCTTTTTTCCCTCTGGTCTCCACCCTCTTTCAGAATTTGTGCATTTTGTCCTCCTCCCTCTCCACAATTTCGTAGCTTCCTGTTGTGTTGATATATGTGACAGACAGAAAACAAAATTTAAAAAAAGAATTATCTGGTTTGTCACTTGGAGGGGAGAAATAAGCCCATACAACAAAACAATTAATTCCTTTATAAAAGTAGGAATTTCCGGGCTTACAATGATTCATCGTGTTAACAAAATAACAGAGGCAAATTTTCAGACTGTGACTGAATTCATATATGAAAAAATATAATATGTGAACAAAGAATCCAAAATTTCAAGATTTACATCTCAGACTAATTTCTTGCCTTATATCTTACCAGTTCTGACATATTTTACTCAAATTTTATTTTTTAAATCTGATATTCCTGCTAAATGGAGAAGACATAATGCTCTTATCCATGAACCAAGCAAAATCACAAGGTTTCACAAATGCAGATGACTGCTAAAAAAAAATCAAACTGGGAGGGAGGAAGAAGGGAGAAAGAGAAGGAAGGAATAGCTATCCAAACTAGCATATGCAAACGAAACATATGGTTGAGCCTGCTTATTCCACAAGCAATATACTCATTGAGGATGACTCATAAACACATGAAGTATAGCACTTAGTACAATCTAAAATACAAAAAACCATCCCATAAAACTAGTTTAAATGTGAGATGTTTATACCAGAAGAATATAATCAAAAGTTTCAAGTTCTTTGTATTTGTCTTATGTTCTATATACAATATGCAAGCACTTTTTTCATCTTTCTTCTTTCTATCATAAGGAAAAGAAGCAGTAGCAACACTAATACATGATCTCATCACACTAATACATGATCTCATCTCTAGTCTGCAGAAATTCTGAGTTACTTTTTTGAATAAATACTAAATTTTAAAATGCAATGATGTGTGAGTTCATACACAAGTTCACAAAGTGGAAATAGTTTTATATTGATAAAATCAGCATAACTGAGTTTGAAATATCAAAGATCTATGAAGGGTTCTTTAATCTGTCCAAAAATCAAAACATCATGAAATTATTTGGTGAAACATTAAGACTTGCAGATTCTTTCCTTTCCACAGACAAACTCAGGCTATCAGCTGAGTCTGAAATTTCTGGTCTGTAACTGCCCATATAAAGTAAACAAGATGTTGGGTATTTACTGCTGGATTTTTGCCAATAACTGTCATCTTAACGTAATGTCAACACATGGTCAGGCCCTAAAACCAAAACTTGACATCAGGATATTTTTCCAGGCCTGACAGTGTAGACATATGCTTACACTTAAGTCACCAGGAAGCTCTCCAAACACAGAGGAGGGAGAAACACTTCCTACATTACAACAAAAATCCCTGGTTGTCCAGAAAGGGCAGGAGGTTACCCTTGATTTCTGAATGATATCTATGACTTCAGCCAAGTCCTTCCCTCTGTGGACCAGGTAAACAAGGTTCATCAGATGAGCTCTTTTTAGTATGGATGAGCTCTGGAGAACATCTGCCTCTCAGTCTTGACCTGCCCATCTCCCCCCTGCTGGAATGGAGGGGGCTGGGACAGCATCAGGCTCGAACCCCTTGGCAGGCACAGAGAGCCTCCAGCTCCCTGTGCTGTGTTTGCTGACCAAGCTGTCACTCCCCATTTCCTCCAGGTGGAAGTGTCCCCTGGGCTCCATCTGGCCTATCAACTGTAATTGGACTATCTGCTGGTTTGCATAATCTAATTAGCCCTTCTTTTCACCTTCCCTAGTAAAGAGAGCAAAGACCTTTGCTTAACCTTTCACTTTCACAATTTAACTCAGTATTAAAATACAGTTCCAGAGTGACTCTACCTTTTCTTGATCTTCCCCAAATGTTCATTATATCCCATAATTATTGCTATCTATCCTTACCCTGAAGCACAAAAAGAATGCAATCTCATTGGCCATTTGTCTTCCTTTCAGGAAATGCACAGAGATAAAAGGAAAGAATAACAGAATAAACGTGTAGGAAACAAACATATACTATCCTGCCAGAGGAGAGATTAAAAGCACTAAGGTGGGCAAAGTTCAACACCTAGTGTCCTTAGAATTGAGGTGAAATGCAATGAACTCAAATTTTTAGAAAGCTCTCTTTGAGTATTATTGTATTCAAAGTAAATACAATTACATCCATTCTGCAAACTGATTATATTAAAAACCAATTCCAAGTATTTGAAATGTTTACTACAAGACGGTGATAGTCCTTTTGATGGTCCCTTCAAATAACATAATTAGAGAACTGGGGACAGAGTGCAGCCTTTCAAAGAGAAAAAGTTTCAAAATTGCTATTTTGTTCTAACTGCAAAGAACTCTTAGATCAAATTTTCACCAAAAGACTGTAATAAAGGGAATAAGCATAGCTGTGTTGAAATGTTACTCTTATGACAAAGCTGGGTATGAAGAGGATAATGTTTGATAAATGATTGCAAATCCCCCATTCATGAAGCAAAATGCAGTGTAGGTACCACAGTGCACTGGCTTAAGAGTGATTGAACCATATTACATGGTATGATACATTCTTATAGAGGTTAATATAAATTCTTATGTTTGATGCTTTACAAAACCATGCAGTGTAAAATATAAATAATAGAGGTATTATTAAATTACTACAGCAAAAACACTCAAGAGCTCAGCAGTAGCAAATATTTTTGTGATTCAAAACATTTTTCATGAAAAGGTCATTGAAATGTCTTAAGCTACTGACAAACTAGGGAAACCTATAGGGCCAAATTCTCCATTCATTTGCAGCAACTATAGGGCATGGAGAGCTGGCCCTGCCGAAGTTTGATAACATTTTTTATCTCATGTCACCTTGGTCCTTGGTGCATGGAGAAGATATAATTAGTTTTTAATTCTAAGTTGGATGGCTGGCATCCTTAGGAGAACACAAATAAAAAATGTTTTTAATAAAAAGTGTTCTCATAGCCAATTCTATATATTGGGAGAATATAATAGTGAGATAATAGTGAGAAACAAATTTAATCAAGTTCCCTTAGATGTTATCTGCTGTTTTATTTTTGTCTATTTGATATTCCATAAGTTGCTGACTATTATCTTCTTCCAAATTATGGAAGTTATCCCTTTGTGTACAAAAATTTCACTCTCTTTCTCTTTTTTTCTACTGCCTGCTATTTGTCTTATGATGAAGTGGAAAATGGAATCAGTTTATCTCTGCATATGTCATAAATAGGCTTCATTTTGAACCCAGGAGAAATTGAGTATTGTTAGTATTCCTCAAGAGAGGTTGATAAGTCTCTTACAGCAATCAAGAGAAGCAGTAAATTTGTGGGACTTAATTCTTCTGTGTTGGTTCTTAAAAATACTTATGGCAGGTTGGCAGCTGCTTGATTTGGCCAATAACCAAGTTCCTGTAATCTGTAACATCAAAATAAACTGATGTTTGCAGTTCCTGTCAGGGTCACTGAACTGCGAAAGGATTCATAGAAAGCACCACCCTCAACATATCTACCTACTTTTAAGCTTTACCATATGTAAAGCTTCTCATCTGCTTACAAAATCTACTAAGAGGAGACTCTATAGTGAGATGTCCAGAAAAAAACAAAACTATTTAATATATCTGTTTGCTATTAATGGTGCTTTAATTTGTTAAAAATGTTTGCCTCTTGTTCCTTCTCGGTTATATGATCATGTCTGAGGAAATAACAAGATAGAAAAACAATTTCCCAATGCTTGAGTCCATTTCTTCTCTACCAGCTGTAGAACTTAGTCTTAAATTCATCTTGAGCCAGACCAGGAATGGTGGGAAGAATGGGCCAGAGCATTATCCTTTCAACTGACCTGTTGAAAAGAAGGGCACACATGCTGCCCTGGACACAAAGAGCTCATGGATGGTTGGTGCATGGAGAAATACAACACATATCCAGGTCCTTTCAGTCAGGAGTCATGCCCTAAAATGTTTTTGTTGAAAGGCACAGTCTCCCATAATTTTAAATTTCTGACATTTTCTCAAGAAATATTGTAAATTATAGGCATATCCAGAAAGATGCCAAAAGGTAGAGAATCCTAAGCCTATTTCCTCACATTTACACACCTGCACACCTGTTCTTGCAAGGCACTAATCTCTAACTACTGTACCCCCTGTGAACAGACTATTTCCTATATATTCTAAATAAATTAATTCTAAAATAAAAATAAGAGCTAATCTTTCACTCTCTTTCCCTCTTTTTCTTCCTCCTGAAGCAAGCAGTAAAAGAAATGGCTTAATTAGCAGTGATATATCTTATTGGATTTATATATAAGTCAATATGTAAGCCATAAAATTTGTTCTATAGGTAAAAATATGTGTATACTGATTATAATACTGATATAATACAGATAATACATCTTTGCACGTGATTTTTTTTCTTAAGGTACTCTAAATATACACGAATCAGTTACAGAAAATTGTAGCAGTTCTGCATTTAAAGCAGGTTTGCCTGTGACAAAGCAACATTAACGTACTTGTATATCAACAAGGCCAAAACGTGGCATGGTGCTGGCAGCAAAACTGTGCAGGAGTGCTAGCCTGGGTTTGAGAAACAGGGCAGCAACTTTCTCAGAGATTTTCCAAGGCTGAGCTGACTATGAGTCACAGGAAGTCCTCCTCCAGAGGCAGCTCTCATGAGGCAGCTGGAGTATTCCAACCCTGAACTGGGTTTGCATGGAATGCCTATGGAAGTATTGGAGTATGCAGACATTTTTATACAGGCTAAAAGCAAATTCAGCAACCTAGCACTCATAAAAATTCTGGATTTAGTGATTAAATCAGCACTGGTGATGCTTCAGTGGTGACCCAAGTGGGGGAAAGTTGTAATGTTGCAGGGAGTGCTTTTTGCATGGGGAAAACTTTTAGGCAAGTTAGGACCTGCCACACCTCTCTAGCTCATCTAAGGAAGTTTGAAAGACACTAATTTGACTTTTTGCTTTCATTCTTAAGACAGGAGTTTTATGACCATGCTAGTTAAATGTAGTCTTTGGTGTCTGTTGAAATTATAGGCACAACCTTAATACAAATAGACCTTTAAATAAGATTAAGGCTCTAAATCAGAGCAAAATATGGGTAAAACACCTGGAAAACTGTTTTTGAAAAGGTGAATATATAAAACTTTTTTGAGAAATCTTCCTAAGTTAAAACTGCTTCTGCATTTCAAATGAGGTAATAGGCTAGGTTGAATGGTAGTGTCTTGCTTAGATAAAGTTATATCAGTTTTTCTATTTGCAGTATTGAACATACATGTTTCTTGCCTCATTTGTCTTGCCTCTGGTAAGGGTCCAGTCAATCTGTATTTTCAGTCCAAACATGAACAGACTACTGCCATTTTTGTTACTGCCAAGTGAACTCAAATATCTTTGTCACCTGGGCACTGTTTGGTTTATATTTCTGAGAGAATTTATGTGATTATAGCAGGGTCTGAACAGCCTTCTCCCATCATATTCATTTAGCAAATCAGACTTGTATCTGATCCTGAAGCACAGTTGTTCTGATTGCACATTGTGCAGTGTTTCTAACGCATGACTGAATGCTTGCTTTGTTCATCTTTTCCCTGCTAGCAGCCTGTTCTCTTGTTAACTCTTTCTCAATAAGATATGTGTCAAGTCCTGTCCTGGAGGAAAAGATGAAGTCAACCAGATAGTTATTGCAGTTGCAGTTCACTCACAGTTAGGCGTTCAGCACCTTGTTGACTCATTTGCAGTACTACAGACTTTCCCACACTGTTTACTTGACACTTGCAAGTCCAGCCTGTACCAACTTCTATTGTATTAAGCAAACACTCCTCCTGCACTAAAATTCCACTCATTGTTAGTGCTAAAGCAACAGGATTTTGTCCAGTTCGCAGACAGCAGAACCTATTGTTATATGAAAACTCTCCCAAGATGCAATCTGAAAAGAATCATATGACCCAGAAAAGGATTACCCTTCAGGAAGTCTTTGGGCTTTACCATTTTGTGAAGGCATCCCCAGAGAGAGCAGAAAATAATAAAGTAAAACATATTTCTGGACTGAAGCCTGTTCCAAAATAGATTATAGGCACTTTCAGTTGTGTGAAAAAAGATCATGTAATGGTTACTAAATGAACCCGACTTAGGGAAGGGAGATTGTGGTGATTTAACGCAAGTAAGGTCAATAAACTTGAATAATAGCACATTTTAATAAAGGGAGGGATCAAAATCAACTTTGCAAAAGTAGCTGCAGTTTTTAAAATGCAAGGCAATTACATCACATTCTGTTACACACACAACCCCTACTGCTCAAATAGTAATTGACAATTCCTCCTCAGAGAAGATTTCTGTTCTTTTAAGTTAATTTCCATTTTCTTCAGCACATAAAATGGATGTGTTGTCATTCAAATTTTTGTAGTCATGCTTATGAATTTAAAGTCTGCTTTTTGAGTATTTAGACATAGGCAGTGTCTGCTAATAAGACAAGGTTGAAATTTCCTTTTACTGTAAGGAGACATGACTGCTTTTTTCTCACTGATTGAGATCAATACTGTAAGTTAAACAATTTTAAGTTTTATTGAGGAATGTATTTTAAATATAAATTAAAAATATAAATAAACAAGGTTCTATCAGCAATTTTGGAGAAAGAAAGAGATACCTATATGTACATGTATATATATATATATATATATATATATATATACACACACTTTTCCTTGACTAGACAGAAAAATTCATATTATATATCTACAACACAGAACATCTCTTGTTTCACCAAAATAATTAATTTTCCCTCAACATCAGCACTTTCTGGAAATAGCCATTGGCACAAAAGAGTGAGACTGGCTTAAGAAGCATGAAAATAAAAACTGTAGCACCCAGTCATTTCCCTGGAGTTAGGGATGGCACATACTGCCCTAAAAAGAAGGCTGGAGACAGGTCTTTAACCCCCCCATGGCCACCCCAGCATTCAGCATTACCCACCATACAGATGTGGGCTGGGAGGGGGCCAGCACCACCAGGTGTCTGTAATAAAAATCTTATTGTCTAAAGCTCTAGTGTGGTTTTCCTTCTCACTCATGTTCACAGATGTTCACATCCAGGCCCTTCACCTGGATTTGTGCCAGGCTCCCTCACTGGCCAGCCATCCCTGAGCAAGTGGCCTGGTGACAGGGCCTTGCCCACTCTTCTGATGAGTCCTGGAAGAAGAAACCATCCAGGACTCCTCAGCACCAACAAATTGGATGTTATTGTCCTAGTGAAGCTGTAACAAAGCTTCAAAGAAACCAAGCCAAGCTATATGGGAGCATGGGGCACTAAGAACGTGGAGCCTTTTCCATCCACATGGTGTTTCCTCAGTCAGGTACCATGCCACAAACAGCTCCTCGAGGAGCTCCTCAAGATAAGCAAGAGACAAGCAGAAGTATTTTTATGGCTCTTCATCATGGTTCTACTAAGTTAATGCCAGCAGAGATAAAATTATCTAAGGGAGGAAATAAAGACGAGATTGCATTCTTTCCTCCACCAATTTTCTGGTTTTAGTGCTGACTTCTACCATGGTGCATATGCAGTAAGATCACACAGCAGAAAATGTTTCTTTTTTTTTTTTCTTCTTGTCCTCTGAGAATCACCTTAGAGACACTATTAGTGCAGACCACACAGAAAGTTGTCACACTCTGACATATGCTCCCCACTTACCCTGTGGCTGATGCACATCCCCAGCTTCAGGTCACCCCTTCAGGCTGATGAGGTGTGTGGTCTGCAGCCCCCAGGCTCCATTTGTCCCAAAAGTGCAGCTTCCCTCTCTTTTCACTGGCCAAGGAGGAGAACACACTTTGTACATACCAGTTAGAACTGCTTTGGTTGGTATTTAAACTTCTAGATATAATCTATACCTTCGTTATTATTCTTTGAAATCTTACCCAAAGCCTAAAGGCTCTCTTAGGGCAAATGTGCTCCTTTTTAAGCCTATAAATAATTTTATATTACTCACCAAAAAGTAGGAATCCAATTTTCTTATACCACTATTTTGAAGGTATTCAAAATGATTCATATTATAAATCTTGTTGAAGGATACATGCCTGGGGTGTGGTGAGGATATACAGGAGCCAGCAGGGTGAAAGGAAATGTAGCTAAAATAAGTAGATGGGTGGACAGATGGGCATGAGAGGAAGAAATAATATTAATCTACAAAATAGAGAATAAAAGTCCCAGGAAGAAAAAGTGAAAATGAAAAACTGATGGTCAAAATATAAAGAATTAGAGAGTTTATTCAGTCTCCTGGCAGGAATTCAAGGTTCCTGCTGGAGAATTTTCCCCTTTTTTTAGCTGTAGTACAAATTTGTTGATACAAAAAGAATGTTTCCAGGTTACAATACTCTGTTGTGAATGGGTACATTTGTGCTGAATAAGGATAAGACAAATCTTTCTGAAATTAATGGAGTGTTTTGATTTCTCTAGACTTAGGCTGGGTTCTTGAAGGGATTGAGACATTGAACTTCAGCGAGGGGGGTGGGAGAGTGTTTACATATTTGACAGCTTTAAAATCACATTATTTACCATAGTGCCATAATGAGAAAAATAGGTCTCTGTGTATATGGCAGAAAGGGCAGAAAGGCTATATCCAACCAGGATTTGCAGCTCTCTGTATGGAGTTGTCTCTTTCTGTGGAAGCTCACATATCAGATTTGATGTCCCTGAAGGATCAGTTAAGTTTAGCTAAAAAATTTGAGAGTAGCTATGATTCCTTTATGAGAATATATTAAATATATACTAAGGATATATAATCTAAGTAAGTTTTTATGGACAAAGAGGTCCATTTTTCATCCTTTTCAATACGATGCCAGTTAAAGAAAGAAATCTCCACAGAAACATTAGGCTTTATGAAAAAAATGGTGGATATCTTTTGATTTATATAGAGTTAACTTTAAATGAAAAATACATTCATAACTCCTCTTTATCTAATTTTCAATTTTGTTGGCCAAAGGAATTCAAGAACCTTTCAAAATCACTGTATAAAATACATTTCAAAATATAATAGACTCATTTAAGACAAATGGAAATAAATTTGGGAAGCTCTTGAGAACACTGAAAAAATATAATAACTATGTCTGTTTCTGCCTGATTCTATTGTTCAGGTTTTATGGTATGTTTATACAAGACAATAATCTCAACTCCCCAACACTAATGAATGGTATGGTTAAATGAAGCCATCCTAAACCCTTACTCCACCCAAAACCAACTAAGGAACTTGAATATTGCAGAATATTGTTAGACTCATGTCTGTACAATCTTCTGTGTAAATCACAGGGGAAATGGGTGTTACAGTCAAGGTAGTATTTAGCAAGCTTGCATATGTTATTAATGCTCTGCTGAGCCACAGCTTAATAACTATCCACTTTAGGATTCATGGCCCTTTACCCTCAAATTAAGTCTTCTTATATAGAATATAAAAAGGAACTTTTTTGCTTGACAGTACTATCCATGTTGTTGCATTTTCTCTCCTTTAGCTAATATTTTGGTGAATAAAACTGACCTAAATCTATTCTATTTTTGTCCCTTCAGGCAGTTAAATAACTTTAACTCAAGTTAAATAGGACCATTGTAAATACAGTAAATGCACCAAATATAAGTGGGGAATATGGTGAATAAAGTGCTGTACTTAGTGATGTGATCTTTAAGTTGTTTAGAACAGAAAGAGAGCTTTTGCCCGAAAACTTGCCAAATTTTTCCAATTACAAAATTTTATTTAATAGAAGATATTACCTCTCTCCATAGCCTTTCCCAGATGGTTTTCATTGCTACAATAATGTGCTCCTTTTTGATGGAAGTATATTTTAAAAATCCAGCTCCAATTGGAACATAGATGTGCATTAAAAATGTATCATACCAAGAACTTTGTAACTTCTTTCAAGTGACAAAATCTCTACTCCTCTACCTGCCATGAGAAACTCCTGATGACATACAATGTAGTACAGAGCCCAGCTAAAACCTCCCCAAGTCCTATTATCTCTCAGAGCAAATAAAGTACATTCATCCAAATGCACTGCTGAAACTCTCAGACACAACAAAAAGTTATCTATTTCTGGAGCAAAAAGTTCCTAATTCTACTAAATATGACCAGAAATAAAGAGGCCTTATGAAAAAGATGCCTAAGATGTGCTGGAATCAGAGGTGTAAAGAAAGACTCCTACAATGTGAATTTACAATGCAGTTATGGGCTTATACTCATGTATATAACATTAAGATCATATGGCTGTGGTGCCTTTTGTATATATCCTTTCTGATAACAGAAATTATCCTGAGGAAGAAAAAAAACAGCTTGAGAAGGGATTGAGGATAGGCCCTGCCATCAGCAGTGAAGTGTGCTGTGTGAGAGCTAACTAATTCATCTTCACAATCCTTGTGTGAGCAACTTGTAGAAGTGCTGTTCCATATGGAGAAATATATCAATTCTTTTGAAATACACCAATTCTGTGCTGAGAATACACTGTGCAGTGTACTGTGCATTGTATTCTAAATAAGTATCCTGCTGAACAAAATTAATTAGTGATAGGATTCATAAAATTATAAAAGCACCTAAGTTGAATTATCTGAAACATCTATCCTATCTGGATGTTCTACTGAAATGAGAATATAATTGAACCATCTTGTTGTTTTGTAAAAAACTGTGGCTCTGAAAAAAAGAGGTTTTCATGCTTAGTATTAGTCCCATATATATCAAAGGGTTTATTCATGTTGTGCATAGATATGCAAATACCCAGTTCTTTTTAGGCCTATGTACTAAACTGGAAGCACTGAGGGTTATGTCTGCTCAGTTTTGCAACTGACTTATGTTTTTAAAACTTTTTTGTTTCTTTTCCTTTATTTTTTAATTAATAATTCTGAATCATAATTTCCATTTTTCTCAGCAGACATGCAAGTCTCAAGGGAAGTTTGCAGAGAGGTGGAAGGAGATCAGGCAGAGATAGACTAGCTTTTTTTGTTCTCCCATTTTAAATTCCCCCACCTTTTCTTCTTTTGCTTTTTCTGAATGACTTCCTTTCCCTTTCCATTCTTTCAGTCCTGGTTATGGAGCTTGATTTCTTCCTTTTCTTAAGCAACCCTGTCCTTCTATGCAATCATCAACAGTACTGTCTCTGTAGCATGTCAGAGACAGATACAGACAGTGATAAGTTACTCTCAAGGAAACCGTCATAAAATAAAGAACAATGTATTGCTCGGCTATCATCTAGGCTAAATTGATTCAAAAGAAAAAGGAATGGACCAGTAGAAAATGATATAATGTAATCTGTTGAGGTGTGTTATAAAAATAAGTCTGGGTTGGTGAAGATAAGTAGACTGCAGGTAAGATGTATATTAGTACTCAGTATGAGCAAGCATGTGGATAAGTTTTGTTTCGTTGACCAAGGGAAAATAAGAAAGTTTAAACTCAGGATTGGTATCCCTGGTAAAAGATTTGATAATACAAAATGTATCTTGATGAATATTGCCCTTTATTAATGTTTTCTTCCTTCCACTTTCAAAAATCTCTACTAGTGTGGAAATCTTGAGGCTGATAAAAATGGCCTGTGCTACACTGTCTCATAAGTTTCACTTCCTCACTGGTACATTCCCCTGACATCTTGACTTAGCTCTGAACCATTCCCAAGGAACTACAAGACCCAACAAGTCTGTACTCCAAAAAAAAATCCTCACTGGAATAGTGAAGGGACTACATAATAAAAAAGTATACATATATGCATTATAATCATGGATTTTACAATTTTAGCTGTAGCAGTATAAAGCCATATTTTCTCAGTAAGGGTAGTGGTATAAAACTTGTGCATGCCATGCTGCTATTAAGGTAATTTTCTTCTCAAAAATCAAAGATCAATTTGCTGATGTTATCAGAGAGCAACTTTTTTCATTTTATTTTACTATTTACTGTTGTACAACTTTATAAATGCATAGAATTTATGGACATTTGATTTACATTAAGATGGATATGTCCCCATTTCTTCCCTGGAACCACAACAGATACATATATACAGGTACATCAGCGAACACCTCTGAAAATCCCCTATGTATGTGACCCATTTCACTGTGATGTGGCATAATGGTGTGATGTTCATGTGACTTTACCCTCCTGTACTGATTTGCAGACAATGAACACTGCTGTATAATTTTCATAATCAAGAGTAATCTCTGTGTGAATCATTTCTGCTACTCAAAATAGTGAGTCTTTTTCTCATCTACTGTGAGAGTTTTTTCACTGTAGATGAGCTTTAAGTGTTTCAAAGTAGCAAACCAGAGTGCACTGGCACAGGGAGCAAGTCTTTTTGTCAAACTAAAATAATTCAAATTCGCTGTTCTCTCAGTGACCCTTGCATTTCTCTTTTGTTATCAATTTCATGAGAGATGCCAAATTCTTGTCCCTTTTATGTCCATCACTGGATTGAGTAAGATGCCTGTCATGTTTATTTAGGGTCTGCTATTTATGCTTACTGTAAATCTATGAAGAAATAACTACTTCATAAGGATCAGAAGTGCATGCTACAGACAAACATCCACTGCCTGGATATAATGCATCCAGCAAGACACATATATACATAGAACAACTCCCTGCTAATATCTGTCAAACTACTAAATTATGAGATCTAGCAGAAATCTGCTCTTCAGGCTTTCATTGGTGTCATGAGACTGATTTGTTTCTTGGCTGGAAATACATACACTTCTTCCTAAAAGACATTATTTGTCATCTGATTATGAGTGTAGTTAATGATGATATAAAGATAACAGTAACTTTCATTCTGGGGTCACTTTTCTGAGTAAAGGAAAAGGAAGGTGAAAGGCAAGAGGAATGTTAGATAAGACCAAGTGTATTGTTTTTGTTACTTTTCACATGTAATTAATTAGGAAATTTGCAAATTACTAAGAAAGTTACACACAGGAATACAGTTGAGGGAAAAACTTCAGCTTGGGAACAAATCTTAACTTCACAAACTTCAACTGCTTAGAGGGGTATCATCTGGAAACTGTATCATTTTAATTGTCATTAAAGGAAACATCTTTGTCTTAATCTTCACTCAGAACATTGATATGAGAAATATGGTCCATATTTTAACAAGATTTTCTGCATAACTTTTTACTTGAGCAGTGATTACAGTTGGTTTTCACCCTTTTCCAAAGGATTTTCAATGGGATCTACAAGTTATGTGTTTAAAACAGGATTTCACTCAATATATTTTTAATGTTGCTCCTTCTTGAGGAAATGTTGCAATGGGAACAGAGTAGTATCATGTCTCAGAGAACAGAGTAAACTTTCAGAAGCACTGACTCACTTGGGGTTAAACATACATTTCCTTCATTTTTTCATATCTTTTCTCCAAGTCACATGTTTGTCACTTCAATTTTTACATTAACTGACATAGTGATAGAAAAATTAATTTTCAGGAACAGACTTTATAGCTCTGAGGGATATTTTTGAATGTTGTTCTAGATGTATATTTTAGAACACTGAGATTCAGGTTGAAATTCAGGTTGAGATCAATGCTTGGCAATGTCAGTAAGAAGTATAGGAATAATTATATGTTTCAGGCATCCTTTTTTGAAAGCTTATTTGCTAAATATACCATGACAACTGGAAGACTGATCCAGTAAAATGTGTGCATTCTGGCTCCTAATTGACCAAAATGCTTAAATCATAGCAACTTAATATGACTTACAAACAAAGATTACAATGGCTGCTGGTCCAGAAAAACAAGTCTCTGCAGACACTTCAGATCCTGAAAAGCCTTGTTGTGAAAAAATAATGTAATTTGTACTTGCTCCAATTTAAACACAAATCAAAGTAGATAGGTCAAGAGTGCTGGGTACATTAAAAAATTAATTTATAAATTGACTAGTAAATATAACAGCGTTCATTTTTAGTCACATTTGATCATTATACAAACACAGCAATCAATAAGAGGAACAAGAGACTGTGGAACAGTCCTATTACAAAGGTAGGTGACCAAACCATTGTATGAATCATAGGTCGTATGAATCACAACATATATCATCCACATTTTTGAGTAAGAAAACAAAAGCAGAAAACTGGATTATATCAGTGGATTAATTAACATAGTTACTCTGTCTCTACCAATTGCCACCAGTAGATAATATATTTTTGGAATAATACCCTTACCTTTAATCCTTACCCTGAAATTCAACCCAAGTTTCTAGTAATCCAAGAGTATGGAATCTCTTGAAGCACAATTTCCATAGAGTTGGGCCTAGCAGCCTTTGATGTTTGGGTGTTTGGTATATTTTCATAAGTGCATTTTTATTCATTTTTAGCATTTTTGACAGCTGATTTGATATTGGCACCAACACAGTTCAGGAAAGTCCTATTATCAAGCTCATTAGCACAACAATTAGAAAAAAGTGAAATACAGCAGTACTGTAATTTCAGTATGGAGGTACATGCTGCAGTACAGACACATTCCTTTGAGTTAGCTCCATAAATTTGCATGGTTATTTAATTTCTTTGCAGCTAACATAAAAGAGACAGAAGAGCTGGTTGCCAAAAAAAAAATCCTTTCAGGGAAAGAGAGGGTTTTCACATATTTTATTATGAGAATGTCACACCTGAAATGATGACACCTGGCCTCCAAATCCAGCTACCCATCCTTTTTCTCAGCACCTCTATAATGCTTTCTTCCACCATGACACTTGCAGTTGAAGCTACCATCATGTCACACCCTGATGTCTACAGCACTCTCCTCTCCTTAAGGCTGGTATTTCTCAGGTAAATCCGTGCAAATTGAGACCAGCTTATCAGTCAAGCAGCACACCTATCTCCTTGGAAATGTTACGTGGTTTTCTTTTTCTCACTATGCCAGACTAACACTGTTACAATGAACTATTAAAAGCTTGTGCAATTTTACTTCTTCTTGCTGATCTAACTTTGTCTTATTCTTCTCCACTGCTCTGTCAGTGATAACCTCATCTCATCACTGTCTTCGTTTCTAGATGTGTCAAGTGTAGCTTTCTTGCTACTCAACAAACGTGATCTTTCCAGAGCTCAGGCAGAAATTTTTTAATTCCTATTGACATTGCAAGGATCTCCTGAAGTCCCTGAACAAAACTGCTTTAGAAAGTGCACTATACTGAAGGAGTAATCAAGGCAGAAGTCCTAAGTCTGGCAGAAAATATGGTTTGGTTCCTGTTACTATGCCTTTGTATGTAAGGTGTGTGTTCACACATCTACCTTATATTCTCACTGAGTGCCAGAGGATTTGCAAATGCTTCAGAAACATTAGAAAATAGCAATGAATATAGACCTTGAACTGGAAAGGAGATATTACAGCCTTGCTTTCTGGGCTTTCAGAATATACTTCCTGTGCTAGATCTCTGGATTCTATTTCTGAAGTCTATTAATACCCTCAAACTAAAACCTACCAGTGGTTAAAAGAATTTTGACAAAATATTTTTGGTTGAAAACACAGGTTTGAAACAATGGAAATTACAGCCTCCCATACTTCCAAATATTTAATTTCCATTTCTAAAACCAACCGACCAACCAACCAAAAAAAAAAACAAAAAAAAAACCACTTTGAAAGCAAAAATAAAAGTTTCAAATTTTTCCTTTTTTTTTTAATGAAAATATGGGGGAAAGTGGTGTAAAAGCAACACAATGACAAACAAAACCATTTTGAAATTGTCAGAAGAAACAAACCTCTCTTACAAGTGATTGTCCAAAGTTATGGAGATGGAGAATGTCAGAAAGACTGTAAATACAGCCCCTCTGTGCCCGGTGTATAACAGTGCCATCCAAAGGTGGCAGGAAACATTTGAAGGAATAGAACTAAAGCCAGTCGGTTTAGAAACTTCTAATATCTGCCTTTTAAAATCTGTGCCTCATCTCTCAATACTATGTCTGCTTTCCTTGGAGGTGAAAGGCCAGGGGATAATCTGCTGTACTGTGCCCTGGTTTGAGTTTCTGAAAACATCTTAAAGTCTTGACGGGATTATCTCTGTTTAGCCCTAACCCTACCCCATGGAGAACGCTGCTTTGTAAACACCTCAACAAAACTCATGTGATGAGGCCAGAGGACCTTCCTTGAAACTTAGCTTGTTTTTGAAAAAGTGCTAGCTTTACTTAGTATATTTTACCATCATAAAATAGTAGAAATATTGGAGAAAGTTCTTAGTTACAAAGAGCATTTCCAACTGAAAAGAGCTGTATTATCCAGCTCAGGATTGTGACCCTGTTACATTATTTCTGTGCCTGTTTTTCCTAGTAAACAGGTAGTTAGGTAGGGACATAGATAATGCAATTTCCTTCCTTACTCTAGCACGCACTTTTAAAACTCCTTTCATCAGTTCTTCTGTTTAGTTCATCCTGCCAGTTCTATCAGAGAGATAGTCATTTAAAAAGCAGCTTTAATTTTATTTTTAACTAATGAGAGATACTTTTACATTTCACAACTCTAACACTTTCACTGAAAAACACAGTCTAGTAGTAGGTCTATCATAAGAGCTGTGTGACTTCTGCATGGGTGTGCTTTCAATCAGCACACAACTGTGACAAAAATAAGGGACAATGGATTTAGGGCTGGCATCTTTGTCCTTGCAAAAAGGATGCTTGTCCTGCTAACTATCATCTCTTGTTTCAGGTTAGCAAATTCTATTGACAAGGTTTTCTATTTGGATGTGTTGTTTGCATTAAAAGGGAAACAACTGCTAAAGAAGTCTTAACAAATATGTAAAACTTAAAAAAAAAAAAAAGAAAAGCTTATCATGGATTAAACTTTGTACCACTTTGTCCGATGTAAAAAGAAGATAGCAGGAGACATGGGGATATATGCAATGAAGAGAAACAATAGAGTTTCTTAGGGGTTAATCCAGGTCTGCAGCTGAATACAAAAAGTTAATCTGACCAGAAGAGGCTTTAGGTTAAATTCTAGAGGAAAACTTGTCACTTTATGATCCAGTTGTATTAAACGAAAGGCTCTGTTTACAAAGAAGATTTTGAATCTGGGATCTACTGGGGCAGAAGTTACCTCCATGATTTCTTCCTTGTTCAACACACCAGGGGACTACTAGTCTGATAAACGATTTTTCAAAGATCTTCATTGTTACCTTATTTCTTCTTTCTGAAAAGGACAAATGTTACAAAAAACATACTTAAGAAAGCACACAACTTTGACCTAAGGGCAAAAAGTCTTTGATGATAAAGAGTTTGCAGTTTGTCAAATCTTGTACTAAACCATCTTAATTGTCTTATTTATTTCTATAGCTGAAAACAGAGTAAAATTATATATTTTCATAATTTGTTAACTAGTTTTCATAATTTGTTAACTATTTCTCTTCATTTAGCAAATTCAGTTTTTGCTGATTCTCTAAAATGAAAATGAGGCATCAAATATACTAGATTACAGCAGAAGCTTGCAACTGAGGAAATACATTATAAAATAAATTTAAAAATTAAAAAAAAGTTATAAAATTTCCCCACAGTCTTGTCACTAGACACTTTAGTACTTTAAACTCAGTTGTATATGATAAGCCATCATAATTAACATATATTCTCACTGATTAGGAGCAAACTAAGAAATATGGTGTTTATTATAGTATTAATAATTAATATTTCAATAAATAGTAATATTTAATCTAGCTTTACACAGATGGAAATACAAAACTACAGCTATGACACTTCAACTGAGAGAAAAATTTGTCAATATTACTCTTAAAGTTAATAGACTTTATAACATATTTTTTGTGCTTTTGCTGTCAAATGACAATTAAAACACTGTTTTCCAAAAACAAGTTTTAGTCTGCACATAAATAAGAAAAACAAAGAACTGAGATTTCACTGACTCATAAAAAAATGAGTTCTGAGGATTGAAATCTCTGACTTTGTAAGAAAGCTTGGAAAGTGTAAAGGACTTGAAAAGAGCAAATGGTTGATTATTCTTGAACTAAATATACATATTTGAGTAACACATTCTTCCCAATTTGGGCAGTAGCTGTCACATATGCAAACACTTCTATCTTTTGGCATCTCTTTTGAATACACAAGTGTTAAAGTATATTTGGCAATTACAAGGCAAGATTTTGTCTTCCTCCTTCTTTAAGGAACTGAAAATCTGAGAGAAGTGTTGTGTAATATTTAGGACAAGACCAGCATTCAGGTACGTATGGAAAACTAAAGAAACAAAAATCAAGCTTGGTCTTGCTTCTGTGTGAGTGGATGAGGTATTTTCTCTTGTTGGATATAAGAAACCATTTTTCTTAACAAAGAAACATAGTTTATAACCCTCTTCAATGAATTAAACCTGCCACACTCACTGACTGGTGTGTCCCCTGGAAATTCTTAACTGTTTCTCAGCTGTAAGACAAAGTGAACTAAAATGAAAATCAAGAGGGGTAAGCATGTAAAAAATATTAAAGCATTCAGAGGCCACAATATTGAAAATTGCAGTTTTATTATAGGTTCAATGCCTCTACATAACTATAATATTTTACCACTTCTCGTCACTTCTGGCTCCTCTGTTATTGACCTAGATACAGTAATGTAATGAACTGAAAAACAACCAACAGCAATAGCAAAAACCCCACACAAAATATTGCTGTTTTGTTTATGCAAGAGATATAACAGAGCTTTTCTGTAACAACTGCAGGGAAAAAAAGTTTGTTTTACAATCTGTTGTTTAATTATTCTCTCTTTTATCTTCTACATTTCCAAACTTCCTTTGTGACATTGTCATCTGTTCCGTATCCCTCGCAACCACTGCTCCTAAGGAATCTGAACAAGAAAAAAAGACCATGGTACAGCCAGTACCAGGGTTGTCTTCCATGATAGACTTAGTGGTGTCTTGAAGAGACATGATGCGAGAGATTTAGGGAGATGACAGAAGGGAAAGAAGACCTGCATGCACCAGCATCAGGCCCGTGTTGCACTCTGACACCTCCATTAAGGGAGCTAAGATGATCACCCTGCTTGCTTTCCAGTCAGACAACACATGCTATCAGTTTGAGGCAGCTGCAGACCAGAGCACTTGTACAGATGAGGGGAAGGAAAAGAAGACTTGTGTGAGCTGGCTGCAGTCAAGAGAAAAACTTTGAAAGACCCAGAACAGTTACATGCATTGAATATATTCTGATTTGATGGTAAAAGACATATCTGGGGGGCTCTGGAGTTCTTCTAGATTGAGAGTACCTAGTTTTTCTCATGCTTGACGCAGATACCAAGTCTGAAACCTCTCCTCCTCTTTGAAGGGCACTGCTGCCTAGGGAAGGACAGATATGCTGGGACAACACTGGAGGGCTGGGACAGGTGATGGTGGAATTTGTGAACTTCTGATAGTCAGTTGGGGAAAGAAAAGCATACAGCATTAAGAATGCACTTGCTGGTAGCCATGAAACATCTTTTAATTATGTCAGCCAGGTCATATTCAGAAAGATCACTTGGTGACTCAGGAAGCTTTGCCCAGTCATCTGAAATTATGCCTAGGGAAAAAAATCTGGACATACAAAAGACAGATTCTAAAGTGAAAATAAGTTTCTGTGGCAACACAACCAATGCCAGACAAATTACTTTCATTTAATAGATGAAATCACAAAGCTTATTAGAATAACTTGGAGTTCAAGTTACCTGGAGCCACTCTGCTCTCCATCATGTCCACACAATGTAGGGACAGAAATTGTATGCCAGCTTTATTTTAATTGATGATCTGAGTGTGAACTTGAGTTTGATCTAACATAAACTCATCTCTCATATCTCCATAAATCCTAGTTTTCTCCTATATCAATAATGGACAAAAGAGCTGCTGTTTCTGTTCAACTCCCTTTTCACCAAACAGTAACTTAACCAAGGTGGTCGTCAGTCAACAATGTATGACCTATGAGAAAGGATGCTGGCTGAGCCATACCATGTTATTTGGAGGGGTAAATGGCATCTGATATCTTGGCATTTCATGGATGACCTTTGGCTTTATTGCTCAATGCCTCATTTTTGGTAAAGCATTTACAATATGCATAAAAAGAGATGGCAAACTGAAAGAAAATGTTACAGTATTACATTCATTTCACTAATATGTAAACAATTTTCTGGAATTTGAGTCTGAAAGAATCATATCCCTAGAAATCTGGAAGATACCAAAGTAGACTCTGAAAATAATGACTTTAAGAAATATATTTTGCTTACGGCTTCTGGGATGTCACTGATAGGAACTACAAAAAAAAAAGAATAATGCTTTTCTACTTTTTGCCATACAGAGAGAGGTTTATCTGTCACATTCTAACAGGGTCTAGCATCTCTAAAAAGACTTCATTAGAAAGGGTTTTTTCTTGGTAAGATGTAATACTGTTACATAAAAGACACAAAAGGCTTCTCTTTTCCCTTCTAACCTTAGTGAATGGCAGCCACAGAATTCTGATCCAACCAGGAATCAATCAGCAAGAAAACAACCACACAGAGAGAAAACACACAAACAAGCATGCTGGTATAGAGCAAAGTGTTGCATATCTCAAAACACATATAATTTCCATTTGGAGATTTCTTGTGTTTTGTGGTTTTCTTTTAGCAATGGATGAATGAACAAACCAAAAGCCTTGATGGGCAGATTAGAGTTGAAATGGAAAAGGACAGTAATGTTAAGATGAGTTAAAAGCTCTTTTTGACCCTATCCTTAACACCATCTCCCCAAATGCTTCCCCTGTGAACTTTTTGTGTTGTATTCAGTTTGCTGAAATAGGGGATAGAGAGGCCAAGCCAAGGATCTATCCCGCTTCATTGAGTAAAGCTAGTCTACCAGGGAAGGTGATGGGTTAGAAGTTAATACAAATGACAGTTCTAAGACAAAGTTAGCCAGAGCCTTCCTGTGGAGCCCAATGCCAAGAAGGGGACCCCTGCTGATCCTACTTCTTTACATTTCCTTTTGCTCTCCTTCCCCTTATCTATGGGTCCTGTCGTGCCAGGCCAGGGGATCCTTATTAAAATACAATGCACTGTCACTAATAGAAGTGAGCAAAGCCTCATTAGCACAAGGGTTAGAAGAGGACTAGGTCTAATTACACCTAACTTGCAAGGGACAATCAATGAATAGATAAACTCTTCAAGAGAGAAGTCAATTTTTTCCTCGCATTTGGCCAAGAGTGGTTTTCTTTTATAAATTCCTTTAAAAGGAATTGAATGCTTCTAATGACAGTTCTTTTCCAACAGAGATTCTTTTAGCTTATGGTGTCCACCAGAGGAGATTTAAGTTGGCTGGGTGGGTGGCTAAGGGGCTGCATTCATTCCTGTGTTTGCCAGCAAAGGCACGCTCTATAGCATCTATCACCTCCCATCGAAGATACAGCTGGGGAGGGGTAGGCTGTTCATTCAGATCCATCACACAGGAGCTCTTCTTTCCCTGAGCACACAGTTGGTGATCAAATTGTCCATTGCAATGTTTGGAGTGCTGTTGTCACAATGCAGGAAGATTACTGCTTCTCCTTTGGGCAGAGATACCAGGGGAAAAAAATGTAGAAAGGTAATGAGCACTGTGAGTCAGAAATGCATCTTTAAAAAGGGGACTTTAATTTTCATCTCTTTGGTTTCATTTTCCAGCCTCTCGGAAAGGCTGTACTTAAGAGCACCGGCATAAAGTGGTTAAGAATTAACAATTTTTTGAGGTAAGATATTTGTGGAAAGTTCCTCAGATTTTATAATTCCTACAAAATTTTCCTATTTTGCTATGTATTATAATACAATTCTTTAAAGTTATTATTTAGCAGTAAAATCCCCTACCAGTAGGTCCAGGTGATCTAGCTCTGAGTACCCAGCCAGCATCCAAGCTCTCATAAGTTATGTCTTTAAGGATTTTTTTGTTGTGCTTGCAGGCTCTCTTATTCCTACAAAAATATTTATCAGACATCTACACTACACTTGCAATAAGACATACACTTGAAAAGTATTTTCTAGACACATAGTTTGTTACCTTGTTATGACTCACGATAGTTATCAACCTTATGTAAAGTTTTTATAACAGAAGTAATTTGCCAGGATGTGCAGGTTTTATGGCCTGCCATCAGTAGGTGAATTTACCAGAGCAGATGTTACAAAATTACTACATCAGAGCTGCACTGCAAGTGTTTTGGAAGTTTCTGGATCAAACCAGCGGTCCGGCTAATCTATCTCTTTTTCTCTGACAGTGCACTTTACTGGTTGTAAATGCAAAAGGCAAGACTTTTTCTGAGTCTTATCCGTCACTCCGCCGTTGGTTTATGCTGTGCTATCACATCCTCTGTGCACGGGGTCAGACCACCTCCTTTCATCTAATTTAGGAAGCCTACAGATGGGTTTTCCTAAGTGCAGCTAAGAAAAAACACTGCAGCAAAAAGGGTGAAAATACAATAGCCACAACCCCCTTTCACTGATTTATAAACTGCTGGCTACATGAAAGGAAGAGGACTGTTTTCCTTTTGCAGCCCTGCTTTGACATATAAAGAGAGAAATCTCCTCTGTGTTCCCACCTTTCTGCTGCTCCACCACTGTGCCAGCACTAGCCACCAGTTTTTCTGCTAAAACTCAGCCTAGTCTTTAATCAGAATTATGAGAGGTGGAGTTTTTGGGGTTTTTTTCCTTATTCTAATGTGAAAATTATAAAACTTTCTTCCCAAGAGGAACAAACCTCTGCAGAATACTCAAATCTTCTGACTGCCCATGTAAGAAAATATCTAAAATCTCATAAAAGGTGTTTTGTAGAAAAGAGCTGGTTTGGTTTTTTTTTTTTAAGAAAATGCTATAAATAATAATTAGTCATACAATATTTTTTTATAATAACAGTTTTTTCTTTGTAAAAGTTGTCTTTTGGACTAACCTCATCTTTAAAGTTGTTCAATGGTTCTCAAATTAAGTGGTCACAATACATATAAATGTTTGAGTGGATCTGAGGTGAATACTTATTGAGCAACACCTTACCAGTAAATAGAATTCTCTATTTGAAGACATGATTGCACTAGGACTTTAATAGCTGGTTTAATACTACTTCTAGAGAAAATAGATGACAAGCCATGAAAGCAGTTAGTAATCACTGCAGAAAATGTGTCATATATTCTTTAATGAAATCCCCAGCACATTCAGGATCTAGATCCATCTGCAGCTAATGCAGAACAATTCCTTGCAGTGTCTTCTCCAATGATCCCTGAAATCTAGCTGATAATTATTTATTCTTTCAACCTATATCAGAAATTATGGCCTCTTTTTTCAATAGGCAGATTTTGATTTTTTTATAATGTCATAATAAAGACATGATTTATATGGGTTCTTATTCTTTTCTATTTTGTTTGTTCATAGTGAATTCTTTCTTTGTGCTACTGCTTAATGAAAAAAGCCTAAAACCAAAGTTATGGAAGTTAAACTTAAAGCAACAAATAATCAAAACTGTTTGAACACAAAACCATGGATAACTGCATCAGCTGGAACCTTTAGATGGCAAAATATTCATAATGAAAGAGTACAAAGTGAAATTATTTTTCTTTAATTATAGTTATATTACATTTTGCTGAATGGTATACAATTAAATCAAAATAATTGTGTCTGAAAAATAAATACTGAACACAACAAATCTTCAAAAAAGGGGGAGATAGAGCAAAAAAGGATTCACTGTTGTTCAAGTAATGAGAACCTTCTTTTAAGTATTTATCAATACGAAAGCTAATTTTCACAGTATATTTTCTAACAAAAGTCAGAATATGATTCAAACAAAGGACTTGGTCTTTGAACAACAGTCTATTAAACATCATTCTGTAGAAAAGTTAATTTTTCAGTGCTAGGGTGAGTTTTTCCCTTTCAGGAGATATTCTCAGCCTTATACTGCTGATATGACAGGATCTAAGACAATTGCCACAGTTTTGAAGAGATTGGTGCATCTAGCTGAGAAAGTTGATATTTTTCATTATGATGTTCACATAAAAGACATCCTGTACATCATGTATTATTTTAAAGTCTTTATTTTCCATATAATTTTCCCTAGGTCTCACTGATATTTTTGCTGCAATCAAGATTAAAAAACGGGAACACAATGTTACTACTTCTGAATCAGTATCAATCTAGAATGATCTTTAAAGGTAAAAGGAAGAGTTTTAAGTGCCTTAAATTCCATTAGATGTCAATTAGAATATAGAAGTTTTCAATAATTGCTAGGGCAACTCAGCACTGCAGAACCTGATCTGAAAAGCAGAAGCTTTATCTTTCTTATTTGTTTTTTATCATTAATATTTTTGTTAATATTATCTTTTAGTGATGCTGAAACTACCTCCACCCTTTCCCAACTGGGACAGGTGTTTGCATTTATAAGTCAAAAAATTGCAAAGATAACAGAAAACATTGCTTCTTTTTATTTATTATAAGACTTCTCAACAATCTCAATGAGGTTATAATGCCATCTCTTACTGCTTTTCTCTAGGCTAGTATCAAAATTGGTAACTGCAGGAATAAGTTGACCTTACCTTGCAAAAAAAAGCCCTCTAAAAATGGCAGTGAGAAAAAAAGCAAAACTCTTTGTCACATAGTCTAAACCACAAGGTCTGTGTAGCAGAAATCATGGCACAGGAAGAAATCAAACTGTTCAGAGCCTAAAAATATCTTTTGTCTTCCACTTAGCTGTGGTCCTATTATAGCTGAAGCAACAGACACTGTATTTTTTTCCTCTATAACCTTTAGCTTAATAATTGTCTGTAAAGACTTCCTTTAAATGCAAATGTACTCTTCACAGCAGAAGTCATGACTCTACACTATATTACACACTGTAAATCCAGAAGAAAGCTATGATAACCTATGAAACCTGGCACTGAAAATAAAGGAAAAATCAGGTCTGGAGTATTAGTAAGTTGAGTAATATTTCAATAGTTTACATTTTGCACTATAAATGAAGTGTTATACACAAAACCCAAAATGTGGTTTTATTTTTCTGTGAAGTCTTAGGAGATGTGTCAAATTATTGCATTTTCCCTGTGAAATGGAACTATTTCTTTCTGGTTTTATTTGTTACTAGAAGTATGTGGCTGAGATTGAAAATTTTACACCTCACCTCCCTTTTTTTAGGGGACTAGCACAACTGATAGAATTAGCATCACCTTAACATATCAAATAAAAGGATATGCTTTACTGTGCAAGTCCATGCTTGCAAATTGGTTTGCATGTAGAGGTAATTTACGCCATAAAGAAAGCAAGCATGAAAGTGTCCAGGGAGGAATCCACAGCTGGATGTAACTGGTTGGTGCCTTTGAAGGGGACATAGGACCAGGATGCAGGAGCATCCTAGCCCTCCCCAGTTGTCAGCAGACCACAGCTTTTGCTGACATGCAGCAAAAAATGTAAATCCCTCTTCATGCCAGACACAGAGGTGGAACAGTGCAAAGGTTATAATTTCTTGTGCTACACATGTCGTTCTCCAGTTACATTAAATCCTGCTCAGCTGTCATTAACTGTTTGTCCAGGGCTGACTCACACTGAGAAATAAGGCAGAACAAAGGAAAGCAGTACAGTTAAAATTAGATATAAAAAAGATGAGCCAAACTACTGTACTTCAGTAGTACTAGTGTGAAAAGCGTTCTCCTTATTATAATGGTTTTCTGACAACCCCAAATAAATGGAGCCCCTAATTTGGATTTTTCAATTCTTCAGTGCAGATAAAGGGGATAAGTTATAAATATTCCATTCGGTTGCTTTCAAAGTGGGATGAAAAATCAGGGTATGGGCATGTAGAGACATGGAAAGGACAATTTTTCAGGCTTAGTAAGTCAAGTAGGCTCACTGAAAGCACAGTGGACCCAATCTGATTAATTGCTGTGGCCTCTTAGATCCCATAAACCTCCTGTAAGCCTTTTCTCACCCCTTCCCCACAGATTTCGCTTGTATTTGGATGCTGGAAGGACTCGTACCAGAGAACCCCAGGAACTGCATATTTGCTTGAAAGACAAATATGATGGCTGTCTTATGGGTTTTCTGCTACATGTATGAAATGTCTCATAAAAATCCACATTCTTCCCACCAAGTGCTACATTTTTTTTCCTTGGTAAGCATTGTTGTACAAGGACTTATGAAAGCTACAGGGAAAGGAAATTTAAAATAGATACAGTGAATTTTTTCATGGTTTTGTGTTTGTATTTCTTGTTTGTTTTTTGAGGTTCTTTGGTTTTTTGTAATTCTAAGTAAATATTTGTCTGTACTGGATGACAGGAAAGAAAGACTATATCAAAATACGATAGACTCAGAGTTCTACCCAGCCTCTAAATCAACCCAGTCATTATCTTTAACCTTATCAATATCCTAAATGTCAGCTGAGCAAGGCAGATAGAAAATTTCAGTAAACAGAGCAGAGAACAACAGGGACGATGTGGTAATCTAAATCAGAAATCAATCATCCATGAAGCTTTTTCAAATAGAAAAAAAAAAAAAAGAGGCAATCAACTGCCAGCCATTCTCCCCCCAACAAAAAAAAAAAAAAGGTTTTTTTCCTCTGTGCCCCTTTCATGTGCACCACAGTGTTTCTACAAACAAAAATAATAAGGGCTCTCAGGTCCTTCAAACAAAGTGAAACATAATCCCTTCACAGAGAGTGCATCAATAAATGAATGGAGTTCCTCAGTTTGTTTGGAAGAGCAGTATCAGCTATGCTTGGGGATCTTAATAATATTCTTATTATGAACCAGAGCAGCTGAGTTGATTTGTTTTTCCTGTAACACCTGAAGCAACAAAAGTCCAGTAAGAGTGCAAGAAATGGTTTTACTTAGGTCAGACTTTGAAAATAATTTTCCCTCCTTGGCAGCAGCCTGCCAGTCAAGCTGCACAGGAGAGGAAAGGGTCATCTTGCCAATATAATTTCTGAGAAGAAAGAAGTAGAGTTACATGTTACAGAGGTATTAATATGCCACTGAGAACAACCTGCAAAGAAAAAAAATCTGATTTATTAGCTTCCAAAATTACCTTGAGAATTTAATTTTCTTATCATAGCCACAGCCTGTACCCTAATGGTTGAAAAATCCAGATGCCTGGTTTTGTATTTTTTTAAACTCTCTTGCTTATCTAGAAGTACAGACTTTCAAGGCAGGAACATTGTATAACTAATTGTTTTGAGCTGTTCTCACACAACTGGAAGTTGCTTGAGCTGACAGACATTATTACAATACAAAAAACCCCCACAGACCAGACCTCTAGCTAGTTAAAGTAATACAGCTTCTGTAAAATAAATCAGTCCTCTTTTATATCTACCAGATAACAGCAGGGTACTGATTTTCAAAACTCTGAAAATCGTGTTTCTATCAATAATTTTTATTTCTTAATTTCATCATGGGTTAATTATAATACAAGTTTACTTGCAGAATATTTATTTAAACTCAGAGCCCAAGTATTTCACTACAAAATGCAGTAAGTTGCACATTAAACCAAATAAACTAGGGAAAGCTTACTACTTGGCATCACCTCCTGAAAAATACAAAATTTTGGAAACTGGGTGTAATTTACAGGGGAAAAATATTAATAAATCTAACTCCCAGAAATTCGAGAGAATAATTTAGCACCAAGCCATTAATAGCTCAGATAGTCCTCCCTCATTCTTCACATATGATTTCAGTTACTCTACTACAGTAAATTTTAGCATTGAAAATTTAATGTTTGTTTAATAGTGATTAAAGGTATGCTTCTTAGTAAGCACTGCCTACTAAGAATCACCGTGACAAATATAATTCAAATATTTCCAAAATAATTATTCATTGGTCTAAAATCCTATGCCCTGTTTGGGATTTGGACAACACTGATGGAGAACACCAGCAGAGTGTTGTCTCTCGTTCAGTCTCTTTAAATATGTGCAATATGTGGACCACTAACAAATTATTTGTCTTTCACTACACTGCAAAACCCACTACTGTAGTCTAACATCTGGAAATTGGGTTATTTGTAAAGATAACTTGATTCAGCCACAAGAGCATGTTACACCTCTGCATGGAAAAGTATACCTCGCAAGATTCTTTCCCTCCAACAGCTTTGCAACCTCTGAGTCTTCACAGCTTGCTCTCAGTTCCTTTTTACACCACTGTTTCACCAGACTGGAGTGATCTGAATATTTCAATTCAAGAAGCGGCATTTCTGAAAGAGTAAAATTATCTGCAATTTAAGTAGTATATATAAAGATTCAGTACATAACTGGGGAGAGCCCATCTGTTCCTCAGTAAATTATTTTCTGAGAAGTTCATTCTCAAAATGACTATTTTCTAAGAGAAAAAGATGTTTTCCTGTTTTTAGAGAAATCTCTTCCACAGAGAGAGTCACAGGTAACTCAAGATAATGCTATGCCTATGGTGGGTTTGAACATCTGCAAGGTAATGTGTTTCCACAAATAAAGCATTTGTCATTGTTTCAACACTGATACATAGGTCATTATTAAGATTGAGTTGCTCTTTACTGCTCACCTTTACAGCATATGTCATTTTATTTTAGATTGCAGCTAATGGTAAAGAAGAAGAACAATAAAATCAGGATGATCAGGTTTTTGGAGTAGGTATTTTATAAGTAGCAGTTTATAAGATGAGAATAAAATAAATAGTATTGTTTGGGGTTTTGGTTTGGATTTTTGTTCCTGTAAATTTCTAGAGAATGGGCTTTGATTAATTACACATCATTCACATTATTTTAGCAGATAATCCTTGCATAACACCCAAAACAAAGCAACTATCTTTTGCATAAAAACTCTATAAACCCCTCTAAAACTTTTCTATTAAAATAAAAATATATATCATAGTTCTTAACTATGAGAATTGACAAAGCTAATTATAGTACAACACATACAGCCTTTTGCATGCCTGAGAAATCTCACTGAAATCAATATAATTACATGGGTCTTAACTACCACCAAATTTATTCTGTATTTAATATCAGTAGTCCTGAATCTTTCAGTCCTTAGGTACTTACTGTCACTTGAAAAACTAACAGTCAAAATGTTTGAATGTAAGAATATATGGGTCATGGCAATTTTTTATCTATGAAACCTTCCAAAACAAATCTTCAGTGAATACTTGACTACCTAAAAGCCTGTAATTAGAGGAAAAAGGTTGTACATTTGTTGATACCTGTCCTACTTTTATAACCCTATCATTCTCATCTCTAACAACCGTAAACACAAATTTAGCAAGTGAAAAAATCTGTACCACCCTTTGCGTAACTCTTTGGGACCATTTTATACTTTGATAACTATACATTATATCCCAAGCCACCTGTGTCAGCAATTCTATAGACCTTATAATTCTACAGACCTTATAATTTTATAGACCTTATAATTGCCATGTTAATAATTTTGAGTCCAGAGATGTAGAATTTAACTGAGGCACTCCTTCAGTTTGGCTACGATTTATGGATTAATCACATCGTTTTCTCATTTTGAGGTATGCACACAATGGATCATAATGTAGAATTAAAAGGCAAGACAAAAACTACTTATTCATTACTATTCAATAAATTCAAATTGCTACTTATTCAGTAGCAAATTGTTCTTTTGTTGAGGGTTGAGTTTGGCTGGACACCAGGTGTCTACTAAACCTCTTTATCACTCCCTTCTTCCCAGGCTGAGTTTCACTCCTGATTTTCTCTACCTCCTTCTCCCCAAGCAGCACAAGGGGACTTTGAGGGGCTTTGGTCAACTCATCACACCTTTCTCCTCATACTCCTTTCTCCTCATACTCTTCCCTTGTTCCAAAGTGAGGTCCATAGAAGGCAGTTCTCCACAAACTTTTCCAACATTAGCACTTCCCATGGACAGCAGTTCTTCAGGAACTCCTGGGTATGTCCACACCACAATGTGCAAACCCTTAGGAGCAGGCTTCTCCAGTGTGGGCAGCCTGAGGGTCATGAGTCCTGACAGCGAATCTGCTCCAAGGCAGGCTCCTCTCTTCCTCCCAGCAGTCTGCTGCGTCACAGGCTTCCCATGGGGGTCACAGCTTCCTTTGGACTTCCACCTGCCCTGACATGCTCCACAGGCTCCACTGTGAACCTCCATGGGCTGCAGGGGCAGAGCTGCCTTTCCATGGTTTTCACCACTAGCTGCAGAGGAATCTCAGCTCCAACACCTGGAGTAGCTCCTACCCCTTTTTCTTTACTTGGTTTCTGCACAGTTGTCTCATATATTCTCGCTTCTTTTTCCAGCTGTCATTGCTGTTGCAGTTATTTCCCCTTGTTAAATCTGTTACTCCAGAGGAACTACAGCCATCGCTGATGGGCTCAGACTTGGCTGGAGGCAGGTCCAATCTGTGGCTGGTAAGCATTGGCTCTGTTAGACACAAGGAAACTTCTGGCATCTTATCACAGCAGCCACCCCTGCTACCAAAATCTTGCCACACAAACCCAATACATTTTTGCACTCTCCACACATGGCCATATGGACACACAAAAGCCTGAAGCAAAAATGATCAACTGCTATTGAAGATCTAGCACTGACTGCTAGCAATAAAATTGCTCCCCGGACAGACAGCAATAATAAAAACCTGCCACCATTCAGCGTCCATCTAGCTATTGCTTTTAAAGGTAATTGCTGCATCTGCTTCTTGAAATAGTTTAAAACTAATGTAATGATTTTGTTTCTGTCCCACTGAATGACAAGCTGCTCTGAGTAAGGAGTGAAAGGGTGTTGAACGCAGCTATAACTGGAGTGCACTACCAGGTCAGAAGTGAAGGCAGAAACAGCTGCTTTTTCAATAGACTCATCAGAGCTACTCCATGCTAGCTGCACTTGCCCACAAGACTCCAGCACAGACTATTGTGTTGGGTTTTTTTTTTTTTTGCTGTGGGAACCTCACTCTTAAGAAACAAATGGACTGGCTTAACTATTAAGTGTCAATCAAACTGACTATAAGGGAGGGGGAGTGGGGGGAATAATTTTTAAAATTTAATTAGCTTTCATCCTGTGATTGTTCCCTGCATTTTTATGGTTTGTATTGCCTCATTTAAGTCAATGAAATTCTGGTAAGAAGAAATGTATTTTTCCACCTTATTTATATGTTGTAGTGGCACTAACAACAAACTGATTTTGTATGAAGTTTTATAGTCCTCTGATTATCTCTCCTATACAGAAGGTGATTACTGTTATAATCTTCTATGCTATATCTATGTGCACTTATTTTACATCAAATTAGTTGTTCTGGATGAAACAAAACAATTGTTTTGTTTGTTTGTTCATCAATACAGCTGTTCAGTAACACTTTTTAGATGTAAATAAGAATATAGACCTGTGGGTAATCCTTCATTTTCCCTCTATTATTCAGACAGAAATATTGCTCTTAATAAATATTTTTTCCTTTCTGTTTATCTCCTTACCCTAATGCCCTGGAAATAAGATTGCCTTACCCAGAGATAGAGGGAACATCCAGGATTGTCACCTAACCATGGAACCTATTTCACATTTCGTTGGTTGTGTGAATGAGCTGTGAAAATTGCTTCCTGTTTCTCTAAAGCATAAGGACAGTGGTTTGCATGGGGAAGATTTCTTCTGTTTATGTGAAATAAAACTCATTCACTGAGTTAATTCCAAAGTCTTAAAATGGCCTTGCATCTTGTTAAGTTTGACCAAATCTATTCTGCCCTGTGAATACCTGTTACCTGTCAGAGGCATTGCAGTCACCTCTTATTTACAGCAAGCTATTTGTAAGAAAAAAAAATTTACAACAAAGACTCACAAAAACCAACCAAATAAGAAAACACACAGCCTGACTCCTCTCTTGTAAGTGTTGTCTTGGCTTTTCTAAACTGAGAGGAAGCTACCTTTAGTGTATCAAGGAACCCTTGAACAAGGACAGACTATTTTTAAAAGAAGCCGGTTTTGTCTAACATGAAACACACAGGAGAAAAAAAAAACTAGGCAGCTCAAATAACAGCAGTGTGAGCCTAATTTTGAAAGCTAAGTTAAGCACTTTTCATCCTTTTTTCTACTAACAGCCTTCCACTTCCTTGAGATACTAATCAGATTTGAATGTACCTAGTAGACCTGGGAATATTTAGAATTAGTGAAATGTAAAATCACAAATTGTATTCAAGTCCCTGAAACTATGTCTATTGCCATTAAAACTGTGGTACATACAGACTGTGTATTTACCTGCCTTTCAGATTAACAGAAAAAAAAATAGATAGCATTTTTTTTACAACATCTAGTGCTTCATGTTGTACAAGTGGTTGAGAGCAGGGAGATTTGGGAAAATATTTTTGTGGAGACCTAGGTTCCATTTAATTTCTTAAAAACCAAGGGAATTCAAAACAGCTATGAATCCAGCCTTACTTTGAGAAGTGTGTGTGCAGCCCTAAATGACCAGAAGCATACCTGCAGTATGCCTGCAAATTGCCATGTATTGTAGCAGCCCTCTAGTCTTCTATCCAACTTTAGTTCAGAGGGCTTTACTTTTTTTAGTTTCCTAGGTGGGTTTGTTGAGATTTTCTTTTCCCTGTCGAAAACTAGTTGTTTTTATTTTTGAACAAAATCAATTGCAGGCAGAAAAGTAACTGCCTTCCTGGTTATTTTGTAGCCTGAAATATGGCAAGACAGCTAAGCAATAACACTGGCACAACCCTTACAAAGAGGAATGTCAGAAATTCTTTGAACTTACATGCAACCCTGTAATTTACAATAAAAAATGGGGAGCAGGAGGTACAACAGGTCTTAAGAATCTATGTAAAAAATACAGTCTCACTATATTTCCAAGATATGGCACATTTTCACAAGAGACTTGAGCTAAAAAGGGAAAAGAAATTTTATTCTTTATCCTGAATAGCAGTGTGATTAAAAACACTGTGTTTGAATGTTTTAGCTAAATGCTGAGCAAATTAAATTCTTAACTGATGGGTTAACCAGCAGTTGGTTAGAAAGATAGCTCTATAAAATTAAATTATGGGATCAAATTATTTTTAATATTCTACCTATCCTTAACTGTCAGTGAGGCATGAAATCTGCATTGTGATATAGGTTTGTCCACATTTTACTGCTTCCTTTGAAAACCCAGACTTAAAAAATAAAACTCTTAAAATACCATAATCATACAGTAGGAATTCATATTTTATTATCAGAAATTAGGGCATCCTATGCATTATCCAGGACAAAAGTGGAGATTTCTCCTCATGCTACCCAGACCACCTTTCCCTTGGCAAAAAAACCAAGTGCTCATCACCTCGACGGAGCATCAGGAACAAGACCTAATGTCTTCAGCTGATTTCCAAAAAAATACTCAGCATTATATCTGGCAAAGTTCAGTGAGTCAAAAAATGAAGAAAAAAAAATTAGCTTGAAGTTTAAAGATCCACCTCTTCAAATGCCACTTCTGGGGGAGGAGCCTCCAAAGGAGACTCTTCCCAAGACGGTTACGGTACTACTTTGGCTGAGTATACCTAATAATAGAAGTTGAAAGCAAAGTGCTGCTGCTTGTGCATCTGTGACTGCCACAGAGACCATGAGGTGTTAGGAGTGGGAAGGAATTACTCTGTTCCTTTAACCAAGGAAAGGAAATCCAACACTCCAGTTCTCCAGTGAACAGAGCTTGTTTGATTCTATAGGAAACAAGATTTTAGTATTAGCAGAGCTACTATTTTTCTTTCAGAATTGCTGAGAATATTTAGCAGTGAATAACTCTTAATCAGACTTGTTTATTCACATTAAAAGTCAGAGCAGGTCACATTGTTTGCTTGGTGCCATTTGGTCTGCACTCAGTCCTTCCTGAACAGGAAGTCCTTAAGATTAAAGATTGTATTTTTATGGACCCATGTCTGCCTACCCCTAGCTATTACCTGAAGAGCAATGTAACCAGGAATCAGTTTCTAGAAAGGATATTAACAACAAGTATGTATGTTAGGATGAAAAATAGGAGGAAATCAAAGGAGAGAAGTATGGTGAAAGCAAAATCGTAAGAAGCAGCCAAATGATTGTTCACAATATTGGGAATAAGGTGTAGTCAGACAGAGGTATTTTCTATCCAGAGGTCAGCCGAGTGCTAGAGTGCTAGAATGTATTTAAATTTAAGCAAAATATATGATATAAATACCCCAAAGCTATTTACCACTAGACCAATATTTATGTCCATTTGATAATGTATGAGAGGTTTAAAGTGCTTGTTCTTAAGAAAAAAAAAAAAAAAAACTAGATCTTTTTTTCTCAGCATTGCAGAAATCATGTAATGACACAAGAATGAGCAAGAAAACTCTAAACAAAGTGAATGGTATGTCTAGGAATGTGAGGAAGGCTGCTTGCTTTCATAAACCAATCATTCTGACAGCTCTATTATTACATGGATATTTAGATTTAGATTTTATATTTTTCCTTTACTCACTATAACTTAGTCAAAGAATTAGCTTGACAAGCTCTTAAATAAAATGGAATTAGCATATGAAATTAAGCCAGCTATATACTATCCTAGTATAAAAAAGTTTTGCTGTGATACTTAGGGGATGAAATCCAAATGCTCTTCCAAAAGAATGATTTTGTGAAAAATAGCTCCATAAGAAAAAAGTGAACTTCAATATTTATGCTCTGTATTGAATCTGTGCATCACTTGTCATTAAGACATAAATGGATGAAGGGGGGTCTAGAGCAACAGCATGGGATTCTAGACAAAACTGCAGGCAGGATGCTCAGCTCATCCAATGCCCAGTGCATGCAGAGGGACAGAGACCACTGCCAAATGTGTGGTTGAAACTCCTGATCTCTGAAGACACTGATTACAAAGAAAGTCTGAGGCTGCAAAACCACCTGCATCAGCCCTGTGCAATGCCAGGTCACATATTTCTTTATTTTACCTAGGTTGGGAGTGGATTTATGCACACACTTCTGTTAAATTAGCTAGCATATATTGGCACAGAGTTTTATCATACCAGATTTACAGTAGGACTGTGGGAGGACAGCAAATATTCAAACCAGAATAAAGGTACACTGTAATTCAACCATCATTTTCAGCCAGTATTTCCACAGAAAAAAAATAGTTCTCACTTCCCATCACCACAGTCATTACTTTGCACTCTCCTGCTGCTTTGTTCCTTGTGGTAACATAATGTTTATTCAGGCACCCGGAAAGTTACAGGTTAAATTAATTTTTCTTTTCTTTTCTTTTCTTTTCTTTTCTTTTCTTTTCTTTTCTTTTCTTTTCTTTTCTTTTCTTTTCTTTTCTTTTCTTTTCTTTTCTTTTCTTTTCTTTTCTTTTCTTTTCTTTTCTTTTTTCT
>QUSF01000007.1:32600741-32825059 GCA_003676055.1 Chloebia gouldiae
ATAAGTTTTAGTACTGTGGTATTCAATGTCACAAGTTTTTTTCAAAGTAATTTCTATTATAGTTTACATTTCAGCTGCTAAAATTTCCCTGCAGGCAGAACTTAATACCTTGAGAAGTACTGGAGTCTTGTGTATTAAGGCAGTAAGGAGTTAAGAGTATGCACAGGGAAGTCCAAAGACAGGTCTAAAACCCCAATTTTGCCCATAGAAGATAATATGCTAGGAGAAGTGAATCATTTTACATTCATTATGTACAAATAATCTCCAGCACTAGTAGTTCTACAAAATTGTTATAGACAAGAAGGATCCTGTCTTCCTTTAAACATCTTCTAAATGTTCAGGTTAAAATAATAATTCATTTTTGAGAAGATGCAGAGGTTTTCATGCTACGGATGTTTACTTGCCCTTAAGCATCTCAGACTCCCTTTTCTATCAAACATTTGCAAAGAGATGGTTTCACTAAGCCAACAGGTGAGATGAGACTTTCATAAATTAAACAAGTTTAAAATAAAGGCTTATTTAACAGCAGAAGTGGTTTGTGAGGAATGAAATGTTTTAATCAAACTCGCCATCAACACTTTCAAAAGGAAAATCCATTTTTCAGTTGTGGCTTGGTCAAATTCTTTGAAGTATTAATGTAACCCTGAGAAACTGACTATTAGTCTCTAGCAATTGCTGGACATTAGACACAACAAAAACAGGAAAAGTTCAAGAGTCTCTGTTGACTTTCCGCTTGATTGTAACAAACTACTCACTTTCTGGGTTTTCTTTTTTGAAGTGGAATTTTATACAGCAAGGCCAGGCTTTGTTTTTTTCTTTTTTGTTTTTTTTTTTTTTTAATTTCCTTGATACGCAAAATTCCCACCAACCTATTCTCTCTCTTTTAGCTCAAACATGAAAGACTGCTGTTTGAATTTAATGCACACACTGCTAACTGTTTAATTCAAAGGCACAGCTTCAGTGTACCTGAAAGGAAAACCTGAAACATCAGTACATGGGTCAGAAGCAAATCTGGCTGGTAATTACAGGTTCTTGTGAAATATCATGTCAATTAACCAGTGCCCACCTATCTAGAGACAAAAAATGTGCCACATGTTCCTGTTACAAACTTACTTATTGTGCAGTACATTGCTGCATTGCGTCAGCACTCAGATAGACTTAAATAAGAAGTACTGAGATAGTATTTTCCATTATTTCCAGGGAAAAAAAGTTGAATAAAAATATTGTCCCATAGATCTAAAAATGCTAGGGGATTATCTACTAATGTTAGTAAACTTGCATTGCAGAACAGAAAAGGAAAGAGGTGCATTAGTACCAGGATATTCCACACCGAAGCAGTCTAAGAAACAGCATCCTATAAGGTAGACAAACACTTCACACAATATTCTTATACTCAGAGGAGTGTTCTTTTATGAGTGCTTTAATACTTTGGGATCATGTGTGTTGTTTTAGAGTTGCATTAGTCACACCCCGGGGAAATGTGAGCTTCCATGCCTGCCCATTTCTGTGCTGCATTACCTTGACCCACAGAATTTACCACATTAAGAGAGGATTTAAATCTCGATTATTTTCACCTGTTGGCTTTCGATCTTTTTTTTTTTTTTACCTAAGAGGTCTGCCTTCTAAGAGTCATGCAGTTCATAAAACCAGTGACCTTTGCCTGGCTTCTTGATTTAAGCAGAATGGAGTAAAGGGACTTTCATGCACTGGTAGGGGCATAAAATATAAAGCAAAATTGTTGCCAGTCCCTATACAGGTGAAAGGATTAAGCAAAGCTCTTTCATTTCCATTCTTATTATGAGGTTGAGCACAACTGCTTCCCATGCTTTCCTGCACCATCCAGTTCCCATTCCATCCTGGAGGGCTGGAGGGCAGGAGCACTCTTCTTGGACATGCCAGTCTGTTGGACATCCTGTTGCTTTAGGGGTTCCCTGTGACCCCATACTGTCCGACATATAGAAAAATCTCAGTTGTTCCTGTTCTCTGTCCAGAGACAGAGAAAGGGAAGCAGAAAAAAAAATCTTCAGTATTTGTGTTCCTAAACAAAACCATCCTTAACTTTTCAAGACTGCTTAAAACTTCAAGGAGTTATTTGGAAGAGAAAGTTATCATTACATCCAACAGAGATATCCCCAAACCCCTTTGCTGTAACAGCATGTCAGGAAAATCTGTGTTGTTCACTTCTGGGAGTAGCTCAGTATACTTTCAGCCTGATAGGATCTGGATTCCCAAACTTGTGACTACCAAATGATGATACATCATTTCATTCAGACATTCTATGGCAGGGAAAATAATGTGTGAGGAAAATTGAGAGAACATGGAAAAAATAAAAGAGAGAAAAATAAAATTTAAAGAAAAATATGTCAATTAAGTAAATGTCCTCCTGCTTTCATTTACCTTAGAATTTTCATCTTATTTTCCTGTACTTTTCCCCTCTCAAGATTCTTCATTACACATCAAAATAGCATAAAAAACCAGAAAATTCCTCAAGTTTTCTCACTGTTTCCAAGTCAAAATACACTGTAGAAGGACTCAAGAACTTTTAAAGATTCACTAACAGAAAATCTCAGGTTCACCTGACACCTTTCAGAGCTTTAGTAAAATCCAATCAAAATTACATCAGGTAACAATAAACAGGGAAGGAGCTTTTGACAGTAGAAAAGAGATCAGAGTCATTGGAGGAGGTGAAGGTCAGTGGTCAGATTAGAGGAGGGATGGTAATATGAAAGCACAGAAAAGGACAATATAAATGGTCCTTCTGCGGTAAGGCCGATAATGATGTAGTTAGTGTAAATGGGTAAGGCATATTTAACAATCAGCATAAATGAATAGGTTTTGGAGGGTAATCAAGAATGGAACTGAGTTGGGAGGAGTATGAGAAGAACAGAGAAACCCTTAGAGGTTTTGGAGAGGATTTATTTGAACTGAAACTTCAGTTGATTTCCATCTCAAGAGAGAACTACAGCATAATAATGCAAAATATACTTCTTCTTTAATATTGCAGAATACAGTGACAAATGTTATTACACAAACTTCCAATGTCAATTCCAAGATATCTTTAATGCAGTTCACAATATTAGATTATCTGCATTAAGCAATCACACCAGCTCAGGCCTGTGGTAAAATACAGTGGTACTCTTCCATTTGAGATCTACTGGACATCTGTAATTCAGAACCTATAATGCAAAATAATAATGCAAGAGGTTTATTTGGTTGTTCTTGTCGTTGATTTGCTTGTTTACTTTAATTTTAACTGGAATAAAATGTCAGCTGTGAAATGCAGATATCTAAACAGTTTGTTTTTAATTTCTGAAGAGGTTTTACTGCAGTTTTTTTCTATGTCCAATACTGCCTTTTTCTTCTAATGATCAATTTTCCTCTTCTCATGACTGTTTCTCATCTCCTTTTGATGTCATTACCACTGATGTTATTCTCTCAAGCAAACTTTTACTGTTGCATCTATCCCAGTTGCCCTTGCTATTGTTCTCCTCCCCTTTGTATTGCTGTCCTTATGTGTCTTATGACCTTATTACTGTGCAACTCTTAACCTTTTCTTTTGGCAACCATTTACAGGAAAGACATGAAGTTACTGAGATGAGCAGCAATGAGCTAAATGTTTTAACTCTTGTTACTGACAGCTGGTGCCTGAACTATGGGATTTTTAAGGTACAAATGAGGAGTAGTCCATACAGTAAACAAAGTCTAATGTTAAATGATAACGTGTTATCCTGTAGAGACCGGGACAGTGATTTACTGCAGGGATCACTCACAGATCTATTTAAGGTTTTGAATTACAGCCTGGAAGATAACATGCTTAATTCAGCTCACAGGTGTAGAGTACAGGCAGCTAGGGAATTATTAGACTAGGATGGATGAAGGTATATCAAAGTTTAATAACATCAGTGCACTGAGTGAAAATATGGAGATGAAGTGGAGATCGGGTGAAAAGACAAGTAGGAAGAAAAGACAAGGAAAATAAAAAGACAGAAGGTTTTTTTCTGAAATGTATCCTCATAGCATTTCCTACAGGTGCTATATTTAGTACTGGGCTCCACATTCATACTGGGAAGTGGTTAGAGTGCAGGCAAAACTTGTGGGAAAGCACATGACTACAGTGCAACACAGACATCACGTCACCATGCAGACTTACCTGAAACCACTCCACCAAGCTAGGCTGGCAATTAATGGTGAACCAACATCAGCAGGGCTCCCAGTTTGGCACTGCATCCTGAGTGAGTTTTGCAGATGGTGCCAAACCCCAGTATTAGCAGCAAAACAACTTGAGTTTTCAAGGTAGGTTTCTACTCCTTGCAATCCCACATGTGATGGGCAAAGCTGCTTGGGTAGCTGTTTATTAGAAAAGTGAAAAGTGAAGAAAAGTTTTAAAAAGTCCACACTCTGGGTAAATAACAGAAACTGAGTCTAGGGAAAACAGCATCTCTTCAGTTGAAACCTAAGAGAACAGCAATTTCGGTAATTTTGTGGGTAATGAGGCTTTTTCTTCTTGTACTGTTGTCATGGTTGCATGCTTACACATTCATTAGTTTGTCCTTTGCTAAAAATCACTGATAAAAAACAGAAAATGCTCTCACATCTCTAAAAGGCTTGAGTCTTTCTCGACTTGCTTCCTCCCCCAACAACAACAAAAAAAAACTCCCCTAAGCTAACCTTACTGAAGTCTATTAAGACGTAAATAGGGGAAAAAATAATATTTGCTTATCACGATATTACCCAGTGTAATATTCTGATGTTATTCTCTAACAAGTGAACAATTTTCTTTCGGTAGCTGGTTCAATTGACTTCAGAAAAGCTAGAAAAATCTTTTTGGTGACTATTGCTTGGGCATCCTGCCAAGTCCATCTGCAGCAGCAAAGTTACTACATGAAATGATGTTATTTATTTTGCTTGATTTTTAAGTTTGTTTTCCTTAGTGGTTTTTTTCTCATGCCTATGCTATCATATGACCCTCTGTTGTTTCAGGACAATGAAGATCACCCTCTGAAAGTAATTCAGCACTTTTCAGTCCAGCATAGCAGAAATCTATAACAGTCCCAAGCAAGACATTGATAATTGCATAGAATCTAACACAGAAGATCAAAAACTGTGCTATAATCAGGGATCTTTAAAGTACCCAAGAAGACAGAATAAAACACAGATGAAGGAGAAAGACAGTTTTCACTGGGAAAAGAAGCTGTAGAATAAAGTAAAAAGTAGAGGGAAGGAAGTGTGAAGGCTTTGAAGTTGAGCCACAACTCAGCTAACACTCTGATTTATACACACGATCTTTCTTATTCTTTCCCACAATAAATCACTATTTCATGAGAGGTTTTGGTATCTAATGGCTGCACAGGAGGAATTCTTATGTCATTTTTCTCTTGTGGTTAGTAAGCTTCCCTTCTAACTCGTCCCTTCCATGTTCCCAAACCTTGGAATATTTATGTGAAGTTTGTAGACACAAAATAGACACATTAAACAAATCTGTTCAAAAATATTTCTGTAGACTAATATCATTCTGAGTATTACCTCCAGACTATGTTTTCTACTTTATTTGCTGAATCAGATCCTTAACTAGTGCAAAATTGGCATATTGCAATTGTATTTTCAGGTCTTGTTTATCATGCCAGTATAGAATTCATAGTCTAATATCTATTTTGATAGTAGAGATGTAGGAGATAAAAATAAGTATACATTTAAAGACTTGAAGGTTAACACAAATGTTTCAAGTTTAAGATGATAAGAATCTCCTGCACTCATTGACAGCACTGTGAATTTGTCCACACCACCAAAAATCAGGAAGCGAGAGCAGAGTAAATTCAGTAAATAAACTCCCACTCCCGAGAAAAAAAAATGCTGTAATTTGGAACTGAGGCCTGAGATACACAGAAATATTGTAGTGTCTTGCTGTTACACTTGAAGTGTTTGATTTTGCTAAATCTTACGCATCACCTGTTAAAATTATTCACTGTCTATAGTGGGTAAGTTTATTTACCTGGGAACTATTGTGAGACGAAATGATGCAATCATAAACTATTCACAGTCTATAGTATTTTGAAGAATTTGGGTGACATTGTGGAGGAAATTACAACTGTATCAAAAGTTAAAACTCATTGAGACAACAGTCACAGCACCTCTGCTTTTCGTGTGGGGCATCCTTGTTGCTTAAAAGGCCATTGTGCTGGTTGGGGCTGAAATACAGCTAAATTTATTTATAGTAGCTGGCATAGGGCTGTGCTTGGATTTGTACTGAAAACAGGTTGACAACACAGGGATGTTTTTGTTATCACTGAGCAGGGCTTAGACAGAGGCAAGGCCTTTTCTGCTGCTCGTTTCATTCCACCCGTGAGCAGGCTGGGGGGAACAAGGAGCTGGGAGGCAACACAGCTCAGACAGCTGACCCCAACTGACCAAAGCAATATCCTTTATAATACAGTGATGTGCTCAGCAAGAAAACTGGGTGGGGAGGTTGGTAAACAGTGGGGGGCACTGCTCAGGATCTGGCTGGGCATGTATCAGCTGGTGGTGAGAAAACCTTTTCATTGCATAACTTGTATTGCTTTGGTTTTATTTTTTATCTGTCCTTGTTATTTTTCCTCTTTTCCTTATTGTTGTTGTTGATTTTAAGGTATTAAACTGTATTTATCTTGGCCCATACATTTTCCCACTCCATCCTACTCAGGGGGGATTTGTGTGGTGCTTAATTACCAGCTGAGTTTAAGCCATGTTCAGAACCATGTTAGGAAACTCAGCTTGTGCCATCTTAACTGTCCCAGAAAGATGATGGAAATGCATAGGAGCCACTAGACATGAGACATAAGACACTAAAAAATAAAATTCTAAATCAATAAATTTTTCAGGCCGTCAGGCAAGGATAGAAACAAGACAACATTGCCTAATGTTAGAAAAATAGCCTAAGAAAGCAATATTTCATTAATCAAAAATTTACAATACCCTTTGTCATTGTCAGTCTGATGGATGTTAAAAATCTGGAATGTCTACTAGCACAAAACACCAATTTTCTTGTGACAGAAAAAACAATGGGAAAAGGGGCTTCATTTACACCCTCAAGTGTAAGTACCTTCACTTACAATTGAAATAACTTTTATCTTATTGTTATTATGAAATAATCATTTTTACCTTATTATTATTATGAAATAACTTTTTTTAACCTGAACAAGTAAGATTCCAAAGGCAGTGGAAATCTTCTATCAAATTTTTATTTGTTTTTCTTAGTGTAGCAGAGTACAAGAAAAAAAATAAAATGCCATTCAACATACATAAATATTTATAAATATACAGAAGAGTGTAAATATACACATTATGCATTCATATACACATGTACATGAAGCCTATGCACTCCCCAGCCAGTTTCACTACGCCTGTGCTACTTCTATCAAATGGTACAACCATTTCTGACAATGGAGATTTCAAATCCTTCCCCAGTCTGGAACAGAAATACCTGCACCTAATTTTGCTTCTAAGCCTTTCTCCCAGTGTTATGACACTTTCACGGGGGTGTCTCCACATTTGGGTACCACTTTGTGTATTCTACCATACAGGCTCTTAGTGTAGGTAGTGTGAAAAGTACAGACATCAGCAGTAACCACAGTAACACAGAGACAAGAGTGACCTCCCCAGGTGCGCCCCAGGAGGCAGCAGACACTGCACTTTCCCCCTCCCTGTGTCACTTACACAGACAGGAGGCTTCTGCTCTGCTGTCACCTCTCTCAGTAAAAAATCTGTTCCCTTTTCCACTGCTACTTGCAGCTGCAGGCAGCAGACATGGGGAAACAAAGAACTTGTGTCAAATACCTTCTCTTAACTGAAATCAAGGATTGCCATAGATTATCTCCAAGTCCTATTTAAACCAAAAAAGCCCCAAATCTTCTCTGTTGAAGAACTGATCTTAGCTTGTACTAGTTCTTGCTAAGTGTACATAAAAGGTTAGTCCAGGCTCACATTATCACTGTAGAGAGGGTAATCACTCCGTATCCTTTTCCTGTTCACTAGAGGACATGCTTCCACTTTGGTCCCAGAATACAGAGACCGTGTATTTTAATGTATTAAAACAGTGCCAATTCAGTAATCATCACATTATTGCAATGTAAATTAGGTGAATCCACTTCATCGTGGTAAATAATTACGTATTCTTATCTCGAAAATCTGAAAAATAGTTGATTTTTTTAGCTGAACTTTAAATGAATGTATCATTTTATTTTGCCTTATAAGCCATGAAAATTTTTTCATATGTCTAAGTCCTAAATATGTAGTCACACTATTAATGAATGCACAGTTTACAAAAATGTGCACATACATACTGTGAGTAGTATCTTAAAAATGCTGTGTACCTAACCAGCACTGAAGCTCATTCAGGTCTGTGTATGATTTGATCACAATTCTCCATAAAAAGCACTTATGAAGTTTTGGTGCAGCTGACAAAAGTAAAGAGAGAGGTTATTTTTGTGGAGACAGTTCAGCTCTGAGATACCAGACCTAGTTTTAGTACCCTGGAACAACCACAGAGCTTCCCACAGTGTTTCCATTTGACTTCAGGCAAGATTATTCACCTACCCTGTGATTCAGTTCCCCAGGCACAAAATAAAGGCATTTTCTTATCTCACTGGGGTGTTATAATGACAAAACTGAGTAACTGTGATGTGCTCACATGCTAGAGCAGACAGCCACAGAAGTACTTAGACCGACAGTAAGACATACAACCCAAAAGTTTAACTCAAATTATCTGATACATTCTAAGGGCTCTTATCTTTAAAGGGAAGCCTTTCCATAAGCAAACGGAATGATCTAGTCTCAGGCTAAATAGGCTAAGTGGGATCTTTCTTTTTTCCTTTGAACAGGTTTCAAAGTAAAACAAGATAAGCAGAAGCTCCTTAGAGGACTTCTCTTCACAGAGAACTGGGATGTGACAAGAAGTGCAAAGCATCTCTAATTTCAGGAGCAAAAGCTTTAGTTTGGTAGGGTGAAATGTAGTGTTTACATCCACAATAGATAAAAGAAAGAAATTCCCCAGTCCTCAGGGGATGTGCCACAGAGAATTCTTTTCCCTTTGTTTTCCCCTTTGTTTTAAGTGCAGACAGATGCCAATCAATGAAATAGTATGCTACAGGAATTTAGAGAAGACTTTCCATACAGTACTAAAGCATTCACCTCTGCTTTCTCTTAATAGATGGATCCATTCATTTGTAGTTTATGGCTACTAAATAAATTAATTATTCACCTTGAAAACTATTTTTTATTAATTGATTAGCACTAAAAGTATACCACTAGTAAGCTTTTACAGGAGTTGTTTTGGCTGGAAATTGATACTTAATCTAATTTAAATGCCTGTCATGGTTGGGTTGTTTTTTGGTGTGTTTTGACAAAATAATGACAATATTGAAGTGTAAAAACACATCTCTATAAAAAGTAATTTCAAAAATCAGAATTTCTATCATGTTCTTAAATATTACTTACATTTTGTTCAATAATAATGCCATCCTTCTCTCCACAAAGTAATGCATCACTTAACATTTCTGTATTCACATTTTCTTTAGAGACAGACAAACAATTTTCTCAGTAAATTTTTCTGTTCTGAGAATGACTGAAAACTGATCATTCTTTCTGAAAACAAGGCACTTTAGAATGAGTTCTAATGCTTTGTTCTCAGTATTTAATATTTGATACCAAAGCAGTTCTCCAACACAAGTAATATTATATACACTGTCTTCACTGCTGTGACACACACTAATTGTATGTGTGCTCAAACTCCTGTCTCAGACAGTTAATCATTTTTGCATCAAGGCCCCCTGGAGAGACTTATAGCACCTGCCAGTAGTCCTCTCAATAAAAGTAGACTAATAGCCATCAACGTTCTTTAGCACACACAAAAGAAAAGCAGCTATATCTTAATAGGTCAGACAAGTTTATATGTTTTTCCACGAGCTCATGTCCCACCCATACCAGCTGTGAATCAGCCTCATCACCTGACATATTTACTGTTCTGCAGGTAATAAAGGATTGGTATGCCATCCTACTATTGCTTTGCCACTTGGGTGTATCTGAAGCGTGTCATTTGAGGTCACAGACCTATTATCCCAGCACAACAGCATAATGCTGATCAGCCTGGTGTAGATGTGTTATTAAGCCAGGAAGAAATTTCAGCAAGGGACAATACAATGAGAGATACAGCTTTTTGTTGTTTCTCTTTTTTTTTTCTTTTTTTTTTTTTTGTTGAAGGATGGAAGTTTCAGAAAAGGTATCAGAGAACGCATCTGCATGAGCAAATTTTGATAAGTTGCTTGATATCTTTCAGTCTTTGTCTTGAGTCTCTGTATCTGCACAAAATTTCCAAAAATTAAGATAGTGGCTATAAAATAGAGCATAATGTCAACAAAACCAATGTCATTTATGGAAATTAAGTGCCTAACCCTGACATACAACAATGGGAGTATTAGTCTAGATCGGGAGTAAAATTTTGCTGAGAATTTACCAAGGTCTGCAAGTTGTGGCACTTCCTGTCCTTGCAGGTTGCAAGGGAGAACATGGCATGCAGTACTTGGCTGGTCTAACAATGAGAAAGTTAAACAAACGTCAGTGTGCTTCAAGAGATCTCAGTTAAATAGTTAAGTAACTCTGACTTGGCTTGTACCATTTAGCAACACATGCCTACACACTGAATAACATAAAATACAAAGGAAGAATATGCTCTTTCTTTGCTTGTCATGAACCCTCAGATACCCTCATATAAGGGTAACAAAACCACAAGGAAACCCCAAACAATATTTATTGCAACCGCAAACTCCTAATTTAATCTCCTAGAATGATTGTACTACCTAGGAAAAAGTGAGGAAATGTCCTTTCCACTCTTCCTTCTCTCTTCTGGTTATCCTAAAAAAAAAAAACCAAAAAAAACCTCTAATAAATGACACAGATTTTCAGATAAATTAAATACAGACATTTCTTCTAAAATATTTAAATTTAGAGTTCAATAGAGACCTTGATCCCAACTATCTAATTCTTTTAAAACCCTGGGAGGAAAGCTGTACTCTCTATTAAAACTCACTAAATGAATTTAAATGTAAAGCTCCCGTTAATTAATTTTTGAGACATTTTTGATACGTTTCCTTCTCTGCCACACTGAGAGACTGGAGATGTGTGAGTTCAACCACCTCAGACTGAACCTACTGCAAAACCTCCTGTGAAAGTTGCTACTGGTAGCGAAGGGGCTGACATCCAGGAGGAGAAAATCAGCATCACCCAAACTGAATTAACCTAATGAAACATGATGTAACAATCACTGGAACTACTTTTCAGAGACTGACAAAACAAAGTCCTGAGCTCCTCCACGTCCCCTCGCCCCCTAACCGGGGGTGGGCAGTGCATGTACAAGTTAACCAGCTCCATTCTTCCTTTGGGTTTGATGGCAGCCCTGCACCCACCATTGTTCCAGGGAAGGGTGCAGGACACAGACTGCAAGATTGTTATCCAGATGTTTCAAGCCAGCCACAGAAAGGCATCAATGGGCTATAAATTTGTGAGGGGAGAGAAAGATTTGCAAAAGAATTGAAGGCAACCATAGGGAGAAGCTGGGATAAAAGGAGCTCTGCTGGTGGTAGGGTACTGGTAGATGGACAGGCTGGGGGCTTTCCTGCTGCAATCTGCTCCCTGCTAGCCATGAATTTTAACCACTTGTACACGGAGTGATTGCTTTCCTTGTTTAGACTTCTATTCACACACAGCCACATAGTCAGACAAAGGTCAGAATTACCGAAATACCATAAACTGCCTACACACAACCTTTGAAAAAAGGAAGCATCTGGCTTACCAACATGAGGCTTTTTTCAAATTCTTGTGCAACAACATTGGGGATTTTCCTTACTTTTTTCTTTAAATTCTGTGCAGTGTTAACTTTCATGTGTGATTATAATCTTTTTATGTCTAGAATATATTTTAGATTTTTTTGTATTTGCTTTAAATACTAATTCCAAAGAAAGAGACAACTGTATTCCTAGAAAATTGAGGAAACAAACCTAAAATCCTTATTTCACATTTTTCTTTCTTTTTTTTGACTACTCAATAATAATATTTTTCCACTACATTTCAATCTGTAGATTTACAAATGCAAGAAAGGATGAGTGTTTTTATTTTGTCTCAAACACACCACAGTTCTGTTGTACCAGTGAGATTCATGTGTATGTACAGACCAGCAGAGCTCACACCACCAGGATTTGGATGTCTTCCTTCTCCCAGGCCTCAGGTCCTCATACTACCTAAACTGCCCCCAAAGCAACCCAGTTTCTCAAGTGGATTATGCTATACAGAGCTATTAATTATCCTGTGATTTCCTATTACATTTATTGTCAGATGATCACTGCTGTTCTTTTCCATTGAAGCTGCATGAAAAGAGTAAGGTGTATTCCTGAGATTATAGCCAAAGCAGAAATAGCCACATCTGACCCAGATTTTCCTTAGGTGTATCAAATAAGGACAGAGTCTCCCTGGCTTTTACTCTGATGCATAACTTTGCTGCATATCTCATTGCAGAAAATAATTGCAAAGGAATTTGCCACCAGGGGTATCTTTCAGGGCTTTTTCATACAGAAGATGAGTCTTAGGTTTTAAACTTTAACTCAAGAGTCTTAAAAGTTATCTGCAACTAAACAAGAAAAAAATCAAGCATGATAGTAAAGGTAAAGAAAGCTCCATTATCTGAACTAAAATTTTAAATACGGTACATTATATATTGAAGGAAATTACACTGAGAGGCAAATCCCTCCTGGTATAATGTTCTCCAGATGATCAATAAAAGCTGTGTGTTGTATCCCAGAAGTTTGACCAACATAGTAGCATAGGAGGCCTGTGCAGTTCATTATAAAAGCCCTTGGGGGACAGACAGCCTTGTTTCTAAACAGTGTTATTTATCATCAGAAAAGCAAAAACCTATTATGAATCATGGTATCTGACATTAGGGCCTAAGCATATGCACAAGACAGAAGTACTTTAAAACACCTGACATTGAACTAAGGAAGTGCATATTAGAGATATTTGTTTAATTTAGAGCAACGAACACAGATTGCTCACTTCATATGAGGTCTCACCCTGAAGCAGTCACACAAGATGACAAGATTGCACGACAGACCACAAATGTCACATAAACAACCAGCGCCCTTTGGCCATAATACCTATAATGTGATCATAATGTGTTCATAGCCAACATGAACGTAACCAAAGATCCCAGCTGTATCAGATCTTTGGACTCCACGGAGCATCAAGTCAGCTGATATTCTCAGTTAGAAAAGCACAGTCAGCACTGGACATGTAAGGTTTAGGGCTTAAAAATTTTCAGATGCCACCAATTATAAACAAACAGACAAACACACAAACCACTAGACTGGATCTTGAGGACAAGTAATTTATATTATTTGTAGTCTTCAAGCTCAGGGTACTATGACTGTGCTTGATGTTCCCTATCCCATTATGTGCCTCCTACAATAAAACCCAGTGGCTGTCATTGAGTTTTCAATTATTTTTAAAGTCTGCATTATGCATTTAGGGTAAGATTTTTAAGGACAAGACATTTTGAAGTACATTACATCTGAGTCAAACTAACAATGAATTTCTCTGTCGTCTTACTGGATGAAAAGGAAGTCTTGGGTGAACCTGTTCTCTTTAATCACAGTGAAATAATACTCTTTGATTTTCAGTGCATGTCATTCACAGTTATTTATAGGACAATGCTGGAAGTCAAAACAGTCATCAAGGGTTAGTAGATATTAGACTTAACATCATACGTTTTCATTAATGGGCTTAAATGAACAAGTAAGAAATACTCCAGTGATTAAGGCTATTAGAAAACTAGTCACTCATATCAGCCATCAAACACGAGTCTCAAATTTCCATTAAAAAAGTATTTTCTGTCTTAATGAATGATTATTTGGTCACAATATGATTTTCTGAAAACAGCTAAATTATGATGCATCACTAAGTACTGATGGCTCAAAAATTTAATTGTCTGTGTCAGATTCTCTTCTTAAAAATCAGGCACTAGAATCCAAGCAGCTCAAACTATTATTTCTACAAATATAGCTAGTTTTAAGCAACATTACAGTCTTTTAAAAGCCCATTGCCATCTGCTCTGTCAAAGTAATAAATGAAGAAGTTGGATTTACATGTGGCACTCTGTTAAATGAGGTAAAGTTCAGAGCAGACTTTTGCTTCCCAGCAGATGGGGATCTCCCAGCAGGGATGGAAGTCAACAAAGAGGGTAGCAGGGGGTTTCCATAAATTCATGTGATCCCTGGGCAGAACTAAATGGATTAAATAACAAGGACTCTAAGAGTTAAGCTGTATCTTGTTATACTAAGATGTCTCTGCATATTAGGTACACAACAGTTATTCATCCTTTCTTGATAAAGTAGAAAAAACATCCTATGCATTTTCTTTGAATTTTGAGCTTGTTTTTCCTTGTGTCTTCTTGTGGAACTGCAGTGCATGAGACAAACTATAAATGTCTTCTACACAATAAGAAGATATTCAAAAGTCTATATTATCACAGAAATAGGAGAAAGGCAAAAAATATCTGTTGATATCATTCAAGGATTTCACTAAAACTGCTACCATTCATTGTTCATTATCATTTGGATCACAGGATTTATTGTTAGATTTTTTTTAAAGGATTTTTAATATTATTTATATTTAGCGACTGCAAAAGTGGACAAATTTGCTAAAATTTCCCTTGTTTTGTAGACTTCTATTTTTCACCCAGATTCATCACATTTGAGGAGTTAGCAATCAAACAATAGTGTTTAAAAATGAAAATATTTATGGGAAAGTGATTGGATGAGTACAATATGTATCTTTAAAGTTATTTGTATATTTGTGGGCAAAGAAGTCAGCATTTAGTTTAGGCTTTGATTTTAGGGCCTTTGAACTTGGACAAGAAATTGAATAGCCAGAATTATAATGCATCACAGTGAACAGATATGTTTGCCTTTGAATAGTCTTTCATATTTGCTTTTGACAGCATATTCCAAAATTAGTCTCCTGAATTTCTTATGCTTTGTCTGACATAGTTTCTGACATTCCTTGAACAAGCACCTGATCTGGAGTAAGGTTTTTTAAACTTGAGTTGATTATTTGTTTGTTTAAATTTACTTTGGCTGAAATAATGCAATTTTTTGCATCAGTGTTCAAGATGACTACTTCCTGTATTATTGAATATTAAGGCTGTTCTTTTTTCACTGTTTCATGGCATTGGATTTTCAGTATATGAAAAGCAAAATTTGCCTTCTTATGGTTTCAATACATTGTATGAACTGGTTACTTGCAGTGCATCATATTTGAAGTGCTGTATTTCACTTAATTCCAACTCAGACAAACACAAGGAAAGTGTTTGCTCCTGCAGCAGAAATAACAGACATTTGTTTTGTCTGAATGGTATTTTAATTTAGAAAAATTATTTAATTATACTTGATGTTCATAAAGAGAGATGTTTAATTTTAGGGACAATACAGATATATGCCCATCTACACCAATATATATCCACACAGGAATTTTGGATGGCTTTAATTAGAGAGATGACCACAGAGCCTGTGTCACCTGATTTCCTGATTGCTGAAAAATTGTGTCTTCACTTAGGAATGATGATTGATTTAGAGATATAGAATAATGAATATGACTGTTGCAGATCTTAAAATATTATTGTTTACAGACTTTTCTGTTTAACCATCTTTTGTACTTTATCTGACACTAAACCTCATGAAGGATAATCCTTTCCCAAGGAGGTTATACATTTCCAAAAGTCTTTGGTAAGGTGACAGGCTAAGAATTCTATCCCCTTCAGCCCTCTTTTCTCCTATTGCCAACTCTTAGCAAGTGAAATAAGTTTAGGGGGGAGATCTCTCTGTCAAAATATGGTTATCACAATCTCAGCCAAAATTCTGGCGCACATTTTCAGGTCTCTAAAAAGCAGGTAGCAATTTCAACAGCTGCTAACTTTGACCTGTCTGGCTTTGGATCTACTGAGAAGAAAAAAGAAAAGCTCAACAGAAGAGTGTGATGTGATAGAAATAGGGCTGCCCAGTCTCTTCAGCAGTAGTAGGACCAATTTCCTACTGCAGAAACATCATAAGTCACTCAGTTCCCAAAAAAATGATGGGCTATTGCTAGTTGATTTGCCAGTGAGCATCTACAGACAAGGTAATCGTGAGACAGTGGGAGTATCAGGCTGCAGGCTTCAAACCTCTTGTACATTTTTGTTTTCACACTCAGCTGAGCTGTCTTAATATCTGTCTGCCAGTTTTTTAGTATTAGCCTGGTTATGAGTGGATGGGATAGTTCAGGCACAGAAATATTCTTTCTGCTCCTAATTTATTTTCAATGTGTATTTCAAAGATTTTTAAAAGCATAAACCTTTTTTAAGAAAACTGCCAACAATAGAGTTGAGTCTTTAATTTGCTTTCCCTGAATTAAGCATCCAGCTCCTATTGTTTTCAAAAATGAAGGCTCATGTCCATGACGTGTTTACAAGACAATACAAAGGGAAAGCAGAAAACATAACCAAAGTATAAATATCTCTATGCTTATCTATATATCTATATACCTATCCAGATATAAAAGTAAAAATTTTTAAAGCAGTCTATTTGTACCTATTTCATGAAATACACAAATGGTCCTGTTAACTTCTGAATATACCATGTCACATTGACTGAAAGGGAAGGGGAAAAAAGCAACAGAAAGATAACACTTGAAAACTATGATACAGGATTATGTTGTGCTAGGGAAGGGAATATTGCAGGCAGGCTTGAATCCTAAAACAATTTTGTGGAAAGTTCCTTGTGTGGACTTCTTCAGAGAGCACAGGGCTGTCTCAGAGCATCTCTGTGACTTCAGAGAGAATCGGAGCTGCAGCTCTTCACAGGAACCACAAGTGCAAGCTCACACAGCACCCTGATTTCTGCATGCACTTAAGGGAACACAGGTACCGAGGTCTCTCCACTTACTTCTTAGAATGACTTCCTAGTCTGATTGTATTTTGTAGCAATGTCCTGCTTTAATTAGTCTCCAAATCCCATGCTCAGATATCATATGGTATTGTCCACTGACATGGACTAGATAAGAGCACCCACCAATTTGTCAAACCCTCAGGAGTGCTTGTGGCTGCCAAAAGTGCCAGGAAACTTAGTTCATGTCTGAGTGTCGTAGCATTTTACTTCTTCAGTCACCCTTCTGTCTTTTGTAGCTTCTTGGCCCTCATCATATATCTTCTAAAAGTGTATTATAGTGGAGGAAAAGGGCTGCCATGGGTTACAGCTGATAGGTCTTGCATTTTTATGCTGCAATGTAAAATATAACCATTGATATCATAAGGGTACTCCCAGAACTTCTGTAATTTAGTCTCATTTCTTTACCAAAAAAAAAATCAAACTAATATTTTGCTGTAAAATGATTGAAAATCAATAGCACAGTCTAAGTAATTTTGTCCAGAAAATAAAGCATTAAATTTTATCACTTCTTTTTTTCTGGGAAAGGGAGAGTCCCATCTTCAGGAAAAGACAGCTTGTTTAAATTTCCACAAAGTTATTTTTAAGTGCCTTAGACTCACACATAGACTCAGGCAATGGTGAGAAATGCAGGTCACATTTTCTAGACACCTTGCCTCTTATTAAGCCCCACTGCCCTGAGTCAAATTAAATTAGCTATCTTATACAGAAGACATGAAGAACACACACTTTCAAAAGAACCTCCAGAAAAAACTTAGTCATGAAGCTTTCGGTTACTCTGAGATGACAGATTTTGGGCATTAAACTAGTGGTTTATTTGTCAGGCATCATCAAAGCTTAGGTAAATACATACCCAGATGGGGACAGAGCTTTAAGGAACATATCAGACAGGCACCTATTTGGTTCCTCAAGCACCAAGGCATAGTGTTAGACCTTCAGACTGGTTGTCTAGGTGAATGATCTATCCTAGTCTTTTGACAAATTAACCCTAAATTGCTTCAAATGTCAATTGTTGCTTGAAGAGAGGTGAGCTGTTCAAACTTATCTAAATATTTCCATTCTAAGGAGAAGTGTACTGTATTGCCAGCAGAGAGATTGAAATAGCAGAAGAAAAAATCCCTACATTTTAAAGAAGCAGCTACTCAACCATTTCTTTTGTAGTTTAATTATACTTTATGATTTCCCTAGGGCCAAGTTTCCTTTTACATAGTACATATGCAACTAAAACTATTTTGCTGACACATGCTACATGCAGTGTGACAAAGCTGCAAAACAAAGAAGTGAATGTAATTGTAAATGAGATCTTCATAGAAGACTTTTTACTTTTAGTTGGCAGATTCCATTGCTTTGACTCAGTACAAATTTGTAAAATACGTTTCAGATGTAACCTACATTATGGCATTATGGTGTCAGGTTAGAAGAAAAATATCTCATCCAGAAGTGTGCAAAAAATTAAAACAACATTTTCCATTAGCTTGGCTACTTATGAACAAGATGCTGAAAAGTAGAATTATCACTTCTTGGGAGAGGCTATTTTTAAATTAGTTTTTAAATCCATGGTGAAATGAAAGCTAGTTTTACTGTTCCAAAAGATAAATTTCATATAGAAAAATAAAAGCCATATTTTTATTTTATTTTGAAATGTTCCTAAGATAATTTCTGAAACCAGAATGTACGTATGTTAACCTTTAACTTTTTAAAACATTAATTATCAGTAAAATTTATTTCACTCCATATATTGCTGATCAAGGATATAATCAATTCAACTGTCCTACATGCATTCATTTCTTTTCATCCAAATATTTATTATTATTATTATTTTCATCCAAATATTTATTTATTGTTAATCTGAATTTCCACATGCATTATAAAATAGAAGAAAAACTATAAATATTTAATAGAAGTAAAAATAGAAATATTTTCTTTAACTGAGGTAAGACTTTCATAATGAACTTTCCACTCAGCATGGGTGACCAGAACATAGGAAATGTGATTGTTTCATCAACATTGATCAAAAATATCAATTTACACACATGCAAATTGAGAACAAATCTGGTGAAGACCATGAACATATTCTGGATTTTCAGCAGTCTAAATGACAGTAGAAGTGTAACCCTGGCTGTCTCTGACAGTGTTTCGCTTAAGTGTTATTTAAAACAAATTTCCAGTGCAATAAAGCCTCTCCCCTCTGCAAACGTAAATTATATTTAATATGCCTGGGAACAAGTGAGGCTGCCAAAGTCTGAGGCAAGCCAGCCTTTATGACTTCAGTCCGTTCTCAGCCCTTGATTACAATTTGATTTCCTTTGGCATCAAAAGACAAACTATTTTAGTGAACAATGTTCTTCCTTTACCAAGAGTGAGCTCTAGTTTCTTGGCAGAGGGCCTATTTACTGGCAGACAACATGTCCAACCTCCCAGCAATAGCAGACCTGTGGACTTTGATTTAAAGCAGCACAAAGTAAGAAAAACAGAACAGAATGTATATTGCTCACTTGAGAGGCTTATTGTTTAAGCAGCCTACTTATCATTAGCCTGTGCTCCAATCCTCAACACTTTCTTTTGTGTACTTTATGTCAGACATATGGCCACGTTGGGATGCTGACAGCAGTTTTAGCACTGCTGCATTATACATACTACTTGTAATTTGTTCTGTCTTATAGTTGGGGCTTTCTTCAAGGAAGAAAGTGAGTTTTCAATGCTGCTGTTAATAACTGTAAGCATCTGACAAGATATAAAAGTGATGTGCTTGGAGTGATAGCAGCGTTCATTCATCTACATTGAGAGCCTTGTAGATGTTAAAGCATTTAAAATGGAGCATCCATTATGTGAGGAAATTAAACTCACAAACACTGCTGAATTCAATAAGACAAAATAAAGTGTTCCCATGCTCTTAACTCTCTGCCCCCCCCTTTCAAAAGGAAAAAAAAAAAGTAAAAAAGGAAGAAACACATTTCAAAGAGACAAATTTCACCCAGGCTTTTTGTTTACCTCCACCTTTGGGTAATCATATATCTCCCTCAGGAATGTGATAGCATGCTTTTTCTCTTCTCATCACTATCTGAGCTCCAAGAATGCCCTTTTACTTCTTTTTCTGTTTGTTTCTTTTACTTAAGTACCTTAAACCTGATACAGTGCTCAGGAGGGAAGAGCTGGTGGGATACCACTCAGGTCTAGGCAGGAGCCTTTCTGCTTGCACAGGAGCACCAGGGTTTCCCTGCTTTTGCCCCTGTTTTACCTGGGACCAAGGTTCTTCCTGAAAATATTAGGATCATCTTTGATTTCAGCTGAATTCTACACAAGACCATACCAGTTCTGTTGTAGAATAAGAAGCTTCCAATACTTATCTCTTTACATTAGAAAATATTGTTTCTATGGGGAAAAAAAAAAAGTGAGGAAATGCCCTGGTAGAGAGACTGTTTTGTTTAAAAAATTCTAATAGAAAATATTGATTATCTCAGATCTGTATTTAATTTCTAAAGTTTTTTTTTAATTAAAAGCAGAATAAAAAATTACAGGTCTGAATCAGAGCACAATATTTCAATATCTTTAGGTAGAGCATATCCATCAATCTCCAAATATTTGGTAAAAACTTCAGTAAATTTTGGAATTAAGAATAAAATAAAATAAAATTCTATTTCAGCGTTTGCCAAGGAATAGACATTACAAGTTTAATCAGCCTCACTCTAGACCAAAATACAGCTGAACAGAAAAATAGGAGACAGATTGTATAGATATAAATACATAACATAACCTACCTCACTATGACAGCAGAGGCACTAAAGTGAAACGGAAATTAACATAACGTAATTATAATAACAGTTAAAATAATCAACATAATTACCTTTTTACATATCTTATTGAAAAATTCAAACACACCTTAGTGAGGGCAGTGTGGAAGGGGAAGAGACGGTGTCTGATCTATTATTGATAGCAAAAATGAAATTACATAAGATTATTAAGGTCTTGAGCATTGTGTTATTGTCATGACAAGTGAAGAATAAGGCCTAGCAAAAATAAAAGTCTCCTGTGCACTCTGAAGATTGTCATAAGTAATAAAAGGAAAGTGCAGCTGGGTGTGCATTCTGAGAGCAAGCTTATTGGGAGACTGCTGGAGTCGAACAAGGGGGTAGGATAGAAGAAAACAATGTTATATATATAATGTTATGATATCTCAACTGGAAAATTCCTGTAAATATTTAAGGGAAAATATTAGAGGAGAAGAAAAACCCAATAGGTATTTTTAAACCATTAAAGGTTCGCTGAGAAAAAGAGGAGAAAGGTAGGGTAATTTTTAAAAAGTGAATAATAATTACTGTGCAGGTTTTAAGATAAATTTCACAGAAGTGTAATTTATTTTATATGGAATCTTACTGAGCTCACCCCAAAGCTAGGTTTGATTTGCTGGCATCACTCAGAAATCTCTGGATTGCTTCTTGATTCTGGCAAACAGGAATAATCAGAGAATTGCTACACTGCAGATAAATTCTCTTTTCTCTTCAACATATGGATAGCCAGATACCTCAAAAACTAGCTAAGCAGAACTGTGCACAATTTTACAGAGTAATACTGAAAATCAGTGCTGATGCTCCTGTCACACTGACATGATCCATGTGAAGCACAGGGTAGATGATCCTTTACAGTGAGACAGATTGTCAGCCATGAATTTGCTCTAAGGGCATTTTTGTCTAGTTTTCTATGTCAGTGAGAAGCCACAGGAAGACAGAGAAACCATCAAGTAGATGCTTTCTTGGGTCATTCACCTGTGCTTTAAGAGACTCGAATCTAATCTCTCTTGTAACTTCAGAGAGGCAGTAATTTGAACTCACTTTAGAGAGATTACCCTTAGCAGTTTGTCACTGAATATTATGTTACTGGTCCAAGTAATTTTCCCAGTTAGAGGAATTTGTTTTGCTCATCATTAGACCACAGATAGAAGGAGCTGCTGTTCCCCAGTTCTTAACACTTGTACCCAAGATACTGGTGCAAGTCGCAGCTCCAATAACTGCTCCAACAATTGCTTCATCCATTACATGAAATAAAAATCCAACAGTTTAAAGGCTGGAGCTCTCACAACATTCAGTTTGAAGTCCTGCCATCACAGAAAGGACTTGGATACAGCTTATTACTGCTGAACATGCCACTGTCAAGGACAAAGACCAGGAATCAACAGAGGAAGAGTATGCTATGTGTATAATATTTCACTCCCAGGAGATATAAGTAGATGAATCTAAGTAGCCATACTTTCGCGGGTGGGAAGCTTTTGATTCAATTAGGAAACCTGCTGTGGGATGGTTGGCAGTCACAGTGGCTACCTGAGGTACCATCCAAACTGTGTGCATCTTAGACACTCAAATGGTGACAAGGTATTAAAGCTCAGTTAAGATCAGAAGCAAGGATGACTTTGAAGATGTCTGTCGTGGCTAAATGTGAACCTCAGTACTACTTAGAGAAAGGCAGGTGCTTTACATCTTTAAGACTCTGGACTTCAGATGGCAACAGTTCCTTCACATACAGACGTGCAAAGCTTGAAACGTTAAATGTTTGGAAAAGGACAATGAGAGCTAAAAATGAATTAGCTCAATATTCTATTTTCCATCCTCCCTATCTAACTGTCTCCGTCACCCTTAAAAATTCTCTTTTTTTCCCAGGCTTTCAATGCTCATTCATATTCTAAACAGAGAAGAAAATTATGATACCACCACCATTTTAAAACTTAAAATACAAGAGTCAAATTTATCACTGATGTGATCTCTTGAGCTTAATGAGATTACACCAGGGATGTATTTGTCCCAAGGACTACATTAAATGAACAGTAATATATGGTTTTTGTAAAATCCTGTAATATGCTTTCATTAACTTTGTTCACCATACCACATATTTAACCTCTCTTCCTCCCTTTCCACTCATTGTCAGTGTAAATGCAGCTCATCACCTAGGTAAAATGAAGCACATTAACTATATGAAGGAGTCAGTATGCTGAATTTATCTATTAATCTTTTCTCCCACCCTCTTAATGGACTGATTTCAACTCCATGAAGCAAAAAGCAAATATTGCTCTTCCCTATAATGAAAACTTTTTTAAAAAAAATTAGGTACCAGGTGCATTTTTTAGGTTTGGTTTTTTTTTTAAACATTGTATCTTCCTCTCCATCTCCTTCAAACTGGCAAAAATCCAGTGACTGTTTTGCTGCATCATGTATGAAATGTTTCATCTCATTGCAATACCAAGGCTGCAATCCTTCTTTCAAACTGTGAGCATTAATATGTATTTCATCCTCTGGCTTTCCTGAGCCAAGGCAAATGAACTGTGGCCTCATTGAAATGATACGGTCTCTTGACCCTTTGTGCAGTTTAAAATGATGTAACTTGAACCATTTTAATCTGAAGGCTGGAACAAGTCAAAAGCTGTAATGAGTTCAGGACACTTCAAGACATTAGAAGAGCTATCTTGCCATAAAAGATGCATCTTTTGCATATAGACGCTGTAATATCATAAATCTGAGTGACACAGACATAAAAAAACTGCCCACTATTACATTTTATTCTACCTCTTCCCAGTGATGACTTCAGAGACCAGGTCTTACATAAGGGACACAATTATTGATAGTAAAAGCCACACCAGAGTTAAATAACTCTGCCTCTGTCAACATTTCAAACAGAATAAACATGGTGGGAAGGGTATAAACCTGTGCAATTTCCAAAGCGTTAGACTATTAAAAGCTTGGGGGAAATGCTGCCCTTCAGTGAGCTGAGTTTCATACAGATTTTAAGAATAATATGCTTGTCCTTCCAGCCCACTCTGAGATGCCACTTCTGAAAATAACCTGTTGTGAGTTCCTTCCCATTTCCATTGTGATCACCTCCGGATATCTCAGAGACAAACTTTGACTCCACCGAGGTCAGTGAAAAATTAAAACATGGAAACTTCATATGTTAGTTTGGGGTTTTTTAAGACCTCTAAACACTTTATAAAATGGGAGGAGTTCAGTCTTACAAGTGGGAAATCTTAAGGATAATGATCCCAGACTGGAAAGCAATTAAAAAGGCACAAAAACTCTGTCCCAAGTGTCAAATCCAAAGGATCATACTGTCTTTTTTAATAGTTTAAGAAAAAGAGCTTCTGTTCATATTATGGAATGGTGAGTTAGTTCTCTGTTCTCATCTTGAGAGCTAGCAATCTAATGGCAAAGGAAAAAAGGCAAATTAAACAAGGCAGAATGAATTCAGACTGCAAAGCATCCAGCAGAGCTGAACCTAACAAGCTTGAATTAAATAATTAGAATACCAAGGAAAAAAAAAAAACCTTCAGAGAGCAAAGGGTGTTCTTGGTCACTGATTGCTATTTAAATTGGTTTGGCCTCTAACGATTTAGAGATGGTCAAAATGCATAAATTTCCCCAAGCTTTATGTGTTTGGCCATGATGACTGAAGAAGGAAAGAAGTCCAATTTACATAGTATATTTTTATAGACAGTTAAGCCTCTAAGTGGATTAATAAAGTTTGGTACTTTTAAAGACATAAGTTTTTATTAAATGACAGCATTCAAATTGAAAATAAAATGGAAACAACATAAGCACACATTAATTAGAAACATACAATACCTATTTACTTAGGTTAATGTCAAAGAATTATTGTAGGCAGATAATCAAAATATCTCCAAAGGAAATATGTATCAAATAATTTTGAGAGTCTCATGGTACTGTTGAATCCTTGAAGATTAGTGTGTGCTGAAATGGCTTTCCAGCTTGGAACTCTAGCTAAAATCCTTCTGATAACTAATTTGCTCACTTTCCAAGTGAAAGGCCATTCATGCTCTTAATTTTAACACTCCACCCCAATATCTTTACATTAAATGATGGAAAAAACATTTGTGAAATGGTTTAATGGTTTGACATCATAATGAGGAAGAGAGAAAACCATGACCTGCATTCAAACCCACAATATTAAATCTGATCATGCAAATTCAAAGATTTTTTTTCTATAGAGATAGTGTATATTAACAAATTAATTATGACTGAACTGGTGAGAGTAGGTTTGTGGGGTTGTTTTTGTGTGTTTTTGGTTTTTTTTTTGTTATCTGGTTAAATCAGAAAGAAAATTTATGACTTACTTATCATTCATTTTTATATGTGATGATATGAAAAATAAAACGAAGTGCAACTGGATTGGGGTTTTTTTACATGAAACATAGTGACTTCATTTTAAAAATCTCAAAGATAACCTTTTTAACAAAATATTTTTTGAAATTTAAAAACTAAACATTTAAATTACATGATGTTAAAATGAAAGTTATTTTATCTTGTAGAAAATTTGATTATTTTAGAAAAAAAAAAAAACAAATTAACTAATGAGACAAAAAATTTACAAGGTGTGACCCAAAGCAACATTCTGCGAAATTTTTCAACTTTAAAAAATTGAGCAAAAGGTCTTGCATTACATTGGGAAACAGAATCAGCTATCCCAGTCAGCAGATCAAAATTCTCATGGTATCCTTTTGGATACAAACTGCTGTGTAAATGCAAATTGCACTGGAAAACATTTCACCAATGACTGAATGTGAATATTCAAAACATAGGGAAAGAACTCTCTAAAAAAGAAGCCATTTGAGAAAAATGCAAACCACAAGGTGTAGAAGGGGCAAGGCCTTCCCCACACCCCAGAATTCGACTTGAGAATCTGCTTTAGGGCACATATGGTGTCCAACTCCTTTTAAACAATTAAACATCACATCTGCATAGAAAGAGCAATATTATAGAATTGGAATTAGTGATCAGTTTAGCTGGCAATACTTCAGTGAGGCCTTTGAAACACAGTCATATACCTAAGCTATTAATCAAAATAATGAATAGGTGTACAAAGTCAGTGATTAACAGTATTTTAGAGGACCTAGTAGCAGGGATTTCAGTCTTAGAGTAGACACTTGTCTCGTAAAATTAAAATCAGGCCTAGTTCTCTGTTGCCTGCAGAGCATGGCTGATAATGGCCTTCATGAAATCAGTGCAGTGGATTTGCCTTGGCACCTCTGGTACCAGGATCCATGCTCCAGCTGTTTCCAGTTGTGCACAGTCTGCACACAGGCTCTAATTTAGGACACCAGGCTCTGTTTCTTAGCTTGCATTTGGAATGAGTTTGCAAAAGGTTAGCCAAATGTTAGTCAGGTGGTGTCAGCTTTGGTTGCATAAGTTGCTGTGAAAATCTGGGAATCCCTGAAAAAGTCAGGAAACTGCTTTGTGGGTGTTGCTTCAAAGGGCTGGGATGGACAGTGTCCTAGATTCTTTTTCCCAACAGCATCTAAATTTATCTCCATTGTTCTTTTTTTTTCTATTTTTTTTTCAGCTTAGTTAGTACTAAACCTGGATGCCAGCCAGAGAGAAACAACAATATCTTGACAGAGAACCTCATGCATCCCACACGGGTCATCTACATTGTCTGGGATCCGTGTGCATCAGAGATTACAACAGTGGAAAACAAAAGAATTACGCAACACAAAGGTCTTGATGAGAGTAAACAAGAGAAACGTGACTTACTGCTGAAGCACTTTCCTGCCTGTAGTTGAAGCAGAAGGATAAGAGGAGGTCCACCCTTCAAATCTTCCCAGACAGTAACATACAAATGCAACAAATAAGCAACAGGAGTCTCATGTACTGTTGTCCGGTGTTTCTGTTTAGTCAGTACTTTGCTTGGAGCAGAGATAAAGGACTAAATTGTATGCAGTTTCATACCAAAACAAGTTTTTGTTGTTTTTTTTTTAGGTTGATAACATTGATAAAGACTTAGGTAAATTAAAAACGTGTGACTGAAGTCAAACATGATTTATTCCAAAGGAAAATCAATCATACCCATGAGAGAGTTTGACTGAGAGCAAGACTGTGGGACTGATAAAATCCTGGCTCTGAAAGAGGTTGTTTGACCTCACATTAAATGCCATAGCAACTTGTCTAGCCGAAGTATCTCAGAGCCCTTGGCTCAAGTGCCCCTCTAAGCACCTGCTCTGTGAATGGTTCAGCTTGCCAAGGCTCAGCAGGCTCCCCAGCCACAGCAACATGTGCCCAAGGCACCATTGCCATCACTTTTAACCCAGCCTTGGGCTCTGCATGTGCCAGCAGGGGACCATCCCTGCTTTGAAGGAAGGGATTGCAAAATTGGGAGTATTAAACTGGAGATTAGATTCATTTTTTTCTCCTGCAACACATTGGCAACAGCACATTGCTTCAGTAGGCACAAGTACATCTGCTCCATGTGGAAAGGAGAGACCCAGTCAGAAACCAGCTGAGGATAGAATTCAATACATTAAAAAATTAATAGGGACCTTACTATCAAGTAGCACTTGGAAAGATGTTGTCTAGTGACCTAAAATCAGTTGGGATGAGTTGGGAAACCTCAAGGTACATCAAATACTGCATTTTTGTTGCCTGTTCTTTTGTATATATTGACTATTTGGTAGAGTCAGTCTTCAGTCTCTCACCCTGTTTGGGAGAAAGCATGTGCCTGTCTTTGAGCTGTGTTTTGAGATATCCCTGAGGGCAGTGCAAGCTGAAAGCAATCACAGGTAGCTCAAGAATAAGATTTAAGCAGAATTTAGGTATATATGACAAAGAGGTATTATTCTGAATAGACTTCAGATCCTGCCTAATCCTGGAGCTACCTAGACTCCTTCGGTAAATCCATGGACTTTTGTTGTAGTCCAGAGTACACAGAGGTATCTCTGACTTCACAGTCCTAAGACAACAAATACGTTTCTCTTACCTAAACCAGATCAGTATAAAAACAATAGATGCTCTCCCCCTGTTTTGACACCATGATCCAATAAGCATTCTCAGAGCACACCTAGTATCCCCGGTCAGCATCAGGACCCACACCAAGGGTATACAAAACCTAATGATTGTAATATTCAGGATGTAGAAAAGAGATGCAGATAACTCCCTTATTGAATCAATGCAAACCAACAACTATCATGTCCCCCAGACAACACTATAACCACAAGGATACCGATTATTCAAAATAAGTGTAGTCTCAAATCAATTGCTGTTGAAACAGTGCCACTGTTCACCATAATTAATTGTAGCAGATCAAAAGTGGTTATTCCACTTTATTTGGCACTTTTGAGGCTTCATTTGCAATTTCCAGCTGGAAGGAAAGATTCTGAAAGACAAGAATCTTCAAGAAAGATTTTGAAAGACAAGATTAGGTCCAGAGGATGGCTAGCAAGATGAGTATGTGGCATATGTGGAGAAGCTGAAAGAACAGGGTTTGTTCAGCCTAAAAGAGAAGGTGAAGGGGAAATCTTAGTGCCCTCTGCAGCTGCCAAATATAAAGATGAAGCAATAACAGAGCCATGCTCTTGCTAGAGGAACAGGACTAAGGATGTCATGCATTGATGGCATGAGAAATTATGGTCACACATTAGAAAAGAGGAAATTCTCTTTAGACATAGAGGGGGAAAAGGTACCATGGAGATGACTGGGTGCCTGAGAAGGCTGCCCAGAAAAGTTGTGGAATCACTGCCTTTGGAGATACTAAAAAGTTTACTGGTCAAGTGTCCCAGCAAGCTGATCTAACTGAGCCTGCTTTGTGAAGGGGATGGGAGAGGATGACCTCAGGAATCTCTTGGTTTACATGAGAAGATCTGAATTATGGTGTCTAGAACCAAATGTCAACTTATATGTGTGTATATACAGGCACATAAGGAGATATTGAAGCTCTGTTAGAAACAATAGTGCCAGACAAACCATTCCTTTTTAAAATGCCATGTGTTCTGTCTCCCAGACAGAGCTTGCATTCTGGGCTGCAAACTGCAAATGAAGAGGGGCATCTCTAGAAATTGTAAATGAGAAAAAAGTAAGTGGGATTTCATACATATCCCCAGCCTTCCAAGTGGTTAGACTTAGGCAGAATTACATATGTCTTCTTACCCAGGTAGCTTCCTCCCTCTATTACAAGACTATTTTTCTCCATTCTTTAGTACAAGTCTGTATACCTCCTTCCCACTCAAGTCTTTGGGTGCTTTAATTGAACTGTTCCCTATTACTCCTTAGATTTCCTAAGGAAACATGACAACAGTCTTGAAAATGTTCTTCGTTCTGTGAACTAAATTCATAAGCTTTCACATATTATAAGGTTGATATCAAATATACTTTTACAAAAAGGTGAGTTAACCTCTGGATCTTCAAGTTAGTAGATACTACAGTACTTAAAATATCAAAGTGGATACTGCCTCATTCAGAGATAATTTGATCTTTATACATATCTTCCTTACTTGATAACCTCTCTTGCAGTCCTCCCATAAGTGTGTATTATCTGTTATCTCCTGCCTTACAATGTGTTCTCTTGAGAAACTGAAAAGGAAAACTAATTTCTTGTTCTGTGCTTTCTTTCAAAGACCTCAACACACAAGGTCTTTGTTACAGCCATAGGCCCTGGGTGCTATAGTTACATGATAATATTTCATTTTAAACACTGAAATTATTATAGGCTTTGTAAGAAAGAGGAAGGTGTAATTACCAAATTAAGCAGGAAGATGGTATGGGCAATGGGGGCAGAAGTGTAAGGAAATAGGTTCAAGAAAGGAAAACTGTTTTTATATCTTACTAAATATAGGCATCAGCATTTCAATTTCTTATGTGTTTATATAAATAAAATAGATTTCACCTATGCAAAAGCCTGAAAATTATCTGAGCATGAAAATAATATTTTGTACATGAAAATCTCTGGTAAATATTTCTTAAAAGATTTTCATTTTTGCTTCATGCAATTAATTATTGGAATACTGCTTCTCATACCATTCTTACCATTCTCACTGAGTGTGGAGGTTCTGAACTACATATTGCTGGTGAATGACCAATGATCTAAGGAAGCAAAGGTGGATGTCTAAGAGATTTCATGCAGGCAGGAAATTCTGATCTGTTACAGAACAAAATTAATTTCCCACTGTGATATGTAGGTTGCAGTTTATTTCCAAACTATAGCAGAAGTCTCCATCTTAATGTTGCTAATCATATTAGCTAAATATCACAGCAAGTAAAATGAGTTTTCAATAACACTGCTGAGTAATTTTCCAGTTAGTTTCATGGTTGGGATAATCTTATTTTTTTCTTTGTAAGTTTTGCATGGATATACTGGGGCAATTATCTTCAGGCATTTGGAAACTTAGCTAGCACAGCAGCTTGCCAGTCTGCCTTAGTGTGACCCACTGTGGTGTTTATGTTCTGCATGCCAGTGGTTATTAGCTCACATGTGCGTGGAATACCATTTTCCTCTTTATTGGTTTAACATAATAGTATGCCATGGGGAGTGTTTTACAGAGGGGACAGGATCTGAATATAGAGGTCTTTCTTCAAAGCAGGTATTCATTATCCATACACAGGAAATTTTACTCATTACTCCCATTTCTTTATTTTAATCATGAGCACGAAAACAGATAATATGGACAAGCTTAAAGATTAATGGATAGCAGAGAAAATAATTGCAATTATCTTCTGAGCAATCACACTTTGCTCACTTTTATATAAACATATTCCAAATCTCAGGCATTTGTTCAATAAAGGCCAGATTAAGATTGTCCGCCACAGGAGAGGAAAAATTTCACAGCGATTTTCTCAGTAAATTCAACAAGTATAGGCACACATTGCTCTAACATTTTGGCTACATCCCACCAAGAGATAAGATAGACTTAAATGTCTCTTCACTTCCCTAACAAGAAGCAGCCCCCAGTCTGTCCTTTCAGCTGGGCACACTGAGTCAGGTCAGACAACCACGCAGGTTTAAAAAAACTAGAAGATAAAAGCAAAAACCCTCAGAAAAATTATTTTTCCTTTATCCTAGTCTAGTGTATTGCCTCATAAATAATTGTAGCAGAGGAACACAGAGAACAACAGTACTTAAAATATCAAAGTGGATACTGCCTCATTCAGAGATAATTTGATCTTTATACATATCTTCCTTACTTGATAACCTCTCTTGGAAGAAATAAAAAGGCAGGGACAGTAAAGTAAGGAATGCTTAAATCCTCAAAACTGCAGAATAAGGTGTAGGGAAACAGTACTCAAAAACAGAGAAAAGAGACAGGCGCCTTGTTCACAGATTTGCCCAGAAATTGAAATTTTCCTTAGAAAGAGAGAATATCCTAATATGAGTGAGGAAATGGAGGCCAAACTTCAGACCATACAGCAAGGTTCTATACTCAAATGCATGAAACCCCTTTAACTGAGACACATTTGCCAATTGATCTAATGTGAGACTCCAAATCACAAAATCCTAATTTCCAACAGATGTAGTTCTTTTTTTGTTTAGCTGAATTCAAATATATTAATTTTTATATATACTTTTTATATACTGAGTAGCAAATATTTATACTTATATACATGTAGCAAAAAGACATATTTCCTAACTATGGGGAAAATTTGAGTCAGTGTTTGTATCTTATTAGATGTCATAGAATCAGTCTGTAAGTAACATCATTTGTAAGTCTCTTTATCTCTAAGAAAAGTTATCAACAATGACTAGGAAGATTTTTATTTGCCTTGAGTTTCCCCCCACCACCCTCCAGTTATGCCATTCATAACACAGTTGTCCCAAGTTCTCTGATCGTTCTCCGAGTTCATGCACCATCACTTATCTTCACTGAGAGCATTAAGGAGATTCTTTTCTTGGCTGCAATTTTCAAGAACCATGTGCGAGGTCTTTATCTTTCATGCACCTACCTCTCTGTCTGATTTGGAAGTTGGCCAGCAGTTTCCAAAGTTATTAAGAAGAGAAAAATGAGAGTGAACAGAGTGGCAGGCTACACAGTGTCAGCATCTTCACTTCTTTTGGAAACAAGACAAATAGATGATTGCATATCCTAAATGACAAACTTAAGTGGAAGGCAACTTTTCTGGGCTTCCAGTCTAAAGGGAAACCAGATGTTCCAGTGTTATTTTCTCTGGTGCTTCAGAGAAGAGCTGTTTTGCCAATAAGTTGCTTCCTCCATGATGGCCTGAGACTTTTTCTGCTGATATTTGAGTGCACTAAAGACTGGAGTAGGGGGAGCAGCCAACAAACCTTTCTCCAGAATTTTGGAAACACACTACATAAACACATGTTCAGAACAAATATATGTGAGCTCATATTTTTAATTTTTAAACCTGTTTTCTTCTTACAGATAAGAACAGCCAAATTTTCAGCTTGCCTAAATCACCACAGAACCATTTAGAAGCATCATGTCAACTTAAACCAATTTAGAGTCTTCATGTGTAAAACAGATGATTTTCCACATGCATCAGGTTTGATAACTGTGCTGGTAAAAGTGTGGGAGCCACTTCTCCTTTGAATGTTGATAAAAAAAGATTAAAAATAAAAAAAATGAGTCTTAGTTCTCCAGCCTAGTGAGTTGTTCCTACACACCATCAGGTAGCAATCCCCAAAGAGTGTTAGGAAGGTACTGCTGAAGGAAAGCTTTTGAAAGGCTTAACTGAAAAAAAAATAGGACAATAGGTATCCCATCAGACTCTCTTCTGAAGACAATAAATAAAATTTTATTGAGGAAGATAAACATCTATTAATTCAACAGATTGCTGTTATATTGCTAAATTCTAATTTGGGGTTAACACATTCCAGCTCAGAGAAGGTCGATAAAATAACTTAATTTTACATGATGAAAACTATCAAAATACATTCTCACTATCAAGAAATCAAGTTCCAGACGTTTACATATGCATGTCACCAGATGTGCTACAGCCATGAGACAAATTTGGATGTGTAAAACTTGAGCTAGGGCCTCTGTTGCAGGAAAAGGACTGTATTTGTAAAACTTGAGGACAAAAGTACTCCTTGAATACAGGTCTTAATGTCAGATCCAATGTTGATAGCAGCAATCATAATTCCTTGCCCTAATGTGATGGGCCATATCAATGGAGTTTTTTCTGCCACTATTATTTTTTTTCTAGATTAAATATCACTTTGAATTGCATAAGAAGATTTGGGGGGTTAATGCAGTGTCTTTGTTTTGTGACAGGTGTTTCTTCATTTATTAAAAACATTCCCTTTATTAAGAAGCAATAGGCAAACTGAAAGGAGGCAATAACATAAATTAGATGAAGTACTAAACTATAAACTAGTATGAAATGTCTACCAGGCTATTCAGGGTATTGGGATGAGAGAACAAAATACATCTGGTGAGATTTGACAATATTTAACAAGCAAGAGGGGAATTTACTCACACAAAGATACTAATAGATGAAAAAAAATAATTACTTTTGAGCGTTTTTTATTTTTATTTATAAAAAAGTCCATTTCAGGTTTTCCAACAGATTATTTACAGTGATCATTACAGATATGTATAAGCACAGTGAGAAGCAAACACAAAACAGAAGAACCTTCCAGGAATGCATTCTTTTTTATTTTTTTTAACTTATTCTGTAATGATAGCAATCTTTTGACATACTTGCTATGTGCTGAAAAATGTTACACTTGCATTTCCTGCTTCAGTACACAAGGGTCATTGATATCCTAATGATAAGTATTCTAAAATGCCTTATTGATATGATAGGTCTACTGGTTTCTCAAGTCTTAATGCAGAAACAGAGACATTATTTTTTTTTTCATAAGGAAAGAATTTTCATAATAGCCTCTACATAAAAATTGACCTATCCAAATTTTAAGAATCCTTCATGTGACTCTATACCTCATGTAAATCTGGCACTTACCTTGTTGACATGCTTGCTTATTTCTTGATTTAAGACTTAGAAATATAAAAAAGCTTGTAGCCTGGGTTTTGTTGGTTTTTTTTTTTTTGGTTCGTTTATTTAGTTTTGTTGTTTTTTTTTTTTTATCCTTCAGGACATTCACTGGAAAAAAACTGCACATGGAGACTGCTCTTTATGACCATGTGCATTCAGTCTGAGTCTGCTGTGTTTGCTTTTAAAAAAATGTAGTCAGTGCTATGCCCTATCTTGTAGTGACACTGTACAGCTGCACACAGGCTAAGCCCATCTTACTACTAAAATGTAGTTTGACAAGTTCTATGAACAGAGCATTAAATGGGGAAATGGCAGTACTTAAACTAAAGAAACTACATTTCCATTCCTTATGCTTTAGTGACCAAATTAAGCAGTCTGTAAAAGGTATTCCTATATATGTACCCTCCTAATGAATCATCTAAGTTCATTTTTTAGGTAAAATTAGCATTTTAGTAGCAAAAACTGTCAAAATAATAGGAAACTATATTGCACAGGGTTCATAAAAAAGTTTGAGTCTTCTGAAACTCCTACAAAATTTTAGACTATCACAGTTTCAGAAAGAACATAAAAACGTTTCTGAAAAATGTTTTCTGACAAGGAGAAATAGACCTGTCTGTGCCAACATCCAAGATCAGACCTAGAAGTAATGGATCTATTTAAAATTGAATGTGGAAAGCACAAGTACGGTAGGACAGGGAAGGCATACAAGGAGAAGTATCACTCTAAATTTCATTAAATGCATACCTATTACATCATGCCTCACCTACTAGCTGTCATTGGAGATACTACTCAGGACAGAAAGCTTGTTCTGCCAGTGTTATATCTATATGGATAAATGCATCTGTCCCAAAGAATGATTGTTCACCTCTGAGCAAGTGCTGCAGCTCCTTTCACATACATTACTTGGCTGTTCCCACCTAGAGGAAAATGGCCTCACTCGCACTGCACAGCATTTCCTGTGTGTCTCCCCTCTACCTCATCTTAGTGGCTCTAGAACACAATATTTTTTGGTGTGTTGGGTTTTATTACAGTTCAAGGAGTTCAAACAATTGTGAGATCAACACTTTTTACACAGCACAGTAGTTATATGTCACTTAATAAAGAAGTTGTTGCAGATCCTGGGGCATGACGTGGGTACTTCAGAGTGAAAATCTTGCCAGGAACATCTAATAACCAAATTTATTGAAATCTTTTCCAATAATATTTTTCCAATATTGAGGGACCTGCAAAGTGAACTATTCTCCAACCTATAGCAAGTTTGTTCTGAAGGAGAGCTATTAGTATACTTCAAAAGAAAGACAGGGAGTCAATAAATACTGCCAATCTGTGAGACCTCAGCCCATTTCAATATGTTCAGTTCCTTACATGAATGGATAAATCAATGATATTGAAGCCTTGAAAAATAACAAGAGTATTTGGGATAGTGTCCCAAACAGATATGCAATCAGGACTCTACCTCTGTTCCTTTACCTCCACCCACATGGCCTTTGGTTCATACCTGAATGAAAAACATCAGCATCTAGATTACTACTTAAAGGATGTGAATGAATGCCCTGCTCAAACATTCAAAACTTAGGATATCAGATAGTGGCAAAGAGAGAAATAACCTGATACCATTCCTTCAGAAGCTTGTCAGAGCAAGCCATAGGGAAGGCATGGATACCTACAAAAACAATACCACTGAACAGATTAGATATCACTACGTAGTGCGAATGAGCTGAACATGAACAAGAGTATTCCATGTGAGATTGTACAAAGAAACCACAAATGTAAATATTAAACTTTGCCCAGACAAGCACATCACTGGTACAGGCAAGTTATTACTGCCTCGAATTCTATTTACCAATGTCTAACTACAGTAACCAAATGTTTGGTTTGAACATGTATTTTAAAGGTTGCCTTAGCTCAGCTATTCCAGTAGACCTGTCCTGAACAAAACATCAGCCTAAACAAAACCTGCAGCTGGGAATTTTTAGGGAGGAATTTCATGTATCTGAACAAAGCATTGGGGCTGAAGACTTGACTAGTTTTGCTGGTGTGTGACCTCAATTTAAGTGATTCATATAGTTCTGTTAAATTGCACTATTCAGGTAAGATTTCATTCTTTACTGAAAACATGTGTTTACACCAATTTGTTAAACATAAAACAATAACAGTTATTTTTCAGAAATATTTTTGCAAGGTGTGGACTAACTAAATTAGTGGAAAAAGACTGGAATTTTAAAAAACCAGAAAAACCACAACCCACAACAAAATGGGGGTGGGCGGAGGGAGAGTGTGTGTGACTGAAGTTTAGAAGTACATAAATCACTTCAGAAATATAATTTGCAAATTCATTGTGTAAAGTAATTAATCAAAGCATGGCTGAGTTACAGTACTTGAGGGACTTTGATCTGACAACTGGAAGAAATATAAAGAAACTACTGCATATCAAGCTACAGTGTTAGGATGTAAAATGTTTCTCCATGCTAGTCACAAGTTTAATTACTTCTTTTTTACTGCTGACAGATCCAAATTAAAATAAATGGGCCACATCGAGACAAATTTCAGACGCATGGAGTGCTTAAGAATATATTGTTCCCATAATACAGAAATACCATGGAATTTATTAATAAAGCTGTTCTTTTTTTTTTTTATTTCACTGGGAATTGTATTGGGAAAATAGAATATAACAAGTGCTTAACATTTTCCATTTAACATGCTTAATTTAGAGGTTTTAAGGGTTATTTTTATTCTTACAAAAGCATATGTGTCTACCCAGATTTACAGCTGCATATAACAAGAAAAATAGCTACAGTAAAAAAACACAGACAGTAGTCACATATTAACTAAACAGCCTCAATACCATCATTCCTTACTCTCAATATAAAGAATTTCAGTTCAAGTAATACACAGTGACTATTCTATTAATCTGAATTGCTGAAAGTGATTTGAGATGCTTCTAAAGTAACTAAATGCTTCTTAGAGTGACCAATTGCAAGAATAAAAATTTAAATATAAAATATTTATTGGAAAAAATAGATGTAAATTTGTGCATCAAATTTAAAGTGTTTAGAAAGTGAATGGTGCCCTTGCTAAAAGAAATTTAAATCAGTTTGTTCTGCTGCCATGAAAACTCTGAAACACAGATGGGGTTGGTCCATCCTAGTGGAACTCACATCATTAAACATGCAGTGAGAAACCAGAGTCAGGATTGACACACCCAAATTCAAGTTTTCTAATCATCTGCTTCAAATGGAAAAACCACGAAGTTGAAAAGAGCTGCTATTGTTACATCACCTGTGTTCTGGCTTTTGGAACCATACAAGTTTATTTCCTAGTCTGTATCCAATATTACAGATGATTATGAAGTATCCAAAAGAAGGAGACAACATGTAGGAACACTCTCTTTCCTATCCTAGTTCTCACAGATAGGAAGAGGTCTTGAACAACTCTTTGATCTCGAGGGTGATGATCTCACTCTTTTCCTTTTCACTTTGTCATCCTCCCAAAGCTACCTTCCAGCATATTTCTCCCCCACCTTCACAGTCTCTTCTCACAGTTTTCTGGCTCAAGTTATCTGTAGCCTGTACATAGCAATCAGTAGATAAAATGCATAATTGCTTACATTAAAGAAGCAGTAAAAAAGCAGGAAAAATTGTCCTCTTTTTCTATTTGAGTGGCCATTTAAATGTAGATGTTTCATTGTCTGCTGCTGCTGCTATTACACAGCCATAATTCCTCTGCATATGCTACACACAGTGCAGTGAAGAAGGTCCATTCTCCTGTCCCTGCTGACTAAATTGCACGAGTGATTATGCAATCTTGCAGCAGAGATTTCCAGAAACACTCCTTTTTGTGTATGAGCCAGCAGTGCCTGTGGGTAGGCTGGAGTTGTAGGGAAAAGGTGAACTATCTAAGAGAAGAATAGCATTTAATGTACGAGCACTTCCTCTGGGAAACATAACTAAAAGCCAGACAATTCAGAATATGTGAACACCTTTTCTTCTGTGTGATTCACTAGTAAAATTATCCTTAAATAAGGTGGTTTTAAAGCAAACACTTCACTCTTAAGAGGCTGAGACTTCAAGGTCCCCTGCACCTGGGATTCACTGACATCTTCAGATTTTATTTACTTCACAGCACTGAAGGAGTCAGAAATTCGCACAGACTGTCAAGCTCAAGGTATCAATCCTAAAGCAAAACCAGAATGAATAATCTTTTATTCTGCAGACAAAACAAAACATCGCCTTAAATGAATGAAATATCTTAATTGCACACAATGTGCTTTGCAAGCCCTAGCCTTATTGTATCCTTCCTGAGGCCCTGCTTCCTTCCAGACATCAGTGTTGGTTCGCAGGCACTCAGTCCCAGCTCTCAGACTTCGGTCTGCTGAGCTCTTATGTCACTAAACCTTTGCCTTGCAACCCAACTATTCTCTCAGCCTTGCAAAGGCTGCCTCCATCTCTTGCCAGGCTATGAAAGATGGTATAACAGAGGTGAACAGGAAAAGTACTGTTGGTTTGGAAATATGAAAATAATCAAATAAAACTAAACTTAAACAAACAAACCAACCAACAAAAAAAAACCAACAAAAAAAAAACCTTTTGAATTTCTTTGCTCTGCATCAATCCATACAAGGAAGAAAAGCTAAGGAAGGCCAGAAATGGGACATATTCTTGTTCACACAAGTTTCTTTACATGTGTATGTATGCCTAAAAATCCTAAGACATAAGTAATAATTATCTTTTTCAACATTTGATTGTCTTCCACAGAAGTTCACTGAGAAGAAAAATCATGCAAAAAAAAGATTGTCTACTTACTTACAATAAGGAACTAATTCAGTCGTTTTCTGGAAGAACTTCATTAGGGTAAAAAGGGTTGCCATGATGCATGAAACAACAGGCAATCCATAACACATCACTAATCCTGGTTATATCTCTTGGAAATTTATTCTTATGCACTTTCTTCATATCTTACACAGCAAGGAAGATTTTGTGATTGTAGCCTCCTTCCTCCTGCCTCAATTGCATTTCCTTTGTGTTTACTGTGAAATTTGATTTGGAAAACAAACCTGGAGGGAGGATGTTGAGGAGCAGGAAAGCAGTGAAAAACAGTCAGAATGGGGATCTCTGTGGATAAGAGTAAAAGGTAAAGGGACAGAAGAATGTAAAATATAAAAGGGAAGGAAGCAGAAATGATGAAATATCATATCAAATAGCAGAGAATATTTTTTTATAACAACCCAACTTTTAGCTTTAAAGGACAATGTCTAAATGTTGTTTTAACCACTCAGCGCTTTATCCTATCTGTATAAATAGAACTGTCATAAGCACTCTGCCTTATGCACCCTAGAAGCTCTGTAGCCACTATTTTTTTTAATTGCTGATGTTTCTTTCTGTTACTAAGAGATGCAATATTCTACTCCATTGGATTAAGCACTTTGAATTTTTGTAAATTCTTATGTTCTCTTACCTTAAGTAACGTGTTACATATGTCTGCAGATATTTAATCTTGATTTTTCTTCTATTGGCATTCAAACAGTGTAATCCTCACTTCTTACACAAAAGTGTACCATGTTCAACAAAATGAGCATCTGTTTCTTTCATCCCTTCACTTTATCAGCAGGTTATTTGTGGAATCTTCTGTTCACTCGCCTATTTTCTTTGAAGGAAATGAAAAAATTACTGATATGATTGCTACAAATTCTTCTCCTTTAGCAACCTTTGAAGTTGATTTTCTGTGAAGTATCCAGTGAAATCAAGTCTTTATAGAAGATGCTCACCAAGATACATTTTTCTCCACTAATTAGGAGCCTATATAGCACCAATAAAAGGTCTCATGAAAAATATTATTGTTTATTCTTTAAATAAAGTCAGCAAATACCATCTTATAAGCAGCTGCGGATATAATTAATTTGTTTATTTTGTTTTCAGAATTAAACAGTTTTCCAAAAAATATGTGTCATTCTATATCATTACCTTCATCTCAGAAGATATCATTCAGTTTCTATATAGTGGATATGGTGACAACTGCAAATTTCCAGCAGCATGGATTCTAAGCCTTTTGGTGTCATTTCTCTCACTGTCACAACTTTCTCCTCTTCAATACTCTCTGATTACTTTTTCATGGGATTCCATGGCTCCCCTTCTTGAATATGACTTGGGGAAGTTTCCTAAATCTGATTGTCTAAGAAATATGGGTTCTGGGGTTTCTTGTATTTGCTTGTTGTTTTTCTGGTTTGTTTGCTTGTTTATCTGTGGGTTTTTTGGTTTGGTTTTGTTTGGAAGTTTTCTTGCATCTGAAAATTGATGAGAGGTATTAACAATAAAACTGACTCCTTTGTTTTAGTCAAATTCCCTACTGGACTGATTTGTGATTCTCATCTTAGAGTTGGAAAACAGAAAAAGGAAAGTTAAAGCCATAAACCCAAAATCAAATATGGGAAAACCGCGGTTGTATGTGAAATAAATAGAAGCTGAAAATTTTGGGCAGCATCTTCTCTTCCCCATCCCCTTAGATAAGATTACATCTTAAGTGTGTAGAAACTTAACTGGCACTGAAAAGTGTCCTCTGCTCTGCCATGTCACGCCGCAGGGAAAAAAAAGGAAAAGGAAGATGTCAGAGATTTGCGGGTTAGACGTGCGAGATCTGCCGGCCCCTGGATGCGGAAGGAAACAGGAGGGGGAGCTCTCAGAACATCGGCCGGCGCCGGAGGTTCGCTCCAGCGCAGCCGGGCTAGGAGGATTCGCTTTCCCACCGCCTTTCCCAACTTTCTCACCTGCAGAGTCTGGCCTTCGCATTTACTGGACAAATAATTTTCTTTAAATTGCATCTTCCCCTTTCTTGATCACTGATATCTTGTTTGTTGGATTACATAGGGAAAAAAAAAAATGAACTCTTCTCACCTTTGCCTTTTGATTAAATACATCTAACTTGGTTCAGCAAGTAGCTACAGCAAACAGCTAGCAAAAGAGCTGTGACAGCACCAGTAACAAGTCAGAGATCCAAGAAATGTTGTACAGCAAGAGAAGCCCACACAATTGCTTTTTGCTTCATTTTCTGTCATCATTAGGTCTTTACTTCATATGTTTGCAGCATCACAATCTTCTCCTGTCCTGCGGCCCTGTATGCCAAATGCAAACCATGCCTTGGTCTGCTATCTACCAAAAACAAACTCACCACTAGAAATCACATTTCCTCTTTGCAGCTCTCCTCATTTATTACAAAGTGCTGCACTCACTCAACTTGAAATTGAGTAGAGACACTTGGGATGCCTGAAAATGAAACAGCTAATTACAGAGCAGCTACACAGGCAAGTAACAGGGCAAAGAAGTTAATTTTATAAACAAAACCAAAATACTATTGTAATCAGTCAGGAATAATTCATCTAGTCATTGCTGCCTAGCAATTTTATAGCAGGTAACATAATTATGCAAAAGGATTAAACAGATTTAATAGACATAGGACTGGCTAGACACAGAAGGTAGACTGTATATATTTTGAATCATCACCCATCATAAATTCATAATAAACTAGGACGATTTCAAGTGTAAAAACCCTAGGCAAGACAGGTATGACCCAGAAAAAAATACCTGTAAATGGTTCTAAAATTATCTAATTTTACTAATCTGGTAATTCAGCATATAGTATTCTCTTCAAAAGAGAAAATTTTATATCCCTTCATTATGAGTTGGATTCATACCACTGAATACTCTAAAATCAATAGATTTTAGGTAAGCTACAATAAAAAAAAGAATTAGAGAAAGATTAGGAATAAAAACAATACTTGATACAAATCATCAGTGACTGTTGATTATTAAGAACTTTTCAAATGCTCATAATTTACTTCTGAAGTTAGAAAAAAAAGAAAAAAGAGCTGAATTAAGTCTAACAATAATAAAAGAAAGAATTCTGAATAAATGAAAATAAGAGTTCTTCCTATGACGGTCCAGGAAAAAGAAGATTTAGATAAGCCTTGATTAATCTAACAAAATAGATGCTGAGAAACAAGTATACACTAGAGAAGTCAAAGAGCTAGGAAAGCTGAGAAACCAGCATTTATCCCAGGATGATCAAAAAAAAAGTATTCTTGGTTAAGATTAGACTGGAAAATTAGAAGGAGATTTATAATTGCTAGAGAAGTAAAATAGCAGCTTAGATACTTCTAAGACCAAACTGGAAAAGAAATTATGGCTGCCAGCAACAGCAGAGAGCTGTTAGCCAGGAGGCTGTAGCTGCTGCCCATTACCCAGGACGTCCTCTCACATCTCATGTCCTTACCAGACACAGAGGCCAGTAGCACTGTTTGGTATTCTACAAACAGAAAAAGAGGCTACATATGTCAAATGCACTTTAGAAGTAAATTATCCACTGCAAATTATTCACAAGTTTTATTATTCTATAACTCATGCAGTGAATGAAGTTCATCTACTATTAATGAATTCTCTTAGTAGGATTAATTTAAAGATTTGAGGTCAAGCACTCAAATGACATGCATCAGACTCTCAAAGAATGCTGGCTACTATTTAGTTCTCCAACATCAAGATTTTACAGTCTTCTTTTTCCTTTCTTTTTCTGTGACACATATTTTCCATCAAGTATTTATGCAAAAATGTCAAAGTTAAAATGTATTTTGAAAGTAAGAACTGCTGGATCTGAAACCCATGAGAGTTGATACATCCCCAGGTTACTCCATGGCAGTAGCACCCAGTCTCTCTGCTGAAAGTTATCTATATATGATGAAAGACCTATATATATACACACGCATATATAGTTTTAGGCAAATATCTATATTGCAATCCTAAAGTTGTAGATAGGCAGGCACAACAGTTATACTTATCAGTGGAGAGAGCATCAGTAATGGAAAATATTAAATGTGTGGCAAAAGCAGAGAACACACTAAATCATCTTGGAAATGCCTGCACACAGATAGTAAAAAAGAGAAAGAGAAACTATATTCTGACTTAAAGGAAGGATCCAGAAGGCTGCTTTGAAAGCTTAAGCACCACTTTGAATGAAATTGATAGAAGAATGGAGAAGGATGAACTCTGACCAGAGAAAGATACTGAAGCTTAATGAAGAGTCTTTTTGTCATCACACCTGAGGATTTGTCAGCTTCCTATATATTTACTGAGTAAGGGACTGAGCTACAGTCCCTTATTTGGCACAGGGACACTAAAGTTCAATGTTTAGTTGTATTTAATTTATATAAGAGATTTTAAAGGATATTTTTATTTAATTTACTTGTAATTGTTCCTCATTTTCTCTCTGATTTGGACCTGGTTTACCCATTGTGGTTTATAGATAAGAAATTATTGGTTTAGGCATGCTGTTGATGGGAAAGACATGGGTTCTTGTTTCATTTGCTCCTATCACCAGCAGCATGCTTCCTGCCAACAATATTCCCACCTTTTGTTCAAGGATGTTTGGACATACTTAAAAGACATAAACAGCCCTACAAGCAAGAGCAGAGGCCATGTATCAGGTACATGTCCCAAAGCATCATTCACTCTGCTCCCTTCTCTTTCTCAGCCAATGGTTGTTTCTATTTCTGCAGAGGAAATTTTGAAGACCTCTTACTGAAACATTTTACAGAACAGCCTTTGAGCAGTAGCTGGAGAGTTCTGAATTCCTGGACGCTAGATCTCATATTACCTGGGTACCACACACACACACTTTATGTGCTACCCAGGCTTTATGTGGTGTTCGTGATCCAGAACAGTCTTCAGGTAGGCATGCTGGTGTTAATCACTGAAATGAGCCTGGGCATGCTATAGTTTGCCAGATTTTCTCCTTGTCTAAATCCAAATCTGCACTCTCCAAAACCAGACAAGTGGAAAAAGTGGAAGAGCCTACCCTTAGTCAGAGGTACTTAATTTACAGTCATGTACCTTCAAAATTAATTACCCATTTGCACATGTAGGTCATCCTATTCTCTTGTATATAGCTCTAAATTAAAAGGATTTTTTACCCAGCAAGTTTAAGTGATGCTACAGCTTTGAAAACTGAGTGACACAATCAGAAAGACATAGAAGGAAATAATATCTAAATAGTGAAATGAGACCCTTCCTTTCTTGTGAGAGAAGAGAGAGGGAAGTGAAGGTGTGAGTCATTTCCAGATTTAGTTCTGGAGCTCTCTGGGAGGTACTCAACTACAGCTAAAATGTCTGCCATTATAAAGTCCTGGATAGATGAGATGCATAGAAGATAAAGTGGTAACCAGAGTCTCCCCTGGAGCACTTTAACAACTCGGTTTGAATTCGTAAGCGGCCTGATTGTACATGTGCAAATACTTCCATATAAAGGTTAGGCACCCATTGTTATTGCAGCGTCTGTTAAAAAAAGATAGCCATATCGGTTGCTAGGAGATGGCAGACTTCTCCTGGAGAAAAATCACTCCTGATAAAAAAAAAAATAATTATTTTACATAAAGACCTTCTTAAATATAAATATCTTTGACAGCAGCTATTACTATTCACTGACTTTCTTCACAAATGAATAAATGGCAGAAAAATATATTATTTGAATTCCATTATATCCTAAAGTGTTAAATAGATTTTTCTCCCACTTCTCCCCTCCCTTTTTTTGTTACACAGAAGCGATATTTACTTCCAGCTAAAATTGCTGCCTTCCTTTTCTAAAGACTATTCAGTGAAAGAAACATTTGGAGAACTGAGCTCAGAAATTGAACTCACTTGTCTTTCCTTCCACTGTAAAACTAGCTTTGATTAAAATGAACTGTACTGTAGGATAAACACTTTGTGGGGAAGGAACTTGATGCAAAAGGATGAAAAAAAGCTGCAGTAAGTCTTCACAAATGGATAGCTGGGAGAAAGCAGGTGGGAGGCTGTGCCACATAAACGAAACTAACCATCCAGTTTCATTTCAATAATGTTTGGAATTTTCTTCCTACTGAGGTGGCTGGAAGTACAGCTGCCCTATAGTTGTGTCCATGTGCCCAGCTTTTGGTGAAAATGACCTTAACAAATAAAACATGAAACAAACTATATACTTGCTGTTTTAAACTTCTGTAGTCAATAAATGAAACAATAATCTTTCCTAATTTAGTGTGCTCAGATTGGCTATTGTGGACATGAGAACTCCCCAGCTGCAAAACACAAAGGCACACTGCCTACACAATACGGGGATTCAGCAGCTGTGCCTTCCATTGACCAGAGCTGGGAGAAATGTAGATGAAATACCAGCAATAAGAGATCGATGTTGTAAATATTAGCATGAGAAAGAGTGCACCAAACTCTGAGTGTGTACTTCTTTTTTTGTGCTTGTAATAAAGTTTCTCTAGAATTTTGCATGCAGTGGGGTGTGTGTGCGCGTGCGTGTGTGTGAAGTGCTTCCAAATCAGGGAGCAGCATGTTTCCTTATACAAATATTGACAGGAATCCTTCAGTTTATTTGGAATTTTCCTGAGAAAGCTGCAACAATATGGTAATACCTCTTCACTACTTTTCACACAGTTGTTTCAACTGTTGGCACCAGGAAATCCTTATTGTTTTAATCAATACCACTTGGAGTGATGACATGTTTCTTTTTTACTTTAAGTGACTGACACAGTGCATTTCCTTGCACAAAGTTCTCATGAGACACTTTTGTGCTGTGCTCAATATATCCAACAGAAAATATGTATTTGCCAGAAGGCTGAAAGAATGGGCTGCTATTTTTTCCTCTTACATTTTTCATCCTGATACTTTATGCTTCATTGCTGTACTTTCAAACTCACAAATGACCCCAAGAAAAGCAATGAGACTTCTGTCAATGGTTATAATGAAACATCTGAGTAATATCTGGAAGATCAGGATTTGTTCATGTAATGCAGTTTTGACTTTAACCTTGATGGTGTCTTCCTCCTCCATCTCCTTTCTACTGCTTACACTTGAACAAAAAACCTATACAGTAATGCTTTAAATTCATTCTTTAATGCTTTACATTAACTTCACAATTGATTAAAGTTAATAAGACAATTTGAATATAATGTGCATATACCCAACTAAGAGATTATGATGCATGAAAGCAGCACAGTAGTCTCTGTTCCTGTGCTAGAAACAACAAGCAATACTCCATTTTGAGTACTCAGAGAACAAGCAGGACCCTCATTCCCTGTTCCCACAGACCCTGAGAAGTGAAGGAATTCAACACCCACAGCACAGTGTTTAGGATAGAGAAAACGTACTTGTTTGCATATGTTCATCACCCAGCACAATGAATGAGTGTGCAAAATAAACATCTCTGACTTCAAACTTTTACAACTTAACACATGCCCCTTAAAGAGCTTAATTGCTGCAGCTGCACATCCACTGAGCTGCTGAAGCTTATGTGCTATGACATCCTCTCTGTTCTTTTTTCCTGACTTGATCAAGCAAATTTGTAGCTTCCAAGCTTCACTCAGTTAAGTATTGCAAAGCAAACAGCTTTTTCTGCTTTCTGAGTTTGTTTGTTTGGGTTCGTTTTTCCCATTTCTCCTCTCTTTCCATGATTGGGACTTCCTGTTTACCTCTCAAGGACCTTCAAATCATCCTTCAGTTGCAACCTTCTTTCTGAGCCATCCTGTACCACTCCAGACATCAAAACAATTAGACATCTGCCTTAATGAAGGTGGGATTAAAGCCCAAGTTTTATCTATATCACAAGGCCCAAACTTCTGAGATGTTGAATTTTCCTCTCATGGATTCTTGAGTATAAGTGACTGCATGATGGCCTGTATTTCTAGTTAAGGCACAAAAAGTGACAACCATCTCATCTGATTTCTCTGGCAAAAAAAAACAATGTGAGTAACTAAAGGAAGTGGCAGTAAAGCATATTCTGCTTTCTGGAAAGATGCAGCTATGAGATGGAGAATACAAATGGCTGGATTGCCATTTCTTTAAACTCTGAACTAATTTCTTTGTTTCAAACAGAGCCAGTCTTACAAGAAGATCTACACCAGCCAGTTCAATGAGTTAAGTAAGTATCAACATTTAGACCTTGCAGTAATATGAGTATAATTTTTCCTTTCTGTTAAGTTATAAACCAGTCACAAGGTAAATTCCCAAAAACAGTTATGTTTTAGAACACTCATAATTAACCATCTTATTTGGAGCAAATGCAGGGACTTATTCCTTAAAACAAAGTTTAAGAGCAAATAGAAATCATAGCTATTTTCCTAGGAACCCTTCCAAAAAATAGAACTATGTGAGTGTAAAGTTATTATTGCAATGTTGTAAGATTAAAGAGGACATTCTGAAAAAAGTTTACACACTGAAAAAAATGTACGCATAGCACTTATATTTGTAAGACTTAAATTCAACAATAGAAAGTTCAAAATAAAGGGTTAAAAAATAAATATATCAAGAAACATGTCTACAGCCCTAAATATTACCTTTATTTTTTTTTCCTAATGCACAAAAAATTTATTGCTGTTTCACATGCAGCAACAGCTTTGAACAATGGCATTCAGACTGTAAAATACTCTTGAAAGAGAGCTTGGTGAAACTTGCCCTTGTTAAGCTTGAACAATTTTTTTTTCCTAAACTCCTTGAAAAATAAAGGAAAGAAAAAACCACTCTAGACATGCAGGAAAATACCTGGTTTTGTGTTGTAGTCAGTCATAAGAATTAGGAAATATATTCTGAACTGTACTGAACTACAGACCATTTGACTATGCTAGACATTTGGCTCTTATGTCACTGGTGTTTAATGCAGATTCTATGACTAATAAATGCACAGAGCTGGGAAGGACACAGCTGGGTGCATGGCTGAGTACAGCACAAAATTTTCAAAGTGTTAGGGATGGTAAAATTACCTTTGACTTCAGTCAGCATAGTAGGGCATACTTCACTTAAAGAACTGACTTGCAACACTTTTGACATTTATCCCATTCACCTCTTTAAAAACACATCTAATTAGTTTAGATCCAGAAAACTTTTAAAAATTAAAAAAATAAACAAATAAATCCCCTGACATCCCCATTTTACTAGCAATAAGTAGAGAAAAGTTTGAGTTTAAATGCTAGCTTTGACCCCTGCTCCTCACAGAAAGTTAATGTGCAAAAAAAAAAAGAAAAAAAAAGGGAGACTATTCAGTATGTCTTTTATAAAAAGTCAATTCAAATCTCAATCTAAAGTTCAAACCTTCTGCAGCATACATTATCATTAAGATGAAATATTTAGTGGCTCTGTATTCTGGTCATCTTTTGACAATAACCTACAATGTCTCAGAGGTGGCAGGTGCTGGAGAATTCAGTGAATTTTTAAAGAATATCTCATTTTTCAGGAAGGATGGTTTAAAACTGCTAATTTATATTAGTATGCCATTGATTAAATTGCACCTTCCATTTTAAAAGTCCTGAACAACTCCTATAAGTATTAAAAATTTTAGCTGCTTTGAATCTTTTACATGCAGTTTATAAAACCTTGAAACATTGCTATTTAACAGCCATCTCCATCTGTTGCCCCAGTGAATGGGTATAAGTCTTTGTCCTGTGGAAAATAGGAAGTCACATTTTTGGACTACATGCAATGTTCTTTAGAGATAAGCTTTTCACAAATCATAGCTACTAATAATGTTTTGGGCTTCCCTGTGTGATAGGTGCAAGGTGAACACAAGGTTAGAGGAAAATTAAAGTAGAACTGTTTTAACCATTTTTTCAGATTAAAACCTTACTAACATTTAATATTTGAATTCAAGCAAGTGGCAAATGTTTAAAAACTACAGCTTTTGTGATTATTAAATGAGAACCAACACAATATGAAAAATTGCATTGCTAAACATCTCATTGTTATACACACAGAAGATAGTTCACATTTTGGAAACCATTTTCCAAGGAAAAAAGCCTTTAAGTATTTATTTTTTGTGTGGAACTCTACTCACAGAATTAATTAGCACTACACACAGGGGAGAGCAAAATGTACCTCTCTTTGCATGAGTTTTTACTAATCAAAGGGAATTAGGCTGCTGTGGTACCAAGGGGTAAGACCACAATTCATGTCCACGGTTACCAGCCATGCTTACAAAGAGTGTCCCACTCCATCAGCAGGTTCAGCTGTGACAGCCAGATGTAACTGGAGTATATGACAATGCAGTCATAAATATACATCATACAATCATCAAGGCTGGAAGAGACCTTTAAGATCATCAAGTCCAACCATCAACCCAGGACTACCACTGCATCCCCTAAACCACTAAACCATCTCCAGCATCAGACCCAGGCACCTCTTAAGCACCTCCAGAGATGTGACTCCACCACGTTCCTGGGCAACTTATTCCAATCCTCACCACCCTAACAGTGAAAAAGATTGTTCCAATATCTAATCTGAATCTTCCCTGTCTCAGCTTGAGGCCATTTCCTCCAATCTCTCACTGTAGGCATGGTAGAAGAGACCATCCCAACGTGGGATGAGGTTGCTCACCACAACCTTCTTTCAGGGAGCTGCAGAGTTGTGCCACTGTGGGACAAAGCAAAGGGGAAGCTTCTGCCTCTGAGATGTACAGCCCAGGTCTCTCTGGCAGTGAAGGAGAAGGTAACCTTGGACAGCAGTATGGGCCTTGATGAGCAGTAAGGGCTTGGGATGAGCACAACTCTGTTGTCTCTTTCATTCCCTTCGTCTTTCTTTTGTTTGATGCCACACAGAACAAAAAAGTAGCTATTTTGCACTTGCCTGAATGAAAAGTTCTGGGTAATACTTACGCATGCCACACTTGAGAGGATACCCATACATTTTAAGAAAATATCATTTCTATAAATATTTCTGCCTCAATATATGCAAAGCAAAGCATTAGCTGAAAAGGGTGGGAATGAAGATGAAGTAAGCTTACAAAACCAGCTATATCAACAATGGAAAGCTTTTTTTTTTTTTCTTTTAATTTCCTTTCCTCTGGCAATAGAATTCCAGAGAAACCAGCTTCATAGAAAATGGGCAAGTGAACAAGTGCCTAGTAACTAGATCCACACTGGAAATAAGGACTTTCCAGATGTAATCTAATGCCATTTTGAGACTGACTTCACTGAGGAAATGAACCCTTCAATTAATATTTGACTGATTTTGTTTCCTTGTCTTCAGTGATATTTTTTTTAGTCTGAGAGAGTAAAATCCAGATTGTTGTGACAATTGTGAGAACAAGTTAGTCAGCATTTATAAATCACTTGGAAGAAAAATTGCTATTGCTGATAATTATGAAATTGGATTAAATCAGCAAAACATGTTGCATTGAAAACCAGTTGCTTTCTGCTTTTTTTCATCTCAAAGTTAGAAATGCAGAACTGCAGTAATCTATTCTGGTGATGTGCTGGTGGAGGCTCCAGAACTCCAGTTAAGGCTGTTGGAACTCATACTCCTATCTCAGTATTGACATAATTTTGCCTTTCCAGTTTTGTAGGAATGTGAAGACAACTAATCATTTGCACAAAGTATCAAAAGTCTGAAAACTTTAATAAGTTCTCCCTTTGTTTACAGCCACCTAAACTGTGCAAGAAATAACTGTGTGCTTTGATCGGGTATACAAATACAGCAGATGACTCCTGGAGTCTTAAAAGTATAATTCACACCTCAGTTAACCCATATCTCCTAGGAAACACTGGCACTTGACTGTGTGTGGAATTGAAAGTAGAAAATTATTGGGGTAGGTAAACCTCAGGGATCTGCTTCCCCTGCAGCCAGGCAGCCACACCTGCACACATACATGTACACATACAACCCATGCCTCTCACAGCATAGTTGTGTTTTGCCTGCATTTTGTTTACATTTTATTTTATTATCTTACTTTCTTTTACTTTTATAGTCAACCTGAGGCTTGCATGAGCAAAATTACAATAGTTCTTTCTTAGATGCATGATGAATAAAGGCCACTGTTTGTTCTTGAATTACAAAACATTGGTACTGAAATATGTAAGAATAAACACTGGAAAGAAGGGATAAGTTTTTGGTTTTAAACATCTGTTTTAAAGTGATATGAGGGAGTGAAATTAAATTTAATAATCTCTCTTCCTTCCTCTGCTTTTGAAATCATAAGACAATGTGGTAGGACATGTGTTTCAGATCTAGTGTGGTATTTTCAGATGTAGACAATTCATTATCCGTGGTTCTCCTTTTCTGCATAAACCATGATTTTTCTAAGTACAAAATTGTCTGCTAAATTGTCCCCAGGTTACACAACATAAAACAGCATTTATGTATAATAAGACATTACCTCCACCTGCTATAGACAGTGTTTATTCTGCACATTTTGTTTTCCCTGTTGAATTGCAGCCAGTGAACTTAATAGTTTGTTAGAAAGCAACGGATCTTACATGTCAAATTGTCTGATTTATTTTACATAAGTTTAATCATCTGTCAGCCTTTTTTCAAAGGAATAGAAGGGAAGTTCTTCCATGCTTTTTAAGAGATATTTCTCCAGTGAGGTTTTTCCATGCTTTTTAATGGATGTTTCTCCAGTGAAAAACTTATTTTTAATATCTTTGCCATATTCTAACTCACACATGTGTGTGTTTAAATCAGGCCACAGGGTGTGAGCTGATTTAGGCACTGAGCTAGAGGACTTCGGCACTCACATTAATCACACACTTGAAAATACTCATCAGTTGTGCCAACCACCTGCTCATTCTGATTTATACAGTGGATTATACTTATGCCCATTTTTATGCCCACAGCTGTATGCCTCAGGGCATCACACCTCCTTGGACCAGTGGATCAGCCTAATCAAGAGAACTTTATCACACAGAAGCTATATTTTTTGACTGACTGTCCATTTGGATCAGTCAGTTGAGAACATAGCAGTAAGTGACATAACATTTTTTTGTTATGTTCTCTTCTGTGCAGGACAGAACTGTGCTTAATTAGGCATTTAAGAGTGACTTCACTTCTGTAGTTCTTACCACACTTTATTTTCAAGCTGCTCAATGATCTGAAACACCAATTAGTTTCAATTCACACCTATTATCCTCCTTTAGTGCACTGTTAATTCAAAGTCCAAATTCCCATCCTTGTCAAAAAGTGGTAATTTTCTCTTTTTGTAAGTGTTTCCTCTGAAGTTCTGAAACATATCGTGCCAAATGCCATTACTTAGAACTTCACACGAAGGCCTTATACAACTTGCCAAGTTTCCATTTTACATGTTTTTAGGCCCAGCATATTCTCTTTCCGTCTCTCCATTGATGAGCACATTGTTTCAACTCCCTAGAAACATTCTCTCTTCAAAATTTTTCTTTCTAAACCAGTTATAGATTTTTACAAGACACCAGTGGTATTGCCAAAGACCACTAAGATGACTGCAGTCTCATAAAGCACTGCAAACAAACATGTAATATATGTTAGAAAGGTTGAAACATAAGGTCTTCATCCTCTTCACATATCACAAAGCATTCTGTAGTAACATGAGAAAAACATTCAATGCTTACTATGAAAAAAAGCCCAGACACTTTCAGGTAAGAATGTCTAAAAAAGAAAAATATCCATTATTTACCAATTAATTTTCAGATCATCATTTTCACCAAGCCATAGTCCAAAGAGAGTAAAATTCTTAGCCAGATTTTTACCATATATGATTACAAGCCTGTAAAATTAGTGATTCCTAAATGTCTATGGGCATACCTAATAGTAATCCCTTAATTGTTCCAAATATTTCTATTTACATAGCAGATGAAAGAAATGGGAGGAATAACTTATTGCATAAATATGGCTTTTGTTTGAATGTCTTTAATGCAACTTAATTCAGGTTATGCTTAGAAGGAGAATCAGAAAAAGAATGACCAAGTATCAAAATAAGCACTTAAAAAATGAGTTTTTTACTTTAGCTTTTCCTTTAGAAAACTATTGCTCAGAAATGCTAATGACTGATTACATTAATTGTCCTTATTCACTTTTTTAATAATAATCATTAAATTGTTCAGCTGTTCCTTAGCTTTTGAGTACTTATTTTGAATTTTGGGAGAAATATAAGAGGTGTGATAACATTTCCAATCTCCTACTTATGAGTTGACAGTACAGGATTATCCATGACTATACGATAACTTTCCTTCCATATAGAAAGTTACTTACCTGTGCACCTGTTGATGCTCTTTCAGGCATGCTGTCTAACAAATTAGCATGTTTCACAAACTGCTTCCAGCTACTACAAACTAAAATATCAGTTACACATTAGTCTTTTCAGTTAAGCTGCCAGTGTTGCTCAAAACCTGTTGGAGTGCTTTGTCAGTCCAGCCTGCCATCAAATATCTGTACATTTCACATCTATCTGACTAGTTTTACGTGTGAGACTCTTAATTATGGTGGCAGATTGCATAAAAATTTATTGTATTTGTAGGTAAGAAAACAAAAAGAAAACTTTTTTTTTCCCCCAAAAGCTGGCGATACAGATCTAGACTTCTTGACTGGATTTTCAGAAAAATATTATGCAAGTCCATTGGTTTGGATGGAAATCTGGAATTACCTCTGATATGAACTATGGTATGTCTTATTACATTTACAAATTTAAATCTCAGTTTATATATGTGCACAGTATATGCTACTGCCAAAAAAAATAATCTCCAAGCTCAATTTCGTATGTCTCCTGCACACTTTCAGTCAAATGTACATATGAAAACCACTCAAAGAAAAAAAAATTAAGTTTCCCTCATATCAGCAGCTAAGAGATCTAGCATATGTACAAGGGTCAAAATTTGCAGCTAGTTGTACTAGAGACACAAGTAACCACAATGCCAGACAAAATGTAAAATCCAGACTAGAATGCATCCAAAAGGGACTATTCATTTGAGACCATTTTTATTTAGATTCATAGAACCCCCTTCTCATACTCAAAGTGAAAAGGCTAGACAGCACAGAGCAAAGCATCCAAGTCCCAAAAAACTGTTAAACAAAACAGTCCTTCTCTGTATGTAAATTTGCAGAGGCCCTCCACAGCGTTTGAAGACATTATAACAAAGCGAGGATAAATCTCATCCACAAATGTAATTAATAACCTTCATATTTGTCTAAAGATGGTGAACAAGGATTAACAAAAAAAACAAGCAAAGCCCAACAGTATATAATAATTATTTCTCCAAACCAACAAGGAATGTAACTGCACTTTCTTTGCCAGGGGTTAATTCTGGATAGCTCAATAGCACATTTTCTAGAGATTTTTGTTCCAGATTGCAGTTAAATCTGGCCAGGGATTCAGACTCTTCAAATTGAGGATGTTCAGCCTCTAAACAATCACAAATGCTCAGCTTTTCATCTACAGTTCCTATCAAATATAGAAACATCTTTCAAATGTTTAGTTTTTACACAGATTTCAGTACTCTTCAAACTTATTTTAAACCATTTCATTGCTATCCTTCCTGCCTGTTAAACACATCAAGTGCTTCAGTGCCAGCTGGTGTCAGAAAAGAAAGTCTAAAAACAAGAACCATACTGCTGGCTGTCTTCTACCCTCGCTGGCACCCACTGCTTGAAGACAGATTATAACACTACTTGTACCTCTTCCAGCTTTCCACAGACACCAGAATTTTATAGTGGGAGAGGCAATTAACAATACTGCTGTCCTGCAAGGGGCATTTTCTGAGTTCCTTTCCTTAGTTCCTTTATGACCTTCTATTTTGACCCCCTTTTGTTTGCAAAATACAAAAAAATAATAATTAAAAGAAAAACTAAAAAAAAAAAAAAACACACAAAACGGAGAGAAATGAAAGGTATCTCTCATTTTTTAAATTCTATTCTGGTGTGACCAGTGAACAGAGGAAAAAAATGCCTTTGTATTGTGTATATTCAAAACTTTCAGGAGATTTGTACATTTAATCCAGTAATGTCTCTACCTTCCCTTTCAGCTCCCGCACACTGTTCCCTCACAAAAAAAGAGGCCTCAACCACCTTATTTCCCTCTGTGCTCACCATAAGCATTGGAAGAGATGCTAAAGTACACCACCACATCAGACGAGCCATATAGATCCATGTGTTCAAGAGTACAATAACACTGAAAAGAAAGGGCGATTATATAAATTTCTTCAGACTATCATGCTTGAGTTATGCCCTATTTTGGCATTTACTTAAAAAGATAATTAGGAGATGTCTCATTTACTCCATACATTGATCCTGGGTTTTTTTTGCAAAATCAAAATTTTTACAGTCAGTGTGATAATTTTCCTACAAGCAGGAAGGTTTTGCACATAGAAACATTTTGAAAACACTGAGATTTGCAGTTCTTTTGGCTTTAATCGAGTCCATGCTGTGGAGCACCTTTAAAGTGAACACTATGCATTTTCAAATAAACTTCTACAGGTCCAAACTGTTATGCAGTAATTGTAGGAATCTTTAATAAAGCAATTGCTTAATATTTTCAGTTATTATTTTCATGAGACAACTTATTATTTAAAATAAAATAAAAATTAGATGGCAAGTGCACACCAACTCTCTCACCATTAGAAATTTTAAAAATACCTGCAATGCCAGTCTGATTAGAAGAACAAAGTCTAATTCAGTTAATGCTAATCAAGTTTGTGGAAAAATATCAACATATTAGAAATTACAGTATGTATCTCCTAATTTTACCTTCTAGTAGTAAAACTGCCTATAATGTAGTCATTTTTTTAATATAAATAATATGCACTTTTCTTCCTATAAAATGTTTTCTATCATGATTAAAATACTTTTATCTCTATTGTGGTTAATTGTCATAGACTCATGGAATCGTTAAGGTTGGAAAAATCTCCCAGATAATCTGGTCCAACCTTTGACTGAACACCCCCATGACAACGAAACCATAGCACGAACTGCCATGTTCTGCTGTTTCTTGTAAAACAATACCTTACATTTTTTACCAAATGCACTTAAATAAGTGTATAAATAAACTGGTAAAAGTAGCTGCAACTGAATAGAAACATCACTTCATATAACTGGTTTTCATGACTACTACTTTTATGAGACACAAAAGCCTTTTTTACTTATAAATAGATATTTTAAATGAAAAATTCAACCCAAAGCATTATTAAAAGTTTAAATCTACTGTCTTTGGTTATTATTCATTGCTGGAACAAAAAGAAACAATAGTAAAAACTTCCATTGACTATGCCCATTTTGGCAGACAGTTTATGAACCAAATTAATAACTACTTTGCAACCATAACTTTTGAACTTTCAAAATAATAGACATTTTACACTGTTGTAATGTTCTGATAGAATTGCATTTGCTTCCAATTTCCAAATTTCTAGATAAAGCAGAATAAATCTTATGTCTCAATTCCACCTAAAGACAGCTAATTTTAAATAAACTATCCAAATCAGGAGAGAAAGTATAATTGTCTTATGAACATACTTCAGCCAGACTAACTTACCTCTCAGAGAGAAATCTGTTCCAATATTTCTATAGTACAATTTACTACACTTTGTATACAAAACTAAAAATGAGGACCATGGGATGATGCAGGAATCTGAGGCAAAATACAGGGCAATGCAAAGGCCTCTATACAAAAATACCAGTTTCATATTGAAGGTGCTTACCAACAGCCCAGCAACAGGTATTAGAGAATAAAGGTTTTTAAATATATCACTGTAGTCCCTGTTTTCCAGTTCACAGTTCTGTAAACCCCCTGCAAAGCCATGCCTTCTCTCAATGGCTATGTTTAAACAACCAAACTGAGAATTCCCAAGCACCACAGGCCATTTACATTTGCCAAAGCAATCTTTCATATAGATGACAATTCTCCCTCTTCCATCCTTTTCCTTTTTCTCATTGCCAGTGATGGAAACCCTACTGCATAACCAGAGTCATCTTCCTAAGGAACTTTAATCTCCCTGCACATTGTATAGAAATACAAGGTTTCCAATTCTGTCACCTGAAAAGGGAAGAGTTTCAGTACCTAAGCCTCAGTAGTGGACCTATATCTGCAAGTGGTTATCTTATATATATAGTTATATATATGTATGGTTGCAGCCAACTCCACAATCCTTTTGCATCTAAAAGAAACACTATAAATGTGCCACACTCTATAGAAATAATCAGCCTGAATGCCAATCTCAATCTGGTCTTGCAAACAAAGATTAGAGTGCCTATTTCTGAGCCAGTTAAAATAAAGCAAAGGGCACTCCATAGTTACAGAATAAAATAACACCAGCAAATACAATTCAGGAGTTTAAACTCAAACTGGTTTAGTTAAAACTAAAACTAAACTTAAATCTGATTTAGTTTCTAAAAATCATTATTAGTAAGTGTAGAAATTTAAAAATAAATATTTTAAATTAACAGATCACAAATGCTCAAGAACATCTCAATTGAAGTAACACTGTCAAACTACAAAGTTAAGACATTCCAAACCAGGAATGATGTACTGATTCCCACTCCCTCCTCCCCCTTTTCACATAACCCCTTCAACACTTAAAAAATGAAAACACATCTTATTGCAATAGTTGCTGATGGTTACTTATATTTGCTTTTTCAGAAATCCAACTTTGACAGAATAACTTGAACACCATGTCAGATGCTGGTACATTTTGAACTAATCTTAAGGAAAATAAAGATATTTCATCCCAAAATATTCAAGCAACTTGCAAATATGATTCATAGGTGATTAATTATGGCCTTGATATTACTTGCCTTACCAATAAAAACAGTAACTCATGACTTCAAACCTTATTGAAACTGGTCCAAAAACACTTATGAAACTTTTTGAAAGAGATGTCCAAAACCAAAAGCATTAATCTTCAAAAGTATTATACAGCTTTAATATAAAATCTATACATGCACTCAAATTCAGGTTGATACTTAGCAAAATCATTTTTATAACAGTAAATACTTGTAATAGTTCCAAACTGACTATTTCTTACAATCCTCACTTAGAAATCTTATTATTCTGGGATTTGCAATTGCTGCTTTGTGAGGATGGAGAAAATTTCTCTCTTCTATACTGTTTATTATTTTTTCATTGGTTTTAAATGTTAAGATTCCTCTTTTGCAAAGGATTTTAGGTAAACTTCTAGAAAATTATATTTAATATTATGATTAACTCTAAAGTTCCAGCTTTTCAGACTGTTAATGTATAGACTATATGCAAAAATAACATAACCCAGACAGATTTAATAACAAAACAAAGCCACTCAACTTCTGTGAACCAGACTAATGACATAGGTCTGTGATGTTTTTGTCCCTGTTTCTAGGCACTCTGTGGTGCCAAAAAGAATACAGTTTATGCCAGTCTTGATCTGACCATGGGAAAGAAACAGCCAAAGATATATAGCCAGAATTGTTTACGAGATAAACAAAAAGTTTACTGCTTCCCACATACTAGGGAAACAGTTGGATTACACATCAGCATCTGGTTGCTCCAGACAATACTACCAGGAAGTTAATGAAATTGGAACAAGGAAATTACTATGACTCGGCACTCCATAAAAAAGTGTAATTTATCATCAGTAAAAAAACAATGGGAGCTTTGCTGATAAATTAACAAAAGAAAATAAAAAGGCAGTATTGCTGTAAAACAATAAATCTTTTTTTTTTTTTGGATGTTAGTTCTGTTCCAAAAGCTGATGTCACCTAATATTAGAAAAACGGCAACCTCATTCTGATGAGAATTGGTGACCTTTTGGGGTTACAAGTGAGACGTTTATCTGAAGTTTCAAGATATTAATGACATGATATTCAAATGAAAACTCTTTTTGTTCTATTCTAAAGGGGTTTGATTCCAGTAAGACGAGGACACCAGAAAGCATTCAGCATTTAGGAAAGTTTCTTCCTCCAACTATAGGCAAAATAAGTTTTTCAGTTAAAAGACTCATTTCCCAGGAATTAAACTTGAGCTGGCAGTTTGGTCACCTGACAGGAAAAATACTCTGAAACTGTCATTTCGTTGCCTGAAACTTCTCAACTTTAGTTTTTCAGTCCTTACTCAGTCCACATTGTCTGTGTAGTACTACAAAACGTCTTGTATGAAAATTCCTAAGAAATAATTTACTTCAAAGACAAAAAATATATCTTTTGGGAATGTACTTTTCATTCTCTTTGGCCATTTCCACAGCAGATTTATTCCTGCATAAGATATCAGTTATGGCACTACAATGGAAAAGACTATTTCCACTTCAGGCTCTTAGGAGTGTCTTCATTTCACTGTGGGCAGAGCACACCTAGGTCAGGACACCCTGAGGGACAGCAGTTACCCACTAGCTCTGGCCCAGAAAAATTTTCTCAGGCTGGCCCATCCCCTCTCCTGCATCTGCGTGCCAGCAACCTGGCATGCCCATGGCCGACACAAAATTCCCTGTCTGACTTACATCAGCAACTGGCAGCACTTCTCAACAAAAGGAGGAAACTTTGGCCCTGGTCTGGGTTCCTTACTCATAAGGCATATTTATCCACATGCCAACACAGGAGGAGGCAGCAAGAAGTCACCCTACAGGCTCAGTATTCTCCCATTAGCAAATTCATCTTTAAAGATGAGGATCTTTGAAGAAGATGGTGTGCCTGCTCTACTGATTTCTCATGCACGAACCTAAGAACACAAGGGCTCCATACCAGGTCAAAACCCTCCTTTGGATCCATATGAGCAGATAACAGCAGCAGGCAGAAATGCAGCTCTTTAGTTGGGCAGGAATAAGGGATAATATCACACATACGCATGCTGGGGGCAGAAAATTGAGTTAATAGTGGAGAATCCTAGTTCTCTAGAAGTTTCTATTAGAAGACAAGTATAAAATGAAACATTACCCCCTTCAACAACAACAAACAACAACAACAACAACAACAACAACAACAACAACAACATAATAATAATAATAATTAATAATAATAATAATAATAATAATAATAATAATAATAATAATAATAATAATAATAATAATAAATAGTAGTAGTAGTAGTAGTAGTAGTAGTAGTAGTAGTAGTAGTAGTAGTAGTATCCTGTTGTTTTTATTTTGTTGGGGTTTTTTTTGAGCAAATACATTTCTCCCCCTATTCTTGTAACTGCTGAGGGACTGGCATTCACTGTCAGCCCCCAAACTACATCTTCATGTAGCCATCTTGAAAACCTGTAGCAGTAGACAGGATTAGCCTCTTCCTCTAAACAATCTCCACTCTAAAATAATACCCACCTAGAGTCAGGCCTGTGTTTGTTTGCACTACATCAGATTAGGAAAGTCTAGCAATGTCACAAAATGCCTCTTCTTAAAAGACCCTCCAAAGATATTCTGCAAATTAAAGGTGTTGTAGCACCTACAGTCCTTGGTTCCAAGCAATATAGAACTACACTAAAGACTCAACATGTGTCTCTTGAGGCTGACTTTCAAATCAAGATGAATGAGGCCTCTTTTCCTGATTATCCAACTGCCCAAAGTGATTTCACTCCACAAGGGAAATTCCAGTGGGAAAATAGCACCCTCAAAGATGCAGACTTGTTGTTGGCCTCTACTTACATTCAGCAGGTGTTCACCAAAATTGAGCCCAAGAGCTCTTAGGAGAAGGTGGGCTGTGGGGAAGATTGCTTCAGAGAGATGGCATAGTTTGTCAGAGCTCTTTTCTCAGACAGTTGTCAGTATAGAAAGTAAGCTGTCATCAGATCCTTTTGTAAGCCAATGCATTTTACTAATCTGGCAGAAAAATACAGCAGAAGAAAATCTGACTAGTTTCCTGCCAGACTAGTAAGACGAATTTGTCTTACTGCAAAAGCTGACACAGGGGAAGGGGTGGAACCATATGGCTAGAAATCGGAGTAGGGGTACAAACGATTATGGGGAAAAGATTACCCAGTTTTCTTGGCAGCAACTACATCAGCCACTTACCCACAGGCTGGATACTCACCCAGTTCACAGCACAAGATGGTAAGAGCTTTAGAGAATGTGCAGTTGATGAATAGCAAAGGGCAGGAAGATGCAGCAGCATTTCAATGAGACACTAAGGTTCAGGGATTTGGCCTTGGATCCCCTCAAGTCAGTAGAACAACTACAATCTTCTCCATCTGGCTAAGCTTACTATCTGTCCCATAAAAAACACACTGCAGTGTTTCCAAAACAATGGCCACTCAGAGGAGTACTCATATATTGGATACAATTTGTTGCTTTATCTGCAACTGCAGATAAAGGAAAAAAAAAAAAAAAACCACAAACACAGTAGGATAGAAGTGCCTCTAGCAGTTGAAGCTACAATGCTCAAGAAATATATTGCCTTGTTATGAAAAATACTGCTTATTGGCAAACTTTTACCAATATTTTGTCACTCCATAAAATTAGTACACTGTGACTGTTCCCACTGAAATGGCAAAAATTTCCACTGTATAAAAGGCACTGTATAAGTCATTACACGATTTAAGCCACAGATATGAAACTCTACAGCCTGGAAAATACAAACAGTAGCATTGTAACAACCCAGGAACTGTACTAAAAGTTAAACAATGCCTTTGGACATTAAAGATAAGACATAGAATAGGCTAACAAACTACACAGCTGATGAAAACAGTAATGAATTAAAGACTTGAACAAAAAGCATGAAAAGGAAGAACATCTGCAATACTTAACTACTGGAGGAAACAAAGGACAAATATTCCTGTTTCTTTAGCTGCAATCCATATCCCCACAACACTTAAGTTAAAATTGAACGCATCTAGGAGGTAGTACAGCCCAGCAGGAGAAATGTACACAAGCCAAGGATAACCATATGCAATTTTATAATCCCATAGGCTTACACTAATTCTATAGCTATGTGAAAAAGAGCAGACCAGTTGGAGATTCATAATTTTTCAGAGAGAAATATAAAGTATCCTTATTATTGAGAATGCTTTGCTAACAACTCAGTCATTACACACATTCACACACACATTCTAAGCAGGAAGGACCACACCATTTAGTTGACTGATTTCATGCATAAGTTATGAAAGTTTCTTAACAGCTATATTTTCAGTAAATTCCTAATTTCAGGAAATCATCAAGAAGGTCATCCATATTGTAAACCCTTCAAGGGATGGAAGTATACTGCTGTATAAAGGTGAGCTAGGAGGGAGGCCAGACATTAGACGTGACTTGTTGCTTAACTGTAATTCCAGTCCCTGGCCCTCTTTAGGGATGCTGCAACTAGTCATATCCAGTACCATACTCCAAAATCCATAAATAATGCCACCTTTTGCAATGAACACTCCCAAAGCCAAAACAGGGGCAAAAAAGCAGAGAAAAGCATGTCAGAATTCAAGTAAATTCTTTTTGCCATCAAAAGCAAAGAAATATTAATACAGCAAACATTATTTCAAAATGACAATTTTGTACAGTAGCTTTTAGTCAAATTTGTATACCCTGACTCAAAATAACATGAGGAAGAAAAACTTCTGCTTTGAAGACAATTTGATAATGGGTGATTAGGTACTGAAGGTAGGTAGGAAGTTAGTAGGCACTGAGGAGTTTCTAAAGAAAGTGCTGCTGAATGTTGCATGCCTCATAAAATCATCTTAAATCCTGATGAAAACCACAGGACATATATTCTCCCTATTAATGCAAAAGAAATGGACCAAAATTAAAAGAAGCACCAAACCTCATAATGATACTGTTACCTTTTTTTTGTGAGATATTTAAAAAGGACAAAGAGAAATGTAGGGCTGTGATCAAATGAATTATGAGCCCAAATACTAGAGAAATTGAAACAGATATTAAACAGATTAAAATAAAGCTGTGCTACATTTGTACTGCTAGCTAAGGAAGGCTCCATAATGTTTCTTTATATACAGATGATGTTAAAGTAATGTGAAGCTTAGAGAAGGATGTTGCAAGTCCAAGATCTTGAATATTGCACACTCTAAAGCCTAATATAAAGGTTGGAAAGTCTAAGACTCCAATTCCCGAGTTAGTTCATTTGGCTAACACAGGATTAATACAGGGCACTGTTTGCTGATCACCATAATGAAATTGCTCCACATGGGATGCTGAGCCAAGGTAATTAATAAACTTAAGAATTTCTGGACCATGAATACTAGTGAGACATTTGACTCATGAGCACTTTTTTTCTAAAAAGGTTTTAATGGAATGCAGATTTAGATGAGTCTGCATACAGTATAAAAGACCAGTGCACTCAGGTGGATAATTAATCTGTAATTAGATCAATAAGGCTAAACAGACAGATAAACCAGGAATGCTGTTATATGTCCTGTATTACTTAACCAAGCTATTGCTTTTTTATCTTTATTAAATTAAAGGATTACTGCTATAGAAGGCATGCAGATATTGGAACAGGGAAAGAAGATCACTTTCCCTGATAATGATGTGAAAGTCTTTGTTAAGGATTTGTAAAAGGTCTGACTATGTTTCTGAAGGTTTAAGGAATTGCTCAGGATTGTTGTAGTAGAACATGAAGTATGCTAAATATGAAAAAAAAAAAAAAAGACAAGCAGCAGGCTTATTTGTCCAGTGCCATTAGAAGGGAATGAAGTAAGGGGAAAAAATCAAACCAAAAAAACACTTAGAGATTTATCATTCTCTTTCTATCACTCTATTAATGCTGACCTTTTGACCAATAAAATATTTTGTGATCTGATAAAACAATATTCAGCTTTACATAAAAATGTGAGCTCTTTTAGGCAGACATATGGATATGTGAGGGTGAAAAAAAATGTTTACATCTATTTACCAAATTTCATTCAGACATTTGCATATCTGAACATGTATAGACTTACAAGTGTTTCAAATGATGCATCACTATAAAATATTTCAAGTTAGGAAAGTGATACAAAAAATTGCAGCATCACCAAACCTAGTTCAGATGGAAAAAACAAACAAAAAAACCCATATGGGTTTAGATTAATAACATTATACAGCTTGCTATCTCTCCAACTCTGGGCACAAGCAGAAGTTCTTGTGAAACCTCTGATAATATTTTCTCATACTTATCATGTAGACTGAATCTTTTTCCACAGTCAGCACCCATTCCATAAACTCTGCAATTAACTGGGAAGCATTTTCCCTCAATGGGAAAAGAAAATTAATTGAGAAGAATTTTCCCTCTAAATTTAGGACCTCAGAGGCACAGTAGCTTCCCTGTTTACTTGTACAGAATGGAAAAAAGACCTGACAACACTTCTCCCCAAGAAAATGAGACTGTAACTAAAATTTAAAAGAACAAAATGTTACACCACATAATTGTTCTTTGTTGTCAATTGCACTGAAACATTTTATTTCTAATGTGGCCTACAAGAAAAGTGTGAGAAGCAGTATCTCTGAAATACAGCATATTTTCCCGTGATGAGAACTGCACCTCCTGGGTGCAGGTAACAGTAACCTGCTTTGTGCAAAAGGCACAGAAGACTATAAGGAGTCACAAATTATATATTATTACATACCTAAATGTAAATTAATTACACAATTACTTTTACATTTGCAGTAAGATAGATTTCATCTTCAGAACATAATGCGTTTTTTAACGTAACAAACCTCAAAGTCCTCTGCAGTAAATCCTTTTATGTACAGCAAGAAAGAAATATGAGATACTTCAAATGGCAGCCTGAATGCTGCTTTAGTACCAGGGATAATTTAGTGGTCTCCCTCTGATTCAGTTGTTGTTTAGGTCAGCGGAAGTTGTGAATCCTTAAATGAGAACTGTGATCAAATGAAGTATAATTTTCTAATAAAAGCTAAGTTGTTGCAAAGCTATATTTTATGCACTAATTCCATCCAGCAGTTAAAACTCGGGTCCCTGAACAATAAAAAGCATTTTGCTGAGCCCAGTCCTTCCAGGTCTTAAGCTGCTCCTTCCCCCACTGTCTTCTATGTAACCAGGCAAATACAAAAGAGACCAATCAAACAAGATTTTTGTTTACCTTTCACTGGGAGATAGAAAGTGGCGAGCCTGCATATCCTCCTTTGTCCACAGAGGATATACTCTAGATTTTGTTTGATACACATTTTTAAAGTTCCTTTTAAGTTTTCACTTCTTAGAGAATGGTTGTGTTGCTATAGTTTTTGGCCCCTTGCTAACAGCAGCTTTTTCCCCCTCACCAGAATTTGAATCTTTTGATCTCCTTTATCTGCTGCTTGCTCATAGCCTAAGAATTGCATCTGTGGCAAAGCTTGTTCTCTTAAGAGTCCATTGACTTATTGCTAGAAAACAAGGAAATAGCTTTCTTTTCATTCAAGTCCCTGTTGAGATAATACATTCTAAGGAACACAGTCTGTGTGGAGTAATCAGAGCTATTGTTCATCAGTGTTTGAAATGCTGCTGGGAAGATGTGGAGGGAAGGTGGAAATCCAAGAAGGCTTCTACCTAAGAAAAATATAGAGATGGCAACCCAAAGAAAGCTTTTCTTAAATATCGCACATCAGTCTATGTTACAACTTGGGCAATGGCACATATTGGACATAAACAGAGCAAAAAAGCTAATAAATCCATATATTTTATTTCATTTCTGTGCCACAGGGATGGCAAGGCACTCATCTTTCCAATTCAGAACAAAATACAGTTCAGAAGATCATCTCGTGGTAAGACTGGACCATGTTTTCAGGCTGATTTTCTAAACATTGGTGACTCTCCATAGCATCTCTACCAAGAAAAGAAAAAGCAGTGCTGGCCTCCACTGTACTACTATGCCCAAAGCTAACTGGCAGAGCACATTTCACAGCAGCTTGGCCAGAGGGCTGACATTTTCCACCCTCAGCTGGAAAAGTTCTTCACTTCCATATCACATCGTTGTACACTGCAAACCAAGCAGCTGGACAGCTGTCACCAGTGAAGCAATGGTATTGCTCCAAATGGTCAAGACTGAACACCTTCCTACAAAAAATCCAGGTGCAAAGATGCTCTAAATGTGACCTACTGCCTCCCAATCAGGACAACATCTGTGCTGGTATGAAATTCTTCTGATACTGCCAGCCTATTGCACCACGATAGTGGAACTATGGGCAGCTCCTTATTCTGCAGCTTTCTCCTAAGGAAAGGGTTTTCCCAGAACAATTTCTTTATTTCCACTCAATAAGAGAGAAAAAGTGGGTTGAAACAATATTTATACAGCTTCTCAGCTGTGATGTTCACTCCTTGCAACTACAAATTTTATTTTTAAAAATCTTTGAGTAGAATTACACTCTACAAAAGTAGGCTATCATTATTTTAAGACCATCTTTTTTTTTTTAACTTCCTTTTCACTTGTATACAGTGCTGTAGAGACTGTACAAACACCTAATGGGAGGAAATTTTTATACATCACAGCTAAATTCTTAATTTAATCCATTACCATATAAAGAAGCCCACACACTCATATCTTAATTATTAAGAGTGGAAATTGTGTGTGTGCATGTGTTTATATTTAACATCTAATTTTTTTTATTTTCTGCAAACAAGTTCTTTTTCATTCAGGGGAACAGCAAATTTCAACCCTGGAAGTTGAGAAACCCTCTGCAAAATTCTGACAATGTATCCTCTACATTCTAGAAAATGAAATATTACAGGATAAAAAGTATTAATTTTATTTGTTTTTGAGTTTGGCAAAATAAATATGACAAAATTTTTTGGCAAAATATTATGCTTAATATAAAACTATATTAAGTCATTAAGTTCATGTGCTACATAATGTGGCATAAGCGAATAAAGATTTAAAAGTTAGCAGAGCAAGAAAGACAACCACAGCAATGCTAAACAAAAAAATCAGCAATCTTGCTGTCTTCAGAAAAAAATAAAAAAATTAGTGTAGCATGACCACTACCAAATGAGTTCTTCACACTTTACATAAAGAACTGAAAAAAAAAAGGATAACAAAAGGTGCTTCTGGTCTTCTATTACCTCCCTGCTTCTTGTCAAAAGCCATTTTTCTGCCTAAGGAAACTATACAAAAAATAGTCATTTGGCCCAGGTTTTTTTGTTTGTTTTTTTTCAGACATGTGATGTTATATTAATTTATTTCATTTGCCAACTCTCTTTTCATAGCTCAAGACATCAAGTACTAAGGTTATTGGTGAAAAACAATGGCAGAGACATGCAACATTTGAACTCAGATTTCCCTTTCCCCTTGTAATTTCCACAGGACAAAATTTATTAGGTCGTGCATGAAAATTTTCTTAGAATGATTTGCCTCTGGAGATACATAATTTTGTGGAAAATTCCTCAGAGCAGTCCCATATCTGCTTGAATTTTGCTGTTTCCTTCAAGTGAAGTCATGCCACACGCATTCCCACACCGGAGGATTGTAACTCCAGTATCCACCAAAGAAATCAATGACAAATTCAATGTTGCCTGAAGTTGCATCAGTATGGAACAGGAAAACTAAACATTCCCTCCACCAGCTCCCATCATAACTGAGAGACAAAACTGAGCAGCCAGGTAGCTTGTGTCACAGTTTTCCACAAGAATAGAGGGAATGGGGAAAGGCCATTATGGTAAGGAGGTGAGATAAAGCTCTATGCCCTGCAGGTTGTTTCCTATGAGTAGAAGTTAACCTAGACTAGACCTTCAGCTCCAGTGACAACAGTAAATGAGAATTTTGCTGCTTTTTCTTTTTCTTTTTTTTTGTTTTGTTTTTAAAGAATTTGCTTTTTTAAGATATGCAGTTAAAATGTCATAAATTACAAATTAATTCTGTAAAATATAGTTCAGCAACTATGATATAAGCTCTCAGAAGTAGTACTGAATATCTCCTTACTATACTTTCAAAGTCCAGAAAACACCCTCAGTAATTTTTTCAGCCAGGCCTTCAGATGGCATGTCAGTTGGTTTAACTGTTTTGAATACTACATTGCAAATGTATTAAATGCACTTATTTATTGTTTAATTCCTTTCAGATTCTATTATGTACGGACAACATTTTTCTACAGCAATTCTGACAAAAGCTTTAAATAAACTTAATTTGTAACATTGCATCTCTACTAACCTTTTCAAGGTTACAAAACAAAGAGTTTCCAGGCTTAACACAAGGCTTAATTAAAAAAAAAAAAAAATCCCAAATCAACCATTATGTATTTTCTTGCAGAGTCAGCCACAACAATAAAATAAATAAACAAACAAACAAACAAACAAATAAATTAATTAATAAATAAAGTCCAGCTGGATCTGAACTTAATAAGGTCTGCAATGATGTGTTACTACTAGCAATGAGAACACCACCAGTAGCAATAAGAATGATAGCAAGGAGGAAAAAAAACAACAGATCACAGTTACATGATCAATCAAAAAGCTGTCTCTATCTTCCAGTATGGACAGTCTTCACAATTTCATCTTGGTTCATGGGGTATTTAATATCTTTTTCTTGAAAGTGTAGTCCCAAGGTTTATGATACTGCAGCCATCAATTTAATTTTTAAAAGTTTCTATCCCATGAAAATTTTAAGAAACATTTAAAAACTAAACTCCATGCATTCAGAGGAAAACAAAACAAAACAAACAAAAACAAACAAAACCAAGACAAAACTCCAAAATATCCCAATGAAAATAACCAAACATCCTAAACAATTTTTTAAAACCAACAAAACCCAGAGGCAATATTTATTTTCTTTTTTTAAATTTTCACTTTTTAAACTTGTGATTTGTACATTTGGGAAGGGATTCAAAAATCAGCTTAAGATCCTGCTCAAGGCAGTTGTGCAAACACCAGTTCCCTACAATAGCCCTTGCAGGCAAAAGAAAGACAAGCAGCTGCCAGGGATAAGGGTTCCCACTTACACTGCCACACGTTTGCTAAAATAGGAGCTGAGCAGGTATCCTTCTTTTCTCATCAGCTATTTAGGGGACTTGGTTTATCCCTAAAGTTAGATGAGAATTCTTTCACTCCAAGTTCTAAACTAAGAATAAAGTAACAGTTAAATCTCCTAAGACATGCACCAATTAACTAATATTAAAAAAGATAAAAGTTCAAGAATATTTGAATTCTAAGGGACATTTTTAGTTCTATTATAATGCATTACTCATGTAGGATAAAAGCATTACAATATATCCCAATAAAACAAAACCAATTAATTAATCTTTGACACTAAATCAGGGCTATTAAATCAAGATGATATTCTATTACTGTAAAGCCAAAATTATTTCAGGAAAAATGCTACATCATCTTCTCGCCACCAGTGGTCCAAGGGTAGTTATAACAGCCAAACCACAGAAAGGTTTAATTTCTTGTGCAGGTTATCATATGGCAATAAACATCTATGATATGTTAACCTCAGAAACAGCAAATTCCCTGAACTGAGATGACTGCCAAGAACCAAGTTCTGTGTAATGAACTGGTCCGTTCTTTGCTGTTTCATATGTTCCTCTTTTTACATGATATCACAAGAAATCAGCATGACTTTAATACAGGCTTTTAAAAAAGTTCCATGCTTTATGTTATGATTGTTATTAAAGGAAATCAGTACATAAAATATTTAATATCTCTAGTCACATTGCATTATTCTAACTTTTGTTTTTACAAATGAGGGAGTAGTTTCACTGGAATAATTCTCTTCCACTAGGGTTTGGCAGTTCAGAGGTAACAACCTGTAAGGTGACCCAAGAAGATCTTAAATCCCTGTGGCTTGACACAAGTAACACCGCCAGAAAGTCTCACCCCTCACAGAACTCTATTATTATACATGTTTGTAGTCCAGCAGGGAAGGATGACAGGGCATCAGCCAGTCAGTGCCCCAAGGAGATGATCCCTTCTTGATGTCAATCACAGTGAAGATTCTCTCCCTCTTTCACTTGCAGAAAGGTTGTGATTGCCAAGAGAGGGTTCAGGAATGCAGTTAGCACTGAGCCACAAGAGGTCCTGCTCAAATGTGCTCATTTAGGGCTTAAATGCTATTAAAATGATGCTACTGACAATGTATTACAAACCCAAACATTTCACTTAAAGGAAAATTTTACTAAGCTTTATAGAAGATCCAGTCCTTGGGTACTAGGACAAGTAGATTCCACTTCTGCTGCTATACAAAATATATTCTTTGGGTCTGAATTAGTGAAAGCAGCCTCTGCCTTTCCTAAACCCAAGATAGTTGGCTTCATTTTCTACTATGGTAGCTTAAACTAATTATATATACAAGAATAAAAAGGATGGTTGGAAGAGCATAAGAGAAAACACTGATGCCTCCAGCCACGGAATAACACAGACAGTCATCTGCAACATCTTCCTTGGAACTGTCAGGATTATACAGTCTGAGGCCTAATTTTGAACTCTTCATAATGATGATAATCCTAATAATAATAATGTGTTTGGAACAGGCAAATGCATCTGAAGTAGTAATGCTGGAGTCATTATTAAACTTACTGCGTGCTGCTGACATTAGACCACAGCAGGATTACCATGGATTGCTGGTTTCACTTTGGTTTCTGCAATAATCTGCTCAGTAGGGGCAACCAAAATGCTGCTCCTATAGGTATTTGTATCTGTAGAGCCTATTAACATCACTTATATAAGACAGGCACACAGCAAACCATCTTACGGGCCTTTTTCAGACCCATCCTTTGTCGAAGTTCCCCAGTTTCACAAGGATTCAGGTGCATTTAAAACACATGTGATATAAAACAGAGTATCAGGCTGCATGTGTTCACTGAATACACTTTCTTTCCAAGGTTTTTGTGAAGTGAGACATCGTACTTTTATTAAAATCCATTATTATTTTCATTGTCATTACTGTTACCATTATCACTAATTAGTAAAATGAAGAACAGAAATTGGATGGGCAAACAAAATACTGATCAGGGAAAAAGTGCCAATTTTAAATGTGCTGTTGCATTGACAGACTTACTTGACATTACAAATACACTTTGCTTCTATAAATTGAAAATTAATTTAAACCAGTGATGAAGTTATTTCTTCATCAAGGAAGTTAATATGCTTTTCAGAGAATTGTGGATTATAATGTGTGGACAATGAAGGAAAAAGTATTTACTGCTGTGAATTGTTAACTTACTGTTGGCTCTGCTCTAACATTAATGCTCTGCAGGTATTGCTTACAAGGACGTTTATGGTAAAAATAATATATATTGAAATATATAACATATATTGAAAACTTAGCTTTTAATGAAAAACTCCTTTTTAACTAATTCCTGCACTGTTACAGGAATATAGTAAGGCACCTGAAGTCATAAAAGCATTTATGATCTAGAGAACTTAATAATGGACAAATTTATTTGTCCCAAATATACAAAAATAATTGGACTGAGAAGTTACATGCCAGGTTTCCACTTGGAAAAAACAAATAGTGATTCCTACTACTACAAAATATTGAAAATGAAGGTTCATAATGGAAATGCTGACCAACTATTTACTTCACCCATACTAGCTAGACATATAAATGCTCTCAGACACTGTAAAAGTCTGAAGCTTTCTTTGATAAACTCTGCTTCCATAACTAAAAATGAAAAACCGTCTTTCCCAGCTTCTCAAATCAATGCAGATATAAGCACAGAAATTCCTATCTTGCAAATTTTCTGACTTCCCAAAATAAGTCTGGAAGCAGAAATTACCATAAGAGTAGTGCAAAGTAAGAAGTGCTACAAAAGCATGAACTACACCTTTCCTTTTCTTTTCCTTTTTCTTTTTGTGGTTATTTTTTGGGTGTTTTTTTTTTTGGGGGGGGGGGCGGGGGGTTTGTTTGCTCAAGACACTATCCTATGAAGAGGTGACCAAAGCCAAAATACAATTGCAAAGTTAATATTCTCTTTTCAGGGCAAATTGAAAGAATTTGTTTCAGATTATCTATCCCATACAAGCTGGGAAATAGCAATCTAATCAAATCAAGCATGGTTTATATTAAATTTAGCAAAAGACACTGTATCTGACACTTCCAGAAATTAATCAGCTATCTGGGTACAGTAATTTCTGTACAGCAGCAGGCCAAGGCCAAACATGAAATGAAACTCATCGTTAATGTAAAATCCCTTAGCTTATGCTGCTCTTGAGTCTTTTTCACTAGATCCTTTCAACAGGGAATCAAACAGCTTATTTGTGATTCATGTTTTTGCCTTTTCTGGGAGTGGTTCCCAGTATAATAATCTTTGCCAACAGGACAAAATCACAGTCTTCAGGAGCATGTTCCAGATTTAACCCCATGATTCAAGCTCCCATCTGCTTTTAAAGGGGAAAACCCTTCTCTGTGGAACTATTAACCTGACATATACTCCAGTCTAGACTAATAATTATGTTAAGAATTGAGTGAGTCCATTATCCGTATGGAATAGGTGGAGGTTTTGATAAACCAGTAATAATAGGTGCCAGACTAGTCACCAAGGATTGTTCTTACTTGCCTTCCTATAAAAGGGAAATTTAGGCTCATTCAAGAATTCTGCTTCCATTGGGACTGGCAAACAGTGTGTTTATTTCCATCAAAGGCAAGGGACAGCCCTGTAGTGCCTATAAAATGGGAAATGGAATATTGTTCAACAAAGGTTGACCTGCTCGTGTAGATTTTTGTCAACGCTGCTTTTGTTCAAAATGGGAAGCAGTGTTCCTCTAATTGTACTATTCCAATTCTTCTCATTGCAGTATTCTAATGGATGAAATAATTTAATATATTCTGTGTTTTGGGAAAAAAAAAAAAGCACAAGCAAAACAAGCGTTGAGAACTGGAAAGAAACTGGTGGTCTTCCGTAGGAAAAAAAGTAATGTACAGCTCACTGGGCGACAGTTGTGAAAGGCTAGTTGCCCAGGCCTTTTCAGCAGTGGCCCTGGGTTAGTTTTCACTAGGGAAGGAGTTAGTTTTCCAGGGAAGGAGCGTCGGTCGGGGCAGGAATCCGCGGCTCCGTCCGCACGCCGGAGCCGCGGAGTGGGGGCTGTGCCCTCGGGTGCCCTCTACTGGCTCCGGAGCACGCGCCATGGGTCCACCCCAGGGCTGGTTTTCCCAGTTCAAGAGTATTAACCAAAGTATCTAGATATACAGAAAACTCTTTATCCCCTTTTGAAACAGGCAAAAGAACTCTTTAGACAAAAGAAAATAAACTACATACAGGACTACTATAAAATATTTCAATAATTTTCTTATATTTTCCTTTCAAAGAATTGCAAAGAGATTGAGATGCATTGTTAAAAACAAATGAGGAAACTAAAATGCAGCTGTTTTATTTCTTACAAGCAGTGCAGTTACTGAAAAGGTAAATACAATATTTCAGGAATTCTCCCTTCTACATGCTGAAGAAGTGAGAAGAGTTACTTTCACTTATAGTATAAATTCCTTTCAAAAATGAACTGTACAGAATGAAGAACAGTCAGTTTCACACACAGACATATACAAAGGTCCCAGCACAATAACCACTCAACAACTATCATTGTCAGCTATCATTGCCATTTCAGGTTTTGCTTTCTTTCAATAACAAAACCATATTTAACATAAAGCTTCAAGCCTACTTTTAAAAAAAAAAAAAAAACCAAACAAACATATATGATTAGAAACAGCAATTTGCTTGGTATGTTTCGTTCCTATGCAGCAAGTTCTAAAAGATGACTATGCTTAAAATCACTATTCAATTTATAATGCTTTTGTAATAAAAAACGTTTGACAATTCAAAATAATGTTTTTCTTTCTCTTCTGTTCTCTGAAGTAACTAACAGGAAACAGCAATCTTAAGAGACTGAACCCTTTTGGGGAACAGAGATGCCAAACACAGATACAAAAAAGAATAAATACTCTAAGATTCAGTTAAAAAAAGCAAAGACAACCCTGAAGCTCTTGAAGATATCCTAATGTAGTAACATAAGAAATGGACATCACTGAAACGAAGAATGAAAAAACAATCAGGAAAGAAGATCTAGCTACAGGGCTTTGTTTTCCTGCAGATGAGAGGCAGTGTGCTACAGTCCCTATAGAAGTACAGCAATTGTGTTGGGAACATCCAACCCATCCATTCCAGAGCCCAGACAACTGACTACATGTTACACAATCTAACCCTTCCCAGCAGCATTAGCCTGGACTCTTTCTGGAGTGCTACCTTCAGTCACTTTCAGCATTGCACTGAGGTTTGAGAAAGGGATACTTGCCATTGCATGCTGTTTTTATGTAAGCCCTGGTGATCGAGGAACAAACCTTCCCACAAATCACTGCTAGTAAAGATAAGATCAATGAGAATTCAGAACTGCTTGCAACGTGGCAGAGCTAAACTAGATAGTGCCATTCAGTGAGATTACTTCTGAGGAAGGGCAGACAGAGTAAGGGCTGTAGCCACATTGTCAGACAGGCTGGGAACATGACCAGAGCACTTCATAGCCTCCTTTTGTCAAGCTTATCATACACCTATCTGTTAATAAATAACAATCGTTGTTACTATTTGGCCTTAACAGGCTTTGCCAGTTTCAACTTAAAATGGAATTGCATTCCTTTTAAATAGGGTCTTGCTGCAATGCAAACAGGCATTTCATTATTAATGTATTTTTCAAGGCTATATGGATTTCCTATTGAAATTGCTGAAGCGATGATTTGAGGATTTTTTAAAGTTTTTATTTTCTGTAGCAAACTTTGTTCATTTAGTTCCTGGTAGGTAAACTTGACTGCTCAAGAAAAAAATATTTTACTTGCCTTCCCAGTACTAATATTCTACGACTGATTCTGTCACCTCAGAAGGTGAGCAAAGAAGGCTACTGGCCCGTGATTTGCAAAGTCTCTTGCCTGCCATAAGTTGTGCAGCTGCAAGCACTGCTTTCCTGCAGGCTCTGTACCTCATTTGTGAAGCAGAGATAATAGCTACTCCTTGCTTGCTGCATAATAGCTATGAGAAGTCAAACACAATAAACCCTCAGGAACACTGTGGTCATAAGAATAAAGCAGCAAAGGTGAAAAGTCAGGACATATTTATTCTCCTGCAGAGCGCTGCTCTCAGGACAGCAAGGCAAACAGGCAAACGACCCTGGTATAACAACAGGTAGGGCTGGTTGTAAGTAAGATGCATTTGGCCTGTTGCTTTTAACTGGTATTGTTTCTGTTGCTAGCTTTGTAGAACACTGTGATCAAAAAATTATTACTTCCTTGGTTGCCAACTATTTTTCTTTTATTAGTAATACTGACCTTTGTTTATTCTTCTTCCTCCCATGGGAAATTTCAACACATCTCCAGAAGAGACGTTGTATGACTCTCAGTTATAATGGGATCCCTCCCTTTCTTCCCAGGCAAGGCTCTCTCTTTGCTTTTTTTTTTTCCCTCTATATTTGTAGAGAGGAACTCCAAGTCAAATCTCTGATGTGTTCACATTCATGTCATCTGAACAAGATGAACAGATCAGCAGTTCTCACACATTTGCCTAGGAGACGTACAGCTACAGAGAATTCATCTCAGACACTGTTCCATTTGAACTGTTTAACATTCATTCTGACATTAGCAAGAGACCACGAAGAAAATTAGTGTACATATATGTATATGGCATATATTCATTTTTGTGGGTTTTTTTCCTTCCCTTAATGCAGTGAGTGTTTTCAGGGATTTTGCATTCTTCATTTCTTGGCTCTTTTGCCTATTTGCTCTCCCACCAAGCTCTTTCCTTTCTCACCAATGCATTTTACTATTTGCCCCCAATATTGCTCACTCAGTCTATATCTTGGTGTGGTTTTGTTGGCTTTAGTTACCCCTCCACCCCCCACCTGATCATCCTCTATGTGGTTGACTTTGCCTTCTTATCATGAACTACTACCCTTTGTCCTAGAAAATCCTTTTCTTTCACTAGGTCATCATGTACTTCTGTCATTTTCATTTGTAGCCCCCAGCTCCACTACTGGCAGCTCCTGCTGATGACAGATGTCTCACAATCAACTGCAAGCCTGCTCTTGGCTCCAAGCCTGAGGGAAGCTCCAGACTTTTGTTCACATTTTCTCTTTGCAGCAGCACTTTTATACAGATGCAGCAAAGTCACCTTTGCAGCAAAGCTTCCTGAAGTACAGCTTCTTAGAGAATTCCAGGTCTCTCTGCACCACCAAGACTGAATACCTGTAGAAACAGCCTGAGAAAAATTGCAGACAATGCTATCCAGCAGGGTGAGTAAGTATGGATGGCATTTTGCCCTGGAAGTCCTGTTTTGAGCAGTCAGAGCATGTCGGTGCATTATTTCATTGCCTAATATACACAGCAGGAGCTCCAGAATTGAGCGTGCAGATGAACCTTCATCATACCAACCCTAGGCTGCATACATCCTCCCCCATCTAGTGCAATACTTTCATCTCTCCCCATGACTCCTGTGCCATTCAACCTCAGTATTATCTTCCTCTACTCATTTCTTCTACTTACCTTTGGCAAGCCATAAAGAATACATAATTGTCCAACATGGAGCTAAATGAAGAGAGTCTAAGATGTGCTAAGTCATCAAGCAACTAGCAGGAATGTCTATACACTCAGCTTAACTAGATATTCCAATGCTATACACATTTAGATTGGCCTGGTGCCTATCTCCCAGGTGCTGGCAGCCAAATACCACAGTCTCGTAGCCTGAAAAAATGTCTTAAGGGGCTACATCTGTACAGATCCAATATATAAAGCAACTGTATCAACTTCCAGCCTTTTTTCCCCATGTGTTCCCAAGCAAAGAAACCAACACCAAAGGACTTGCTAACTCAGCTCTACATGATGTTACCACATTGGCAAGTAGCACTTTGCAATAAAAAGTCTGTGAACTAAGATGGTGGCTGCTGAGAACTGGATGCCCATGTGACTTGCTTTTGGCAAGAGCTTTACTTTCCACTAGCTCTAGACTAGTCCTGCAACCCCAATAGAAGAGAGAGCTCTAGAACACATCATCAGATATCACAGAAACACAGAACAGTTCAGGCTGAAAAGGACCTTTGGAGGCCACCTTGCCCAGTCTGTCCTGTTCAAGCAGGACCATGTACAACAGGTTGCCCAGGACCATGCCAGAATATCTCCAAGTATGAATGCTCTAAAACCTTCTGGGACAACCTGTGCTGGGTCACCCTCACAGTAAAAAAAGTGTTCACATTCAAACAGACCATAACATATTTCAGTTTTTATTTTAGACTTAGTCTTATCAAAAAATAACCCAGTTCACCCAATTTGAGACTCCAAATTAAATCAAACTGTTGTTTGAGAGATTTGCTTCAACAGCAAAACCAAGATTTTATTCTAGCTGAAATGCTATTGTATATTTGTTCACTATTTCATCTATACAATCATGTTCTGCCACTCTTATTCACAACCTTTAAAAAGTGCCTTTAAAAAGTGGTGTTTAACATAGTATTTCTTCGATTTTTTTTTAACATTGTATGGGCATTTTGTCTTCCCTTACCTGCTTCCTCATCTACAAAAACAGGACACAAAGCAAAATACAGAGAACTGACCAAATGCAAATATACTACCACACTACACATTGCAATGATTTAAACAATAGAAGCATATGTTTCATCCATTCAAAATGCAAGTAAAAGATAAAGAAATGTGCTTTCCATTCCACATTTACTTTGTTTCCCACATTACCAAGGTTATATCCTGAGACTTCTTAAAGCCACAATTAGCATCTGTGATATAAATGTGAAAACAACTTTACCAAACTTGTACACCAACACAAAACACTGTCAATGACCAGAAACCACATAGACATTGATGCCAGGTATGTCTCTGGAATAGTACCTCTGGGCAGTGGATACTCCATGAATTTAGGAGCTGGTTTTGTTCTAACACAGTGCCATCTTAGACCCAAATGAACCAAACCCATTGTGAAATCAGTGCCCAGCTGGGCTGACAGAGGATGAAAGAGACTGTGTAGTTGTGTGCAGTGTGGCAGGACTGTGTAAACAGTGGGTTAGATGCTATGCATGCTGAGGGTGCCCAGTGACCAGAGCTTTGCAAATCACCAAGATAGCCCTTTTCCAGTACTGCTGAGGTCACAGTTATGGCTACAGCTCTGTGGCAGATCAGCAGCAGGGACAAGTCAGCCAGATCCCTCATGAAAATACTAATCAGTTTGACCTGCATAATTGCTATAACTGCAGTTTAAATGTCTATCTCCTCCTTAGTATTTTATTACTCTTCAGATCATTAAGAAAGACATCTACAAGTACAGGGTCTCAGCTTTTGTCTTTCTAGAGAGATTTTTCTCAAAAAGTTTTAAAAGTAAAATTTCTGTTAAAACAAAACTGTACAATAAAATTGCATCATGCCCCAAAACTTTATTCCTTCAACCTTTAACCTAACAAGTCAGGGAAATTAATTAACAAATCAACTTGTAAAACAAAGCACTACTTTCATGAATACAGGAGGCAGAAACTGGCACTCAGAAGACTTCCTGCTAAACTGGCTTGCTCATGTCTTATACTTTTTAACTAAGCATAACTGTATTTTCTGCCCACTCTAATACATACAAGTTTTAAAGTTCATCAATTTGCATGGTAAGTAGAAGGAAAAAAAGAAGGTTTCATCTGGCCTTTTTTTGATAAAATTTTAACAGAATAGCTGTAAACATTAAATAAAGCTTCAGGGTCAATTCCCATTATTTGTGGTAACATTGATTTAATTTTGAAGTGTAAGTAGGATGCTTTTCTGTACCTGCAACCCTATTTTTATCATAAACAAGTTGCTTCTTGACCACTGGGAGGAAAAAAAAAAGTAAACACTCCCAGTCATTTTCATACAAAATGTGGTACTACTAGAGATATTAGTGTGTTTAAAGAAATAAGCAGGAAAAAAAAATAAGAAAAAAAACCAGGAAAAATCATGGTTACAGATAAAATATGCAAAACATTCTGGATATAAAAATTTCACAGCCAGTATTTAATCCAAATACTTTTTTCAGAATTAAACATAATTTACGAACTCGTCAAATACACATGCTAACTAGGAGACACCAAGCCAAGAGGAAGCGCTGTACAAGGAGGCGTGGCTGTCGCCCTGTTAAAGCCGAAGTGTCTGAGTCAGCACCGCAAAGGTGGCATCTTCATCTCTTCAGGAGCCAAAAACTGGGAGTCGTCTCCTGAGGGCAGTGCCTACGGTAGTCTTTGAAGAACAGAACACACTCAGTCCTTTTGAAACACAGCTGCCGTGGGAGGGGAAATGTTATACAACACCTAAGCACTTACAGCACCTGCCAAGTTTTGTGATGCAGCTCTCAGGTTAGCCCTGTCTCTTTTCTCATGATTATGGAACAAAATTTAAAACCAGTCTGTTGAAAAGACTTAAATCCAGAGCAACTTGCTCGCCTGCTTCCAGAGTGCCACTGACATTAGGTTACAACATGTTGTCTCCTGCCTCTGAACATTCATTTTCTGTTTTGTGAAATCTGTGAGGACATGGAGGGGAACTTTGCCCCTAGCTCCCTTTTCACCTTCCTCCAGCCTAGACATTAGGCTGGTGATTAACATACGGTCATGGGAAGGAAGAGACATTGATATGAATGAGGACACACCTGAATCCCATTTTCCTGCTTGTCCAACAAGTCTAACCACTATGTTAACCACTGAATCATCAGCAACCTGGTTTTGAATAACAGTGTTCAGTTGCTACTCTGGTTTGTTTTGTTCGTGGTTTTTGGGGTTTTTTAAAAGGCATTATCCCAGTACTCACATTGGATCAGTCCCTCGTGAGGCTTAGATGACACCTGAACTTATTGCTGATTGGCTTAAATCCTTAGTGACACATACCAGAACTATAATTGCTATGAAATCCTTCAGATAAATAAGAGCATGCCTACAGAGTTAAAGTAACTCTATGATTATGCAGCTGCTCAGGAAGGTTGGTTGAACGTCTTTTATTGCCAAACTTTGATGGACCAAGCCTTAGGTCCATATATAAATAATTAGATGTGACCTTAAATGTGCATACTTCACATGGTATCAATGATACTGGAAAAAAATACTGAGAAAACGGTGCAGTACTATGAATTGCTATGGTTTGCAGATCAGGGTCTCAAGCTGAGATCAGAACTTATGTTCACCACTTCTAATAGCATTCAAGAGCTTTTGTTTAGGACCTAAATAGACCAGGCACTGCAAACAAAGCATGCAAATGAACATTCCTTTCCCCTCCTCCATGTAGACAGGAAAAAAAGCAGTCCAAATGTTTAAAAAAGTGGTTAGTGGGCTTGCATAATAACAAAAAAAATAAAATGTCCTCTGACATTGCTAATTAATGTAATTTTTAAATTCCTACACTGATAATTAATTTTTAATTCCCACATTGATCTAAATTTGACAATTTTATTTATTTTCTAAAACTAAATCCACGTGGGAAAGAAACCAGATATTGTTTTAAGTTAATTTGAATCTTGTATATACACATACTAGTCCTGATTACTCAAGCTGTGCCTTTTTGCATATTCAAATTACAAAACACTTTCAACAGCATTCTGTATAGTATTGCTCATTTCCAAGGACATGATTATCATCTGAACATATGGAAAAGAGGAAAATAGTTATTTTACCTAATAACTATACTTAGGTATACAATCTACTCAACTTTCCTTTATAGGTACCGTGTGAAAACTCTTGCCATTTATTTAATTTCTCATTTTACAGCATTTCCTGTACATTCATTCAGTTAAAGAATTTGAACAGTCCTTTGAAGCAGAGTTTTAGTGACTTATTCTCTAAAGTTTTAGAAAGGATATTTCTCTTTCTGCCAACTGTTCCATGCTCCTGCCATGCCTTCTTCACAGCTGTTCTGCCAGTCTCCCAGGTGCTTCATCTCCCTACCTCTGCAGCTTAGCAGTTCAAAACTCCACAGAGCTGCTCAAAGAGAAACAAAGCACCTGACAGAAAATGCATACCCACAACAAGCAACTTCAGCATTAGGTATTAAAAAAAAAAATCATTAAAAAGTGACCAAGTGATACAACTTCTACTCCTGTACAGCTTCTGTGATCTATGACATGACTCCCAGCGCTGACTCACTTGGAATAAAAAAAAATAAAAATTTAACCCCCCCACACCTGTATTCAAAATTTCTGACCTTGTAATAAACTCTGGTTGAAACAGCTACTTTGAAAGCACCAATACACATTTAAACCACCTTTTCTTCCTTAGATCTTCTGTGCTACTTCTGCCCTCTTACTATTGTGAGGCAGATTATACCAGATGACAGCAAATTACATACCAAACACCTTATCCTATTATGCTCTTGCTGTCTTCCCCTCCTTGCCCTCCAGAGTTCTCCTATTTTAGACCTATTGCAAAGATCTCACATCCAGCTGTGCCACACTAGCACAACCCAAAATAATCCATCTTTAATCTCCCAAGATCCCTCTTGACCCAGCTAATGACAGAAGTGGTGGTGCAAGCAAGAGCAGGTACAATTTGGAGATTATGAGAACACAGTATCACCATGGAGCTACCCCCAAATGCCTATGGTTGAGAGATTTCATGTGATGACAGTAGCCAAGGTAAAGAAGGGTGAGGTGTTTTAATTACACCACCATTTGGCTGTCAAATAAGGTATTTTCCAACTCCAAGGCAACCATTTTAAGAAGCAAATTATGCATTTTAATATACTGAGATACATTAAAATGGGAAAAAAATGCAAAAACATGAGAGTGCATGGAAATTCAGTATGCCTTGCAAACTGAATGTACTTACATGGGATTAAAAACATTAAAAATCTAATATTTCATAAAAAGAAATTGCATTACTTTAATCAAATGTTGAAAATTTTGAATGGAAACTGACAAGTGAAATTACCATATTTTTTAATTAAATGAAAACAAGAAATTAAATTATGTAATTAAACAGTTTTTAAATTAAGTATTTAGTAAAAAGTTCCTTTTGCTACTGCAATTCCCTATCAATTGTAACTATATCTGGAAAAAACCCTAAATATTAATATTTTACTATTATTAAATATTTTACTACTATTAGGCTAGGATAATTAAAAAAAAAAACAAAACCAAAAACCCAGCAATAATCAAACAACTACCAAACTTTAAAATTAAAAGAATTCATAGATAGAAATGTTCTTCTACTAATTTTTCATCTATTAGGAATATTAGGAATGTATTTTTAAGAGGACAAGGAGCTTTTTCCAGAAGTACTAGAATTTAGTCCTCATAAATAACAAAGTAAATAGACTAATGATCTTAAGCTGTTACAGGCATTAAAAATCTTGTGTTCTTATTAATTTGGAAACTTTAAAAAAAATGAGATGGAACAATGCAATAATGGATTGGGGAAAATTATTGCATTAATCTATATAATTCCTTAATTCTACACAATACATCATAATTAATTGTTCTCACAAAATATTGCACATTATATTTTATAGTTCTGATGAGTCAATTTTATTAAATAGGAATAAAATAACAATAAATACAGGTCCAGATTATAATGATTTACCGAGGAGAAAACTCGGTTTATGATAAATATTTTAAAAATTAATTTAAAGTTATAAGTGACTGTAAAAGAATTAATTCTGCCCCTTCCTCCCTGCTACATTTCAGGTCAAGTGTGATACATCCACTATGACACATAGTACTAAACAAAATTATGATCCATTTTTCATCCAGAACCTGATGCACCGTGTGAATTTAAAAGCTCCAGTACACACTTGCAGAGAAGCTGCAGCAGGAAAGGTGCCAGCTAGAAACTCACCCACCCGGTCGGGGGCTAAAAGGTCTGATTATCAACTTCCTTAGTTACCTGTTGCATAAGCTTCCCCCGGGCTAGGGACAATCAAGAGCGCCCAGAGCCTGTGGCACTGGAATTCCGGCCTCGCAGGTTTCACCGTGTCCATTACTCTGCTCTTACTTGCACAGTGACCCGTCAGAAAGCATCTTCCATTTGATTTCTTTTTGGTAGTAAATAGACTGAATTTCAAAATAAGAAAGTCTTCCTTCGAGAAAAAAAGAAGTCAATCAAATTAATTAGAAGAAAAGACCTTTTAGTGAGATTGGATTACGTCCAGTGACTAAAGGAATGTTTTGCAAGTTTAGTAGAAGTACTTAGAAAAAACGCAGACCTATTTAAAAAAAAAAATTAAAAAGCACACAAGTTGTGAAAGATATCAAGGAGCTAAAATTGCAGCTCAAATAAGGAATGAGGTTAACTACAGATTGCACCAGTTTACTGAAATAAAGAATAGCACCAGTTCCAAATTTTGTCCAAGAAATGGCTAACAATTACCTGGCAGAACTGGGATAAAAACATCCCGCACAGATAGCTATAGAACCTCTGAGTTCACACTCTCTGCCTGACCTGGATACCAAGTTCATACTCCCCTATGCCTACACACCTGTAGCTAACAAGGAACAATAATGTCTACAGGTAAATACATTTAAATACGACCAAGACAACCCTTCCCCGTGCCACACTGAAACTACCAGGAAACAGACCAGGGACTAACACACTAACTTCTTTGCCAAGTGTGTAATTTACTGATAAACTTTCTGGTTGTTCGCGACCCCTCTAACTTTTGTCGTTCCTTTCGACCACTGAACATTTACCAATCTCAGGTGATTCTTTCCCTTTAAAGGTGGGCCTTCATAGCGCTCATTTTCACAAATTAGTGGGGCTCTAAGTGTTTTTCGCAACTTCCTTAATCTGCAGTGATAATTCTGTTTCCCGTATCAAAACAAAATAAAAAGAAAGTAATCAACGTTTGAGAGAACTTTCAATCAAAGGAAACGCGGCCATTCCCTCCGAGCCAACCCCTCCGAGCGGCGCTCGCCATTGGCTGCCGAACATTGCCGAGTGCTCTCGTGCTCCGCCGGCGCGGCGCCGGAGGCGGCGGGGAGGGGAGCGAGCGGCTCGAGCACGGCGCGGTGCATTGTGGGGCGGGAGAGGAGAGTCACTGCTCAGCCAGGGCCGCCATCTTGGCTGCGTCCGGACTCTCTCCCGCTCTCGGGGCCTGTTCCTTCTCCTCGCAGCGCAAAGCGGTGGAAAGGGACGAGACGAAGGGCCCGCCAGGGCGGTGCTGATGCGCGCAGAGCCTCCTCGCACCACTCCCGGGCGCCGCTAGCAAAGGGGGTGGGGGTGGTCAAGCGGTCGCCGGCGCGGCCTCTTCTCTCCTCTGCCGGGATGGGTCGGTCCCGCAGCCGGAGCTCGTCCCGCTCCAAGCACACCAAGAGCTCCAAGCACACCAAGAAGAACCGCAGCCGATCGCGGTCCCGCTCCCGAGAAAAGGAGCGGGCAAGGAAGCGCTCCAAGTCCCGGGAGAGCAAGCGGAACCGGCGCCGGGAGTCGCGCTCCCGCTCGCGCTCTAATACGGCCCCGTCCTCCCGGCGCGACCGGGACCGCGACCGCGACCGCGCCTCCTCCCCCCCCCGACCGCATCGACATCTTCGGGCGCACGGTGAGCAAGCGCAGCAGCCTGGACGAGAAACAGAAGCGGGAGGAGGAGGAGAAAAAAGCGGAGTTCGAGCGGCAGCGGAAAATGTGAGCCCCGGGCCTGCGCTGGGCATGAGGGGGGTGGCGAGGGATGAGGGAGGAAGGGAAGTGCTCGGTGCCTCTCTCCCCGCGGGCTAGGGGCTGGCTGCAGGCGCCTGGGCCCTCGCTGAGGCCGGGCCAGCGCCTGTTTTCCCGCCATCCGCCCCTTCCTCAAAGCCCGGCTCCCTCAGGTGCGTTCGGAGCCGCCCACTGGGGTGCGAGCCCCCCGCACGCCTCCTCCCTCTCGGCCGGCTCTGCCCGCTCCCGTCCGCCGCCGCCGGTCTCTCCCTCCTGCGCTGCTCCTAAACTTCCCTGTGCGGCGGAGGCCTCGGCGCCCCTGAGGCTTTGTGCTGCACTGCTGCACGCCCGCCCCTCCCCTTCGTGGCGTGGGGCTGGTTACGCGTCGAGCGGAGGTGTCTGGAGGTGCTCGAGTGAGGGCTTCAAGAAAAACTATGCAGCTGTTATATTAACACTGTGGGGTTACTTTCTTGCCAAATGAGACTGTGAGATCCGGTGACTTGTTTCATTTGAAACCTTGCCCTTTTTTCAGTTTATGTTATGGGGAGTGTGGTTATTTATTAAGTCTGCAGATATAAATACTATTTTAATAAACAATAGGGATGCATGAATATGTTTAGCAGCATATAAAGTTATAAAATAGACCTTTATGCAGTAGAGATAAGAATTATTTGTAATCAGGTGATTCTTTTTCTTTGGACACTACCCTTGCTCATTGGACCACCTTATCCAGAAAAAGCACATGTTTGTACATATGGAGCCAAGTGGTGCTGTTAATTCTCAGGTGGAGCTTTACTTAAGCCATATCGTCGTTCTCAGGAAATAGTAGTTGTCGGGCTTGGTGGGCCCAAGCTGTCACTTTCATTTTCCTTTGAAGATAATCACCTTTGCTAACTTCAAAGTTTTGACAGTCAAAAACTTCCACAGTAACACAAACATGTGAAAATCGACATATTTTGACATACTGATCCTAGTTTTGTGGTTTAGAATTTTGTTCAGTACCTAAGTTAAGAAAACTATTCTGTGCATATCTACAAAGAAGAACTGGAATGTGCTTAAAAATTTGAGAATACAAGTAATAGTTTATTCTAGTACTTAGGAGCTGGTTTAGTTCATGTGTAAGTTTTCTATGTAAGTTAGCGTTGAAATTTTAAAAAGCTCATGAAGTCTGTATAGAAGGAATATTGTATTTCAACAGTACTTCCTACAGAATAGTAGATGTTTGAGGAAGAATCAGTATTGGAAAAGACTGAGTGTAGAATTTTGATACTTTTACAATACACTTTAAATTGAAAAAGCAATGACAGTTCGAGTAGGGAAGTGTTGTATTTTAGTAAGTCATCTCTAAATTGTATTACGTATCAGTGTAGATTCATGTGAGATAAGGAAAGAAGTGCTTCCTTTCTGACTGAATCCATTGGTGGACAGTTCATAAATTGGAACTGACCTTCTTCTCATGTCTTGTTCAAATCTCGATGCACAGCCTAACTTCATCCTTTAAGTATAGTGCTTACTTCCTTGCCTTGCAGGTATGACTTTTTTCCCCTCAGAAATTTGGTAAAATGTAAGTTGTTTCTTTTCTCCAGATTTCATACACTTAGTCTTTAAAATGGATCATACGAAAAATAGTTTTTTACATTAGTGACTTATCTGATCCTCTGGAATCATGACTAACTCAGTAGGCCAGGATGATAAAATTATAAAATACTGTAAGTTCATATGATTAAAAAAAATAGTTGATATGATAGAGAATAAATCACTGAGATTTATATCTGTGTTTATAATTTTATTTTCTAAATAAGGTCTAAGCCATTGTAATGTCATTGCCTATAAGTCTAAAAATACATTTCATTCATTTAATTCAATTTGATTGGAGTTTGTTGGAATGAGAAGACTTGAAATGTGCAGGCACAGTGCTGAATTTGAGTGCATCATCAGTTGCTGAGGATATTTGAAAATGTATTTCAGACATGAATGCAATGGTGTTTTTGTAACTATGCACTATCTTTATTCAGTTAGCTAACTTTTTTTCTAGATTTCCTGATGTTAAATGTAAAGCTATGAATATTTAATAAAACACGAGAATATGAACTTAATGACAATTTATTTCTCTGGAACTCTAGCCTCTTAAGTATACTAAGCAGTATTGGTTCAGGATGGTGAGAGTAGTCGCTGCTGAATAAGAGGTACAGGAAACCTTTTAAAATAAAATCCTTTATTTGAGTGGGGTTGATGCATTTTTCTGGGAGTGGTCTAGGTTTTTGTTTGCCTTACGTTGCTTTGGCTTTTTTTTTTTTAATCAGAAAAAAAATCACTTCAAGATATTTTGTGTCCATTTTGGAAAAATGAATACTTGTCTAATATACCCCAGCTAAATTTGCTATCTCTTGAGGATTGTAACATTAAGATTGGTCTTCTCTGGCCAATGATTGAGTTGAGGATTCCAAAACTTTCTACTGAAAGAGATCTAATTATTTCAGTAATTATAATAGATCCATGTAGTTCAGTAGTTTTGAAAAGATGACACATGACTAGGGGAAACTGGGAGGAGGCTTTCACCTTTGTATTTCCCATGGTTATCTAGATAAGTAATCCATACTTCACATCTCCTATTGCGTATTTGCAAGGTGTGCTTTGGGTCATCTAAAAGTTAGTAAATAATGTAACTTTTTTTACATTAGTTGTTTTTCAAATAAGATAGATTAGATATTTGGAAAATGACAGGTATTAAGACATTCCAGGAGTAGTTGTTCATCTGAATCTTGGATTTATGTTGCTGACAGGCCAGAAGAAAAGGTTCATAAGATTGTTCTGTACTTCATGGAATATTTGAAACAAAAGTTCAATATCAAATATAAAACCACGAGTCTTCTCCCCAAAGCCCATAATAATGCCAGATGAATTGTATTGCATGAAATATAGAGTATTCATTGTTCATCCTTGGATATCTAATTGCCATGTTGTACTTGTGATTACTACCTGGAGTTTTTTCTGTATGTGGTAATTAACTTGCAAATTTACCTGATTTTTGTATCCTTTTTAATGAAAAATTGAAACAGTGATCAGGCTGAGTTATAATACTGCTGCTCAATTAAAATAAAGACATTTGAAAATATTTCCAAAACTCAGAACATGGAAAGCTGCAGTTTGCAAGGATTTATTTAGTGCTAGGTATTGATATAGTTTATTTTTTATCATTATGGTAGAAACAGAGTCCTGCAATAAAAAGAAGTTAAGACCAGAATTTACTGAAATTTTTTAAGGTCAATGACTGGATAACTAGATTACTGGTATAACACCTGGAATTCTAGGTAAAGTCACAAATTTGGAATCACAAATGTTATTGCTTCTGTCTTTCATTTTAAGATACTGGAGATAGTTTGGTGCCTTTAAGGTGGTGGCTTTAAGGCAAGATTTTACAGGATATTATTGCTATATGTGGCTTAAAATTGAGACCACATAAACTCCCAAAGGGTGAATGATGGTCAGAGTTGTGTGGGGTTTGGATTTTTTGGAGGAGGGGAGCATGGTGTTGTAGTTTTTGGTTTGGGTTGGGTGTTTTTCCCTTTTTCCCCCCCTCTCTAATTGTAATCAAGAAATAGGATGATAAGTTGTCTTCAATTTGGTCTGTTGTTATAGAGAAAGATACTAAATATGGAATGGTCTGAATGGATTCCCTGTTACAGGAACACTGCTTGAAGATTGACTTTCTTTAAATGTATGCAGTAGCATAGCTGATGCTGCATGTTGAAGGAGTTTGTTTCAGTGCCAATGTTATTGATGAAAAATGTAATCCTCATGTTTGCATTTTGCAGCCGTCAACAAGAAATTGAAGAGAAACTCATAGAGGAAGAAACTGCTCGAAGGGTGGAAGAACTTGTAGCTAAACGCGTGGAAGAAGAGTTGGAGAAAAGAAAGGATGAGATTGAGCGAGAGGTTCTCCGCAGGGTGGAGGAGGCTAAGCGCATCATGGAAAAACAGTTGCTCGAAGAACTCGAGCGACAGCGACAAGCTGAACTTGCAGCACAAAAAGCCAGAGAGGTAACGCTCGGTCGTTTGGAAAGTAGAGACAGTCCATGGCAAAACTTTCAGTGTCGGTTTGTGCCTCCTGTTCGGTTCAGAAAGAGATGGAATACAGCAAATCTAATTCCCTTCTCATATAAACTTGCATTGCTGCGAAACTTAATTTCTAGCCTATTCAGAGGAGCTCACTGATATTTAAACAGTTACTCTCCTAAAACCTGAACAAGGATACTTGATTCTTAATGGAACTGACCTACATATATTTCAGAATTGTTTGAAACTTTTGCCATGGCTGCAGGATTTATCAGCAGTCCTTTCATTTTGGGGAAGGGTATTAAAAAATATGTAATTATGTATCCTTCATTTGTTTCATTTTGTTTACCTAGACTGTAAGAGGCTTTTGCCTTCAGCCAGGCAAAAAGCAGGGTCCAGCAGTGAGCTGCAGTACCTGTCTTTAACAAATAGGTTTCTTATTCTTCATTTAAAATGAACATTTTCCTTGAGCATACATTGGACTAATTCTGGAACTTCGAGCATAAGCCCATCCACGTCTTCACGAAGGATCTCTGTCCAAATCATTATATCCATTTTTAATAACTACTAACAACTCCTTTTTTTCTCCCTAGAAGTTATAAAAGAGCAGGTTGCCCTTGTCTGAAGTCAAGCTGAACGTGTGACTTGGGTTTTTGGGGCCTTTTTTTGTTGTTTTGTTTTGGTTTTTAATCGGCAGCTGGAGCAGAAGCTGAAAATGTCTTTCTGTGAGACAGTAATTTGCTACTAAAGGCTTTGATGCCTGCCTGCACCAATCATTCCAGGATCCAGAAATTTGAAGACAAACTTCAAACCGTAGAGGAAATTTGTGCTAAATAGTCATAATTGTTAAATGCTTTTTTCACTCTACGTCCTACACAGTTTATTTTAAATTAATATTTTGATTGGCTTGTGAAAGGAGAGACAGTAGCAATGCAGCTTTCCCCTTCATACTAGATGTGACTTGTTAGTCACATGGTATCAAATTAAATGGAATGCTGAGTTACAATAAGTACTAAAAAGAATAAATAAATTATAAATTTTTCTTGCAAATTCAGACTTTAATATCAGAGTTTAAGTTGAATTTACGTGTTCATAGTCAGCAAATTATTCATATGTAGAGGTTTTCATTTGATCAAATGGATGACTTGTTTTTTTTTAAAAAGTGGTTTTGGTATCGTCGTCATGTGGAGAAGTCCCACCAGTTCTTTGTAATACAGAATGAACCTCCATGCCTGGAGTGAAGTGTGCTAGCTAGTAGCTGGTTACTAGTCATAGTAAGAAGTTTTCATATGCTTGCTTTGTTCGTATTAACTTTTTTTTCTTACACAGACACAAACCTCTGGCTAACTTTAAGTCCTCCAAATATAAAAATAATTTGGATATATATTATGTGAACTGAAACACTTCAGAATTTTTCACGCAGTCTTCATATTTGAGTTGAATAACAGAGTTCCATAAAATTCACCAAGAAAACAACAATTACAAGGCTTTATTTCCTGATCTTGCCTTCCCTGGACTCCTGAATTCCAAGTTCATACTGCAGACAGTTTCAGCTGTCTTAAAATTGTCAAAATACTGAATGTTAAGTCCATTCTCCCCATGAAAGAAGCCCATAGCTCCATGAAGTATGGATTACCATTTGTATTTTTCACTAACAGTAAATGTATTTTTCTTATTAACTGTTTGCCTTAGGAATGATTTACATATTTTTGTTCCTTCTTACCATAAACATCTGCATTCCTCAGCTCAGCCTTCCTTGTATGTTGTTTCTTTATAAATGGTTGAGCTGCTGATGCAGGTATTGCCAAGCTAACAGTACAAATCATTTTAAAGAGGAAGCTGGCGCGTATGGCAGCCGAGGAGCACACTCTGCAGGACACTGGACAAGACAGTAAATATTCAACTTTTAATGCTGATTAAAGGAGTATAGGTAAAGAATACGTAGGTATACTTAATTGGTGAGACAAACTATTCACTTTATTTATATTTTCTATATTACTTTTTAATTTGGTAAATACTATCCAGTTTTTGTAGTTGTCCTTGTTGATTTGTGTGATATTAAAATCCTAGTAATAAATTGTCAGGATTCTGTGATTAGGGAGGGTTTAGTTGGTTGCTGTTTGGACTGGGCGGGATGATTTAAATTGAGTGCTAGAAACCAGTTTTAGTGGCTGCACAGTTTACTGTTGTGAGGCAAAATAGGTGGCTGTAAAGCTGCCACTTTAAGTCAGTTCACAGAAGAATTCTGAGAAAGATTAGTGAACATGCAGAAATGAGTATTTTACTTTACTAACATCTTGCCCTGTCCTCCCCTTTAGGAAGAAGAGCGTGCAAAGCGTGAGGAACTAGAACGAATACTAGAAGAGAATAATCGAAAAATTGCAGAAGCACAAGCTAAACTGGTATGTGAAGGTGTAGTTAACTGTTCTATAGGGAAATACAGGTGTCTCTGCCAGATTTGCAACACAATTAAAATAAACAAATTAACCTTTTCTAGAGTTAAGCCTGTGTATTGTATTGCTGGTTCCTTCAGTAACATTTCTCTCATTTCCCTGAGCATAAAAGACCAGATTCTTAGCAGCAACACTAGGCTGGTAAATAGTTTGGATGCAGTTAATTTAGAGGAGAGATGGCTGTCTTCAGAATTTAAAAAGCACATTTTAACTATATCTTATGGGGAGGATTGAAGTAGGTTTACAAACATGTTCAGTTTTGTTTGACTAATTCTGTTTTGTTAAGCGAGACAAGTACAAACTGGATTTTATTCTAGTATAATGTTGATATAGAAGTGCTGAAAGGATCTTTCAGCATAAGCTTAAGATGTGTAAGCTAGGAAAGTCTAACTTATGTTGGTCTTCTTAAGCCCTTTTAAATCAGGTGCTTGCCACATGAAAACATTCAGTATGATTTAGCTGATTCTAATCAATTGATGATAAGACAAACTGAGCCGCTTCTAAATCCTGATTGAACTCTGTCAGTTTCAATTGCCCAAGTAATTACACCTCTTTCATATAAAAATGAGGCTTCTTAAATCTCTGCTTGAACTACATCTACTTTAGATTTCTTTCTGTTTTATCCTTTTCTCAACCTCTTATGGTAGAAACAGGACAAATGGAAAATTTAAAGTATTGACTGATGTAATGAACTAAATAAGCACCTTTAGAAGACCACTGGGAGCGCTGTAAGAACCATAGGTCAATATAAGGATTGACTAGTTGTAAATCCAGTGAAGATGGTTTTGGATTAGGAGGGGTTTTTAGATGGGTTTTGGAGCAGGGAGACTTCGGCTTGAAGATATGTGACTTCTTTATGTGTGTATGTTACTTCAGCTTACACAAGTGACAAGTGTTGGGACAATTTCTGTATGTATCTAATGTCTTCCTTAATTAAAATGTAATGTGTTGTTTCCAAATCAATGCTGAAAAACTTGACATGTAAGCACTCCAGATTTCGATACACTAGCTGTAGGAAGTTCTCAGTGTTTCTTTTAAACTCAATTCAAATAACCATTTTATAAATGGTTTCACTGAAACCAACTATAGCACCCAGCTCAGGCGGAACTGCTTACATACTTATGCAGGATTCCACCTGTTTGAAAGTTAATACAAACTTGTAAATTGCTTTTATGACTACAAAATATGCTGGCCTAAATTTTACCATTTTCCTGTATAGGCTGAAGAACAATTGAAAATTGTTGAAGAACAAAGAAAGATTCATGAGGAGAGGATGAAACTAGAACAAGAGAGACAGCGTCAGCAAAAGGAAGAGCAAAAAATTATCCTGGGCAAAGGAAAGTCTAGGCCAAAACTGTCCTTCTCTCTAAAAAGCCAGGATTAAATTTCAGCTCCGAACTCTTAAAAGAAAAAAATAAACAAAAAAAAAACCAACAAAAAAACCAGGAAAACAAACAAAAACTTTGTATGGTAGCTTCATGTTGAAGTGTTTTTTCGTTTTTTTTTTTTCTTTCTCTCAAATTTTTTTTTGTCTTTTATGAAAGTTGGAAAGTTAGCTTGTTCTAATAGGGGCTGTGCTCTGCAATTCTTATTTTTTTTAAACTTCCATTAAGTTAAATCCTTATCAGATCATCGTTGCTTTTTAGAGGATAATCTGTTTTCATCAATTTTGTTTCTGTATTGGTGGTCTGAAGCAATTCATGTAACTTTATGAACTGTGGATGATCTGGTAAGGTTTTACTGACCTACTCATCAGAGTTTGACTCTGATAATTGACAGAACTTTTTACTGGGTATTGCTGACTTTTAATGTTTTTATTTTAAAGTCAGTAAATACATGAGTAAATTGCCATAGTATTACTGGACCTCTGTGGTTTATTGTTAAATCAGTGTCCTATGATACTGTCCCATTGTTGCGCTTGATGTTCCTGATACAGGTAAGGAAATAGTTTGTCATTTCTGCTATGAATACATAGAGAGAGTTCAGTATTGTCTCTGTTAGATTTGTTTTTATTACATTGACAGCATTCAACCAGCGTTCCCCATTGTGTAAATAAACCAATTTGCTGAATAAAGTGAAAGTCTTAAATACATATGTTTAAGTAAATTTTTTTTAGTACACTTGTATAAACAGCTATAAGAGTGACAATTCACATTATGAAATTCAAGACTATAGTGATATATTTTTAAATTTTGCTTTAAACTATTGTGGCTTTTACTTAAAATGCAAATTCACACACAGTAAAAAAATCCCTGCAGTTGTGAATGTTATTGATGGCTGCTGCTGTTTTTATGAATGTTGGTTTTTGTTCTGACAGAGACTTATTTCAGCTGTAGTATCATGTTTAAATGGCTGGCTTACTGCACCCAGACTGATACTTCCGATATCTAAACTCCTTCAGTTCATCTCATAATATAATATATTGTATAAGTTAAGGTCATTACCATATAAGGAATCTGATGGATCCTAAAGGATTTAAAAATGGAAGTTTTTTTCCCAAAGGACTGGACTGGCTAGTACATTTGAACTGAAATACAGAAAGTGAGATTCTATCTAAATATATTGTTTTAGCCAGAGAGCAACTGTTATACAGATCTTGAATCTTATCCATTTATATATACAGGTTTTATTTTGAAAAATGAAACTACAGATTAAAAACTATATATATTAGGTCCCCCTTTTTATATGTAATTCCTCTACCAAAACCTAGATTACTATAGCTTGTCCAGTTCTAAAACTTTCTTTTTCCTGTCAGCGTGCAACATCTGTAGTAACCATAAAATGACAGTTACCACTAATTACCTGAGCATTTGAATGTCACTGGACAAAGTTGGAAGTAATTCCTGATATTCCCAAAGGGTCTGTTTCTATAGATTTAGCAAATTAAATGTGGGAGCAAGTTGAATGTGCTGCTGAAAGCAGTACTCAACGAGCTTTGTATGAAACCGTGGCTTGGGAGCAGACTGATGTGTATTGCTTTGTCCAGTATGTCAAGAAAATGTGAAGATGATAAAATACCTACACTATTACTGTACTTAAATTTGTCAATATATTGTATGACAGAAGAAGGTTGAAAGTTTCTTAATGCATAAAAACAAAAGCTGAAGCCAAATAAATCATGTACATGACCTGTTGGCAGGAGCAGGCTGTATTTAAAGATCAACTGATACCTGTATTTCTAAAGCAGAAAACATCCCCTGTTCCCTTATGAGAAACAAGCTATTAAAAGTCAATACTCAAAACAGACCTATGCAGTTTTGTTTCCTGTTATAAAATCAAGAAGCTAAATAATCTTACATGCAGCTGTGGTATCAAGCATTTTGTCCTGCATCACATGATTTGCTGCTGAAGAGCAACATTTGTTCTCTGAATTTAACATTGTGTAGGCTTAGAAGTTACCAGGTTATTTTTAGTTCCTCTAGGACTATGATTTGGACAAAATGCCCATTCGTAATAAGATGGCCCCTTCTGCCATTCCACATTTCACTACCTGTTTCTCTTTCCCCTGCCCTCAAAAAAAAAAGGAAAAGCAGTTAGGTCTTTGGTTTGGTTTGATTTCTTCTGTTGGAGTAGAAGTTCAGTTGGTGGAATCAGCTGTCTCTGCTATCCTAAGGCATTCTCTGTGTCTTACATCCTTGTAGACCTTGTGTGGGTGAATGTTACGTTTGCATTGCTGTAGGCTTTTCTTTTTTAAAGTTGTAGAACTTCAGAGATACTGTTGATTTCTAGAAAACTATAGATGCATATAGTTTGGAAAGGGGTCAAGTTGACATTTGATGGTAAGAACTTGGGATACGTATCCTTTTAATGCAAAGTTGCAGAAATATAGACTGACACGTAGTGTTCTAACCGCGAGCCCCCTGCATGTGTCTGCATAGAGAATATGCTGTTGGTGATTGTGTTCAGTGTTTAATTTTTGTTTCATTACAGTTTGAAATTCAAATTTTGGTTAGGCAAGTTTTGGGTTGTTCTGGAGTTTCTGTGTCATTGACCACCCCAGGGAGGCAGGTAGGCATTTTCATTGCCACCTGCCTGGTGCAGTATTGATTTCCCTTATATGGGAACAGAAGAGATCTTAGTTTTCCCAAACTTGTTCATAAATGTCCTGAATAGTTATTATAATATGAAACAGTGCATCTGTGGCAAAGGTAGGACCATGGAAGGCCTTAGAACAGCACATTAAACATGTGCTCTTACTTTGGTGATTTGCTGAGCTGCCCTTTGAACTTCGCATGTTCATTTATCATCATTTTTCCAAGCCCAAGTTGCAAGCTAACTCCTGAGAAATGTGTTGGAGGGATGGTATCCTTGCAGCTTAGCAAAGCATAGACAATTACGTTAGTGAGATGTCTAAACTGCCAAGCAACTGCATTCGTATGTATAATCTCACTAAAGTATCAACAGTTCATCCATTCCTAGCTTGGCTTGAAAAAGGTTTTACCTTTGATGTCTCCTTTTCTCTTGAGCTATGTGCCACCTCATACACCTCGCCCTATCTATTGTCCTTCCTGACCTGAAGCTGATCTCCCCCTCTTTGTGATGCTATTAACATGCTCTCAGGATTGAGTTTCTGCCATTTTTTGCATGTACACCAAATATGGAGATGTTGGTTATTACTCACTTTTAACTGCATGCAGTATTTCATTAAACATTTTCAGACCATTTGGGGTCTTAGCTCTGTCATTGCAAGGTCTCAACTTGGTGCAAGTGCAGGTGAAATTGAAGTCAATAAACACCTTCCAGGTTGCATTACAGAGTGGATTTATTTCAGAAGAGAGCTGTGGAGTGCCCTGTGTGCCTAAGGCTGCAGGGCAGGAGGATATGGTTGAAGTGCACAGGTTGGTATGGTTGGAGACTGATGGGCCAGTCTAGCAGGAGCTGAACCTTGACTTTCATGCATCTCTGGTCCATTCTCATGCTGGTATTGCCATGTGTGCATTTCAGGGTTATCCCACTCTTTCCACCTCACCACTTTGGTAGCCTGCTGTAGGGTGCTGAGTTTCAACAACATTCCGTACTAAACAACCTCATGCTTACAAGCATCTTCCATAGACTGACATTTAGAATCAAGGGTTATGCTAGCTCAGCATCAGCTCTGCTCGAAAGGACGTAGATCCCCCTTGACAATAAAAGGCCTATTGTGTAGCAGAAGCTTGATCCCAGATCATTTTTCCTACCCCTTATATCACAGACCATAGAATAATGTAAATATTTTTGTTTTCAAGGAGTGGTATAGAGAATCAGCATAAGTCAAACAGAGTTAAAATGCATTGGATCTATGAATGTCTTTGATTTTTATTACAAGGCTGCTTGAATTCTGTGGCTGTATCTGGGAGAAGGCAAGCTCATTTTCTAAGAAGCTATGTTGACCAAAATTACACTTCTAAACAAACCTGGTGAAGGCACATCAACATCTAGATGTGTACTTACTGCACCATACATGCAGAAAATGCACTGTTGCATTGTGAATAATATATTAAGAGCTGTTGCAGGTGTCTGGCACACTTGGCCTTTTGTACAAACGATAAACAATACATTTAAGTGAATAAGCATCAGTCATCATTTGTTTTTATTGAATTTAGCAGTAATTGTATCCATTGAGATACAATTTTTTGACTTTCAAAACTGGTACATTTTCATGTAATGATGAATTATGGTGAGCTTTTCCACTTCAAAAATTTCATGTTTAGGCTGATGTTTAAAAGAGAATCAGGGATTGTGGGCCCAATCCTGTTCCATTAAAATTAGATGCCCTTCATTATAGATTTTGTAGTACCAGAGCCCGTATCTACATAATTATTGTCGACATCACTGTTAGAAAGAAGGTGAAAGAGGTTATTCAGTGATGAACAGATTTTATTTTTTTTAAGCCAGTGTGAGGTACAGGAAATAAAGGTTTAAGCGGCACAAACAGCAAAGTCTCAGTTTTGCAGTAAAGGCAAGGGATAGGCAGGTCTCACCTGCTCGCTGGCAACGCTCATCCACCCATCCGTCCATTTGTGCGTCCATCCCCGTCCGCCGAGCCGGGCCGCCCGGCGCTCCCGAGGCCGCGGCAGGATTTCCCGCAGCAGCCCGTTCCCTGCGCGTTCGTCTGTCAGGAAACCGCGCTCCTAGCGAAACACGAAATGTCTGCTGGGACCTCCTCCTGAAATACCCCCCAGAGAAGCGGCGGCCGAAGCCGATTTCTAACTTCCGAACACTCGTCTTTTTTACTTTGAAACCCCCCGTCTCCAGCCTTTACTCTGACGTTTCTCCCGTTTCCGAGGCGCTCCTCGGACGGGAGACGGAAAGGCTGGAGGCCGATCAGCGGGCGCAGGAGTCGGGACCGGGGAAGGACTGCGGTGGAAGCGCGGCTGCCCAGCGGCTCCGCGCCGCCGCAGCCCCTCCGAGCGCCGCCTGCCCCGCCCGGCCCGGCCCTGTTCGGAACCGCAACTAATTCTGCGGCTCTGGAAGGGCCCTGCGGCCCGACCCAACCGCAGGGACCGGCTCCTCGGCCAAAAAGGGCGACCTGAGCAGAGTAGCCACCGAGTCCGCGTTTCTTTGAATATCTTAACCTTTGTTGATTAAGTTATCTCGAAAGCAAGCGCCCAGTTTTGTCTTGGTTTTTACTGAAAAATTATTTTATTAACGTGGCTTTTTATACTCTTACAGTGTGCATCGGTAGGATGCTGGACAGTAGAGTAAAACAGCTGTATTTGCGTAAAAATGATTAGGCACTGGACAATAGGAACCGTGGGATATATTTAGCTACAAGAGGATATTTTCAGACAATACCAGGGCTCTTCATTTCCTCTGGTTTACTTAAAGCAAGGATACGAAGAGTTAGAGGTCACAGTTTACTCACCACTTCTACAAAATACCGCTCGTAACCTTTTCCTTCTAAACAAACAGAAGCAGCAGCAGCATCACAAAATGAGGTACACCTATTTTGCACGTCTCTGTTGGTGGAAGCATTTATCAGGCTCCGTGTTTACATTGCCTCACGACTGGCTACACACCACACATTTGTTTAAAAGTTTAATAATTAAGTACTTTCCTCCCCTCACTGGTGAAGTTCTCCTTTGATGCCCCTCGGTGTGCATAGATACCTAAGCTCCCACTTGAGTGCTAAGTTTCCGTCCCGGGAATCAGATCCTTTTCCACCAAATTGCGTCGCCGGATCTGCAATTCCTTCCTCACTGCAAATTAAATTTAATTAAGCAGTTTACTTAAAACGTATTCGATGTTTTGTGTGAAAAGCAAACTGATTTCCTTGTTTTCTTGAGTGGTAGATTTCATTAGAGAACTACCGAACACAATTAACTCAAAATCTATGGGGCTTCGAGCGCGCTTCCAATTTCTTTCCTCTCTGTTGAGAGCTGAGGAGCGGGCTCTGCCAGGCTGAAACACGTGTTTAGTTTAAAAGGGGTCGAAAGAGAACACTGGGTTCCAAAATTTATCCGGGAAATAAATTACAGTGCCAGTTGTTTTCCTTATAAGAGCTTCTTGGCATTCGTCTAAAAGTCAGACGAGTACCATTACGAAGCCGATTTTTAAGTGAATACACATATTTCTTCAGGCATAAAATTATGCGAAATTGGCTCTTTATTAGGGTTTTTGGTAGGATGTTCTTTGCATGCCTCGACTAATAGGGAAATAGCAGAAAAGACCGCGGTAATTTACTGGGATTTAACTTTTAATCCTTTCTGCAGATACTGTTTTGGCAAGAAATCCCTCCTGGAAGAAATTCGGTAACCACCTTAATTTCACAGGAGCGACTATGCCATTTACACCACCCGTGTTTAGCCTCGGTACAGCTCTTGTCGCAATGTGCCGCCTTCCCAGCCCGGTACCAGCTCCCGGGGCGGGGGTACCGCCGCCCCTATTGGCTTTTGCCGGTGACTTTTGCGGTGGAACCGTGCGGGCGCCGGAGGGGCAGAAGGCGGTGGAGCGGCGGAGGGGACAGCCGAGGGGGACCGCTCCCCCGGCGGAGGGCAGCCGCTAGCCGCTAGTGGGAGCTGTGGCCCCGTGGAAGTGCCGCGGGAGCCGCGGCGGGTCGGGCTCCGAGCGCGGCGTTGGGATCACCCGCGACCCCCCGGCGCCCTCCGCACCCCCCGGGGGACCTGCGGGGCCGCGGAGAAAGCGGCTCCAGTGATGCCCGCACGTAGCTCCCTCTGGCCAGAAATTAATGACAGAATGAAATAAAAGGGTAAGGTGCCGTGCGGTTGGGATACGAAGCGTCTGTGTCCGACGCCCCCCTCCTCACGAAAATCTACAGGGGAAGAGAGAGTCTCTGATCAATCGCCAGAGAAATGCAAGAGAATCCGCAGCCGGCCCGGGAGCCCCGCATTGCCCGCCGTTCTGCATCCCTCTGAAGCCTCCGCATGTCCGACTCTTCTTTATTTAGTGACGACCCGTGGCTAATTGTCGTGCAACCAGATAAACTTAGAAAACTCACAAAAGCCGTGGGAAGGGCCGGTGGGAACTTGGCGCGGAAGCACCCCCAGGCCTCCTTCCCGGCAAGGAACCCGCAGAAAGTTGTGCACGAAGCTCCGCGCCAGTGGGAGCACGGCCCGGCCGTCTCCCGCCCCACGGCGCGGAGGTGGCCGCTGCCGCGCAGCGCCTGCAGCCGCGCTCCCCCGGGGGGCTGCGCTCGCAGCGGCGGGCAGGGTGAGGGGCTCCCGGTCCTGCCGCTGCTCCCCGCTCTTCGAACGGCAGCGTACTCGGGAAACACTTTTAGCAAAGGCTGGTTTTTAATGCTTACTTAATTTCATTTCTCCCCCCTGATTTCGCTCCATCTGGCCCCGCCGCGCCTCCCGCACAGCCCCGGTGTGAGTCAGAGCGAGCGGACCCCGCGCACGTCGGGCAGCGGCCGCCCGCGGCGCGGCGCGGCGGGGCCGGGGGGTGTTACCTGCCGGCCCGCTCGGCTGGGCTCGGCGCGGCCCCGCCCGCCGCTCGGCGGTAAGTGACAGGCGCGGCGCCCAACCAGCGCAGCGGCCCGCCGGCGGCCCTATGAGCGGCGGCGGCGGGGCAGCGGGGCCGCGCTTATATGGCTACGGCAGCGCGCTGCCGCCGGCCGCGCTCCTGCGCCGGGGACTCGCAGCGGTGGCATCGAGGGTTGGAAGCGCCGCGCTGGGAACGATAGTGGCTGGCGCCGCTTCTCTTCGCTCCATTCCTTCTCCTCCGCGGTGGGTTGCGCGTCGGCGCAAGTCCCGCGCCCGTCGTTCCTCCTTCTCAGTCGGCCGCCGCGGCGCGCGCTGCAGGTCGCGCAGCCGGGAGAGGGACGCTTTGACGCTGCGACCCCCCCCCCCCCCCGCCCCCCCGTTTTGGTGTTTTTTATTTTTTATTTTTGTAATCGTTACTATCTGCCCCTGTTTCTTTCCTTGCTCCGCTCCCTGGTCTTTGCCGGCGACAAGGACAGCAGTGCCCCTCGGGGAAGCCGGAGCCCTGCGGATGCGCCTCCCCGGGACTGGGGGAGCTGACTCGGAGTGGATTTATTGACTCGCGGTTGCTTCCGAGCTGCCCGAAACAGCCCGGGCTGGTGCCCGTGCGGATTGCAAACTGCGGGGAGTAGTGAGAGACATACAGGAGGAGCCGCCCGCCGAACCTGCGTCCTTTTCCCCCCGACCCTTTTATTTCTCCCGCCACCCTTTATTTTACGTTTTCGTAATTTATTTTTTGTTTTTACTCCTTTTCACGCGGGCCTTAGACACTGTGAACGCCTATGGCGCTCTGGATCCAAATGGGAGTTGGCAGCTTGAGTGGCATCTTCCAAGGCAGCCGGGAGACCCTCACTAAGAAGAAGGACTAAGGCATTTGCTCTTTTTTTTTTGCTGCTTTTTTTTTTTTTTTTTTTTTTTGCTATTGCTGTTACTTCGGAGGTAGCTTGGATCTGACCTCACAGGAAATATATATTCCTACATGCGAGTGGCATACATGACTCAGTAGATCTGCTTACAGCTCTCGCCAAGTGCATCGTCGACTCTTACTGATTTTTAAATTTTTTAAAAATTATTTTTCCTGTCAATCATCCCGTCTGTTGGGATACCAGGCACCCACCCTGCCGTTGCCGCTCAGGTGCGTGGGAAGGCGCACGGCGGAGTTGGCGAGGCTCCGGGGAGGGACTCGGTGCCGCCTGCGACCATGGCAGCGCGGAGGCGAGATGCCTCCGCCTGGAAGTACTGCTGGGGAGCCGTGATGGTTTTATGCAGAACTGCACTAGCGCGGTCCATCGTTTTAGATCCCATATATTGGAATTCCTCTAACCCCAAGTAAGTTTCCATCCCGCTCCCGCTCGCCGTCTCCCCGGGGACCGGCGCTGTCCTCCGTGCGCGGGGGAGGGACGGGACGGTGCCGTAGGTCGGCCGCGGCCGCCGGGAGACACGGGGCTGGGGCGGAGTGCGCTAGGGCTGAGCGGCGGGGGCTCCGGCCGCGGCTGGCAGCGGGATCCGGCTCTTCCCAGGGAGGGTGTTTCATGTGACGGCGGAGCTGCCCCGTCGCCCCTTGCCCCCGGCAGGAGGGTCTCGGGAGGGAGGACCGGGGCGGCGGACCGGTAGCGGGCTGGGGAGCGGTGCGGCGGTAGCAGGATAAAACCTGCGGGCAAAGTCCGGGCTCGCCTGGGCTGGAGCAGCGGAGGAACCGGGCTGCGATGAGTTGCCAGGAAAGGGTGATACTCTCCAACTTCTCCGTCTGCAGATGCAAACTCATCCCATTGACTCCAGCGAAGTTACATCTGCTTATAACAGGGCTAAATTTGGTTGTGGAGTTGATGGTATCAAGGCACATGTCAGTGAGTAATGAACTAAGCATTACCCATCACACAACCATATAGTGTCATTCTTCATTAACAAACCCAAGCAGAAATGTACATGCGTTCCCAGGATCTCACTTTTAAAGCTCACTCTTAAAAGAGATGCGTTATCTTAAAAAAAAAATACAAAACAAAAAAAATACCACCCAGCAACCTCTTTACTTGCAAAATTATTGCTGTTAGAAAGAGGAACTTTTGAAAAGTGGGTTGCTCTTCTAAAGAAAAGGCTGAGGCAGTGATGTAAAGCTACTTACACTTCCCTTTTGTCTCCTCGGATTTTTGACATACAAAATGGAAGTTGGCTTTGTTCACTTGTGAGAGCCTCTGAACTTTTGTGATTAGAATCACTAGTTTGGAGAACAAAAATCACGATAGGAAGAAGTAGACTCCAATGAGTGAAGGGAATTTAAAAGAAGAAATGGGTTAAAGTGCTTCTCTTATATGCATGCTTCACCTTCAGTTATATATATTTAAAATTAAATCATATGCAATGTGTTAATTGAATGTAGTGCTTCCCATTAACTCCAGTAAGTACATGTCTTGTTTTCCCGGGGGAGTTTGTAGAGGAAATGTTAGGTGGTGATGAGACAAGTATGAATGGAGTATTTCCTGGATCAGGGATTAATCCTGCGCAGGTGGCAGGATCTCTAGGAGTTGGAAGATTTCAAAGTTTGAATTAGGAGTAGCATCTCAAGCTCACCAAGTGACCTTGCCTTACAATCATCATCTACTGTTGCTTTCACTAAAGGAAAAAAATCACTATAGATTCTGCCTGCATTATTTTTTAATACTTGCTCTGTTTCTCTTTACCGAGAAGTTTCCTAATATTTCTTAAAGAAAAAAAAACTTAGAAAAGAAACTGGCAGGAGCATGCTGGACTGCTCAGTTCAGAGTCTTTATTTGTAATATTGATTGACAAATACTTATTTTGTGTATGCATCAGGTGGGAAGCCTGTTAAAATTTACCTCAAGTCACTGGCTCAGCACTTCCATGATGTTGCACAGCTGAAGCCTTTCTTTGGCTTAAGAAAGGCACGGCGTCACTTGGGAGGATAAAGCGGCCTGGCCGGCAATAAAGCGGGCTTTATAAGGCTGTTTAGGCTCTCGAAAGGCAAGTGCTGAGAGCCGGGGTTGCATTGCAGGAGTGGGCCTGCTGTGCTGGTGGAAAACAGCCTTGGCTCGGCCTAGGAGGAAGGGGAATGCTTTTGCATCCCAGCTCTCGCTGTGTTTATGCCTACAGAGGTCACTCTTCCAAAGCAGAAGAGCCGGCTGCTCGGGGCTCTCCTCTGCCAGCCCCAACCTGCTTTCGCTTCTTTTTTAACTTCCCTTGATCGCTTTTATTAGCCATCACTGAAACGAAAGCATCCGAGCAGCTGAATTCAGCCCATCTCACAGAGCCTGGGGATATGCTTCTTTTGTCAAACACGATTTGTGTTTCCATTTAGTTAATTCTAAACTGTTTGATTACAAAAAAGGTTTGAATGTTGTTAATGGTAGATCTAATGATAATATCTAATTACTTTTTCAACTTAAATGCACGCTTAAAAATAGGTTGTGTTGCGATGTAATTGAATTTTCTTGAGTGATTCATTGAGGCTTAATCACCACAGTGAAGAAGTACACTATTAAAATTAGTCTTTTCAATTGCTGGGGCTAGTGATTTATAGGCCTCTTGGAGGCCTGGAGTTTGAGGAGACTTGCAAATGCATTCCTGCCACTGCTGCTGGTGAGGCAGCTCTACTTCTCCAAGCAGAATATCTTACTACTTCTTCTCACACTTGTTTGCCTGGAGGATCCTGAATAATTTCTCCTTAGATAAGGTTGTCCTCACTCTGGATTCAAGCTGAATGGTAGCTTGGGAAGTAAAGCTGTTGAATAGATGGTATAATAATAAAACTCCTTTCCAGGTTTGAAATAATAACTATCTTTGATGCTGGTTAATTTATTCCGGGAAGCTGTGCATTTAACTCTATTGAAAGTCTCACGGCAAAAATCTGCTGAACAGGTAGGCAATTAGAATGGGAGAAGTGGTTAGGTTAATATGAAGTATGAAATAATAAATTTTAGGTTAATGTGAGCATATAAACAGAATTGGTTTTGCACTGAAGTCTAGAGGTTATAATTTCTAGCAGGTGGCTGGGATGGAGAGCACACAGTAGCTATTTGAACACAGTGCTCCCCTCCCTATTCCCCCCCTTACCTTTTTAGAGATCTGCTTTATTGCCTTGGCCAAATCATGAGATTGAAGTGACCTCCATAACATAATTAATTATACCTTTGACTTTATTGCTTGGTAGGTTAAACATCGTTGTTGTAAATGGTCTTGACATACTATAGACTTATCATCTGAGGAACTTTAGATCACCTGGTCTTGAAAACGCAGAGGAAAAATTACTCTATGTTTAACTCCTGTTGACACTTTTTAACGGGAGAATTTCTGCCTGTGTTGTTTCTGCCAAGACAAGCAATGTATGCAGATAGCATGGATTACCTCTGTTTCACCAGGGCTCTGTGCTGCATTTGACATAGAGGACCACGTTAATGTTATGGGACACCTTTTAGTGAAGCAGTTGAGAAATCTCATTCAAAAAAGCATTGCTTCTGTCTAAGCGTCACTGTTTCCCTGCGTGCTATAGGCCAGCAATCAAGGCGGGTCTCCTTAGAGACATGTGGAAGGTTATCCGCATAAGTGGTGCCTTTGACACTGATTAAGTTAGATTATATAGCTGTTTTTTTCTCCCTCTCATAACCAGTTATATATGGGATATTTCACAGCCTGCCTCTGAATGAATGCTAACATGTCAGAAACTGATAAAATAAACTACAATTGATGACCCTGCTAAATGTTCTATTCAGTAGCATATAGACTAGTCTGCTTCTCATTGTATCCGAAATTCTTATTTTTGTAGGTAAACAAATGCACATTCACTACTGATTGAATAGCCCCTTGAACTATGCTCTGCAGTTTGCATTTGGGTTAATCTTGTCGGTTTTAATACAGAGGGAAAAAAAGGAGAAAGCACCAGGGGTGGAATTGTTAGTGCTTTCACATCCACATTCCTCACATTTTGTCAGGATGATAAACTGTAGGTAATGGACAGCCCTTGTTTCACAGGACAGGCAAGCCAGCCAGAGCACAAAGAGCTTGCTAAAACGATATCTCACAACATGCTTGGGAGGCTCTCAGCTAGACAAGAATTTATTTGGGAGTCCTGTGCTGTTGGACTACACTTTCTAACCTATGCAATTACAGCTTCAAGCTGAAGAAACAGGAGTGGAAGGTTAAAATTGTTTAAACACATGCTCCTAAATTGTACCCAAAACATAGCTGTTGACACTTGGTGTGCTAATAGATGGAGTGAGTGGTGGCTTCCAGTCAGTCCATTTGATAGTTCTAGCATTTGTAGCCAGGTCCCCAAAGCACAGGTGAATTAGTAAAATAAATTCAGAATAAAGTGAAGGTCGATTTCTTGAGCTGGTTTTTTGTTCCCCCAGCCTGTTATATGTAGAGTATAATTGCTATATTATTTATAGTAATTATCTTAAAGCATGTTATCTGTAAGCTGCGCTACGTTATTTCACTTTGTGTAATGAAGTAATTGCCTTTAGAAAGTCAGTGACTAAAAGTCATGCTGAAATCACTTAAGTTCTCCCTCTTCCCACACACGAGAATGCCTTCCTCTCTTTTTTTTCTTTTTTCCTTTTTTTTTATCTTCCGTGTTTTATTGTAAGGAGATCACATTGCTTGAGGTGTGACGCTCTGGATCCTCTCAAATTCGGCCAAGGTTCCTGGCATGGGAAGTCGGGAGCTGCGGTGACCGCTTGGACATGCTGGCATAGACAGGCCTTTCAGCCCTGCACAACAGCCACGGGCAGGCCTCCTTTGGGGACCTTTTTTCCTTTATGATCTGGTCTTCATGCATCGTGCAAACCTGCAGTACTTGAAGTTGCTTGTTGCAAATGAGAAGAAAGTGTTCTTCTGAGAAAAAAAATAGTGATTAAAATGTTATTCATGTGTGCCTAATGTCTGTCTGCCTTGGCTGCTGACATAAAGAAACCTGTTTTTCTGGTCATTTATCATACATCTACATGGATTTGCTTATGAGCTCATTCTTTGTGAGGCGTTGTGGAAACTTACATAGGAATGTTAAACTGCTTGAAATATTTTGATTAAAATACTGAGGGCCACAGTACGTAGGTAGCCTTTTAACTACAACACTGTTGTCTTGAGGGAGGGGAGGTTTTTTTGGCAGAGTGGGGAAGAGAGCAGCAAGGGATAAGAGTTTGTGGGGGAGTTGCATGAAAAAGAAGAGGAAGGGAGGATGGCAAATGGACAGTGTAAGAAGAGCTTGGAAAAATCTCCTGTGGCTTCATTGTCTCCTTAAAGCCAGGGAACACAAAGACAAATGCAGTTCAGCCTTTCTCCCATGATGGAAAATGTAAACCGTTGACACAGCTCCCATGTTTAACTTGTTTAATTCTCATTTTAAATTCAGTACTATACCAGCCGTGTGAACTCTGAAGATTTCTTTAGTAATCCATTTTGTAGTTCCGAATCAAAAACAAAGTGAAAAGGTCTGACACAATTTGCTTTTATTTTTAGGCAAATCAACCCTGGTCATAGTTAATAAGGGGATTACAACCCAGACTAGGTCTTTACAGATGTAATGTAAATCAAGGGCAGAGTATAAAGAAACTGATCCCTTTTGATTGAAGTATGGTAAAAAGGCATAGAGAAACTAGCAGCAGTAATCTGATTGTATGGCAATAAAACCACCATTTTCTGTCTTTCAGATAAAAATAATGTGGTAAATCCATGCAGTTCATAAGATGTAAAGGCAGATAAAGGGTGATGCCATGGCAACATATAGATTAGCTTGATGTTAGAAATGACACGTCTCTGAAAGGGGTGTTATAAACTAAGGGCCTTGCTCCGGGCTGTAAGGTATTATGTGAAAACCGCACAAAACTTGGGGGCCGGGATTAGGAACTATGAAAGGCCTACTTGTGGCTTGGGGTGGTTGGAGCGGTGAAGAAAAGCTGCTCAGTTCTTGCTCATTGGTGGTGTATAATATGGTAAAGATAGATTTCATTTACTGCTTTTTGCCGAGATGGGGGCCGATTAAAACTTGAGATGGCTGCAATTGTGAGGTGTGGAAGATTCTCATTTTTAACTCCTACCCTAGCAGCAGCCTTTCTGAAGAATTGGCTGCACTTGGGATTTGTTGCCTTAATCTATTTGGGCTTCGGGCAGGAGCATGCTGGCAAGGCACAGAGAACAGAGGGGAGAGGTAGTATTGGGGTTATCTGGAAGGAAAACAGAGAGCTTTTGATTTCAGCTGTGTTTTAGTTTGTGGTCTCCATCTCACACTCCATGGGAGCAGCAAAGATAAACATGCTGCATTGTCTGTGCCTAGGCCAGGTGATACTTCAGCATCTCTTGTGTTTCCCATCCTGCAAAAATATAAAAGAAAAGAAACCTGAAAAACCAAAAACCGAACAACCACAAACAAACCAGCATCCATTCCTATTTACGAGTCAATCTGCAGATAACCAAATGTCTCTGGCTCAGTCTCTAGGTGGTGTTTATTTCCGAAAGCCTGGCTGAAATCTAGAAATGAATGAGATAAGCATCTGCCTTCCCCCCCCTTCCCCTCCTCTCCAGCCAATTTACAATCACTGGGATGAGTTTGCTGTCAGCCCCTTGAGTTTAGCCGGCAGACAATATAGGTATTGTTTAATCATTTATTTTAAGTGATCTGTAAGGTAGTAATATACCTCTCCTAGTGCAGCTATTTGGATGTGGTTTTTCTTGCTTTTTCTCTTAAAGAGCCTTTAAATAGTTAATACTTGCTTTTTTACCCAACTGACAACCCTTAACGCCCACAACTTAAAGTCAGCATTACGTTGCAAATCAGGGGTACGATTAAAATGAGATATATGTACTTTATTGCCTGTTCATTTGTCTGCGAAGTGGGGGGAGAAGAAAGCACTCTGCATTTGTTAAGCGCAGTCTAGACACAAGGGGGAAAAACACTGAAGCCTACAATAACAGTTGTGTCTTTCTTTGCTGGGAATGAGCCTGGGATGAGTTCGGCAAAATGGAATTCATGCTGTTTGTTTGGCAGTGGTTTGGACACTTTTAAAGTGGATTGGGTTTTGGGTGTTTGTTTGATTATTCTAGGGTTTTTTATATAAAGATGTTAATTACATGCTTGACTTTATCATTCTTACCCTATCCCATAGTATGCTGGAAATCTTCACAATTCTGACTGAAAAGGGGACTCCAGACCCCAAGCTGTCAAGCTGCTGATGTAATTTAACAAATGAAAAATAAACAAGTGCATATAGGAAGCTGAATGGATTGGCAGAATTCACAGGACCTGAAGTGCTCAGATGGGTTTCCTGTGTTGAAACTTAACCTTCACAAATCTATAGCAAAAGATCCAATTCATTTGCTGAAATTCTCCAAAGCACAGGGGCAGCCTCATCTAATTTACAGGCTGGTCACATTCAAGCACCTTGCATTCTGCATTTGACAATGATTGCTAATGGGCCATTCAACTAAAGTATTTGCTTGTTAACAGGGAACAGAGCATGATAAATGTCCAGCAAGCTTGCAGCCTCCTTCAGCTTTTCAAATGCAGACTGGTGCATATTTATGGCAGGCAAATGACAAAGGGGGAAGCTGAATTACTGTGGCCTTATGCTTTCTGTTCGAACAAGGGTTAAAGTAATTAAAGAAATAATGCAAAAACCCGATGTCCTTTGTTTGCCCACCATTATCCAACGTTTAGCTTTCGAACCTGCCTGTCATGTCACATTTCAGAAATGTCCCAGATAAGGCCGGACAGGTTCGGCAGGGCACAGGGAGGAATGGGGGAGTCATCTACAGAGCCCATCCTGGACAGTGACCCAAGCTCTCCCTGCATCCAGAGTCTTTCCCCTCCAGGTTACCCTCACCTTAAGGAGTTTTCACTGATGGAAGCTCGAAGGTGCATTTAAAACTGAGATTTTGCAATTTTCACTCCTGTTCTCTAAAAAGAGGGGGAAAAAACCAACACTGGAAGAGTGGACAGGCTTTGAGAAAACATGTATTTCTGAAAGCCAAGTATGAAAACAAAATGGCAGAACAAAAAACAGTTTTGCATTGCTCCTCCACCCCCAGATAGACTTAAGACCCAAAAAGAAATTTCCTAAACTTGAAGTCTCTTCAGTGTAATTTTGAATAATCTGGGTTGGTGTTTTTGTTTTTTTTTTTTTGTTGTTGTTACTATTTTTGTCCTTGTAAATTCAGGTTTCATCTTAGCCTATCTAGCACCCGTTCAGCTTCATGAAAATACCTCCAGTGATTTCAGTCCTGCAAGCCTGAAAGGGCTTTACATTATAATTATTTTTCATTATAAGCAAAATTTAAATTTTCTTGTTACAAAAAAAACCCTATCATTTTACTCCATGAAAGAGAACATACAGATTATTTTTTTTTCTGTTAGCTGTGATCCAGAGAACTTTCCTTTGATGTGATTATATACATTGTCAAAGACAGCAAATAAGGGCAGGACCTCTATCTTTTTTGGCAATCCTGGCCAGCCAACACCCAGTGTTTATTGAGGTATCAGCATAATAATTATAATGCAGCTGATTTAAACTTTGATGTAATAGTCTGTGCTTTCTTCTGGTTTTAAACTTAAGTTCCAAGCCAAAAAAGATAAAGGTTGGTAGAGGATTGTGTTGCTAGGTGAATCATTCCTGATGTATGACATATACATAACTATAAGATGGGTTTCCTGCCTCTAGTGTTCTTTTAAAATGTCTCGTGGGTGATGGCTAAAATAGGATTTACAAAACTTTATTTAGTAGGATCAGAGCTTTAAAGGAAAGTCAAGTTTTACATGTGTCAATGGAAAACAAGAAATTATTTGGCTTGTTTTACACAGCAGGATAGGTTAGATGGTGAAATTATGTTAGGCTGAAAAATTTGTGATGCTGCAAATTGCTTCTCACTGTTTTCTTAGCTTTTGTTTGAATAGGGCTTTTATTTATATACCCAAACCAGAGAACAGCAATGGGGAGGAAGGTGAACACTGCACTGTAAAGAGAAATCCATTCTAAAGCTAAAAAGAGTGATTTGAAATTTAATTATCATTATTATTATTGTTAGTTAAAGCCCAGTATCACTTGAATGCTGTTTTATTTTGGATTGGGAGTTCTGCCAGACCCCAGCCTGTCAGAGCTAAAAAGACTCAAATCAAGTCCAGGCCTATTTCTGCAGCAAATGGGAATCCTGGCTCCTTGCCTGCAGATTCATTCAGGAAGACCCATCTGGCTTTTGATGTTCTCCAAGTTTGAAGCAGTTTGTTTAAGGAACCTATGCAGTGAGCGCTGGTGGAAGCACACATAACTGCGCTTCTTCTGACTCCTCATCAGTGGTGCATCGTTTCACAGTTTCATTTTTGCTTGGTTCTTGCCATCTGCTTACCTACTGCCTGAGCAGCAGTTGGTTTCTATACCTGACTAGATGAAAGTGTAAATTTGGAGTTGGGAACATCTTGACTCCTTTTGAGGATTTGCTGTCCCATAACATTCTCTGTCCACACTTCAGTTGCTTTCTTCATGTTTAATTAATTTCAGTTTAGTTCAGAAGCAGTCTAGCTTAATCACTGCACAGCACTTTACCTTCAGGTTTTGGGGGTTTCTTTTTCCAGAGTGTATTTCCGAGCTGAACAGATTAGCTGAGCAGGTAAAGTCACATTGGCATACAGATTACTTCACTGCCTGAAAAAAATATTTAAAAGGTGTTTTTTAGTGGTAATCATTCTTTGCATCAGATGGTTTTCAGGCACTTTTTGAGGAAAACCAAAAGCCATGTCTTAGATTTATAGTGAATTGTAGTCTTCCATTCTGTGGATCAGTGTGTGACACTGAGGCAAGCAGCACTGCACTGTGCTCCTACAGCCTGACTTGGTAAACTGTCCTTATTCAGAAAAGCTCATGTCGAGCATGTGCTGAATGCTGAATATTTTTGTTGAAGCAGGATGAATTAAGCATGAGCTGTCTTGAACCAAGGCCAGTGTAAGAGGTTTTTTGGGGCTGGACAAATACAGATCTCTCCAAAGCTTTGTTGCCTTTTTTAAAATCAGAAAATTATGTCAGAAGCTACATCCCTGTCTGCATTTGGAAAGAGATATATAGCTTGCCAGTAGTCAGTGTGACCCTTGTGCTAGCTGGGAGCTCAAGCAGATCTATCAGCTGTGCCTCTGGAGTCTGGCTACACAGGTAGCCCTGCTTCAGCTGAATTTTCTGTGCATTTTTTTAGTCCACTGTTTGGTGTAATGCCAAACTGATCACCGAGAGTGACCTGAGAGCCCAGGTTTCCCCCTGCAAGAGAGGGCCTAGTGAAGGGTGCACTGGCTGAGCCTCCCTGCAGTAGAGGCTGACCCAAAGGCAGTATCTCATGAGTGCAGGGCAGTGGGTTAAAACGGAGTGCCTGGATCTCCTGTTATCCCCAGCTTTCTGCTGAACCCCTCCAGTGGGCTCTTCCATCTGGGGCAGGGATGTCACTTGTGTCAAATGCACATTCTTGATTTTTACAGAATTTTTTTAACTACTCTGGTGTAGTTTAGCTTCATTTCAGAGGTTCAGATGTTGCAGAGGGCCAAAATCTGTTTCTTCATAGGTCAGACATTATTACTGCCTTGAAGGTGGCTGTGGCCGCCTGGTTTTATTCTGCTTCTGCACATCAGTCAAACCTTGGGAAAGGTGGTAGTTCATGTAATAACATAGGATCTTTGTGCTTGCAAGTGGCTGAATCTTGGGTTTAATGTAAGGATGCAAGTGCAGACTTATTATAGGTCTCCCATTTGGATTTATGCTCAAAGACATTTTCTCCTTGGCATAAAAATGATTTGCCAAAAATGGTTTGTTATACAATTCTGTTACTGATTTGGCATAACTTTTCCTGAAAGTTGTGAGTTAACAATTTGTTCTACTTCCAGTGTTTACTTATTCAGGCAAATGGTATGCAATAATACATTTTCTAACAACTGCAAAGTAGATGAAATTCTGTCTTTGAATTGGAGATACAATCACCGATTATTAATGTCTCATCAACTAACAAGACAGTCCCCGCCCTCTTTTATAGACTTTGCTTGGAGCATGTCTTGAAACAAGACTGTACAGGTGTAAGCAAACTGTAGTTAAGAGAAGGAAGACTGCAAACTTTGGTTGGCACCCTTATATTGTGGCTGACATAAGACGTTTGTTTTTCTAACAGGAACATTAGAGAAGAGCACAGAATAGCACAGCAATAGAACAATCTGGTTTGCACTTTTCAAAAAGTAGTTCTTTGGCAAATGCCAGCTGCTCTTGGTTAGCTTTCTGAAAGCAAAGGCTTTAGTGACTTGTGTAAGAAACACACATGGTTGGGTTGACTTTCTGTTCCATGCTAACTACTGCTCTGCATCTTGTAAATAAAGTGCCATCTCTAGGTTTTGGCACACGCTGCCTTTGTGAGCACAAGTCAAGTAGAGCAAATGGTTTTGTGTTGAGCTGAATTCATGGCACAGATTTTTTTTTTTTATTCTACTTTCTTTTTTATTTTTTTTCCCAAAATTAAAACCATATAAATATCTGATTATCTTTGCCATAAGAGCAAAGAACTACTTTAATATTCCCAGTAGCATATTTTGAACAATTCTTTAATTAAAACAACATTGGTCTCTTCCTGTATTTCATGGCTAGCAAATGAGAGAAAACACCAGTGTTAATATCAAAGGGAGTCAGTTTTCATTACAGTAATGGTTCAATTGTGCAATGCTGTAGGCACTGAAATTTAATATTATTGTGACTTGTATTGTAATTGTAGGATGACAGAGGAAAATGGATTAAGTTTAAATATAAGTTTACACAGCAGCACATGGACTTTTTCAAATGGAAGCTGAGGGTTGGTACAGGATGGGTCCCCCTCTGGCTCTGTCATAATGAATTAGTATTTTGTAAATAACTGGCCACTAGACTATAGATTTATTACCTTTTGCAGATCTATGTGGACACACACAGACATACATTGATTCTGTAGTGACTGTAATTGCAGTGTGGAGTTGCAGAACGGGTTTATGCCTCTAGGCTTGCAAGGTATTTGAATGTCTAGGCTTCTTGTCTTCACCTTTCATGGAAATATTCTTGCCTGCCAGTTTGTGTAGTTTTGTTCTGAAGGATACACCCATCCTTTTAGTTCAGGCATTGCTAACATATGCATGGCCTCAGACTAGAAAGCTCTTTGTCATCCTCATGAATAAACCGAATTCAAGTTGCAGATGATCTTTGCTTTAGAAAATTATGCTAGAGACAACAACTGTTAATGAGCAATATCCCCCTCTTTTCCAGTTGCCCATAAACATTCAGATTGCAATGGAAGACAGCAATTTCAACCATCCATTACTGATCTCTCCCATGGAAGATTAAGGACAATGAAAGCTAGATGTTTCGTTTGTTTGCAGTGTAGGCAAGTGGAAGATGTCCCTAAAGCAGTGCCTGAGAGTGTATTAGTGACTAAACATGATGCCCTGTCGTTTTACCCCATATCTTCACACTGTTCCTCAGATGTATGTTCACAATGAAACCTGTTCTAATGTTAAAGTGCAAAAGGGGGCAGTAAAGTGCTATCCAAAACAAAATGTTTATTTTTATGGATACTTTTTGTGGCAAAATTTGCGTTTCTCAATAGGCTTATAATTGCCCATATTAAAGTAATGATCACAAGAATATCTTGTGTTTGAAAATCTTACAAATGTTGCCAAAGTGTATCATTAAGTGTTATAGAAGTAGTGTTTGTCCTGTGTATTTCCATGTACTTCTGTCCTTGAATGGAGCCCTGAAACATGCTACATATTTGGAAAGAATCAAAGGCAGGAAACTTTCCTCAGATATATTTAGGATATAGCTATACGAAGCACTTCTGAAAGAATTCCAGCTTTGCTAATCATCTCTGATTCTCATGTTGTGCATTACTTAGCACCATGTTTCTGGAAAAAGCAAAATGAAAAGAATGCTGAGGCTAGGGGTTTGTGCTTGAAGTACTAAAGTGTGTAGTGGTGGCATGGGTCAAGAGTTGGGCTCTCATCCAGACCCACATGCATCATTTGTCAAGAGGTAACTAGAAAGAGCAACTAATTACAATGCACCTACTGAATGTTTTTGCTTTCAGAAATTTCTCAGAGTAAGCCATTTATACAGACTGGCTGCTACTTTCCTCTACAGCCACTTGCAGTTTTTAAACTCTACACAGAAAGCACATTTCTGTTTAAATGGAATTAAATTAAATAAGAAGGAGAATGTTCCTGTGTGTTTCTGTGCTTTTGTATGAGAGCAAGTGTGCAATGATTCCATTTGCTGAAGCTGAGTAAGTCCATCGCTGTTGTGAGGTTCATATTTCTGTAAATGCTGATGAAATGTTAATATAATACACTTTAAAATAGAACATTGGTCATACTCATCTTTTTTTTTTTTTTTTTGCTCCTTACTTAAAAGACTGTCATGAAGCACATTAGTGGTTCTTTTGTGGTAACAGGAATTGATTTAGTAAATGGATCAGAATTCTCTAGTGCTTTAAGTACTTTACGCAGAGCAGTAATGGTTTTCTGCATATAATACAAAAAGTTAATTGCTATTAATAGTGCCTTATGTGGAGGTCATATATGAAAACGGAATATAAAATCTATATTATTTTGAAAAAATCTTTAGATTTAGTAAAAGGTTGGATTGTGTATCTTTGTAATATTTCAGGCCTTAATCTTGCAGTAAATGTTCTGCAAGTTTTGTATTCTTGTGCAAAAACCCATTGCACAGGAAAAGACAAGTGTTTGCTCTCAGAAGTTTTTTAAGGAAGGGAAAAACACCACTGACTTTTACGTGGGGAAAAACAAGCATTCATTTTTGTATTCTGGATTTAATGGGGGTGGAGGGGTAAAACACAAGTTGGTTTGAAGGTTTTAGTTATGTGAGTTTTTTTTCTTTTTTCTGTGAGAGCCAAAGCAGCAGGGGAAAGGGCAACTTGCCAGCGAAATTGAACCACCTCTCACAGGTAGAGATGACATCCCCTTGAACCAGATATGCTCCTAAGAGCAGAACCTTTCTGGCAGCTGCACACCAGGTGGCTGATGGCAGGATGCTGCCTTGGCTCCACGTGGTGGGCTGGGGAAAGGGGTGGTGCCCCTGCATTTGTGGTCACTCCAAGATGCCACGATTCCAACCTGAGATGACATGATTCCCTGGAGAGGGACTGCAAAGTGACCTACCTCTGCTGGAACCCAGCATTGGGGTAGCCTTAAAGGGGAGTCTGCAGCATTTGCTTTGGCTTACTTACTTTTTATGAAGAACGAGATCACATCTGTAACCTCGTACATCACAGCTCTTAAGGAAACATTTTCTCCTTGAGTGTCTCCAATAAGATGTGTTTGGTGCTGGGTTGCAGGTGAAAGGTGAAAGAGAGGGGTATGCTTTCGCCAAATATCAGGTCTTGGCTGTAGAGTTTGTGCTCTCTCAAGTGCAAGGCACTTCTAGACTTGGGACAATTCTAAGCTGAGTGGAATGAAAAAGTGTATTTCTGCAGCAGCACTAGTCATAAGAGTTATTTGTTGAAAAAAGCTCATGACAGATCTAGGAGACCAGCTAGGGCATTTTCTGATGTGTTTGAAGACGAATGGTGTCTGTGGGTATCTCTGTACAGTAGAAGCTCTGTGCCTTTAGAACTGTGATGTGATGGTACAATTTGACTGTCAAATCCGGCAGGTCCATGCAAAAGAATATTTCCTCTGAGGAGAAGCATATTCACTCTAAGCCCATCCTTGCTTTACATGTATTAGAAATCCCTTGTTGTATTTTACATGCTTTCCTCTAGTATTTTGCTGGAGATAGTGCAACAAAAGGATAAATGAAATTACTAAAATTTCATACATGTTCCTAATTCCCTGTCCACTAAAAATTTTGAGAAAACATTATGATGCTACAGAATTATTCTTGTGTAGGTTATTAAAAATTTACTTACAAACATACTGCATCGTTTTGCCTTGCTGAAGTAAATGGAAATCCTGAAACCACTGTCAGTAAGAACAGGTGCAGGAAAAGGCACCAAGAACAGTGCCCATTTGCATGGCTATTTGTGGCACGTGAAATGATGGCACCACTGACAAGTTGTGTCCAGTGTTATGATTGAGACAACATAAAATCTTTACCATTCCCTTTTTCAGTGCACTGCAAGCATTTGTCTGAAAGTTGGGCTTCTTTAGAGGTAGGGAGAGTGAGGAAATGAGGTACCCAAAATCCTAGGATGGAGATCAGCTATCGTTTCAGGGAACTGCTTCAAAGCACTTGGGAGCTTACTCCAGGTTTATTTCAGGGGAGCCTGAACATAGGTTTTTCCTTACAGTAGAAGTGAGAAATACAGGACTTGCTGCTTTACCAATTCATGTTATAATATTTTATAATTTGGCTTTGTATAATGTGGTACCTGCCATTAAAGATCTTAAGGGATGAGCATGAATATATTTGTTTATTTATTTGTTTGAAATCCTTTTAGTTTCTAGCCTGCAAGTCCCATTAATGCCAGCAACCATTCCTTACATAAATTGTTTCATTAACTGTGTGGAAAAATGTTACATATAAATAAAGGTTAGCAGATTAAACTTCTTCCATTTTATTTAAATTTAAAAGCATCCCTGTTTAGCATGTTGTGTAAAACTTTCCTGTAGTATTAAAATGATTTAATAAGACTGCACTGGTAAAGAAAAGTAGCTTCCTGAACTCACTTAAAAGAATTTTAATAATATGAAATGCTATACTTTTTTTACTCTAGAAGTTTCATTTGCTAGTCTGTGTATAAAGCTAGTCTGTCATCTTGTTGTGTCACACTATGGTATTTTTTCTTGCAAAGATTTTGTGGAAGCATAGTGCATTTTCCTCATAAAATTACATATTCATTTTGAGACAGACTCCACATTAATCTTTTTTTTTTTGATGGAGTTTGTTTTTCTGTCTGTCCACTGGAGTGTGATGAGTCTTATAAAAATCACTGTTTCTGCACAAAAAGCATTTACAGCCAGGTCTGTATCTTATATGCACATTCATATTTTTGTACATGGTATTGAATAGGACAAAAATGTGAAAGTTTTGTCCAGAGCTTTTGCAGAGAGCTCTGGTCTTTGTTTTTGGATTTCATGCAGTGCAGTGTTTTTGGGAATCAGGAAAATTTTTCTGCTACTTCACTGAAATCACTAGCCTTTTCCTGAAACTTCTATTTGCTTTGCATCAAGCTGGTAGGACTTCTGCCTTGCTTAAATATTTCTCCTGTGGACAAAGTGATATTTGAAATGTGTATGTTGTTATTTTCTCAAAAGTCAGATGATTAATACATATACTACATAATAACCACTCTTTTTAAACACTAAGGACTTGCTCATGGAATGTAATTCTGTATTCTGTTTCAGTTTGCAGTTTTACAAGTAACGGACTAACATACTGTGTTATTAGTATTCATGATATTTCCTTAATAAACTTTTGAATTAATAACTTTATAGTCAGGCTCGTAGTTAAAACTTCATAAAGTTAAGTGGGTAGGATTCCCCAATAGTAGGTTTCAGACTGCATTTTAAGAAGCGTCTTAATTGTTCACATTTTTAGGATTATTTTTGTGACATTAAATTAAAGCTAACTGCCTACACCAATTAGTTTGAGTAAGTTATTAAAGCACAGAAATTTGGCACTGCCTCTCCAGTTAAATATACAAGCCTTGCATTAAGTACTAACACACTTTATAAAATCATATTTATTTTATAATTACTAGAATATAGTTAAAGATAAGTGTGCATATATATTTATAGTGTATGTACATATATTCATGTGTATAGTTTCGTAAGGTGGAAAAACCCTGACAAAACACTTGGTTGCATCACTATTAACAAAATCACTTAAGAATTTATTTCTCTAAGAATTTTTTCTGTTGATAGTTTTACAGTTGCAGAAATCTCTGCATACTAAGAAATGATAGCATATTCTCAGTGAATGAGAGTGTGGGCAGGTTAAGTTCTACTTTTTTTTGAGAATTGGCTATTATGAGGTTAGGCAGGCTTGAGTGGTTATCATTAAGCAAAAGTCCTTTGTAATTTAATATGGTTGAATGTGCTAAATTTCTCTAAACAATAAGTAGATTCTTAAGAAATTCTTTGGACACTAACATACGTTTCTAATACAAAATTTTACAATCAAATTTAACTTGAGGACCTTGACAAGTAAGGTTGCATTAGTGCCAGGAACTGCTGTCAAGTCTTAAAATTTAAGTGTGGTAGATGAAATCATTGAGGCATTGGTGTGAGCACGGAATGAGCTACTCTGTTCCTAATTTCTGTTTGTGTGTCATGTGACTTTTTGGTCAAGTACAACAATTATTTTAAAAAAGGTTTGGGAACTCTGCAAGTTGCTGTTATTTGATGAGCTGCATTACTAGTTGGACACGTGGGAGGGATTCACATCCATGGGCTTTTGCACAGATGTCAAATGTCGCCCACAAGGCACCAGTTTTGGGCTGACAGTAAAAATGCCGTCTGTATCGAAAAGTGCCAGACAGAAAGTGCATGAATTTCATTGTACAGCTTATATGGTACTTAATATACTTTCCTGTGCTTTCTCACAGCAGGCAGCTGGATTATTTATTGTGAGCAGGATTTTTCAAATGTTCCAAGAGTCTCTCTGTATCTGACTGCTGACAGAAATGAGTTGGGAAGCTTGCTAAGCTTTTCTCTTAAGTTTCTGTTTGGGTACAGGGACCTGTGTTGGTATTTAAGTTTTGCAGTAAATCATTCTTAGGGCTGAAATGCAGAAAGTTACAAGGGTTTTTATAGAAAGCAATGGTTCCAGTACTGTCACTATCCTGACCACTTGAAGAGCATGTTACTGTCCCAAGCCACCATTCGAGCAACAGCCTCCACAAGATCAGTCTCAGGATTCTGGAAACACCTTGCTTTATCTTTATTATATCTCTGTTTTGATGGGGAAAAAAAAGCTTTCTAATTAGTTGAAGACACATTTTGATGAGACTTTTAAAGCCATTTTGTTAACTTAATTTTTATAGACACTGTTCATCATTTCATCAGTCTTGATGCTACTTTGGAATACTTAAGGCAACATCAACACATGCAGAAACGAAGATTTAGGATTAATCCTGATTTTTTTAACCTCCACCAAGGCTGAATGTACATTGTCCTTTCTTTTTTCTTTTTTTTTTTCACATAGAAGGTCTTCAAAAATAGGATCATAAAACAGTAGTCTTAATCCTCCTGACATTTCATAAATAGCTTCAGAAAAAGCTTAGTACCCAGCAAATGATTTATTTAAAGTCTTTATAAAAAGTACAGTAGCAAAAGTATTACACAAATGCAGGGATAATAATCATGCCTACGACTAATCAGCCACTGTAAGTTTTGTAGTTGAACTGAAATGCATGAGGTGAAACTTTCATTAACTCCATCCATATTTGGGCTTTGTTGTTGTAAGAAAATAAGGAAAGTAAATTGGAAAAATATCTCTCATAGCAAAGGTCATGATCAAAACTGCAAAGTGTGGAAAAAATTTCAATACAATCAAATTCTCAGATTAATCCTTGAATTTTAAGACTTTTTTCTTCCCTAATCCCATCAGCGTTAGATCCTACAAGTTCAGACACTCAAGTAGAAGGAGATTTACTGAGTTTAGTTCTAATACTTCAGAGTCATAGCAAGAATATTCCCTGCCATAAAGTCTAACAAGTGCCTTTGTTTAAAGCTCTTGTAAAATGTAGTTTTAACTGTCTGTTGGGGACAGTTCTGTCCTCTACCTTTTATGGGACAATTCCTGTCTGAAACTAAGGCTCACTCACAAGTGTGCCCTCTTTCCTGTAGATATTTTTGAGGATTGCCAGGCATACCATCTCTCGACCCACCCTGTTTGTGCTCAAAGTTTGCATGGAGAACATATACTGTGGCTTTTATATGTATATATGCAAAATCTAAAATTAGAATCAGTGTCTTTTGTTTCTCAGGGCAGATTTTAGGTTATATTATTGATAATGATGGACAGGTACATTTATCTAACCTTAAGAATTTCGTATTTGCTATGTATGGGAATCTAACTTGGTTAACTTACAACCAAAGATTCAGTCTTTTGAAATCTCACATGTTTCCTATTACACAGTCCTGTTATGTGAAGAAGAATTTCTGGCAAGAAGTTTTTGTAGCAGTGGGATTGTACAGTGACCAGCCTTTATCCTGGGATGCAGATGGGGGATTATGAGTGATTGTCATCTTCTTGATACAGCAGCACTGCACAGGAGCAAAGTTAAAATGGGGCTGTGGTCAGACAGGTGACGCAGGTTGGCTTGGAAACTCTGTCCCCTTGCTTTTGCCTGGTCAGAGTTGATTCCCAAGGAGAGCCAAAATGAGAGTACATGCTTCTCCCTTGAGAAGATTTGCTGATTTGCTGGCTGGGATCCTTCTCCCTGCCTTTTCTTGTTACCCTTGCAGAGCTGGCCTCTCCCTCAGTCATAGGATCATAGAATTGTTTAGGTTGGAATAGACCTGTTAGGGCATCAAGTCTAGCTATTAAGCCAGCACTACTGTGTTCACGACTAAACCACTTCCCTAGGTGCCATATCTACACACACACCTGGTTGTCCTTCACCAGGCTGCTAACTCTGAGGATGCATTCCCACCTTTCCATTTGTTTGACCATTTCAGCTTTCCGGAGGTGGTAGTTGCTGCATTCCTGTGGCGTGTCTGAAGACTGGAGGAGGAGGCGCAGCTTTGCTCCATCTCCACTTCAGTCTCAGTTTGAACAGCCGTGGCCAAGCCCAGTTTCTGCAGTCTGGAAATTACACTGCACAGCACAAAAGAGCACAGTGATTTATACATCAACAGTCGCTTTTCTTGCCATAACATTTCATTGTTCTAGTTCCCTAAATCTGTAATTACATGTCTTTGTCCTGCTATGTGCTGCTTCATAACAAATATAATTCTTACACTGGCTTTCTGAGTGAAAATAATCCTGCTCAATTAGCACAGATCATAAACTTGAATTGTGTGGAGCAAGCAGTTGTAAATGATGGATTCAAAATTTGGGGTGTTGCATCATCCTTTAATTTAGTGGGTTCTCGCCCACCAGTCCTTCATGCTGGTGGCTCCTTTCGCCCAGCCAGAGGTTGGAGGTCACCGACACCTACAGCTTTGTTCTGCGTGGGCCTTGAGAGTCTAATTTAAAGTTTCCAGGAAGGCTGCCTGTGAATAAGCTACACTTACTACGTGTGCTGTTTAAATATTAGCACTTGGAGAAGGGTGTTCATTAGACAGGAATTGTTTCACTTGGTTTTTCAGGCTGATTCTCCATTAAGGAAGATCTTTGGAAAATCCTGGCAGGCAGGAAAAAGAGGCAAGAAAGTCTTTTAGGTCTGTGTATTCAAGTACATTGGTTGTGTTTCTGGCTGTTGTTCTAAAACATGCACTTCTTGGCCTTAATTGAAACAAATATGTCTTAATGGAGAGAGAAACAAACAGACCTGCTGTGGCTTTTGTCCTTGTGAGAACATGACTTCTCATTTTGTATATGAATCAATACTATAAATAATTATTTATATTTTTCTTCCATGAAGAGGTGTCCATGTTTGCCTGTTAAGTAATATGAGTAGGAAAGACAAAATACTATGTCTTAACTGCAAATATTAAAGCTCACTGCCAGTTTGTGTAAGAAGGCTTCCCATGCTAAGAAAAGCAACACACCTGTTTTTAACTACTAGCACACAAAAAAAAATCAAAAAGAGCTAAAATAATGACAGTAATGGTGGATTTGTGAAGAGAAATACATCATTGTAGGGGAATGGTCACACTGTCCTGGATATAAGATTTTTTCCCCAGAAGCATGTGTGATCCATGGATCAGGTAGGTCTCTGTCCATCGCAGAGATCTGTAAGCATAATATTTATCAGCATGTAAATTTATTGTAGAAGTCTTACATTTATTTCATGTCTCACATGGCTGTTCAAGGGGGTTGAAAGATTATTTCTGTCATTCTCCCATGTCCAAAATTAGCAAAATATGTGCAAGAGTAGTAGAAATATTAGCAAAACAGAAAAACAGAATCATAGCTCACCAGGTATTGTATTGGCTGCTCTGCATGGCTAAATGCAGTGCAAGAAACAGCAATGCCTGCCAGAGAGAAAAGTAAAATCTGCTAGTGTGCTCAAAACTGGATAAGGACTAAAAGAGTCAATCGATCTATAATTTCCAAGATCTAAATAAACATCTTGTTGATATTGAATCAAGCCCAAGCTATTAAGATTTGGTTTGCTCAGTCTGTCATTTTGATTTTGAAAATTGTTTATTCCTGTCTGTTCACTGCAGTTGCTACTTTTCTGCATGCAATTTTATTAAGTATCTCAAATTTTATCTCTTCTTCTCTTCCCCCATCCCCCCCTTTTTTTCCCCTTCCTTTTAGATTCCTTCCTGGACAAGGATTGGTACTATATCCACAAATAGGAGACAAACTGGATATTATATGCCCAAAGGTGGACTCTAAAACTATTGGCCAATATGAATATTATAAGGTCTACATGGTTGATAAAGACCAAGCAGATAGCTGTGCTATTAAAAAGGACAATACACCTCTACTTAACTGTGCCAAGCCAGATCAAGATGTTAAGTTTACCATCAAGTTTCAAGAGTTCAGTCCTAACCTCTGGGGCCTTGAATTTCAGAAGAACAAAGATTATTACGTCATATGTAAGTTCAAACTTTCAGTTGTTCATTCTTTTAATAATTGTTCATTATTTTGTATGCTGTCTTGTGTATTATAAGCAAACCAAGAGGAATATGAATGGGTTTATGTATTTTTATCTGAAAATGATTTCTTGCCAGCATATTTTCAGTATTGTTTCTGATTTCCAAAGGGTCTCTCTCTTTTTTCCTTGGTTTGTGTAAACCACATTCAATTGTACTTCTATGCCTGTAAAAAAACAGGTTGTTTTTTTTGTTTTTGTTTTGTTTTTTTTTCTTTTTTGTGCATGGTATTGTGTCCTGTATTTGCATTAGAAGTTGTGTGCAGCTAAACTGTGCCGTGTTTTCCGCTCACAGCCCTGGGGATGTGCCGTACTGTTGGCCTTGTCCTTGGCTTCTCTTATGCCAGGAGCAGGAGTACAGTGATCCAGCTGTTCTCAGATGAGGCATCCTGTGTGACATGGCTAGCCATTGCTCCACATGCTCTGGGGACTCTCACAGAAGCATCTTTTGGCCACTTTGGTGCCAATTTTGTCAGTGTAGTTTCCTCACAAGGGTTACTGGTAAGGGCCTGTAATTGAATATGCCTTTCCTCAAAACATACCTACTATGTCCATACAGTAGATAGGAAAGTTCTTGGGTAAAACTTAGACTATCATGGTCTTGAATTTTATCCTTTTTCATGGTCCTGGCTTGCTAAACAAATATGCATGGCAGAGGCCTCTGTGCAGCAGCACAAACTTTGTGTGAGTTTCTGATTAGGGATTTATGGCTGAAAGCAAGTCTGGAGGTAGCCACTGTGTTCAGTGATTCAAATTACTTACGATGTGTGAAGTTAATGATGTGAATCAGGAGTTAGCATAAGCTGAGGCCTCAGCAGTATAACAACAATTTACATTCGTTTAGGTTTTGTCATTTTAAGATTATGCCCTGTGGATCTCATTTAGCCCCATGGGCACTTTTGAAGTCTTGAGCAAGTATCCGCAGTTATTAGGTGATGGAACAAATTCTGCAAATACCTGGCTTTTCTGCAGTTACAAGGAACTTAGATACTTGAGTGTCATATTTCATAGAATCATAGAATAATTTGGGTTGGAAGGGACCTGTAAAGCTAATCTAGTCCAAGCCCCATTCAGTGTGCTGAGACATCTTGAACTAGATCAGGTTGCTCAGAGCTCTTTTCCCAGGTATGGGGCATCCATCACCCTCTAGGCATTGTGTTCCTGTGTTTCACACACTCACTGTAAAACATTTATTCACCATACCTGGTCTAAATCTACCCTCTTGCTATTTTAAGACCATTAACCCATGTCCTGTCACAACAGGCCCTGCTAAAAGATTAGTCCCCAAACACATTTCTGCCACCTCTGTGAAAACTGGAGGATTGATAATTGTTTCATGTAACGTCTGCCAGTGTAATTATTTCTCAATTTCTGATTTAAAAATATTGGCACTTTTAAAAGTGCTCTGATCAAGTACTTTTGAAATGGAAATTAATTCAATATAAATTAATGCTCATTTCCTAGTTATATCCATAATGGTACATGGTAATGTATAAAACAAGGTTGTATGTCACAGAAGCTTAAGTAAGAATTCAGTGCATTATTAATATTAGTTACTAGTTTTAGAAATTGCTAGGAAAGAGTTACAAGAGATACAAACCACCATATTTTTTGTTTTAAAGAGTGCTTAATATGAGTACTTTCTCTGTTTAGCTGGGTACTATATAAAAATGTGATTCCACTTAAACAATATTAACTTTGACAAACTTCCCACTGAAATACAGTGAGATATTTACCAGTGTGAAAGCAACAAATTTGCATGTTGAGAGATAGTTATCTGTAACTCCTGTGAAAATGTGTAGCATAGAAATGGCCATGCCCAAATATTTGGTTTAAATGAGAAAATGTGCTCATTATTTAGTTCTGCTTTTAAAAACATCCACAGAAGACCAACTGTGGTGGAACAAATGTCACTGTTACAATTATTATCTGAAAATTATGGGCACAAATGGAGCTTTCTGATGCACTGTCAGTTCTGTCATATCTATGTCATGGATTTACCCAGAGAATTATTAAGTACGTCTCATTTTCATTAGTTTTGTATAATTATTTCATTATAGCAATAAGACATAATAGACCTTGCATTTCCTGGAAGATTACAGCATAACTTGGTTGAAAGAACTTACTCAGCCTTCAGTCTAATGCCTCAAAAATCACACTGGCGTAGCAGTAATACTGGAGTGCCTCAGGGTATTATTTTTCCTACTCATTGTGACATAAACAAATGGCTAACTTATCACTATTGCTGGAATACTGACTGAGCTTCAGCAAGGGTACCCATAGATTTTAATAGGCTGGAGAAAAAAGCACCCCACCCTTGAAAACCCAACCATCCCTGAAGCTAAAACCCTCACCTTCCTGTCATTCAAGGAGAAATTAATAAACTCAGTGATGCTGGTCTCAGAAGCATAAGAGGCATAGAAAACTAGGCCAGTGCTCAGCTAGGACACCATTTTAGAGAGTACTGGAGCTAGGTAGGATTTTATTAGTTTGTATTCAAAAGCTCATGACACAGCCTTGTCAGTGCAAGTTCTGGTAGTCAGGACATTTGCTGTCATTTTTATAAGTAATAAAATGCATCTTAGTCATGTATGCAAATCAGGCTTTAAATAGTTAGCATATATTCCTATTCACAGACCTGTAATTCTTTCCTTTCTGTGCTTCCGTCCTTCTGTCCGTCTGTCTGTACATTTTGCCTTGCTTGTTTTGTTGGGGTTTTTTGAGGGGTGGAAAAGCTGTGAAATTAAGGCAATGATGCATTTTATGTGCCAGCTTTTGATTTTGAAGTATTTGAGGATCTTGCATTCCCTCAACTAAGTGGCATCAAACAAACCTAACACAAGAGCTCACTGAGCTCAGCATCTTTGCAGCTCTTGCTGTGGCTGCGCCTACAGCCTAATCTCACGCTGTTTATGCTGGTAGCTGTTGTCAGCCCTTTAAATGTTTTGTGCATCGTCATGCACCTTTATCATCTTGCTATTATTTGAAAACAGAGTTTGTTTTTCTAAGGTAATAGTATGTGGTTCGTGGAGCTGTATTAAACAGTAAAATCTCTATTTATATTAGGGGGTTAGTCATTTTGGGATGAATTGCAACATAGGATGAAGCAGCTTCGTGAGCCCTTTAGAGACATGTGATTGCACAGGAGTTTTTCAAGCCATAATTTTTATATCATCCAGATGTATTCATGATGGGTGTAGCAGAAGAAGATCTTTTCTATTCAGTACTTCTCTAAGCCTAGGCATATAAAATCTTCTCATTTCACAATTCCTGATTTTTTAAAAAGTAAAAGTGTGGGTAAGTTTGTCACATGTTTTCACATTTAGTGGTACTTTAATTAATAAAAACAAAAGTAACCAATTTATTGGCAAGATACTTCTCAGTATGACTGTCAGTATCCAAAGAGTTAATTCTATGAACAGCAGTAATTGGAAAGAGGATACTGAATGGTATTGTGAAAGTGACTAAATGATGTAACAGAGTGTCCTTGCTTTTCTCTTCTTTACTATCATCAATTTTTAGTTCCTCGGAAATGAGTAGATTCATTTTTCTACAGTTACCTGATTTCTTTTCAGCAGAACTGGAGAAGGTCAAATGTACTTGAGATCTCAGAAGTATTAATGTTTGATTATCCTAAAATATGTGACCATTTAGCTAACATACCATAAGTGTCTAAGGAAATCCTTAATCAAATGCATGAAGGAAGATATATCATGCCCAAATATCTAGTGGAGGGCAGATTTGAGCAGAAGGGTGTGAAGATTTGCAACTGTGATGTTTACATTACAAAGTATTTTTATGTCTTTGCATGGTTAGGGAATAATATTCTGCTGTTGTGAATTGCTCAGAAAAAGCAGTGAGTATATTCTCACTACTGAGGAGATACTCAGTCCTTGATCTGCAAGTACTTGGGTCATGGTGTCACTGCTTCAGCACCCCTCTAAGATGCAGATTCTTCTTGTTTGTGAGAGAGATGCATTAGCATAGTTAAGTGTATTTCATATACCAAAGGTGCTTACTCTTGGTGTACAGGAGTCATCCTGAACCCTTCCCAGTAAACTTGGCCTTTAGTCAGAGGGCCTAGAGCACCTGGTGATACCCTGGGTTTGTGCTGGGGGGAAGCCTGTGGGAAGCTATGCCAGAGGGAAGGGAGCAGTGCCGCCTGCCTCCAAGCCACCGTCAAGCTCCTTAGGTAGTTTGGCCAAGCAAGCACATATTTCATGCCATCTCTTCTTTTGCATAAGTGAAGTTTATGGGCTGACATCATCAACTTTAAAAAAATAAGTCACCTGCAATGAAGTCTTCACCTGTTCCAAATTTGTAAGAGTGACTTGGGACTGGGAAGGCGCTACAGAATGGTTCTCTGAAAGATTCCTCTATAAGGCTTGCTCTGCCTGGACCTCATTAGCTGAGTTTGCTGAGCTAATGATGCTCATTGGCTTTGACGTTGGCAAAATTGAATATGCAGCTTTCCTTAAATGTTTTTTTGTCAACTTTTTTTTCAAGTGACCCACTTACATAATTGGCTTCTGGCTTAAATTAAAAAACGTATATTTATATATATTTGATCCCTGACTGATTTAAAGGTTTGTACTGGCTAGTAGCACTATATTTTGGATAACTGCTTTAATAGTACTGTGGCTTTTAAAATCAAAACAGTCATTCTGAAACTTTAGCATTAGCTGTGTTTGAAAAAAAACACAAGGCTTTTAATGTTTTCACTTTGTCATTCTGTTACAATTAAAGGGCAATAACTGTCTGAGGAAGAACATATTAAAGGACAATATAGATTGTGCTCTGAAATATGGTCCAGCTGGGAAGAATAAATCTCTTTGCATGGCCAAATAGATTTATATTAAAATGTTATTTTAGTATTCTGACCAGTTTAAGTGCTGGCTAATCTGTCTGGCTGGGCATTCTGAAAACATTCTGAGGCAGATTTCAGCCTGCAGCCCCCTGCAACCTCCAAATCACCTAGTGAAAGCTGCCCAAAAGCACACAGTAAACAGGTTTTCCTTTGTTAATGCCAAGCTAGCCAAAACAAGAACAAATACTGTATCAGAAATTCAGTCCCTTTACTTTTACAACAAAGACATTTTTCCTGGTTTCTGTTAAAGACTCTGTGGTCCAGAAATCTACTGGTTTGGGTTTTGTAGGTTTTGTTTTTTTTTTTTTTGTGGTGATGGTGTTAATGAAAGCCAGTGCGATAATAGTTACTCTGATTCCATTTGTATAAAGATCACTTTTTCCTTTCCTTTCTCATTATCCTTCCTCAGAAAATTAGATAAATAATTTCTCCTTAGTGTAAAATGATATCCAGAGGTCAGTCTTTGACATTGCTGAAGAGTCTTTTAAGGGATGTATCAGCAATACCACTTAGCTCTTGTTGAATGAAATATAAATACAGCTTATACAAATAATATTATTAGAGAGAAAAATCACTGTCTGTGCAGCTTCAGATTTCTAACAGAGTCTAAGACCTGCAGGATTAATGGAGTCACGGTCCTTTGGGGTTTTGTCCCAGACCACACAGGTCTTGTAAGAGAATAAGGCTACTTTATATTGATGGACTTTGTTCATATTCAGTGCCATTACCTAGGCAATACCAATCGTTTATCTCCTTTAAAGTAGACAGAGATAGTTCAGCAGGAAATATGTTATTATGTCTCTATTCCTAAGGGAAGGAAATGAAAGATATGAATTCTCAGTTTGTTAATTGGTGGCATGTTGTGGAAAAAATAGTTATCTTCCCCCACACCCCTGCAAGTATTCGGAATAGATATGGAATCAGATGAAAATGAAGAATAATTGTTCAGACTGGAAGAAAAAATTATTCAGGAAGTACTCATGAATTTAACAGATTTTAAAATTTCATAAGAAGCTGTTTAATAGTTTTAGTAGCTATTTTTATATCTCACTTTCATAGTTCCTCAGAAACAGTTTACAAATACGGGGAAATATAATGCATTCACAAAGAAAGATACAGTATTCTCAGTATTCTCCTTAGAAGTCTTAATGTATGTAGTATTCATAGTACTTTGCAAAAAAAAAAAAAAGCTTAAACCCTGATCTTCTCCAAAATGTATATGTTCTTAGATTTGCATAAACATCCTTAACAGGACTATATGCAGAAGAAAAATGCGCTGAGTGTGTATTTTAGCCTTTATATTCAGGATATGAGTAACTGTTTAAATCAGGAGGGGCACGTATTGCAAAGATGTGGCCTGCTATGAGTAAGCATGAAGAAAGTATCTGTCTGAACTGAAACTTAAGAGTGCGCTACCAGACTGAAACACATTTCATTTCTATTTTGTATGTAAGTTCGGTGATGATCATGTAGCTCATCAATGGAATGATTATTCTTTATACAGTTGCTTGTATCATATGTGTTTTTCATATTGCAGTATTTGAAGTCCTAAAATTAAAGATGAGGAGCTGCATAAGGATTTATGAAGACTTTAATGAAACTCATTTTGAAGTCTTGAAATTGTTTGCCTCATTAAAGTCTTTACATAGCTGGGATGGAGAGAAATGTACTTTTGTCTGAGAACTGCATTAGTTAAAACAAAAGGCTGGAAAGGTTGAAAATGAAGGTTAAATGTCAGCTTGGATTTTCTTTCCTGACTTCAGTCCATCCTGGAATCTTTGGATGAAGAATATTTATTTCTGATAAATCAGACTATAAAACTAAGACCTAATGGGCAGTCTTCCAGTTTCTTTCTTCAGTCCTGAGGAAATCATGCAAATTTTTCTGGAAGTAAAAGCAGGATTAGGCTTAAGGTAGTCTTAGCTGTTCTTGGAGAAGAGTCCGTATTAAGCTGATAAGGCTGGTTTTTAAAAGTAGTTTGGATCTTTGTTAGCGTGATTTATCTGTTTTCTGTTTGGTAGATGAAGACAGCAAAAATGACTAAACTGCAGCAGCAGAGTAGTCCTTATGTGCTCATTGGGCTGCTGTGAGAGAAACAGAGTTCTGAATCCAGCTCCTGCCAGGAAAACTTAAAATGATTTGTTTTTCAAGTATTTCATGGTAGCACATAAATGAGTTAGACCACCACAACCCAGCTGATAGCAGAATGGATTGGCTTGGACGGCACCTCTTGAGCTCATCCCTGCTCAAGCCTTTGCTCAAGCAGCCCCACCTGCAGCCAGTTGCCCGGAACCATGTCCAGCTGAGTTTGGAGTGTCCCCAAGGATGCAGCCCCTCCTCTGCAGATGCTCCCGTTCCTCCATCATCTCCATGAGCATTTACTGCACTTGCTGCTGTGAGTCCATGTCTGTCTTGTGTTGAGGAGCCTGTGACTGCACCCAGCTCTGCAGGTGTGGCCTCACCAGTTCAGAGTGGTGTGGAAGGAACACCTCCCCAGACCGGCTGCCAGTGCTCTTACAGATCGAGCCCGAGAGCTGTTTGCTTCCTTTGCCACGAGGGCACGTTGCTGCCTCATGGTCAACTTTATGTCCCCCAGGATCCTCACAGCTTTTTTGCAGAGTTGCTTTCCATGTGTTTGGCCCCAGTCTTTGCTGAAAGTTGATTCCACATACCATGCAGAGGCTGCCATAGCAGGTTTGGTAGCAGAATCAAGACATTAGCAAAATAATTATCATTGCAACAGGAAAAAAAATCAACCTAAATAATGTTATACTGTTAAAACCCCAGTGAATTTTTAAAAACTCTATGAACATAAGTATTAAAAGTATCAGTTCGCCTGTCTAGTTGTGACTTTTCAAATTCCAAACACTGGTGGAATTAGCATATTCCACTGGAGTTTCTTAAAATGAACCAAGATGTGCCTATGTGATAATTTCTAAAGAAGCTAAACCTCTTAATTTCTTAATGGCAAGTATTTGAACAGGAGATCCTGTAGAACCGTGGAAATTCAGATTGCTTTATTTCTGCAATGTTCCCTCATTAAGGTTTGCTTTGTGGGTATTTTACAGCTCTAAACACAAACATAAGCATACTGCAGTCAAAACAGTGCTTAACTTCTGATCGTCTTTGCCAAGTGTACAGTCATCCAATAGTATCATAATTGATCTCAGTACTAAGGTGCCAAACTATGTGTTGCTGAAGGATAGTTATATGATGTAAATAGCTTTTTGTGTTTTGCAATAAAGCACACTTTTGTTGTGCTACATGTAAAAGCAGGAGATGAAGGTATTCTTTTATTGAAGCAAACATGTGGAAAATTGCTCTAGATTGTTATAGTACAGAGCATCTCCCCTGAAAGGAATGAGGTTCATCTACAGGGCAAAGTCTGACTGTGGTACTTTATTGGGGTTACTCCTAGAGTCTGTGTGGTCAAAGCAAATAACATCATGTCCATCTAAACTGTTATAACCGTGAGACTGGCACATTTTCTCATCTGTAGTGTTATATTCTAAACTGTCACTAGGCATTAACTCAGTCACTGGTGAAGTCCTACCACCTAGAGATGAACTCTGCCTCAAAATGATGTTTTCCACTTCAGTGCTACTCGTATAGCAATTACTGGGTCATTAATATCATTGCATGCAATTAGTGACAGTAGAATGAGCAAGAGGTTTGTTATTTATTTAATATGAACTTTCACTATAACCCTTTCTTACCCAAGTGCCACAGACAAAAAACCAGAGATTTTCAAAGCAGGTGAACATCCTTGTAGAGTGAAGTTGAATTTGTATGATACAGAAAGTAGGTCCTCATTTAATGTTAAAGCTTCTGCTTTTGTTTCCAGCAAGCCGTCTTGTCATTAGCAACAATCAGTGTAACTTGAATGCTAACTAATTCTATTAGTTCTGTTCAGCTGAACTGTTAAGCAAAGCTTGCTGTGGTAGTGGGAGACACTTCTCCTCATCCATGAGAAGCTTTAGTCAGTAGCGTGCTGGGAGAGAGGATAAATTTGCGTAAAACACCTGTTTGTGAATGCTGAAGTCAACTAACTAGTAATCTGTTTTAGATGCATACTTTTGGGTATACACTAAATACATCATAATTAGTGGGCTTACATCTGCCACAGTTACTTCAGCACTCACAAATATATAATTTGTTTATGTAAACTAGAAGCAACCATGTGTGCAGTGGATCATTATCTGACAACATTTCTCAGAGTATGTGAAATACAGAACTGAAATTCTTTTAGAAATGCTTAACTGTAATGAAAGACTTGTCGTTCATAGTGCTACAGCATTGAGATGCTTTTCTGGTTTGCTTTTATATAATCTCTAAATCATTCCCAGGGTGTTTTGGAAAGGGGCACTGCACTTGACAGCAGTGAAGCAAGTGGGATTTTGTTGTGGGTGGGTGGAACCTGTGACCTTCAGTAATGGATAAGAATTCAGCAAATAGTTTACTGTTCGGTACACTTCAGCTGTGGTATTCCTTAACTCAGTGAGAAAATCATGGTGTTTTTAAAAAGATAGGCAGAATTAACCAGTCAGAATTCACAGCTTTTATTTATACTTTCCAGCTCTCTCACTGTCTCTTTTTACCTTTATGGAAAGACTTCGTTGACATGAGCAGCTTTTTTTTTTTTACCATGTATATTTTTCTTTCTTGGTCCCATGTCTCCCTGGAATTAATAAAATAATTCTGATTGTAGGAAACTTTACAACTCTCTCCCTGTTTTGTGCTGTTAGATGACATGAGGTGTGGGAAGGAGAGTCTGTGGATTTCCAGAGATGTCCCTGGAATCATACAGCTGGTATATACCAAAGTATATTACATACAGTACAAGACCGATTGGTTCCGCCTTGATCGTGTCCTCCACATTGCACTCTCAAAAAATCCTTGAAACAGTAATAGAATCTGTCCCTCTCTTAACATATGAATACAAGTGGGAAATGGGGAATTATGGGGAATTATATAAATACTCCTATATCATGAGTCTCATCTAAGTACCACAAGTCATGCTATTCACAGTTGGACAACACGCATTTCAGAGCAGTGGTTAGAAAAGTGAATTACAGAGTTTCACTGCAGAGCCTTTGCTTCTTCCTGGCAAAAAGAGACCTGTTTTCTATTTTACTTTATTTCGTTCTGGTTTTAGCTTGACTGGGGAGGGCATTGCTGCCTATTGCCTGCTTACTTACTTACTTACTTTTAGAGAATATAATTTTTGGATCCTGTTTTTGTAAAAATCCTGGGACACGCATTATAGGACTTAATTTAAAAAGCAAGAATGCAAAGTGAAAAAGAAGAATACAGAATTCTTGTCCTCTCCCTCTCATTGAAGTTCTGCCTCACATGTGGATAGAGGGGGGAAAAAAGGCTGGCATCGGGACTATTTATAAACACTCCATGAGCCTTAGTTTAAGGGAGAAAAAAATCTATCTTAATTTGAAACAATGTGTGGAATAAGGTAGAATGAGAGTTTTCTAATGTTTTTTAGGCTGACAAACTCCTCAAAATTCTGCCACCTTGACTTTGCAATTAAAAAAACAGACATTAGAAAAAAAGCAAAATTATTGGTAAGCTGCTTTTATACATTTTTCATTATAGTCTTTGGGTCCTAAATTATATGGAGCAAATTCAGCAGGTTTTTTTGGTTTTGGGTTTTTTTTTTTAAGATAATTTCTTTGTATCTGAAAAATCAGTAGAAAGTTTTGATTTTATTGTCTGTTGTTTAAAAACACAGTCAACACATAAGAGCACTCCATTTAACTATTCATAATGCATTTACTTTTTAGTACTTATAGTCCAGGTTTGGAACTGCTGATGGTTAAATTTCGGAAGACAGTTTAATTTTTTTTTTTTTTAAAGTGAAGGTTTCAGTGTCAATCTTTTTTTCACTACAAGAAAAGGGAAAACATTAGTTGCTAATATTTGAAACTAGCATATTTCTCTTCTCTCTAAATATTCTTCAGCTCACCTAGTGTAATGTGTGTCAAACTACCTGTTCTGTGGTGAGAAGCCTGGACAGTTTTTTTTTTGTTGTTTCAGATCTCCATGCAGATCTAGCATTGTTACTGTGGGACAGAATTTAATTTCATTTAATTGAAACACTCTTTGTGTTCTCTCAGCTATCTTATTATTTCATCCATGAGTAGTTTAGAAACAACCTCCCTGTTGTGATCAGTGATTTGTGATTTTGCAGTGTGTGATTTCTGGTCTTCTTAAACCTCTCCCATGAATTATCTAAATATATGGAAAAGAAGAATTATTTATTCAGTGCTTTACTAAGAGGATCATTAAAAGGACCAAAATCAGATTAAAGCAGTCAGAGCACAAACAGTGATGCCTGGCCAAAATAGTGTTCTATTGATAAAATAAAAAACTCTCAAAAACTTTGTATTTTTAGTAATCCCGAGAGCGCATGTGAGATGGAGTGCAACTTTGCTTTAAGAATAACTTCTTACAACTGTTGGATCTAAAGCTTGTGTGGAGTTTTTGCTGCTGTTTTTTCATTCTTTTGCTAAGCACAGCAGGGGAGAAATGGAAATGGCTAGTATTATTTGATTTTATTTTATTCTGATTTTGAGAAATCTATTTTCTGATGCAGTATTCAAGCAGTATTTAATGAACAAAAACTGTGAAAATCACTACTATTGGATAGTACTGATTTGCCCCTAAAAAACCTGTAATTCTCAATTTGCTATTAACAGATCCACATCAGCAGCAATTAATTCTTCATGACCTTATCAGTGACGTGTCTTTAATATATTTCCAAATGATTTTTTTTCTCCAGCACACTAAGGAGGGACAAAATCAATTTTGCCCTTGACCATCAGTAGACTTCACTCATTTATTCCTATAGTCTGTGGTTTAAGGTTCATTTAGTTTTCACAGGAAAATTAAATATGATGATCATCATTTCTCTCATCAGCTATGTAGTCCATTTCATGTTCAAGCTCTAGAAATAGATGTGTTTTAAAGTTGTGTTGGTTCAAAGCATATGTCATTTAATTTGCAAATAGGTAATGTTTTTCATAATCCTAAAACATGAAACTGTGGGTAATAAGTGTAGCAGAATTAAAAGGCTGATATTTTTGTCTGCTGGTGTTTTAAGTAATTGTGATGGCATTTTTTTCATTTTTTAACTAATGTGTGTTTTTAGGAGTGAAGGAAGTTGAATTTTTGTGACTGTGCCTTCATTTCTAATCTCTTTGTGAATGAAAAGCTATATACAGGCACAAATCCAGCAGCTTAATTCTCTGTCTGATTAGAGCAATGTTACCAACCTGGTAGGTTGAAAACAGCCATGATCCATGCAGTGGCGTAGCCTCCTGGGAGGCAGAGTAATAACAATCAAATGAAGACATATTAAAATGTAATATTACTTCCTCTCTATGGGGACTGTATAAGAATCATAGCCAGGAACTGTTCTTGTCAGCTGACTCTGCTGTGCTCACTGACTCCCTGCCTCTGCATTTATGACTAATGCACTTTGTACAATAAACAGCACTTGTGGAGTTTTTAAAAGCAAATAAATGTAAAACATTATACATTGATTTACATGAGTTCCAGCCTTTTTTGTTTGTTTGTTTTGTTGGGGCTTTGTTTGTTTTTATACAATTCATGTATTTCAAAGAGGGGGAGGCAGATCAGAATGAGGGGTTTTGGTGTGAATTTAATTTCTCCCCTGTGTATGGAGGAAGATATGTTCAAGTAGTATGAGCCTGCAAATGTATACTAGCTTCTCTAAAGTAAGTGTGTATCAGCAAGACTCTTAAACCATAATTTCATAATGGGTAAGTGTTTTCTGAATGTTGAAAAGCTAAACTTGCATTCTTTATAAAATGGCAGCTGGTGTTGTATTCAAGGAATGCAGACAGACGGTGTCTGATAAACTTCTCTAAAAATGGCCTGTAAGTTATTACAATTTTGTTAGAAAGTCTTAAAATTAGTAGAGATTTTAGCACAGTTATATGTGTTTATTTTTAGCTGTGGACAAACTGTTGAATAATTTAATGCTATTTTGGCTGTAATTATTAGTTTTGCAATTGACACCAGTGGAGCAGGACAGGTCTCAGAAAATCAGAGGTATTTAACCATCAAAAGATTTAAAAATATTTTGCTACCTGTTTAGCAACATTTTACTTACTTCTACATTCCTATGTATTGCCGTATTAATAGAAAATGAAGTGTGGGATCCTGAGAACATACTAACACTAATGAGAAACTTCATCTTAATCATTAGTTATGTTTATTAATGTTAATATTTAAGTATTTAGTCTTCTTAGCAGAGGACTTTGTATGGTAGCTTATCTAAGTAATTAACTTTAAAATATATCCATATTTAGACCAAAATTTTAAAAAATTATCTTTTTTTTATATATATGTATATAAGAATAAATTGGATGGAAAGTTTAAAATCTAATTATACAAACACACTGGAGGATAACATTTCCATTTTGGGTACCAGAAACTTGTGTTACATTTGTGTTTAAATCCAAAACTCATATCGGGGACACTTTTTTTTTTTTTTTTTTAATATCCTTTCAGTGTGAGCAGAACTGCAAGTTCTGGGTCACTTTCCCACAGAGCTGTGGATGCAGTGGAGGAGCTGAAATGACAGTGGGTGTAATTTTCATTTGGAGATCAATATAGAAAGGCCACAGCAAGTGTTTGAGGAATATTTTGTACTCACTCCCTTGTTTGACTTCTGCACACTGCACTGTCAAGGGGCATTAGCAGTATGAAACTGTGTTTTCTCTGCTGTCCCAGATTACTTCTTTTTCTCAGTGAAGCTTTTCAAAGCTTAAAATGATGTGTTTAAAGCTATCCACTTTCTTCCTTGTACACTAGGGATACGCAAGGTTGTATTTTGATAGTCTTAATGAATTTCGAAAAATAATTTCCTCCAGTGGCCTTGGGTAATTGTCAGTTTAATTACAGGAAAAGCTGAGAAGGAAACTTGCTTTGTCACTGAAATGCTTCTCTTTGAAAATTCCCTGTTCCTCAGGACGTAGCAGTCTGTACCATGAGCTACAACTAAAATCCCTTGAAGAACTGTGGAAAAAGTGAATACTTCTGCAAATTCATTCATCTGACATCAAAGCTATGAAAGCATTCTTTTAGCAAGCAAGCGAGGCGGATTGCGCTGGCGTAGGCACACAACCAGACTCATTGTACATCTGGGTCTTCCCATTTGCAGACTGTATTTGAAGTAATTTTGCATTCTTTGTTTTCATCTTACTTTCTTATTCTGTACTGAGGTCAGACTGCATCCTCTGCATTCTGCTCCATGGGTTAAGTGGATAGGCCTTTAAAGAATAAAAAGGCATTGGTGTTCAGAAGAAGCAGCATTCCATTCAATTAAAATCAAGTAGAAGGTGTTTAAGGAGATGTGATTCCCTTTGGCTCGATTAAAAAGAGAATCAAATAACAAAACCACAAGACAAAGTCAGTGTTTATTATTTGTACATTCAATTGGTGCTCAGCTTTGGTATTTCTATTTACTGCATTTTTTCTCTATGTCCTTGTGCTGGTACATTGGCAAATAGATCATAAAAAACACTTTCAGCAAAGACACATTTGATTTATGTCCAGGATGGGTTCTTGGTATTGATTTTTTTTTTCCCCTCTGGAAAAAAAAAAAACAAACAAAAGAAAACAAAACTATATGTCTCCATTATTTTCCAAGCCTGGCAATGCAGTGACACATTTCAAATCAGCTTTTATCTTAAATTAGTCAACGTGCTCTTTTGTATTTTGAAAAGTCTTTTTGCCATACAGCTATTGTCATGTTTTTACAGGGAGGAGGGAACAAGAGGAGGAACTGGGAGGGACCACATATTAGGAGAAGTTTGGGAAGTTTGTATGGTGGCTGTAATTCGAGTTGGTCACAAAAGAGTCAGAAGTGGAACAAAAACAAGACTCAGATCAAAGGCTATGAAGCAGGGTTCAGCAGTATGGGGTTTATATCTTTACGGCTAGAGAGAAGATTAGAGCAAGAAAAATACTGCCATGGGGGTAGGAAGACATTGTGAAGGAAAAAGGAAATATACATAGACTGCATTTGAAAGAAAATCCCCGAGGAAGGTGAAAGAGAAGGAGCGAGAATTAAAAACAAAGACCTGCAGAGTGTAAAGCCCACAAGCTGAAAGGAGAGGGGCAGAGGGAGGCATGTGCTGCTTAAGCAGTTCACCACCACGCTCACGCCAAGCAGTGAGCTCCCTGACATCCCATTTTCCATTTGTTTTCTCCAGTTGGCGGCCCAGTGCACCCTCTCATAAGTTTATTTTGGGCCTCAGATAAACAGCCCCAAGAAATGACAGTGAAACTTCCATCCCCAGGACAACCAGGGTCGGAAAACCCCCGGCTCATTCCCTGCATAGTGAATCCAGAGCCCACCGTTTGCAGCTGTGCCCCGCTCGTGGTGGCCGGTGGCCAGTGCAGAGCAGTGGCTGCAATACTTACTGCTGAGGAGCTGCCGAGCCCTTTGCCGGCAGCTGTTTTGCAACCAGCAGCTGGCTGGGGCAGCAGCGGCGCACCCATGCTCCGTGATTCAGCGCTGTGGGTTCTCCAAGGGAGTGGAGCACGGCACGGCAGTGTCAGCCTGCACCCGGATCGCGTGGCTCCAGCTGGCACCTAGATAAGCAAGAACAACACCGACACAGGGGAAAGCAGCCCCTTGTTTGTCTGAGCTAAAAGGTTTCCCTGAGAGTAGAGCAAACTCCCCTTCGCCACCCACCCCCGCAGAGGCTCCTCAATGCTGAGAAAAGTGAGCTTGTGCTTTAAAATATTAAATGGTTTTCCAATCAGTTCAGAATCTTAGCTTTCACCTGGGTCTTTTGTATGCGTTCACTTATTCCAGCAGGAGATTTGTAATAGAGGAAGCAGGTGTAACATGGTGATTATAAAGATATTGTTGGGAGGGGAAAAAAAAAGGGTGATTTTTCAGTGCTTTTCTCCTCTGAGCCTGCCAGAGTTTCCTTTTCAGCTGACTCCATCACCTTTTTAGCAAGACGATGTGTTTTTGTCCAAGTCAGTCAGTCAATTGTGCATAGGAAAATAAAAGGCTGCTGGGTAAATTTGAAACCTTGATAACACATTCCTCCATTTGTATATATTGTACAGCTTACCAGTGTATTCATTCCTTTGGCTTTCAACATTTCACAACTTTCCATAGGTCAGCCTGAGCAACAAAACCAGGTCCTGGTAGATTGAAAGGTCCCTGCTTTCAGACACTCATATTCACATCACTTTGCCTGTTGATTTCCTGATTTTTATTTATTTTTATTTTTGTTTATTTTTCTTTTATTTTTAATCAGCAACATCAAATGGGTCTTTGGAGGGCCTGGATAACCAGGAGGGAGGGGTGTGCCAGACAAAAACCATGAAGATCCTCATGAAAGTTGGACAAGGTAAAGACCATCTGCTGTTTCATGAAATCACTTTGATCGGTCTCAATGTCCTTTTTAGTTTTCAGGCTTCTTTTAGCAGGGTAGAGCAGAGAGCCAGTCAAGCCTAGTGTGGTCATTCCTCCCTTATAGTCTGAAAGCACAGCCTATTTTCTCTTCCTCGACTACTGACAGATTTCTACAGAAGGAGGGTTAGTGTAATAAGATCTCTTCATTGGAGAGATCCCTAGAAGGAAAGGTCACCTGGGAATAGTGTGTTTCAGTCATTTTTATTTTTATTTTAAAAACAAAAGCCACAACTCTGCTGCTCAGAATTATTTAAAATACATGAAAAGAGGGAAGCTAATATGTCTATAGTTTGCTTGTTATGAATTCTGATTACAGAGAGGTTTTTGTTCATTGTCTCTTTTCACATATAGATAACCTATTGTGCAGGAAGAAAGAATTATTCTTCTAAGTAGAAGTTGGTTTAGTAGTCAATCAATTCCTCAGTTAAACTGAAATGTCATCTGCAAAGCTTTTCTTGCCAGTTACAGGAGACCCTATAGTTTCTGCAGATGGCCTAACAATTTAAACCTGAAATAACTAATATAACCATTTTGCTTTAAAAGGAAAATTACATTCTTATATCTCCTAGTCCTTTGTATAAAGGTTCTTCTGTTAAACCATTTGTCTCACGAGGTACCTAGAGCCAGCTTGTAAGGCTCCATATCATCAAGTGCCAAAGCTGCATGAGTCCTCTTTCTCTCCCCAGATCCCAACTCAGCAGGGCAGCCCCGGCACACAGATCCCACCAAGCGCCCTGAGCAGGAAGCTGGAACCAACGGGAAGAGTTCCACCACCAGCCCCTTTGTGAAGGACCACTCAGGTAGGTGTGGTAGGACTGTGCCCTGGAACATCTTCTCCTCCTTTGTCCCCAAATGTTTTATTTTACTATTAACATGCCAGAAGAACAAATGTTTTCAACATGAGATGAAGCAAAAGCCGGTTCTGATTGCTGCGGTGGATAGTGTGTGGGAGCTGCAAGTTTTGGCAACAGCTGCTCTTTCCCCTCTTCCACTCTGCTGTGGAAGTTAATTACATCTTTTGACAGTGTCTCTCATTTACAGGAAAATTTTTGGACAGGACATTTTCTAAGCAGCTTTACAGTGGTCAGTGCTGCCTTACATTTAGTACTCTGACAGATGAACGAGTCTCTTTCTCTTCCCACATAATACATTATCAAGTGGTTCTTGACAGCCATTTATAACATTTATTGCAGGGCATCTATAATTAATGTCCTAATGTTTTAGCTGACCATGTGAAGTCTAGACATGTATGGCTGGTCTTCCACTAAATGTAAAGTTTTGGGGTTTTGTTTTATTTTTTATAATAATTATCTAAACAAAATAAATAGATTATTCGAAACAAATATCTTCAGCATGCGTTTCACTCATAGGGTGAACAAGAGAAAACCTAACTCCTAAGACTCAAGCTGAAGAAAATTCAGTTATTAGCAACGCTACAAAGCAAAACTTTGCTGACAGGTGATTCTGGGTTTCCCAAAAAAGGCTACAGGTTTTCCTTGCCAGCTCTGTCTTTAGTTACTGGGCTAATGAATCTTTGATACAGTGAGTGGCTTAGATGATCCCTGCAGAGGCTTTGGTAGGAAGAATTAACAATTATGTGAATCTGTATAATCTGTATAATTTTTCCATTGTGAGTGAGCATCAAGGGGGGAAATACGTTCAAATTTAGAAGTGAAAAAAGTGTCAGTGAGTATTCATGTAACTTTTGTGACAAATAATACGGTGATGTGATAGGCAGCAAATATTCAACAGGCTGTTCAGCACATGAGCTTTTCCTGACTACCGAATGCATGGTATTGTTTTCTTTTAAGTAAATGTAAGTTAATACTAACAGACATGCCATAACCGTTCTGCCTGTCTCCCATGCTGCCTCGAGCTCCTTAGTTTCATTTCCAAGCAAGAGGGGAGTCCCTGTAAAGAGGCACTAAGGATGGTTTAACTTAAGTCAATATGCAAAAGATAAAATAGCAGAGGGAACAGTATGGCACTGAACAGTAACAGTTGTTCTGAGAATTGTCATTTCCCTGTGTTATTTTCCCTTCCAGTCCTATCCCACCCCTCTCTTGTGCCTGGGGCTGGCCTGCATCTGTTAAAAGATGCCGTGTGCATCAAAGGCTGCCTTGTCAGTGACAGTTCTCGCCGCTGATGGATGATGATGTATGAAACAGAGTGGTTTGGGAGCAACACAAAAGTGAGACCAACAGGCACAAAGTCTTGCTTTATATCGATTGCTGACTTCGGCTGTTTGCATTTAGCTATCTAACAGGGTAATTGGTTTGTCAAAGTTTAGCTGTCAGTTAATTCTTCCAGTCTTGCTTACTCTACACATTTTTAAGCGACGTAAATGGGTCATAGGATGGCAATAACTTTTGTCTATTGTATTTCCATTCTTTCCAGGATCTAGCACAGATGGCAGTAAGGCTGGGCATTCCAGTATACTGGGTTCAGAGGTGGCCTTATTTGCAGGGATTGCATCAGGGTGCATCATTTTCATCGTCATCATCATCACTTTGGTGGTTCTTTTGTTGAAGTACCGGAGAAGACACAGGAAGCATTCCCCGCAACACACGACAACTCTATCACTTAGTACATTAGCCACCCCAAAACGCAGTGGCAACAACAATGGTTCTGAGCCCAGTGACATTATCATTCCTCTAAGGACTGCAGACAGTGTCTTTTGCCCCCACTATGAAAAGGTCAGCGGCGACTATGGACATCCGGTGTACATAGTTCAAGAGATGCCTCCTCAGAGTCCAGCAAACATTTATTACAAGGTCTGAGCAACACACAGCCAGCTCTGTGGTACAGTTGAGTCATAGAGGAAACTCACTGGTCAAATGCTTTCTGTTGGGGTTTGTGATGACGCCTTGTGTGCTAGCATTGACTTAAGCACAGGGGGGAGAAGGCAACAGCTCTTTCTCCAGGAACCGACGCGAGCTGGACAGCTTACCTAGTCTGTAGAATCCCTATCTCGGTGAATAAGTATTCACTAAAAGCTGGAAGACTTTTATGTAGAAGATGCCCATTCTGGTTGCTGTACTCCTGTTACATTCATCATCCTCAAAGCCATGTGCTGTGGGCATTCAGGCATGTACAAAAGCCAAGGGAAGATGGAGCAATCCGTGGATGTTAATAGATCTAGGCATCCTGGGAAGGTACTCTAGGATATATCAAGCTTGAAATGCAATCTTTCGACTTTTGTGTGTCTCTCTCAGTGCGTACTGGATTTGTCACACAGACCTTGGTGTCTAAGTAAGACTTGTTAAAGTTCTCTTGCTTTTAGTCCGTCACTGTTCCATTTGTTTCTGTTATCCAAGGCTCTACCATCCTTCACATAAGATTTCCTTTCACTCCACCTCCTGAATCACTAATGGAACATTAATGTTTGGAGATCCGCACTCCATCCATCTGCTACAGCAGCCTCACTCGAATGGGTAATGCATTTATAAAAATTGTGTTTGATAGTAAGGAGCCTTCCAGCCAAAAAGTTAGGCTGTCAACAAAGTCAAGAGCAGGACTGGGTGGTGGAGGGAAGGGCTAATTGAAGTTGCAATTGAATATTGCGGCCTCAGAAATAGAAGTTGGGAATTTAAAAAAAATGCATTTAGGTAGCACAGCACTTTGGTATGCTAAGTTTTAAGAGGCAAGTAGGAAACACAATAACATGTGCAGTGGATTAAGGCTGCATTTGAAGGAATTCACGGTTATCAAATACCAGTGTGCAGAAAAAAATAGTACCTTCAATACAGTAGAACAAAGGGGTATTGTTAGTAAGGCAACAAGCCTGGAGAAGACAAGACAATAGCAGGCCACTGAGGAGGTATTGGGGCAGGGCTGTTGTGGTACTGGCAATAAAATACACAGCTTTGAAGCTGTAGCAAAAACGCAGTCTGCCTTGGATGACTTTTAAGCAGACTCAGCTGCTATACTATCACATTATACTAAACACAGGGAAAGCATTTAAGAAAACAACTGAGAGCCAAGTGCCCAAGATGATTATAAGCCAGTGGGTCAAATGAGCTATAATTCTATCACTGATAAAGTTGTGGGGGAAAAAAACAAACAAAACAACAAACCAGAAAACCTTGCTCATCTCTGAAAGTAAGGCAGTTGTTTTGTGACTGACCCATTAGGCTCTTTGGCTTATTGTAGTGCTGTCCCTGCACAGTGAGTGTAGGTACTGGCTGACACAGCAGTTCATTGGTGCTCTGTTGCAATGTTAAAGCACATATGGCAAACCTCTGGCAGTCTGTAAGAGTAAAATAAATTATGACACTGAGATGGAAAAGGAAAATATGTCTTATTTATAATAGGTGTATAGAACACAAGGGATATAAATTGAGAGGTTTTCTTTTGTTCATTCTTTCTTACTTTTGGTTTGGATTTTTTTACTAATATATATTTTGAGATTGCACAGAATCTACACCAGAAGATGTGAAATTCATTTGCGGCAATTGCATAGTCTTAACTCGTCATCATTTTACATATGTGTGTGTGTGTGTGTGTCTATGTATATACACACATAAATAAGTATATATGCATACGTAGGTATATGTATGTATGCATATGCGCACATTTTTTAAAAAAATAAAATACTTCTGGAAAAAAAGTCAGCTATCCTAAACCACCAGTGAGAACATAGGTTAAAAAAATTCCAAAGCATCTTGTAAGAGGAAAGTAGAAAATATAAGGTCCAAAATATCAGGAATTCAGTGTTACTGCATCACATATTTAACAGCAACAAGATGTGCCGGCATTTATTTTCTGTGTTGTGTTTTCCCTTGCCTTACAGGCTGATGTGTTCTGTAGATTTTGTTGAGGTTCGTAGAGGGGGGTTTCAGGTTAAAGTTTTCTCTTTAGCATGGCTATTCCCCTAAAGCTCCCACCCTAGGGAGGAGATAAAAAAAAACAAACCTCTACTTTTATATGTGCTATGCAAATAGACATTTCTAACATAGTCATGTTACTATGGTAACACTTCGCTTTCTGATTTGGAAAGAAAATGTAGCAACAGCATTTTAGGGTTCTCAGACCTCTGGTGAGCACCTGCAAGAAAATAAAAAAAAAGAAAAGGAAAAAAAAAGAAAAGAAAAATATCTGTCATAGAAATTATCACTCTCTTTGTTTTCTGAACCTGAAGATAATGTTGGGATGTTCGTCCAAAAGAGAGAAACAAAAAACAAAAAAAATTACAACCCATGGTTCTGTGGAAGGTTACCATGGTGACTAACTACAGTACATATGTAATTCTTTTCAACAACCCTTCTTTTCTATGAATCCATCCATACACGATTCTCTTGTAAGTCATTAAGATTTTATTTTGGGGGAGGGGAAGGGAAAAGATGGGCTTACTGATTCTTATTTTTATTAAATCATATCTATGCTTCATCAGTTGGCTACATTCTAGTTATATACTAAACTGTGAAAAAAAAATCAGACTAATTGCTCAAGAGCAACCTGCAACCAATTGAAAAAAAATGTACTGTGCGTCTGTTTTGTGTCTGGTGCAGAATTATGACAATCTACCAACTGTTCCCTTCTTTGACGTTGGTCCAGCTTTGAAAAGTTACTGTAAATGCCTTGCTTGTATGATCATCCCTAGTCACCCAAATTGGAATTTGCACCATCATGTCTAAGTGAAGATGCTGTAAATAGGTTCAGATTTACTGTATATGGATTTGGGGTGTTACAGTAGCCTTATTCACATTTTTAAATAATTTAAAAACCCACATGAAAACAAGATAAAAAAGGCTTTTCTTAACCAGATTGTGTATATAGAGCAATGTTGGTTTTTTATAAAGTCTGAGCAAGATGTTTTGTATAAAATTTGAATTTTGCAATGTATTTAGCTACAGCTTGTTTAAAGGCAGTGTCATTCCCCTTTGCACTGTATTGAGGAAAAAATTATATAAAAGGTTGCCAAATTGCCGCATATTTGTGCTGAAATTGTGTACCATGAATATTTATTTAAAAATTTCTTTGTCCAGTTTGTAAGTAACACAGTATTATGCTTGAGTTATAAATAATTTCTTCTTTCTTTTTCTTTTTTTTTTTAATTTTATTTTTTGGTTTTGTTTGTTTGTTTCATTCTATATTAAAAGTAGCCGGTCATAAGTTTGAAATCTGCTTTAGTTCCACATTACAATTAGTTCCCAGAAAATGAAAATTATGAAAATCACATTCCACATCTGTTTGAAACTGAATTTGTTCTTAAAAAAAATAAAATATTTTTTCCTATGGAAACCTTGCCTTCTAAGTATTTTCTTCTTTAATTTTGCAATTTTTTAAAGGATGAAAATAAATAACAAAGTCACCAAGCTTGCCTGCCTGCCTCCCTCCTGTTTCTCTCTTCCTCCTCCTCTCCCCCCTCTCTCCAACCTGATTGCCCGTGGTTTATAGGAAATCTCCTTAGAGTACGCTGACTTCTGTTAACCTACTTCTTTCAAATTCTCTCTTCCATATATCAGCAGATTTTAGAAAACACCTGGGCATCTTATGCCCTTGAAGTCAGTGAATTGCAGTCAGATGTAGTAGCCAGGTTTCTTGGATGATCTTGGAGTTGGGAGTACAACCCATAAATAATTTACAGACATTATGTGGTGCATGTACTCTGTGGGCAGAATCAGAGAAAAAAAAAAAACAAAACCTGAAGCCTTCTGTGTACTGTTTCTCCTGAGGTGGAGCAGTGGTGAGCTTGGGGTGACAGGGCTGAGCAAGAAGGGACAGGATATGAAAGACTTCGGGAGGATGACAAAGGATTAGAAGTGCTGCGAACTCAAGACATCTCTTCATGGTTCTTTTACTGCAGCCTAGGGGAGATGGGGGCCAACATGCAGGTAGCACAAAACAAGCCTTAACACAATTCCTCTGGTTCTGCTGCCCTAATTTTCACTAGGGTAACAAATTCATTTAATAATTAATACCTTAATTTTCTGACAAAGCCCAATCACCCTGAAAGTGAAGCTTTCCCTTTGTTAGCAGCATATAAATGGTATGATGGTCCATGGAGTAACAGGTGGGAAGGTCTACAGAGAGCAAATAGGCATTTGTCACTTTAACAACAGATGCCAGTTAGCCATAGAAATTTCACAGTTAGCTCTTTGTAGTATGGGTCATACAATTCCCATTTGTCAAATTATTTATTATTTTCTGAATAATCAAAAATAACAGAATGGCTAAGACACTTGGCGTGTCACAATGGCACAAGTACTCTGAAATGGGACGTACAGAAACCCCTGGACTGGGAAATGGTTGAACTAGTATGATTTCTTGCAGTTGGAGCTCATTTTGGAGATCCAGTTCACAGAATCTGTGCTGGAAGTTGACCTTAAAGGGAAAGCCACAGTGGCACTTAGGTTCACCTCCTGGCTCTGCTACAGATGACTTTGGGAGATATGGTCCAGCAGAAGGCATAAGAGTGAAACATGAGCATCCTCTGACATCTCAGTAAATCTTGGGCCTAATCCTCTATTTATTTCTGTAAGGCACTTCAAAGTAGGTAGCCTTGTCTTCTGTGAGCACACAGCTACTCGGCTGGATTGTGTTTTCCCTCCCTGCTTCATGGTTGCACGTGGGCAATTCCACTTGCTGATCTTGGTGGGTTGTCGTGAGGGCTCCCACGTTGTCATCTGCTGTGAGGTGCTCAGGTCTGGTGTGTGCTGAAAGCCTGTCTGGCACAGCCATCTGTTAGAGCTGTGGCTCTAGCTTAGGTAAGGCCAAGGCTATTGTTTGTATTTTAATCCTTGTTAAATACGGGAAGATGTTGATAAACAAATACTTCAATAGTGTCAAGTTTACATGGCATTTGCATTACTGTGCCTCTTTTTTCCAAGTATAATAAACCTATTATTATATATATTTATAAACTAGCATGTGTACTGACACCCATGGGCACCTATTTTTCCCACTGTCTTAGCAATAAGGGAAAATTGGTGTTGCTAAAAAAATGTGTCTCCACTGGGAGGGAAAAATCCTTGCTAGTGTAATAACTATCTCTGTATTTATGCCTGGGGCCAAGGATGCTTGGTTAACAGGCGTGCCTTTGCACACATACCTTCCCAAACAGAGCAGAATCTCCACTGAGTTGCTGAACTCATTTTAGTAAAAGATGCCTTAGACACTCAGCATAAAGTCATCGTTTTACAACCCATCTTTTATAACTTGCAGAGGAAAAAAAACTTTAATTTTTTTCCTGCTGCTGACACCTCACTATCAATTATCAAACAAGCACAAAATCAGAATTTACTGCCTTTATTACAAAACTGGTTCTCTGGCAAGAGCTAGTCCAAGTCAATAGGCTCCACTAAGTGGAAAATAAAATTATAATTCACAGTAGTTATCCATCTAGAGTGGAATTAGGATCTGTTATATAAAATAGTGCCTCACAAAGTAAGCGTAACAATGTTACTGCCTTGGTTTAAAACGTTGTACCTCTTGCTCAGCCTGTCTCTTTAGCTTTGCTCTGTTGCATTGATCAAATGCTCACTCAGTCAGCAGCACACTCATTTTGATTCTATGGGCACCATAAATTTTCTTTTTGCAGAAAAGCTTAAAATTTTGTAGTGGTTAGCAAAATAAAGGACAATGAAAATTCAGTCTTTCTAACTGCCTCTCTCTATCTTCACAGCCACAATACAAATTTTGGTGGGGAAAATGCCCAGGGTTTAAAAACACCAGACAAACTCCTTATACAACTGGTATGTCATTACATGAAGCATCAGACCAGAAATCAAGTAATATTTGTTTTGGAAAAAAATGGATGTTGGAGCGTATACCACCGTGTATTAATGGTTGTGCTATTCATAATCCAAATGGTGCTGGATTCAGCTGACTGAGCTGTTGTCTATGAAATAATAATACCCATCTTTCATATGATTCATGCAAATACTTTGATGCATAATTAAGGCGTAATGCAATCCATAGGAAACCCTCTTGAGAAGGCGGGGCAAGAGCCTGCCCATACACAGTGAGGATGAGGAGGTGGAGCTGCTGATGGCTGCTTCTGGAGGAGGTCCTGTGGAACAGTGGGATGAGGCAAGAGAGGGAAAGTGTGTGAGAGGGCAGTGACTTTCTGAGGAGGAAGCTCAGGGAGATCTGCAATGACCAAACCCAGATTGAAATCAGAGCAAGGTGGAAATAGAGAAACAAGGTCTTTACACCTCTGGGAAAGGATTTGGTGAAAAACATGTGCAGAAGAAAAGTGCTGACAGATGAAAAGCAAGTGTAGTGTTTGATAAGTATTGGTTGTTGTTTCAGGTAGGTGAGGAGATCAGGCCAGGTTGTTCTGCTAGACACTGAGAGGAGACTGAGCCTAAATAAGGAGGAGAACCCAGGCCAAAAGTTGCCCTCTGCAACTTTGGATCCTGTGAAAAAGGCATTAAGAATCTGCAAGAATTTAATAACTGTAGGACTAGTCAAACTCCAAAAAGCAGAGAACCGTGTGCATAGTTGTCACAGACAGCTGGAATACAACTTGTGTTTTCATAAGTGCGTTGAAAAACCCTCATGTGCTTAGACTGCTGAAGAAGTGCAATTATTAAATTAATAATATGGGGAGTTTAATTAGGGGGGGGAGGATAGTTGCTTCTAGATCAGACCTCCAGTGGATATAAATTAGCATAGTTCAGTTTGATATCTGATCCGACGTATCACAGTTCAGAATTACACACACATAAGCAATACTCATACAAATTTTACTATCGCCCTCAGCAATGAGAAAATGCTTTATAAGAGTGTTCTGAATATTACGAAGATTGTACTCAAAAATATACCAACAGTGACTTGCTTTTATAAAAAACTGCTATCAATGCCATAAAAATTGTATTTTGTATTTTATTGAACATTGTCAGCAATTTGCTGTATCTGTTCATTAAAAGTAGGCTGGATTACTAGCAAATGTGTAATAAAAATTGTTCATATTTTAATGAGTCTTTTTGGCCTCTCTTTAATATTTAAACTCACTCCTTCCTACTCCTGCATTCAATTCTATTCCTTAAGCATAACAGGCATGTCAGCTGTGCAGTGCTGTTACATTATCTGTTCGTGCCCACATGCTATGTTTCTAGTCTTCCCAAATCTCTTAATTCATTCAACATACCTAATTCTGACTGTCTTTAAACTCAGCTGTTGGACACAAATGACCACATTAATAATTTAGTAATTATTCAGAATCAATAGCACTTCAGCTTTCATTGCCATGAGAAATATGGGAGTATGTGATGCCAGGAGGCCAAAAGAGCCCTTTGTTTGTCACACTAAAAGATCTCAAGATTTGGGGAAATCCAAATGACGATGAAAGAGTTAAAAATCATGCATGTGCTGCCTTTGCTTCACACTTTCCAATCATTATGTGTTGTTTTCTTTTTGTACATAACCAGCAAAGCATATCTGTATTTTCCAGGCCTCAAAACAGTATCCAGGCTGTAGAGATTCATGGGGCTGGGTCTGTAGGTCTTTTCTCAAATTGCCACTGTTGAGTGAATGCTAGCTGCTTTCTTCCAGGCTGTTTATTGCACAACCAGATGCCATGCCCTGATCACCTGCTCATCACATCAGCCCTGCCCACCACATCAGCTCTCACTGAGTCTTCATATGTTCCCAAATAAGGTTTAATTTCTGAACAAAGCTTTCGTTTGCTCACCCTGAAATTTTCTTTTCAAATGTTGCCCTAAGCTTTCTTCCCTTCATATGCCTGTCTCTGGATTTCAACTGGTGACGACATTTCCTGAAAAAAATAAGGTTCTGATGGAACACAGGAACCATCCCTGTACCAAGAGTGTGTTTTCTTATAAGCCCCTTATTTTTCAATCAGCTTTAATTTGAATTTCCATATGGCTTTATCTCTTCCTTTTGTATTTATTCAGTTGCATCTGAAGGAAAATAGCATGCAGTAAAATTCCTAAATACAATTTAAATATAGCTCGTTTCAATCCACTTGGTTTTACATTTCCATTCATCAATACATTAAGCTAAAAATATCTCAGTTCACTTTGTCTTCCTTCTTGTAATTTAAGAAATGTATCGAATATGTTATCGAATATGTTATGATTTCTTCTCAGGAAAGTGTAAGCAGTTCATTTTGGAAAGCATCATTTGAGCAGAATTAAGAAGCAGTTATTGATGTGCAGTGCAAAACTGAGTGAGCATATTTGAAAATGACATGGTTGAATTTTGGTAATAACCAATATTTGGTTTTGGTTTGTTTCCTTAAGCCAGCTCAGAACTAGAGAGGAGAAAGTGCTGTTAGTTTTACTGTCACTGCAGTGGTCTGGTGGCAGTCAGCTTCTTTATGTAGCCTTGTCCTTTCAGTCTCTTATGATGAGCAGTGAAAAAAGTGAATTCTGGATGCTTTGGCCACCGAAAGGTGTAACCTATGTGATTACACACAATACACGGGATTTATACTAGGACATTGTTCCTGCAGAAGAGACATAAATCCCCTTTGCCAGCTCCCTTCCACTCCATTCTAGTGCTGCATTTCAAAACAGCAGACGTTTTTACTTTGGATTTTTTGCTCAGCCTAAATATTTCAAAGATAGCATCAGAACTATATTTATCAAGTTATACAACACTTTTGTCCCCCTGTGTAGCTGGCTGCTCGCAATGTTTCCACAGCATCCTCTTTACACAAGACACCATTAATAGACTGGTGCCTACAAGCATCCAGATGAGACTTGGAAGACTCATTTTTGCACCACGTCTTTGAGAGACATCTTACCACTGCACTTTAGCAGTGTCGTGCTACTGAGAGATTGAAAAAACCAACACACTTTGCTCCAGAAAGGCCCCATCACTGCTGACCGAAGTTGGAAGGACTGGTTTTATTTTCTCTTTCAGTCTCAGTCAGGGAGGGATTGCTGTGGGCTGCTGAGGCTCTCAAAGGGAGGCGGAGAGGAGGTGGTGAAGTCTCAGTCCCCAGCACTTCGACAAGTCCTTCTCAAAGGGAAGAGCCGCTCTGTGGGGCACAAGGCAGGAGTTTCTCAAAGGGAAATGCTGCTCTGTGGGCACAAGGCAGGAGTTTCTCAAAGGGAAGAGCTGCTCTGTGGGGCACAAGGCAGGAGTTTCTCAAAGGGAAGAGCTGCTCTGTGGGGCACAAGGCAGGAGTTTCACACAGGGAAGAGCCGCTCTGTGGGGCACAAGGCAGGAGTTTCTCAAAGGGAAGAGCTGCTCTGTGGGGCACAAGGCAGGAGTTTCACACAGGGAAGAGCCGCTCTGTGGGGCACAAGGCAGGAGTTTCTCAAAGGGAAGAGCTGCTCTGTGGGGCACAAGGCAGGAGTTTCACACAGGGAAGAGCCGCTCTGTGGGGCACAAGGCAGGAGTTTCTCAAAGGGAAGAGCCGCTCTGTGGGGCACAAGGCAGGAGTTTCTCAAAGGGAAGAGCTGCTCTGTGGGGCACAAGGCAGGAGTTTCTCAAAGGGAAGAGCTGCTCTGTGGGGCACAAGGCAGGAGTTTCTCAAAGGGAAGAGCTGCTCTGTGGGGCACAAGGCAGGAGTTTCAGCCAGCCCTGGGCGCGGCAGACGCGGGGCTGAAGCTGCCGGCGGTGAGGTTCCGCCGCTCAGCTTTCTGTGCACGGCCGTGAGAGCAACTGCTTGGAATTGGAAAGATTCCCTGGAAGTGGGCTGAGCCTGCGAGGGAGGCACGTGGGGGCTGCTCCCGGGCTCTTGGCGTGCCTCAGCTCATCTGCTGCGCCGCTCTGCCAGACGCGCTCTGCAAGGAACAATGAGGAGGATCCGCCTTAATGAAACCCTTGGAAGCTTCCTGGGCGGTGAGAATCACGGGCGCAGGGGTAACCAGCTGTGACTGTCACAGCAGGATCTTCTGCAGACCCAGAGGTCGGCACCTCTCTGGAGATCTCTGAAGGTTTACACGTCCTACTTACTATTTGATGGCTCCACTTAACATTACTGCCGGCTCCCGGAACAGCGGCTGACCCAAACATGATTTCTTAAGCCTGAAGTGAAGTTTCTCGTTGGTGCAGCCAATTGATTTCAGTGCCCTGAAGAATTTGGCCCCTGATTACCAACCAGCTGACAGACATGAATCAGGTGGCAATTAAATCCCTATAAAATATAAGACCCATTCAGTAACATTTTCAAGATCCTTAGAAATACCAGCTCTTGGAAATATCCTATCCATTACCAGCTAATTGTTAAGTGTACTAAGTTGTTTTTTTTTTTTTTTAGAGGCGGTGAAAAATCAGAACTCGGAACACTCTTAATAGGTGTTGAAATTATTTTTAAAAATCTCCCTGAATTCCCAGCTTGTGTGGCTTTCTGTGGAGGTGAGTTTTACAGTTCAATCACACATCATATGAAAGAGTGTTTTCTTTGATCAATTTTTAGCTTTCCACTTTTGAATCTCTCTTATTCCTTTCTTCTGAGACAGGAAAATCGACTACTAAATTCTATCACTTGTTAGCATATTTCTACCTTAAAGAAAAGTTAAAATTCATTCATCTCATTCTCTTTCTTGTGGTACCCATGCTTCTTTATTTTCATTTAGTGAATTTACCATGCTCCAAACACTTTTTTTTTTCTGTACTTTGAACTGTCCCTTAGTTCTGGTTTGCCCCTTAAAAAGAAAGTGAGAAGGAGTATATAGTTTACTAGTAAAAATTGCTTGGCTCTTTCTTATTGTATAACCTTAAAAACCTGAGGAGGAATTGTATGAGAAACTGTTTGGATGCCATTCTGACCAGTTATTGTGTCACCAGCATTTTAGGAAACTACTCCTGTAAAACATGCTGGATGGTGATAAAGCACTTTAAGCTTGCATTAATAGTAGTAGGATTTGAAACTGCTCAGCACCTCTTAGCTATCCTATCCAGAAAGAGAGGATTATATTTTTGGCTGCAGTTGCAAAGCATGAGAGGTTTCTACCTATATTTTTCTATAGCAAAATCAGGATATTTCCTTTATAATACATAACAGGAAATATTTCTCTGAATACTCTGTTTTATCTTTCAACCAGATGCATAAAGCTCCTTTCTCAAATAGGCCTCTTAATCAATTTTTTTCCTCACAAGCCACATGAATCACCCATGTACTAACAAATTGCCTCATTTCTCAATCCATCTTTTTAGACAGGTCACACCCTGAGCTAAGTCTGAGTCCTTTCCCACGTCCTAAAAGTCCCTAGCAACCAGACTGTCACCATCTCCATGACCTCTGAAAACATGCAGTTTAGGTCATTCACCAGGGATGTAGGAGTCCTGGGTTGAAATACACTGCTAGCATGACTCAGAACAGAGGTATGGTTATATGATTTCAGGTTAGTACCCTGTCAGTTATTTTCCGTCAGTTTTATCACTCTTGGTAGATGAAACAGCTGTTGCTCCGAAAAGCCTTTCAAAGTCATGAACCAGCAGCTTAGGGAGTCAGGCTGCAACACTGCTCACCAGTCACCTGCAGAGGCATATCCTCTTGTTGTTCAGTGTGAGAGGCGGATCAAGGTTATCCCCAAACTTGACATTTAGGGAGTTCCCCTTTAATATGGAGGGCATGGGTCACGTCTCAGAAAAGACTGCAAACCCATTTGCACAGCTTAAATCTTGTTTGATTTAACCCTCATATTGTCCCAATTTGCCACATCCTAAAGTCAGAGATTGGGTCTTACTGGCAATGCACTCTCCTCTGAGCTTTTGTCTTGGGCTGAGATCCCAAACACTTCCCTAAAGGTGGACAGTGGACTCCTCCAGGAGGTTTCTTTTTCCAGAAATCAAGGCACCCTCCGGGGCCAATGACACGGAGAGGTGTCAGCAGTGCCAATCAGACAGATTCAGATGAGAAAATGCAGAACAGAGAGCCTGACTGCTTCTGAAGATCCAAAAAAAAGATGAATCTGTCAATTTTTGCTCTAAATGGGAAGCTGAACTTTAAGTCATGGCTTAACCAAAGGGCAGCATATGGCAGCACTACAGCTGTTTGAAATCCACATGCACTTCACACTGGCACTTTGACAAACGCTATTGTGTTACAAATACTGGATGACACAGTAAATCTGGGGCTGCATTCAGCTCTGCCCTACGCAGGCATAATTCCCACTGACTTCGTACACGTCTATACCAAAAAATGTATGGAAGTGCGTAGGACCGAAACAAATACCCAGTGCTTGTAAGGAATCCTTCTGGCAGACTGAGCAACATTTGATATGGTTAGACCCCTGTAGCAGGAAGCGTGAATGCTATAATATGGAACTGGAGGAAAAATTAGGGAATCCATGAGGTCTAGAAGACGCCTGGTGATTTTAAAGACAAAACTTGAATTTCTGCACTGGAGCAACAGACATTCTGGCTGGTCATTATAAGGCGAACAGGGCTCCTCCTGCTGAGATCCATTTACTCTCTTTCATACTCTGCTTTTTGTCTCTCTGCCAGTTTCTACAGGGAAAGAAAGAATTCAGAGGGTTGTTGTTTTTTTTCTGCAGTGAAAGCTTACAGGAGGCCTAAAAAGAGCGCTACACAAATATATCAGAGAAGAGATCATGTTGCAGGGAAGCTGTGGCTGCCAATGATGAGATGTTCAGTTTCTTAGCCACTTTAGGTCAGAAACCAGGTGTTATGTTGTTGATCCCATGGCTGCTTGCCATCCCCTGTCTCCTCCTGTAACAAACAGTCTCAGCCGAACAGCTTTCACAGCTCCAGATGTTTAAAAATACACTTTTAAGGTACTTGAACAAGAAAGTGCTCTTTGCAAAGTGCTGCTTTCCATGTTCAGTGGAAGAGCCGGCACTGACTGCTCTACACTGATTTTTAGATGGCATTTTAAAAGCTTCAACAAGTCTGGACACATATTTTCTTTGCTTAAAACCTGCTTAACTCTTTCAGCACTGTGGTTTTAGATCCCCATGATGTTCATATAACTACAAAGGGCTTAAAATCCAAACAGTGGAAAATAAAAAAGGCCATTGATTTCCCATTTATTTTCAGAAAGAGTAAAGGCAGAAAGGAACAATGTTGTAAACATATCTATGAAATCAATTTACTTGTGCATTTTCTACCACTCAGAGACAGAACAAGCTGGCTTATGCCAAATGGTCAGACAGCAGGGACAATTTTTGCAAAGGGTACAATAACTGCAGAAAATACCATCCCACTGGAGCATCTGGGGCACTTTAAAACAGTCACAGCTCCAAACTTATTAAGCCAAATGAAATTACAAACTGATGATGGAAAACAAAGCAAGAGTTAAAAATCATTTAAGATTTAGGTAAAAATCTATCCTCATGTTAAAGACAAGTACTTTATGCTAAAGGAGGCAGAGCTGGTGCTGGCATCAAAGACAAGGATGTCAGCAGGAAGTGCCAAGGAAACAGCTGAGGCCTTGCACTTCAAAAAGCTTAACTCTGGGTGAGGGATGTTCCCACCAACAGTCAAGATTCACAGATGACATTTTCAGATGTCTTCGGTTTTTTGCATCCAGGCAATCACATGATGGATCCTATGCCATATGTCTTTGCCATGGGCTCCAGTTTCTGAGGTGTCTACAACTGCTTTCAGTTCTCCACTATAAGGTGGAGAAGAAAGCCTCGATGGTTTGTCTTGTTATTTTAGAATTAGTTCCGTGAGATTTGGATGGATTCCTATTTCTCTTCCATTAGCAGAGACAATTTTTAGCTGCTAAATGCAGTGTTAACCAGTTTCTCTGACAAGGACATGGCTGACCCCTTAGATCTTTGACAAATGATTGATTTAATCTAGAAGTGTCTATTTATAAACTAATGCAAAAAAATGCTAAGGATGAGTAAACTAATTAATTAGCAGTGTATTCCTGCTGGCAACATGAATAAAATTACTGCTAGGTCAACAGAGAATTCAGTATTGCTCCATATGCTTTTTTAGTGGTGTTCAAATAGCACAGGTGTAAACTTTGGGTGACCTTATTTATTTCATGTTTAAGTGGGTCATTAAAGGAAACGGGCACATATTAAAGTAATTGCTTTTTTTTTATTCCTTCTGAAAAGGAATAATAAGTTTCTTATCCTGTTGATACATCTAGAGTTCTTATTAAACTTTTCCTGCTTTTGGAAAAACTCTGTATCCTCAGAGATGAGGCTGATTTTCCCCTAAAATGAAGCTGAATTTTCCTTAAAATCAGAGGCAAAATCTTAAACATTTATAATTTGAATGAGGGAAAGAGACACTCTGACTTTAATGTCTTTAATGCCCTTCATTTGTTTATTTGCTAAGGTGGGGCAGTCTGAATGCATGGGGGAAGGGCAAGCAGCTTCAGGCAGAGCTGAGTTACATCTCTGTGCCCCAGATGCAGAAAGACTTGTGGGCATTACAATGCTCAAACCTAAATTTTAGGTGTCTGACTTCTGTTGTGGAGTCCAAGACCCAAATGGTGCATGAATTCTCCATTGGGTGCCTGGGGAGAAGAATTAGGTGAATCATAACCTACCCAGCTAAATTCATCTATTATATACAGGCTCTGAAGCCAGTAGTGTTAAATTAAAAATTACATGGAGAACACTTGGCCTGTGGTTTACTTGAAAGAAAAAAAACAATAAAACAAAACAAGTGAAAGTGTGTATTTCTTTAAATTTTCTGCTGACAGACCAGAGATAATTAGCCTACAGCTGCAGACTGGGGAGAACAGCTCTTTTTTCTGCCTAGAAGCAGCAGGTGAAAACTCTGAGAGAGAAGCTGGGTGCCACTGACTTAATTTAGTTGCTTAGATTGAAGGCAGCATACAACAAGAGAAAGAAACAGGGAGGTGGCAAATCTTCAAGCCCAGGATTTCTAAAGAGTGGCAGTTAATAAACAGAAATGGGAGTACGTCTAGAAAGAATAAAGGATTAAAAATATGTACTTATGACACCCCTGTAGTATCACAGATGCCTTTGAGATGTGTCAGCTAGACACAAGCCCAGACTCAAACGGAGTGCACTCTGATGAGAGATGTGATATGGCAACGGAGAATTGTAAACAATAGAAGGTGGAGGAGTGTTACAAAAAAAACCATCATGAACCTATATACAGCTAGACACATATCTTATGCAAAAGAAACTTTTCCCAGTTGTCTGATGTGCTCCCACTCATCGTTCTGCACCTCACCAAGGCCTGTTGCTTTGCAGGCACTCCTTGTGACCCCCAGATACTCTGTTGTGAGCCAAAACACAATCATGCATTGCTTGCAACATTTCTTGTATTGTGAGTACCTTTATTTTAGAAATGTATTAACATGAAGATTATTTCATTTTTGTGAAGGGGAAATTACTTATCTGTTTTAATAGGCAACGGTTTAGTAATAATAAAAGGCAATAATAAAAATGACAACAAATTAACATAATTATCTACCCACATAAATTCTTATGATACCTGTTCTATTGGACATTTGTTTGAAGAGGCTTTTTTTATCTGAATGAGATGATAAAATGTATAGAGATAAAATTGCTCCATTTTGTTTCCAGGAAGGATCTTCAAAGTAGCCTGATCACTGTATGCTGACTTTTTAATAACATCAATGGGAGGTCTTGTGGAGAAAGCCTAAGTAAGTGTGGCAAAGTAAAGTATGAGATTAAAATGTATTAAAATGAAAGGGTAGAAGTTGTCTTTCCAACACTTTCATTTGAAGGTGACAAAGAACAGTGTCAAAGAATATTGTGCTGCTTTGAAAATCAGGAGATAAGGAATACTGGCCACTGACAACCACCAGTCTCTCCTTCTCATGTGCTGTGTATACACATGGTCAGGTCTAAGGAAGTGAGAGAAATCCTTCTTTTGGGCTCTTAGTAGGTACAGTCAAACATGACTACAGCCATGATGTAAAGCCAGGTATCACTCCACAAAAGAAACATAGCTCTAGCCATATTTAATAGATTAGGTATGATGTAGCATGAATACTTGAAGTAATTGTCCAGAAGCAATAGTCACATTTGAACAGTCTTTACCCAAGAATAATATTCTGGCTATGAGAGGGCTCTCTAGGCAAGGCATAGATACAGGTGGAAAAAAAGCCACAAGTACCCAGTGGCCTAAGTTGTCTCTCAGTACCCACACTCTGCTCCACCTGAGCAAACAACTAGAGCAGCAGGAAACCAAGAGTAGGCGCAGAGACAGTAGGTCAAATCAGGAAACAAGCCTTTAATACTCCAGTTTATTTTGTTTATTATTTCCCCATTTTTAAATTTCTCATTATACCAAGTTATAGAGGATCTGTTTCTTGAGATGCCATAACGAAGCATGCATGTCATCCAGTGCAATGTGTTACAGAATGTTGTGGGTTTTCTTTAAAGCCTGCTCCAGCAGACATTGTATTTGATATATCATCAGCAAATTTATATGCTTTTGATTAAACTTTTTTGGTTGAGAATGGCACCTCTTACTAACACATAAGAGCAGAGCCAAGTAGAATAGCAAACAGAAGGAGGAAGAATGCTGGAGGAAAAAACCTGCAGTTCTTGGATAGCTGCTTACAGATTTTGTATAAAAACCTGTGAAGATCTCTTGTCACTGAGCAAAAAAAAAAAAATTGTTTTACAGGAAGTGTTAACAACTGCATGCTAGGCATTATTTTCCCCTCATTAAGCAAAATAAATAATTAAAGTACCAAGGCTTTTCAAAGATTGTACCAAGAGGCAAGTGCCAGCTCTTTGTTTATTTATTTACATTTATAAATTAGTGATATATTGGATGCAAAAACATTTGAAGGGTTGCATATTTATCCAGTGTGAATAACTCTCAAGGCCTGTGTTAAATTTATGTCATCATAGTGAAACTCAGCCATGCCCACGCACCTGCATGAAGTGGGCGTTCTTGTTTCTCGGAGCACATGGATTATCTCCACTGTAAACTATGCATTAATAAAGAGCAGAGCAGGCACTTACCATATTCCCTTTCAGAATTAAGAAACAAAAGGTAACTTACATACTTGGCTGCCTTTGAGGAGGCTTCTAGAAAAAAAAGTTCAGAAGGTAAATGAGAGGAGTATAATGACTAACAAAATAAGAAAAAATACTGTGTCATATTAAGTGTAAATGTATATTGGAAATAACACCCCAAAATGCTACTGATTAGATAAATCTGTGCATTGTCTTTTGCTGGCCATTTGAAAAAATAAATAACACAATCACCAGACCTAAAAATCCTCTTTTGTGGAGACATCAAATATAAACTATAATTTTCTGTTAATCTTAGACCTGTCAACCAGTTTGATTTTCCAGCCATTCTGGCCTCAGGAAAGGAAACAGAATCCAGAAAATCAGTCCCCCACCTGACACCTATCTCATCATCAGTTTTCACAGCACAGTGTGGTGGCAAAAAAACACTTTCATCGGGAGATCAGGAGTTTGAAGAGCTACTTGTGCAGAGGGCAGGTAATCCTCAAGAAGGACAAGAAGCAAGATTGGGATGGATTTAGCAAGTGAGGGCAATAATGTACAGGTCCAGCAAGAAAAATGCAGAAGGAAATGCTGGTAGGCAGGGAGCAATTCTCTGCAGAAATCCTCAGTATCTCCACTCAGTTCCCTATTCCCTGTACGGACAACTGGAATCAGCATGGCTGTTCACAAAGTTTGGTACAAAAGATATTAAGAACTCATCTCAGGCAATCAGAAATATCCTGAAGATTTTTAACCACTAAGATCCAAGGTGCTGGAAAATTGGAAAGCAGAATTGTTGGCTATATTTAATTACTTACTTGTTTTGTAGTAGTATATATACCTGGTATAGAACAGATCAACTTCTTTTGTTGTTATTCTATCAAATATTTTAATGCATTTTCCATGCCTTTTTTTTTTTTTTTAACCAAAAGTGTCACAGTAGTCTCTATTAGTGCCACCTTGTTTCAAGGAAACATTTACATTGCCACAAGAATAATCACATGATTCAAAAGCCCTTCAGTGCCTTGTGGCTATAGGCTTACATTGTGTCATGCAGGAGGATTATGGTTGCTGGGTTTTTTTGGGCAACTTCTCTCAATTTTCTTAAGGCAAAAAAAAATTTCTGTGGATAGACATGACACTATCTTCCTTTTGTCTCTTCATTTTTAGGTGTGCTCACAATATAAAATACTGTGTAATTTCAGAAGGCTAGAAATGAAATAATTAATTGAAAAATAAGTAACTTCATCTATGTCTCATTTTATGTGCTCCTGCATAGCCAAAAATTAGATAATGGAATATTTTTTTCCTCTTTAGATTTTTATTTGAACATTTGTGTTAAAAAATCAAATTCATATTAATTAAGTCTGCACCTTTGTCATATACCTTTTCCTGAGGCAGAATTATTAGACAGATTGTTGTACTACTGATTTGTGGGGGGAAAAAAAAGGCACCCAAAAATAAAAAAAATGCAACTTTTTTCCAGTTTATTTTTTGCAGATGGGTCAGGATAAATACCATCTCTTCTTACGTGTTTGACTGCTCAGTCTCATCTGATTTAGCTCAATGAGCTTTCATGCCAATTTACTCATGGGTCAACTTTGCTTGCAAAGTGCTAATTGAGAGAAGGCACTATTGCTCAGGGCTATCTGCTTTCTGGCTAGGACAGCTGATTTTACTGACAACATAACAGCCAATGTTTCCAACCCAGATGATGAAAATGGGAAGATTTGAACTGGGTCATCATTTTGATACAATTAAAATGAAAATGTTTTTAGCGTTGCCAGGATTTAAGTAATCCGCTAGTGGACACTGGAAGTTTTATCATAGAGCATATCTGTGTCAGATTCAATTCAGGTAATCGCAGGTAGGTTTAAACACCACAATTACAATTTCAATGTATATATCTCTTTGTAGTAGAGCTTATTTAGGCACTCATTTAGGCTTCATTGACATTAGGCTCTTGTGCAAGAATTTAGGCAGAAGAGATTCCTGGAGTACTTCATAACTGTGAAGGCCTTGGTCAGCTTTTAAAAGAACAGTTTACAAAAGCTCCTCCGAGTGAAAGACTGGAGGTATCCTAACCCCACTCAGTGAGGGTGCCAGTCAATCATTGGAGTGGGTCACAAAGGTTATTGGAGATAAAGGAATTTTGCAAACCCTGCATAGATACCGCATGATTCAACACACCAAGAGGGCAATGTGCTCACTCCACTGAGCAATTTAATGTCCTGGAGTAATGAAATGATAAGTCTGCTTCACACAATGGGCCTGTCAAAAAAACCCAATAATAATGATAATGTGATTCCTTTAGAAGAACTTCAGAAAGTTTTACTTGGAAGACTTAAAATTGTTATTTTTTTGATGCAAAATTGCAATTAACTCAAATAAGCTCCCATAGCACAGGGTGAAATAAAGATAATCACTAAATTGAGAAATACTGATTCAGCCATTTTCATCCATTGCACATGGCTCACATAGTTAATTCCTGTTGTCCCTGTGAAACATTGTAGCTTGCTGGAGAGGAAAACATAGCTGGGTCCAGAAAGTGTGTTCTTAATTTTACCCTAACTTATGTTTCATTTATTTATTGGTTTAGCATCAAATTAGATGGAAATTAGAACCCTCAAATTAGACCTTATCTTTCACTTGCAGATGTGCTGTGCCTCTCCTAAAAGTAATGTGTACACATGCATGTGCCACAGTATGTGCTTTCATGTCCACGCTCCTGTAATCTTTAGATGCTTGTATTTAATTAATACTTGGGGGAAAAAAAAAGGTGGTTAATATGTAACAACTGCTCTTTTTCAGAACAATAGCCATTTATAAAAAGCATGCAGAGCATTTAAACTAGTAAACCTAAGTAGCCTATTATATATTCGTATTATGCATTCACACTCTACAAGAAGGTCTGTATACCTAGACTTCGACAGTTGCAACATTTTCTCTAGTTACGGTTCATTATTACAAGCTTTGCTCAGGTAGAACAAGATAAAGGATGACTCTGCTTCTATCTAATGAGCACTGGTACAGTTATGCCCTCAAAATATTGCTTTAAATTTAAGGAGTAAGATGGAGCCTTTTAAAGTGTGAATAAAGGCATTTTATTATCACTACTGATAGTATATAAGCTTTAGAAAACTAATTATCTCAGTTTTTTCCTTGCATCACACACAAAGTTTTGTTTTGTTTAACCACAAATGTTGGGCAAGCTTGTCACTACCACAGCAAATACATTAACAATAGCCATTTCATTTTCAGCAGTAACTGGGCTGTATTATTTTCAGTAATATCCACTGCAGAATGACTTGGAATGAAGCCATTTCTCAAATACAGCTTTCAAACTTTTTTTTCAGAAATCATGCATAATGGAGGAATGAAATATGGTTGCAATACAGGAGTAATGTTTGGACAGTTATATTGTAATTGTATGCTGTATTTCCTGAAGGGAAATCCATACTTGAGTACTTGCAAATGTGAACCTAAGTTCCAAAATTCCCTGATTTCCTACCAAGAAGTCTTGTCTGCTTTCTATTGTACTTCGTTCTAGTCTTATGTCAGAAAATTTGATGTCACTGTAAAACAAAAGGAAGGTAATTCACAAGCATATATATTATCATGTTAAGCTGAATTGCATTTCCCACTGAAAGATGAAGTTTTAAAGAAAATGCTCAATGTTTCTGAGTTTCATAATAGATTTTGCAAGTGATATTACATCTGTCCTGACACTTAAATTGTCTTTATCACCTGACTTAGCAAAAGATTTTGTCAATTACTTGATTATTTTTCTCTCTATATAAACCCCTTAACCTTTTACTTTGAAATACTCATTTCTAAGTACAGTGCCAGCTTGTGGAAGGCTTGATAACAGTTCATAGGCCCAGATAAATATGATAATACATTTAACCTTTATTTCAAATCCACTTCTTTGTTACAGGCATCAATCACATCTAAAAGCTTGAAGATGAATGTACAAGCTGCACTTAGATGTGTAGTTTGTGTGGTCAGGAGCATAAAGACATGAAGCACAGATGTAGTGCAAGCTGAAGCTGGCAGCACAGACAAAGTGTAAAACTGAAGCCTTGCAGCTCAAATACCAGGTCAATTTTGAACCCAGTTTAAGGTTTCTGCTACTAGATTTTTGTGGTTTGCATTAAATCTTTGTTGTTTTGATAGTTATTAAGGTTTAGCTCATACAACTGAACATTTTTAGTTTTCTTCATCTGTAGACCTGGGGGGTTTTGTGCTCTATATTACAGAGATTCCATGTCAAACTATAGCTTTCTAATCCTATTAGAGCTGCATCTGTTATGATATTAATTGGTGGAAAATGGTATTTAATAGTTATCCTATTATACAGTCTTTTCCTTTATCACTGGTTTGTTTCATATCTCTAGAGCTCAGATTTACTTCTGGCTTTAGTTCAGTATGTTTGAAAAATCAGAGCCCCAACAAAGGCATGAATGGAAGCACGATATCCTCACTCCTTCTTCTTGCTAACACAAAGAAAGTGTAGCATATCTCTCCTTTGTTTCTAGGTAAGGATTTAGAATGGCTTTTAAAATATCTCACAATACTTTTCTCACATTGTTTATCCAATATGACCAATCATAGCAGGCTCTCTTCCAATCCTATTGTTTAATTTATCAGCTTGCTAGTTCTGTGGAATCTTTCTCATACATTTTTTTCCCTTCACACAACACTCACCAGGTGAAATTCATTCCTGGGTCTGTAACCAATTCAAGGATCACACGATAAGTAATTGCTTACATTTATAGCAATATTATGAGGGCATAAATTAATTTTTAAAGACCTGGGATGGTCCTCTGAACAGGTGTGAGTTTTAACTATTAAGATAGAGTTCTTTTCTGCTGAAAAACTTACAGCTTTGCTGGTATTTTCAGACAATTTAAACTTTCAGTCTCCTTGGCTATAAATGCAGTTTGCAGTGAGTGAAGCCCATGGTAATGTGATCCTTAAGCCTCATTTGTATGGAAGGCAAACAATGGCTGTTACAGCGTTTCTGAATGGTGTGGGGGACCACATTATCTGGTAGCTTCAGTATGAGCAATTCAATGAAAATATTTTAAAATTTCAGAAAAATTAACTGACACCTGCATGCTTGGTATTATCTACAGCTGAATTAACTGGGAGAAGCAGCTACAAAGAAAGTGATTATCATAATGATAAGAAAAAGAATTAACTGATTTCAGTGCTTGACTCATTTTTGCAGATTAATAAATGATACTAGATTTGGTTTAAGAAAGATCAAGAAAATAGATTTTTTTTTTTACTCTAGAGACAAAGGGAAAAAAGACAAACTTATGTAAGTCTAACAGGTTCTTTTTTTTCTACTTTCAACCCAGAAACAAATTTTCAGTTGGAAAACTAAACATTCTCATAGTACATTTTCTGTTCTATATCTCAGTCAAAAATTCAAGAATATTACTTGATGCACAATATGATAAGCTTGATTTATTTCTATATACAGGGCCATGTTTTTTGATACATTTAATTACAGTCCTCTGCATAATATAAAATTGGGATCTGTGCTGGAGACCTTAAGCTAGGTATAGACCTTTTCTTGTGGACCTGCAATGCAAAGCCTAGCACATTTAAAATATCATATTGTGTTTTATTTTTGGAAGTTCACTAAGAGGGTTTATAAAAAAAGAAAAAGAAAAAAAAAACCTCGATGCAGCTTTCACACCTCATGTTTTGAGCAAATCCCTATTTTGCAAATACAAATGGAATGTATCTTCTCATTAGGCTTCATGTGAAAATGGCTTCCCCTAGAACAGTCACTACCTGGCTGTGGCTTTGTGGACCAGGCCTTCCTCCATGATGTGTCTTTTTCTTATTCCCATTCCTCTTGAGCACTTTTCCTTTCACTTTAGTGACACAAATCTGCCACGAAGGTGTGCCACATGTCCTGGTATGTTGACTGGCATTGTTTGTCACACAGTGGAATGTCTGCCTGGCTTACCCAGACTTGTCCTTTGCTGAGGTTATGCCGTTCTATTCACCTACAGGAGGATAATACCTAAGGGGCAAATTTGGCACTGAGCGTGCTTGCTGACAGAGGTGGTGTTTATGAAATGCTTCCCAGCAACAATGTGCCTGTGAAACAAAAGCAGCTATTAACTAAACACGACTTTGTAATAATAATACCCCCCCACCAATGCAATATAAATAAAATTCAGAAATGAGCAGCACCTACTCCTGACTGAGACAAAAGAGCAGAGATGAACTTTAATTAAAGGGAAAAAATCACAATGCTTTTGCTTCAATATTTTTGCTTCTTTGAAAGGTCGTTCTCTTTCTTGATGTTCTCTTCTATAATTTCATTTTTCCTCTAGTGAAAAATATTTTAGCCTGCATTAAATTATTTTCTCCATTCTTTTCTTACTTATTTTCACATGTTGTATTAAAACTTGTGATTCACTATCTATGATATCCAATAGTTGATATATTAAACCCTGTTACTGCATTCACTGTTCTTGCCATGCTTCCTTCCTCTCTTAATATCTGTCTTGACAATTACTCAATCATGATCTTTGTTATTATCTTGTTTCTTTTGTGCCTTATCTCTGTTTCACTCATCCTTTCCATCCCTGCAGCTGGTCTCCCTCTCCTGTCACTTCTTTGGAGTCTAAAACTAGGCATGTGTCATCAAAGAAATATTTCAATGCATTGATTTTTCCCTAAGTGCATCTGGTTGTCTCTTTAGTTTTACTACTTGATATTTCAGTACCACAAATTCTAATATTTTTAAATGTTTTGTTTTGGTTTACCATTTCATTCCTTCACTGGGAAAAAAAAAAAAGCTTTATTGCATACCTGAAAAACTGACACCACTTGAAAAATCCCCAGTAGATTACACAAATGTTCATGATTTGCTGTGTCCACATTAAAAGCTGACTTCAAGAAGAGGTTGTACACCATGTCTACAGAAACTGGCAATTTCTTATTCTGTGACTATCTCCTCCAAAGTTAGAGCAATTTGCTCTGTTGAGGAAAAGAAATTAACTCGGACTACTTCCACTGCAGTGGTAATGATGTCTGAGCTAACTATGTTAAGATAGTCAAGATAGCTCTGTGCTTCAGGGAACTCACTTCTGAGCAGCCACATCCCAGGAATACTGAGATAATTAGGAAGCGGTTTCAGATAACTGATGGCAGTGCTTCACATTGCAGAGGTATTGCTGTATATGCTAGAAAAATGAGAGTTTTGAATTAGTGGTTTCACATGTCTCAACTCCATCCTCTAAAAATCAAGCCCTCTAAAGCCAGGATGGTTGCATGAAGCCAGAGCAATCAAAGTCATAAAACACTGTTAAACAGTGGTACTATGAATGTTCTAAAGGGCATATTTGAAATTACAGTACCACCTGATTAGCAGTAGCTTTTCTGACTTCCTTCATTGTGAGGATGACAAAAACTTTTCTGTCTTGGATGTGTGCAAAAAATCCCTTGCATGGCCAAACCTTAATAGTACCTCCATTTTTGACTTCTGGTTGTGAGATTCTTTTCTATAGTGTTTCAGAGGGTGGGAAGCTTTTATTTTTTTTTTTCTTTCTTTTCATCTTAGAAAGCCTAATTTTGTTTCCAAGAAATCCCTAGAGAAATAAATCTAGACTTTCAGAACCTTTTCATTTTCTCTTTTCCAGACCCCCTATTGAGTATCTGGAACAATGATCAGTGAATGGTTAAAATAAATGATTAATGTATCAGTTTCTACCATATTAATCAATGATGTTTCTTTAAATGCTGTTTCACAGCTATTAAACAATGCGTTCTTATGAAACAGGATTTTCATAAACAGCATATGGAGCTGACTGCAAACCAGATTTGCTTTTTACTTTTCTCATAAAAAAATCAAGCTGACTGCCAATATTAGGCAAAGTCGGTCATCTCCATGAGATCTTTCTGGAACAAACAATAAGATGCTTTTATGAATTTTTTTCCCTTTCCCTCCCCCCCTGCCTCCAGCAGTAATTTTCTCCTTAAACATTACATTTATGGTTGTATTTTACCCTTAATTTAAAATAAGCAAAACTATATTTAAAAAAAACTATGGGGAATATCTACCTAGACTGTTTTGAAATGTTTTCACGTGTATACCTCACATATTTGTGCGTTTCCATGTGTATCCTGCCATTGAATGAACAGCAGAGAATAAATAAAATATACTGTGTTTTTTCCACCTGAAACCAGCACAGAGTTGAGTAAAGGCTACTGTGTGTGTGAAGTGCTTCCTTATTCCTGTTTCAGGGTGTTATATCTAAAGTGAAACCATACAAATGCAGAACAGAGAAACCTTGAAGAACAGAAATCCAGTTACCTTGAATAGGAGCAGTGACTTGTCCTCTTTTGCCCTGCCCAGTCATGAAAATCTCTTGAAGAGGGGAAGAGTTCTTATGGATATAAAGGCGTGAGCAAAGAAAAGAAAAGCATAACAGTTTACCTCTTCCTCCACATTATTATTTTCACCTCCTTTTCCTTTTAAGGGGAGATACTATACAGTCCATCAGATTGTAATGTGAAACATTTGTGCACATATTAAATCTTGCAATTGCTACTTGCCTAGCACTATTGAGTAATGATGTGAATGATGACTATCTGCGTGTTCTATACTCTAAAATTATAATAAAAACTCTGAATATTGCATTTCGCTGTCATTCTCCCCTCTATCTGAGTAAATATATATTGAAATGAGGTAAAGTTCAAAAACATTACACTGCACTATGATTAAACCAAGATGTAAGGACATCTGTCAGAAACAACCTTATGGCTAATATTTTCACAGTAAAATTTCTCTTTATTTATATATAGAGTGCAAAAATGATTCTCATATATGATTTCCCCTTGTCTCAACTACTGACTTTTCCTGAGGAAAGGCAGTTGGCTCAGATTTTGACCCTTTGTCTCCTTTCCTTGTTTTCTTTGGCTACTTGTATAGCAAAAATTATTATTTTTTAAATTAGAGCCAATTATGTTACTGGCTGCACATGTCTGACAGACCATCAAAATTTAATTGCCACAAAAATTGCCTGCAAAAAATCAAAGTTACCTATGTAGTCTGCAAGATAAAGACTTACTCTGATTCTGCAAACCTATTTGATAACAAGAGATCACAAAATAGAGAAAATCCAAGGAAACTAGAGGTGATAATTTCTTATTATTGGTGAACCAGCACCAGCATTCTTGTAAATCCTCCCTCAAAGATTAATATAAGAATTCAGCCCTAAATATTTTACAGTTTAATAGAAATCTGATTTATTTATGATTTGTTCTTCCTAGAATCAATACATACAAAACTAAGCTATATATAAACCTATGAAAATATAGAGGATGCAAAACAAGATTAGTATCTCTTTGCGCCAGAGAAGTATGCAATTTTTGTTATGCCACTTTATTGACAAGTGCTTTATACATTTGACAATCTCTTTGAATGTTTGGATAACTCAATGTAAATGTTTCCTCCTCCAACCAACATTATCAGAATTAGAACAGTGTCATGGGGACTGGCTAATAAAAAAATGATAAACATAAAATTATTTAGTCATAAGAATATTTTCCAGCTTTTCAGCTGATAAAAGAATTTAGCCTGGAAAGCAGATAAAACAATCAAATAATATAAATATTCTCTCCCTAACTCACATATGTGAAGAATTAAAAGTCCATGGTTAAAAATACATTAAAAAATATCTACAGAAGTATCATTTTAACACAAAGCTGGAAAGAGTCAACTTGTCATTTTACAGATAAATTGCTTTTGTTGTTATTTCACTCTTGCAAAACAAAGATTAGTGCTTGATTGAAGTGGAATTCTGACACCTGTGAAGCCCATTTTGTTTTTTAGCTAAAGTAGGTCATAGCTTCAACCTTAAACTTTGCGGGTGGGGATTATATTCTTTATAGCTATAACCAGCCTTGACTCAACCAGTCTTTGATGTGTTGGATGGACATTAATAGAAAGGAGAAATGCCATTCAAAACAAGAGGATATGATGTTGCTGCCTTACATGAACCTGTTTAGGTCTGGATCCAACACCCTCTGAGCTTAATGGCAAAGTTCCTCCTGATGCCAGTGGAGCAGGAAACATAAGGGGAATAGACATAACAATTAGTTTTGCTTGCTTTTCACACAGAATAGGATTCATAACAGGGATGGGGACATCTGTGAAAATAGAGAAACTTGTATAGATGAAAAATCATCTCTAAAGTAAACCATAGTCCCTGAAAATAGTTGAACCCCCATGGGACATTTTGTGATTAATTTTATTTAAGGTAAAGAAAATGAAGTTTATGACTTACTGATTGCAGACTATATGAATCAGTAGCAAGAAGCAATAGATCAGACTCTAACCTGCATTAAGGAGCAGAGGTGGGTTGTACTATGTAATTTAAGTGTTTTCTCTGCCTCTGAATCTCCAGTATGAGAGTCTGTGTGACCTCCTGCACGAGTGCATGTGTGCCTGTACTTGTGCGTGCATCCAGGGGTGTGAGGAAGCAAAATGGTTGAGTAATTCCCATCCAACCGGAAGGAAAATCTGAAGTATGGGCAGATAATTGAAATAAATGGCAGAAATCCCAATCTTACATGATATTTAGGGAAACTAAGATTGTTCATGACTGTCTCAGATCATTTCAATTTAGGAAACAAGCAAGCTAAATGCTTTTTTGAATTGGAAGTTGATAGTAAAAAATATCTAGGCAAGTGTTTGTATCTATATTTTAGTTAGAGCTGTTCTCTTTGAAGGAAACTGAAACACATGAGCGGAGAAGGTGCTGACACACATGCCAATAGGTCCCTCCAGTTTGGGTGGTTAGGGACCTCTCTTTATGGGGTTTACCACGGAGAGTGACAGTCCTGTGGTCAGGGGCTGGTAGCCACCTGAAATTACTGATCACACTTCCAGTCACACCTGCCCCACAGGCCAGAGCAGCCCTTTTCAACTGCTGGGAACATCAATATTTTCTTCAGTGAGGTCCTTTGGAAATGGGATGCAGGACTCACTCACTGTCCTTCCTGCAGCAGAAGGGGATGCTCAGAAATTACTGTTAAACATTCCTTCCTCTATCTAAGCCTAAAAGAAACCCTGATTTTCCAATATAATTTCAGTTTAATGCATTTTTTTTACCTGACTAAATTGGGTCCAGACCCTATAGAAATGTAGCATCAAAGTGAAGAAAAGCGTTTGCTAAGGGAGTTTCTACTTTAACTCTGAAACTGACCTCACTGAAAAAAGTACTGTTGTAATTACACCTAATGGAAATGGATTTTTTTTGTGTATGTGTGTGTTTGTGTGTGTGTTTTGTGTTGTGCGGTTTTGTTTTGTGTGTTAGTTTTTTTGGCTTTGTGGGGGGTTTTTGTGTTTTTTGGTGGGGTTTCTTTTTCGTTTTGGCGGGGTTTTTTTGGTTTGTTTGGTTTGGTTTGGTTTTTTTCCTGTCAACAGATTTCCCAGAAGATTTTCCTAGAGGAAATAATTGTATAAGTCACTAGGGAAAACAAAGCTATGAATATCTTACTTTTGTTTTAAAAAAAAGACATAACTATATAAAAATATTATATGTATATATATATGTGTGTATATGTATATATATACATATATATATTCAGTTGTATGTCTCAGACTCTGCAGCCAGATTTCACAAGCACTTTAAATCTTATGTCAGCATTAGAATTTCAGCCATAAAATCAAATTATTTTGCTGACCTGTTTCAATTAGTTTACAAAGATAATCTGTGTTTACAATAAAACTTCCATGGCAGATAACCATAGGAAAGATAGAGCTGGTTGCGAAGTATTGATTTATTTTTAAATAAAGTACTCTTCTTTTTAGTTTTTAGTCGAAACCCAAAGTAATATATTGTTTTGTGTTCAGAAGTCATAAATTTGAATGTTAGTCTATAAGAAGAAAAACTCCTTTTATAAGTGCATGATCAATTTTCATATGTTTAGTGAAAAAGTGAGCAATTTTAGATTTTTTTTTTTGTGAGTAACATAACAGACTTAAAAGAAGAAAACAGCCACAAAAGAAATTGAAAAAAACCCTTTTTTTTCCCAGTGGTCTTCTGTATGAGTATTTAAAGAGCATCTATCAACTCATACCATTTAATCTGATAACAGGACCGCTGTTGTTTGAATTTTTATTTGAGCTTTCTCTATCAATAAGTCATCTTTTTAAAGATGTAGATATTAGCAAGGTTAATATATTTGACCAACATGCTTTTACAATCTCCTGTAGAGGCAGAATGTCTGCAGCATATTATGTGCAGTAGAGCATCACAGGCGATTAATATAAAGGCAGAACTTTCAGAAAAAGGCACTCCTCATTGACTAGCTGTACTAACAAAAGAGAATCAAATTACAGGAGCCATCAAACCTTGTGCTTGGGGAAATAGGTAGATCACCATCTGTACTTTGGCAGAAATTTAGCTTTATCATACAGAAATCTAGGGCTGTATACAGTGTAAGGAGTTGATATCTTCTCCTGAACTATACAGGTTTGACTATTGTAAAACACAGGAAAAAACTGTTTGAAATTGATTAGTGTAAGAACTTCTGATCCTTCAAAAAAGAATTCTGCGTTGTGCTGTGTAGCTACCGAGCCTATTATAATATGTATAGCACAATCCATCCATTCAGTGAGATGTACTTAAGCTTACTGCAAAGTTATATTAATTAACAAATGTTGTGAGGGCTGAGAAGCAAGAACTTTTTTCCTAGTGAATAGGACTTTTGTTCTCAGATTTTTTTGTGCTCTTGATAAAAGTCTTTTTAAACCTGCTGATAATTCAGATTCAGTGGTATATTTTATAGCTTTTAAAAATATGTCTATGGTGAAAAGTTATAACATGCTATTATGCTTTTTTTCTGAAACATGTTGTGGTCAAAAATACTTTTTCTTTGTCAGAAAGTATAATTTAGTGTTTCCAGCTTGTCTGTTGTATATGTGAACATTCATGTAAATTACATGCTGGCTGGAGGAGTGTACACTATGCCAAGGACAAATCAGCTTGTAGACAAGGCAAAATGAAACTCTGTATACAATATCCTGAATAATTCCACCTCATTCTTACAACACTGGTTACAGTTTTATCTTCTTCTTAATTTCATTGAGGAATAACTATATTGGATTAGATAAAGTGTACCTGATTGCCTAATTAATACAGATGAGAAGAAAAAAAAGAACAAAAACATTAGTAAAGATGCACATGATTTGTGCAAACATTTCACCAGAACACTAAAGAGCGTCTTGTAAGATCGGTTTGCCTTCTACTGTTCTTTCCATTCATTCCATTGTACTCTGTTCATTTAGGATTGACCCAATATGATTCCTATGCAATATATCAATCCTTTAATAAATCTGATTTAGGAAGTTATTTGCAATTTTGCATCTCATAGAAGTATGACATCGGATTTCACGGTCTTATCCTATTTTACGACATGTTCCTGGGTTGCTGTAGCAACGCTGTTGCTATGGATTACACAATGGGAGTCAGTAGGGTCAGCAGAGATCAGAGCCCCGCCATTCTTCATTCAAAGGCAATTGTCCCTGAAAAATGTGACTTACTTCAATATTTAAGGCCTGGGTAGTGATATTAAACCAGAATGATACTTCTGTTAAAAACCTATAATTAACCTTGTCTTCAACTCTAGGTCACACATTAATAGCAATTTCATAAAGTGGACATTCCTCTGTCTTTCATTCTCAAAAGCCAAGACAGGTTTTAAATAATATGTCTCTTGGAAAAATACATGGGTAATCGTTGCAATTTATTTTATGTCATTATCTAAGCCCTTGAGACCTCACATTCCCAGCTCCTCTCCCTGAGGTAATTGCATACATCTTGGGAATGTGTGAAATGGTGTTAATATTCAGCGCACCATGCCTCTTCAGAGGATCTGCAGCCTACAATGGCACACTGTCTAGATGTTTCCCTGCAGAAACTATGTTTGGGCAAGTGTAATACGAAGCAGTTCTTCACAAAACGGAGTCTTGGAATATTTAATGATTCTCTGGATCCCAACAAAGCTCTTAGCAATTTCTGTTGTAAAGGTATCCTGTGGGAATTGGTGGTACAACTGACACCAACAGATACATTCCAGCAATATCTTTCCTTCATCAAAGAAGAACCTGCAGTATCATTTCTACCTGTAAATTATTCTAATGCCTGTTTAATAATATTTATGCCCTCTCTGAATATTCTGTGATAAAGAATTATATATAGAGGGACTTTTTCAGATTCAAAGCTTTAGGATGCAATAACTGAACTCTACACTCTTGTGTCTTGTATTGTCATTACCTTGTACAAACTGCCTGCAAAGCAGTACCATCACTCAAGGGCAAGGCAATGAACAGTCAAGTTACAGGTGCTAAAAACCATTAGAATTGACTTTATTTCCTGTGGAATTTAACTTGAAAAATAGTATGTGATCTAATTTCTTACTTTCTTCTCAGTATCAGTTGAAACTACATAAGATACAACATCTTATGAAGAGGTAGAACAAACTTCGTCTTCACAGTATTTTTATTTGTTGTTTCTTGATTAGAGTCTTTGATAAAGAATACACTCCAAATCTTAAATACACATTTCTTTCTAAAGTAGTTAATTACCTTATAAACTTTTAAAATTAGCTGTGGACAGGCCAGAGAACATCAAGGTGCACACCCTTAGCAGAGAAAGCAGCTGATGCATACCACAGATGTGATTTTTAAAAAGGCATAATTTACTTTTCTAATAGCCAAATACATTGTCTGCAAAAGAGAAGCAGTACTTTCACACATTTGTTTGACCAAGTTGAAGCTTTGCCTGTGTTTTTCAAACCCCACCTATCCAGTTATTAAAAACTAACCCATTCTCTTATTCTCCATAGATCCTGAGCAGATAACTAAATGTTGGTGGCTTGCTGCAATACCCCTTTGAAAGAGCTCAGAGCACTCAGGATTCATCTCACCCATCAGCTGTGCAGAAATGAAGAGTCTGGTTTAAGTTTGTTGTCTAAAATTTCTGTAGTGTAATGGAGTGAGATATGCCATTCATTCTGTTCCAGCAAGATGTTTAGGATGGATAGATTTTGGAGGGGAACTTACAGCCCTTTTGTCCACCTGTACTCAAAACTGCTATGTAATTTGCTGAGGAAGTAGATTTTATTCACCATATGTTCCTTCTGTAATCTAGTCTCCATAGGCTGAACTCCAGCTGTAGGTTTCAGAGGAGATCTCTTTTTGACTCGGTCTTCTTTTACCCTTGCATTTACCTTTCCTGATTATTTTGGTATCTTAAATGTTAACCTGTGAGTGTTCCTATTACAGCAATACCTTCTTATTATGGCTGATAAGACAAGGCTTGCTTTCTTCTGAAAAGGTAAGGGTTGTATGTGATAGTAAATTCTGCAAATCTTAATCAGAGGTGTGGCTTGTGTGAGGTCTGGAGGGCCATTTAAACAATATTTGCCTATCACGAGTTAAAGAAAGCACAGTACTCTGTTGACATTAGTTATGCAGATGAAACATGAAAAATAATTACTTTTTCCAGCTACCATTTTTTCCTCTAATTCAACTCAAAAGGGGTATCAGTGACGCTCCAATTCAGAAATCATATGAAGAATATGACTGATGCTGAAAATATGACTGATGCTGAAAAATTAAGTGATTCAACACTTGTTTGGTTATTAGAAACATCGACTTCTAAACAGTCAATTACTTTCTTGGGTAATTCATACTCAGAAACTCAAATGTAATTTTGAAAAATGTAAATTATTCCAACATCACACAGTTAAATGAAAGTTGTTATAACTGAGGGACTTGTTAATGTCATAACATCACAAAAACTATTGCACATGGGAAAACAAATTGTTACACATTTTCCTTGGCTCTGAACTTGGATCCAAACTTCAGTCATACGTCAACTCATCTTTTCCAATTAGCAACACTGTTTGGAATGACTTTCTTTTTTTTTTTATGCAATCATTTTTAATGAACCTTCTGATCAAATACACCTCATTATCTTTCATGAAGAACCGAGACAGACTAGCTGATTATTTAAAACAGTTAAAACTGCTTTACATTCATTTAGCTTTGATGGTGTAAAAAAATGTGAAGGAAAATATAAATATTTACTTTGTCAAATTCTTGAAGACCTATATGCATGTTCAAGTCAGATTATCTTTTGGACCATAGGTAGCAGAATATAAATAATAGTTTTTATCTTCAGTTTGTTGAAGGTGATACACTTGAATATAATACTTTTTATTTCAATCTATTTTTTTGTAATATCCAAACAGGAAACTATTTAGCAATGTATAGAGAAAATCAGAAGCCAAAGGCAAAGTCTATCACTATTTGATACACCAGTGTTATTATGTCTAAATTCCCTGGTTTTTTTTCAGTAAACTCTTCTTTTTCTTTGGTTTGGTTGTCTTGGTTTTGTAGCAGTCAGCTAGGGTAGTTACTGATCTTTCTGTCTGGTGAACGTCACCTGTAACTCCAAATTAAAATACACCATTGTAATTAGATTTTAAATACATTTCTGCTAAAAGGGTGAAATGACCAGTTCTTACTAGCTAAATCATCATAGTGCTATTATAATCAGTTTAACCTCTCCTGCACTCTTGTGATTTCTGTAGAAGAATATTTTACAAGTAGACCAATTCACTTCAAAATAAGTAGGCATAGCAGAATTTAGCTCTATGAAAAGTGTTATAAATGGGATCTAATTTCTTGTGTGTGTCTCTCTCTCCCTCTTTCCCCTCCTCTTCCCATTTTCCCATCTCTTTTGTAATTATCTGAATTTAATTAGAAATAATATAAAATTGAGTCACAGCATTCCTTTCACCACACAGGTCACTTAATATTGTCCTCTCTCTTTGTGTGTCAAGGGAAGCTGAATGGTATTTCCCGAATGACATTTCAATAGAAACCTACAAATACAGTTTAACAAAGAGATCAAGGGATACTGTAAGGATGAGGCAGATTCTTTTTCTTTTTTGAAAGAAAAGAGTCCCACTAATTACACACCTACATACTTATGCACAGTTTTTTCCTCACTGTCCGTGCCTGTTCTTGCATCCTTCCGTCACCTCTGTACTGAGGGGGTTCACAGCCCACGCAGGCACCAGGAAGGTATGCTGTTTATTCTCCCTGTAAACAAAGCGTGGGGCTCGTCCTCTGCCAGCTCACTGTTGAGTGAGATAAGCAGACCTCCTCTTGCTGAATTATGATCTTTCTTTCAGGCATATGCCCCCAGGATCTATAGCAATCCTTCTAACAGCTTGAAAAATGGAAGCGTTTTCAAAGACAAGCTTGCTGGTACTGAGACTGACAGACTATGAAACCTTGTTGTTATTCACACTCTGAGAAAAGACCATTCGTTGGCTTTCAGCTCGTCTTTTCATCCAATTGTTTCCCTAGCAGTTATTTAAGTGGTGATAACATTTTTTTAATTGCAGGTTTAATTACAGGAAAAGTCAATTATCTCACAGGTACAGCATTTTACATAATGAAGGAGCGAATTTTAAAATATCAACAACAGCAACTCAGTTATGACTCTCTCAAATATTTAATTCTTGAAATTTAATAGAGTGATTTTTTTCAAATAATATTTAATATGGACTTAGAAATGGTTTATGCTATTTTAAATGTTCAGGAGCTGATGATAAAAGTAGCAGCAGCAACTCTTCAGAAAAATGTATTTAAATGATTTCTTAATATATTTACTGATCTCTTTTTCTGGATCAAATCTTCCACTGATGTAAACCAAGCCAGCTTCCATGAGGGCTGTGAAGTCACCTTTATTTCAAAGCAGCATTCAGCCAATTTTGTCAGGCATATTTCTCAGATTGAGTAAAATTTGTGAACAATAGGTAGGAGTACTGAAATATTTGTTCAAACAAAAGTTGCATTGACCTCCTCATGTAAAAAATGCAGTGCTTCACTGAAGTTTCTCTTAAATACAGGTTGAGCCCAAATTTTATGCAATATTGGACCATAAGTATATTTAGTTACAGCTTTTGATGTTGGTCTCGCAGGGAAAATCCCAGTCATTTTTCAAAATTTTTTCCAGATCACTGCTACAATAGCTGTCTGTTTTTCAATACAGTAAATATTTATAAGGAAAACTGCCTGTTCAAAATAATATAGCAGCTGTCTGCTCCAACATCCCCCTAGTGATTCCCTCCATTACTGTACTGCTGTTGCAGTCAATCATCCTGGTCTCTTGAAACAGCAAAGTCCTCAAAGTCTCTCGTTCACACAGCCAGATATGGAGAAACCTGTTAACAGAGGATCCACTCCTAAGAGAAAAGGAGGAAAGAATAATCTTCAAAGAAGTTTAATGCTAACAAATTGGAAAAATACCTTTAAAAGCATTATCAGCACAAGCGCTGTGTGAGATGCGGCTGGTAGGAATGCAGGACAGATTGAGCAAATGTGTTCAACGTGCATCTACCCAAACAGGAGAATGAAGGGGCCTTGTTCTCCAGTGAAAACCCAAAAATTCATCTGCAGTCTTGCTATGGGTTTGATGGTGGTAATCCCTGATAATATACTGTGTGATGGGTCTGTGACTGACACCACTGCCAGGGCCTGATGCGGTGGGCGCCCTTCTCATTCCTACCACAGTCTGCCATTAGCTATGTGAAAAGCTGGGAAAGTCTACACAGGGGATACTGGCCACAGAAAATACGTCTGCAGTGGTCTCAATGTTTGACTCAGATACCTATGCAAGTTCATCTCTGGAGCGGCCTAAGGCACCACAGAGCACACTGGAAGCAGCATGCTCAGGCATGACTGGGCATGCTCATGAAGCCTTTCCCAACCTCAGCTGAAAGCAGTTGAATATAGATTTTTTTGTGAGATCACTGGTGAAAGGTTGTAGTTTGCCTTTGCATCTCCTCAGGGGGAAACTCTCAGTGCCCTTTCAAAAAGAGATGTACAGTGGTGCTTTCTAAGAGAAGGTAAGGTGTCGGTGTTTTGTTAAATTAGGGTTCAGAGGTTCAAATTTAATATCAGTCTTTCAGTGTAGTAACTTCTTTCAAAAAGAGGTATAAGTGCTGTGCTTAACCTAAGGTACTAGAGAAAGGACCACAGACAGAGTATCTCCCAGTGCTCCTGATTTCTGAGCACAGCTGTTTAGAAGAAGACTGTGTGCATTTCAAGGTTTATCGCCTGAAATACAGATGAGTACTTCACTGCCTATTTAGCCACCTGTTTAACACCAGGTTTTCTTAATAGCCCTTAGGTTTCTTATTATATGGTCTTTCTAGGCAACCCTAAAAAGGAAAGTGAGATGGAGTCTGAAAGCTCTCAATTATAAAGACTGAAAGCAAATATGTTTCATTTTTTTACATGGTTCTTTTTACAGGACAGATATGCGCCTTCCAGCCATGATTAAGCAACGTGTATAATAATTATTACTTGTTTTCTTTCTCTCTCTCAGTAATTAATGTAGTCAATGTTAAGGGCCAAGGATTGTACCTATTATGTGTCATTTTTTGTTGTACAGCGAAAGCTGCAATGTTGGTCACTCTTGATTAAAAAAATTTAAACCACTAATTTTTTACCACTGCTTTCCTTCTGCTGGCATTGACCATGAAAAAAATGTAGGGAACTTACCTTAAGCTACGTGGTATTCAGAGGGGTAAGTAAGGAGTAATTATGTCACTGATGTATTTTATGAATCTCAAGTTGAGACCTGAACAGAGATGACAGTAGTCACAGACGTTACAGCAACCACAGAAATGAGATTTTAGAAGACTACATTTTTAGTTGTCATCTGGTTAGCATGTTTAATGGGGTTGACATAGTTTGAATTTCTAGGCAAGGAAGATGTCATTTTGCCCACTCAATATTTCAGAGCACAATGGATGTTTTCTTCTGAAGGTTGTTTTTTTTCTTTTTAAAATTAGTTTAGCGCTTCTAATAGTGTCTAAGTTATTTCTGTGAAGATATGAGTCTAAATAAGAGCTAAAGGAATAGTCCTTTAGCCTATTTATACCATATGGATTTCAAAAAAATGGTGAAAATGCCCTAAAATATAACAATCCTTCCTTCAGAGCATGTTTGAAACTCTGCAGCAATCTTTGGCTGCCATCATAGTTCTGCCATAGCTGGTGGGAAAATCTGGGTAATATAGAAAAATAGACTATAATTACAACTGGAACTAAAATTAACTATTTTTTTTTCTAAATGCAATGTCTGAAAACAATTACTATCTATATAATTGTGTATGTGTGTGGTGATTCTTTGCCTGTGGAAATTCACACCAGAATTTGACTCAAACTAATATTCTAATAAATTCTTCAGTAAGAAGTATGCATGGTACATAGTATTGTCTTTCCTGGGACTTAAGAAGTCAAGTGTAAAGAATTTTACAAATCTTTCAAAAGCTTCCCCTGATCCATTGAACTTAAAATAGATTAGTCTCAAGGGAAAGGCAACTTTCCAGACACTGCAATTATAGTGAATGATAGCAAGCCAGAGACATCTGTTTAATGGAAACCTACAGACCAGTACAGCTAACTGCATAATTCACTTTTTCTTCCTCCTTGCAACAGGAATTCTGTCACGTGCTGCTGATCTACTCAATGCCAACATCTCTGCCCAGGCCAAAAGAAAAAAAAAGTAATAAGAGATATATTTGACATGCAGTGGGAAAATGAAAAATTACAGGTGATTGAAATTAGCTCTTCACTCACCACAGGGACTTGCAACAGTACACTATGAAGAGACATTTTACTCTGCTTCTGGAGGTAATCACCCAGATATTAATAAAACTGCTATGCAGTGCCTTGAGGACTCAACATCATAACTTTCACCAGGCAACTTGCTGAAGAGAATAATTATATACAAAGCATGTATTCCTCTCTGCAGTCTTTGAAGCAGTGGGATTAGCTCTTCTAAGCACAAGAAAGCTCCAAATAGAAGCAATTTCAGTGGATAAACCTAATGCTGAGAATTCCAAACCCCACCTATGCAATGACTAAGGCTCTGCAGCCATACTATGTTATGCTGTACTTCTTCAGCTGTCAGAAAAACACCCATGGTTTAGGTTCTGCGTCACAAGGAGCATGACTGCCACTTGGAAGAGATCTTAAAATGGGCCAGAAAACACTTCAAGGGTAGGAAGCACCAGTAAGTTCAGTGAGCCACAGCCCGTGTTAGGGAAACTTCCCCATGCAGGAGCCCCTCTGGCGGTCACACCCAACCACCTGAGCTGGGACCAAGGCCCCTTCCCAGCTACACACCCCACACTCACACAGTCACACCAGGCTTCCTCACTGGCTCAACCCCAGGTTTTCCTGGGGTATAGTTTAGTCACAGTTAGAACATGTAATTCAGATTGCTGAAGTGTGCAGAGAAAGCCATCACAGCTGTACTTGGCTTAACACCACCTTTTAAATGGGCATAGAAAAGGGCTTCCCTGAATAGTTCCAAACATGGCTCATTTTTGGGCTTTAGTTGTAGTATTATTCTAATGTTATGTCATGGTGATTTTTTTCTTTCTTTACCTTCCTGAAGGAAGGCTGCAGAATTAGCATGATCTGAGGATCAAACAGTAGCAGCTGACAACTCTCAAAAAAACCCCATTCTTAGGCTAGCTTCATTTATTAGAGTCGTGTATCCTGAAAAGATCTGAAGCAACTGTAAATTCATAAAGTAAATAATGGAAGAAAGAGGATTCCGGGTAATGTTTTTTGCAGCTATATATCACAAGAAAAACTGTATAACCAAGAGGCTTCCATTGGAAAATTCTTGAGCAAACTTATGGTGTAGAACTACTGTTTCTGGAATATAAATTCTCACCTATGGCAGCTCCGAGTACATAAATTTTGTTATGTCAGTGGCTGCTCATAAACCCTCATCGTGATTTAGCCTATTCTCTCCTTTATGCAGTAGCCCTTTCCCACTGAATCCTCTTTAAAAATACTGAGATAAGCAATTTACTGGGAAGTATTAGGAACTCTCCATATTAATATACAGTCCAGAGAACTTCTAACCACAAAAATATTAGGAAAGAAAAGTGTATTTTCCAGCATGCCAGTTTGTTGGCTTCTCCAGAGGCGCATCTCATTTCATGGCCATTTCATGCATAAACTAAAATCATCAGCCATATCTTGGCTCCTCAAGGTGCCCACCTTTCTCCACTCTGTTTCTGGACTACTGGTTTTCAAAAGAAGTTGCTAATCTGAACTCAGGCGGCAAATAAAGGGAATCAGAAATAATGTTCCTGGATCTTTCTGTTGATTTTTAGGACTTGTGATTCTACTAAGTATTTGAGCTTAATGTGCTACCTTTATATTTATGATTTTGAGCAAGATGTTTGTAGTCAGGAAAGAATATAGTTATCATTAATCCTGTGCAGCCCTTTAAAAATCAAGTTGGGGTGATTTGGCTGCCCAGATTCAACACTGGAGTTTTGGTGTTAATAGGGGAATGTGCTACAGATCCTGTGGTGCCTCCTTAAATCCACCAATGATTTTAGATATTTGAGAAACAGAGCTATTCAACTAGTGTTTAAATTTAGATATTTAAGTTGTTTGTGTAAGAGACTGATGGTTGAATTGAAGCTGGACTATTTTCTCTTCCTTAACGTAATTTAAAGTAAAATCTTTATCCATTATCACTATGCCCCTTAAAGTATGCATTTAATGACAGATGTGTAATGCCACATAGCAATCTATTCTATAACTTATATCTAACACATTTTCTTTTTCCTCAGAGCATGTAAATATGTTTTCTAAATCTTTTGAACCTATTTTATTCCCTGACATATATTTTATCAATCTTTGATCCATAGCAGTTTCTCACACCTGTGTGGCTTAATCAGAATCTGCCTGGATGAGACAGTAATGGTGCTCCAAAGCTCTTTAATCATTGTATTGAATTAATGCAATTACATGCCTGATGCATTAGAAATATCACCTCTGGTCTCCATATTTGCAGCTCGTTTTGAGCCCTTTGCAGGCTTTTTTCCCCCCTTTTTGTGGAGGCAGGGTTTCCAAACTCCACAAGCTTATCTGTTAATGCTACTAAACAGAGCAGTACATACAGAGATGTTTGCAGTAGAAAGAAAGAAGAGAAAGAATAAATAGAACACTAGCAAATAAAATAAGTGTTACTTTATTTTCTTGACTAAATGGAGTCACTGTATGAATAATTGAAATGGGTTGCGTATTCAAGAAAGAACTTTCACCGTTTCAATACCATACTTTCAAGATTCGAGATCCAAGTGCTTAGTTATACATTTAAATTGCATAAAGGAATTGTTCCTTGCAATAATGGAACACTGGGATCCATGCATTTCAAAGGGAAAAGGCTCCAAGGGGGTTGAAGGTAACTGAGAAAGAATAAAATTTAATATAAATCTATGAAGAAATAACTTCCTTTCATAAGCAAAATTCTGAAAAGGGATAGGTCTGTGTTTTTCAGTGTTCCTTCTGGCTGCAGAATGTAGTACTACTTTTCAGCAAATTCTCAGTGGAGTTGGATCAATAAAACCTTAATGGTATCAGTGGAATAAAAATAACAATTTTTGTTATCTGAAGATCTGTCCTTCATATTTAATGATTAACCTATTCAATTTTGTCCTCAATTTTTAATGGTTGGTAATCTCAAAGAGAATTTCACAATCCGTGATTGTTTAATCTATTTTAAATCAAAATGCATGAAATCCTGGCAGATATCTATATCAGAAAAAAAAACAAACAAAAAAAAAACAACAAAACAAAACAACCCTGTCACTTGTACAGAAGTACTGACAAATGAATTGGCAAGGTCTAATTAGAAATGCAACACTGATGGAAACCAGATGCAGAATGATATGGGCACTCTATCAATAGGGGTTTAGCTGATGTCCTGTGTAAAGCTGATTGCCTGCTGATTCACAAACTTCATCAGAACTGCTCATTTTTTTCCAGGGTATATAAAAAAATTATTTATTCTAAACTAGGTCTGTATAACTAGGTAAAACTCAGATTAAACTTACTGTTCCTATAATACATGGTTGGGTTTTAGTTTTAATGAAAAATAAATTTTTCAGTTTTATTTCAGTTAATGACATCAGTAATAAACTTAACAATTTCGCTTTGGCTTTTTTCTGTAGGTTTTGGTAAGGATGACCTTTTAGAATTATGAGGGGATTTAATTAGGAGCATTCAACAAGTTGGTTTTAAATATGTATTTACAATTGGAGGCTTTCAATTAGTAGCTGTTCCTTTTTTTTTTTTTTTTTTTTTTTTTTTTGTTCCAGCTCTTTGGCGTAAGATGTGAGAGGGAGGATTTAGGAAACCACAGAAATATGTGAGGAAGATGAAAACACACATGTCTGGTGGACATTGAAGAGCATTGTGATCAGGATATTGAGAGGATGCAAATGGATCATAAGGGAACTGAGATCAGTGGAGGATGTAGGGGTAGAAGAGGTCACAGCAAATGGGAGACATCCACAGGGTCAGAGAGACAGAAGGTGTGAGTGCGTGTAGTGATTAGGGAGATGGAGAACTGAGGTAACAGGAAGAAAAAAAGAAATGGAAAAATGTTAATTTCCCTCACGTATTCTTGCCATATCCTGTGAAGGCTTAACTCCCACACTAAGAAAGGTCCTTCTGCATGGTTACCATCCTCAGTACATGATCTCTGGTTGGGTCAGGCTTGTATAAAGTATGCTGGGGTTTAACTTTTCTTCAGCAGACTTTATGATTAGCCCAGTTTAAACTGGTGTTCATTAAAACAAATCATAAGCAGAAACTGCTGCCAATAGGGAGTTAACATTGAAAGTATGCTTCAGTGGAGTCCAGCCAACAAAATACCCTTTTCCACACAGAATATCATCACCTTTTGAAAACCCAAATGTTAGGGAGTCTGGTAATGAATGGTTCAAGAGATGCAGCCAGTTCACAACTGAAATTTAATCCTTCCTTACTCACTGCTACCCTACTCAGCATATGCCCACCCATCCCAACTTAAACGGTCCCAGAGTAAAGCTTGCAAAAAATGTATGCAAAGGTCAGAATAGCAAATTGCTATAAAAGGTCCACTGTGGGAATCAAGTATGACAGGTGATCAGTGTTAAGGAAACAAAGAATGTACTGTAAAGGCATTGCTTTCTCTCCTACCCCAAATGGACTTGAAATGCTCTAGCTCAATAAGAAAATCTAATAATGTTCTGCCTTATTAATAAACACACCATTTTTATATTACAATAGATTTCATTAGGACACTAGATTTGGCTTTCCCAATGCTAGTACAGGCTGCATATCAAATTGTTTCATATTTTTTGCCCATCTTATAATGAAAAAGCAATATTCATTCTATTATAATAAGGGCAGGAGGTATCATTTCATGCTACACATGTAGGTAAAAGGACCCTTTTCTGTTCTCTTTTTAGGGAGGATCTTACAGATCTCCTAAGACTGAACGTGTTTTATGTTGCTCTCCTTTGGACAAAAATCAGACAAATCAGAACAGACCTTTTTTTTCTCCCCTAAGTAAAAAGCAAATACTTCTGGATAGCAGTAATTGCATTTGCAGCTCTGAAGTTGCCTCTGGGTCTGTCATGCATCTAACTAAATATCCTTTTTCTCTGTGAATCACAGGGTTTCTTTGTTTTCAGCTAGTTACAAATGTCTTGTGCAATGCCTGTCCTGCAAAGCTATGAAAAATACTTCATACATTGTGAATAAAGATGGCAAATTTAAAGCTCATATAGCCAGGTGCAGACTGCCCACTTTATGCACCTCATTTAGGAAATGCAATCCATTTTTCTATTAATTGTTGCCAGGTGACTCTCTGTTTAGTCTGTACAGTCAATGGAGAGAAGGAGACACCTCATTTACACATCTTGACTTACTCTTAACAGTGGACTCTACTCAAACCAGCTGGTTTTGGAGGCCATACTTAGATTTTGGATTCTTTTCCTGGAGTCATGAATCACAATACTACAGAAAACCCTTCCTATTTTGGTCCCAATAAATACACAAGGAGACAGGATCTTATAGTGATCCTGGCTGAAGCCTCCTGGGAGTTTTTCCTACCCTTGTAGTAGAGGTTGCTTTTTCCAAGAGTGCAGAGGGGTCCACACAGCAGCTGTCTGGCCTCAACAAAAATCCAGTGATCTCACTGTGCTTGTAATGCTCTGCTGGGACGCTTCAAAAATGAGTGAAAGCTGCTCCAGGTTTTGATTTCATGTGCCTCTAAATTCCAAAAAGGAGAGGCAGATTCTGCACCTCTGAAGGAAGAATGTTTCCTAGAATGTGTGCTTCACGCTCATGGCTGTAGTCATCCCTTTCAAACAAAGCAAAGGAGCAAAGCAACCTCATAGTGCTGAAAAACAGCAGTAAACTTCATTTTAAAAATAAATTAATTCACAAATAATTAATCTCTGGAAAACTCTGAGGATCTGGCCTTCTCAAAATTTTCAGTCTTTTAGGTAGATAAAGCCATTCCCTAAATACTATCCACATAGCCAGTAGCATGCCATCGTCTTCTGTGTGGAGAGTGATTTACAGTAATTGCATAGAGTTGTCAGGAGAAAGAAAATTTAAGACTGTTGATATGAATTTAACCCATTTTCTCATTTGATAAAAAAGTCATCACTGTTGAGTAGAATTCAGTCTTCAACACAAAGAAACAAGTTTTCATTTTGTATAAAAAAGCTACTTAACAATATAGTGCTACACATCTTAGAATTCAAGATAGAACATTTGTCAACTGCTTGATATAAATGACAGATGTTTATATGTAATAGAGCAGTGGAACAAATTTTGTTAAGAAGGGTATGAACCAGATGTTCACAATATTGGCTTTTTAAGAGGAAAATGTCTTTTTACATTGTCTATGACTCATGAGCCAAAAGAAAATGTGTTTATCATAGGAACTCACACTTGAGACTTTATCCTTTCAGCAGCAACATAAAAATGATAAAGCATTGGACATAAGAAAGTATCTAAACAGCTCCTACATTTTATACACACTTGTAGGACCATGATACAAAATTTTTCACACTTTATCTGCATTATATCAGATTTAAATCTAAGCACAAGGAGTTTAAAAGTACTACTGCCTGTAATGTCTACACAATTATTTTTAATCAATCATGAAATAATTTAATAATGAAGTCTGAAGGATTTTCAGGAGTAAATATGACACAGCCCTTTGTTTTTTCTTCAGCTTTATTATTCTGTAAAAAGAAATCAAAGCATTTTAAATTGTCTGTCTTCCTCTAAGTGATACCTGCTCACTATGCTGAAAAAGCATTAAAAGACTTAATTTTCCTTAGCCCTTGTGGTACTTCTGGCAAAGTTTTCCTCTTCTGTTAATCAAAATGTGAATAGTAATCCAGAAACTGCAGATTTTGCCCAATTAACACTCAGAGTAGCTTGAAAAACAACCAAGACCACTTTAATTTCAACTTGCAGAATGTTGGATTTAATCCCCTGTTTTAGAGATTGAATTGGGGCCATAGAATAGGGAGAGGGTCCCTCGTTAAAATAGATTAATTCTTTGAAAGTATGCAAGAGGTGGATGGAATGGAAGAGACTCCCCTTTGATAAACATTCAGCATTCAGTTCCTCATTAGTCTGCTAAGGTTATGTGTTTTGAGAGTCAAATGAATGTTGTTGGGCTAGAGAGACTTGTTAACAGATGTCCATGACAATCTTGAGACAGCATATTAGTCCAAGACCAGCAGTGTATCTAAAAACTTTCAGAAAATTGGCTTTTTGCATTTTTTGATCTTTTCACAATATTCTTTATGTCTTTTCTAACCCCTGTGTTGCTTATGGTCATATTTCACACCAAAAAATAGGATTCTAAAGCCTCTGAGACCACTTTTTTTTTTTTTTTCCCAGAAATGGTTTTATGAAAGCTGAATTTATCTTCCAACACACTTGACATAAATGGAGAACATTCTTTGCACTTAGGGCATTTTCACAGGTGCTTAAAGGAATCTTAATCCCAAATAGAGGCAAGATAAATTCAAACTTTCTGATTCTTGTGTTCAAGGTTTAATATGATAGATGAAAAAAATAAAAAAGAAAGAGAGAGGAATGTCTTGTTAATTACAACGTTATCTTTTTTATATATAACTAAGTGCATCCTTCCTAGGACATATGATTATTTTAGTAATTTGATACTACCCTGTAATGCTTAAGGAAAGTCAATGATGTAGATGCCAAGACAGAGTGCAGGCTCCTTAAAAGTTTCTTTCCAGGCTTCAGGAAAAAAAAAAAAAGAATTATCAATGATGGTGATAGTCCATGTGATGAAAAACAATAAAAGTACAAGTTATAGCTCAACACAGTTCATTCAAATATTTAAGGTCCTTATGAAAGTATAAGAAATGGGAAGAACATATGATTTTCTTAGATCACTTTCACTGCATGGGGCATTGGCACTGCATTTCACTGGAGTGCAAAAATGCCAGCAAAGCTATAAGTCAGGTATTTGTAGTTTATTTTATTAGTGCTATGCAGAACCGCAAAATAGATAAAACAGTTTTATGGCTTACATCTGGTTGAATAATAAAACATATGGCTCTGGAGTAAAGCATGTGCAGCTGTAATTTACTGTAAATATCCAACTCAAGATAGCTATGGAGATAAAAAACTTACAGCATGCACTCAGGGTTTATCCCACTATCCATCACTACTTGAATATTTATGATACTCCGACATTTGTGGTTTATATGTTAATTAACTATGTTTTAAGAGTTTTCTTTAGGGCATTTTCTTCTATGTACAACAGCTATGAGTTCACAAGCAGTGGACACTTTTTCCCCCAATATACTGATTTAGCACATCCTTCATTACAGAGTGATCATAATAATAGAGTTACAATTGATATTGAAGGACATTTTCCAATGTAGACTAAAATGTGACATATGTCTACTGCTTTATTTTAAAAATCCTTCCTTAATCGTATTTTCTGTGGACATGGACAAAAGTTTCTTCCTTTGTTTTTTATTTTTTTTTTGGTAGTTCTGATAATAACAAGAGATTAAATTAATCAGGCTTTGTTGCTTTGAGGGCAATACAACTAAAAGTGAATTTTTTTTTTAGTGTTTATTTTTTATATTCTGTATTCACAAATCAAGAATACTAAACCTTTTTGGACCCTCTTATACAATACTCTGGGACTGGACTGATAGGTAGTGTTTTTTGTTTGGATTTCTTTAATCTTTTGATTGATTGGATGAGTTGTGTCTGAATTATTCCATCATCTTTAGTTCTAGCCAGACTGTAGTTCTGAATTTGGCTTCTTAGCTTCGGAATTTATTTCTGTGTCTTTGGATAGGGACCTATGTCACAACCCAGGTTAGACAGGACTTTATTCCTGGTTTGCATCTGGATGTGGACAAAAGGGATTAGACACCAGTGATACTACAATCACTGTATCTATATTGTGGTACAACATGCCATCAGATTTTGAAAGTCGTATTGATACTAAAAGCTATTGATTCAGCATTGATGCTAAAAGCTAGACTGAGCCCTTGTTAGTGGTGGACCCACAAAACAGCATTATTATCCCACTATGCCCTCTCAAGGGCCTCTGGCAGACCTTTGCTGTCACATAAACCTCCTTTCCAGTTCCTGAAAGGTCTTAATGGATTTCTTTTAGCATCTAGTATCTCCTGCAGGCATGTGTCATTCCCACGGATAAAGGAATGCCATAGACACATAGATGGGCCTCTTTCTTTCCTCTTTCCTCTATAGGAAATAGTTTTCCTCATTTTCAATACCCTTGCAGAAGAGATGCTGCAGCATTAAATATTGACTTGAGTTTGACAGTTTCCACCTTTCCAGACACAGTAGAGAGTGGTGAGTTTATCTCCAGGTCTCCTTAGTGTAAAAGATTTTTTTGTTTGGGAATACAGTTCTGCTTATGGAAACTGAACTTGTTGATCCATTAGTCAGTGTCAGAAGGAATATCAGTGACTGAAGTAGTGAAAGTAATTGCAAGAGAAGTCTGGAACAAGTGAAAGATGAAACCCTGTATTAATCCGAAGAAGATTCCTGTAGTCAACACGAAACAGGGAGGCAACTGTCATTTCTTTGTTTGTCTGGAAAAAGGTTCATAGGCATGTGACTGCTCCTGCAGAGAAAATAAATAAAAAAGGAAAAGAGAAACCAGAAGTCTTTATGACTCTATGAGACTAAAAGACACTGGCTCTGTTGTTGCAACTTATTTTCCTTTTCTGCTCTGAAAAATGCTTGTTCCAAGATCTTACTCCAATCAAAACTCCTGGGGACAATCAAAACCTGGGGATAATTAATGATATAGTGCCGTCTTTTGGAGTTGTCTTTGAAAACAGTTGCATTTTTAAGAAAAAGCAAAATGCAGTATGGATCCTTTAGGTCAGGTGAAAGGTAATAAGCAATACATAATTCCATAGGAATTCCATATGCCTAAGCAAGGACTTTCTGTTTTGTAGGACATTTAATGATGCTTTCTATGAAATCTAATCAGTTAGTATCAATGCTATTTCATGCACCAGCTCTTCTCTTCTGTTACTCTAAGGGATTTGCAATACCCTGCATTTTAGATGGACTGTGAGCTAGCCAAGGATATGCTCATGTGCAGCTCCAGTGAGTTGCAAGCTGTGTAAGAAATGTGGAATGTTTGGTTTAACTTTAGATTCTCCTATGGAGTGATGTATTATTCCGGGTTAGCTGTGGGGTTGAAGATGTTGCTAACCAGGATTTTTTTTTTTTTGTCTCCTGTGTGTCTAAGTCCCGATGCAAATATGTTTCTCTTTCAAAAGAGATGGGTTTTAATTCAGTGAGGTGTCTGGCCAGAGAAGTACCAGGCACGTTTCAGATTTGATGTCGTTGAATTACTATTGCAATTTTTCTTCAACAGCTGGGGGGAGCAGCAGAGCCGGATTCTCTACCTGGGCCCATATTAGAATTCTCACCCCAATCATTTGCTATAAAGGAAAATAAGGAAATCAAGAGGATGAAAATTCTTCAAACAAAGAAGAAAGACCTAACCCCCCACAAAAGGCTTGAAAGGCTTATCTTAAAGCAATTTCGCAAGAAAATAAGATCAAAACCAAATCAAATTGCATGCAACCAACGAATGCAGAAAAGCAACAATTACACAAGAGACTACACAAAGGACTATGCCCTATCATTAACTCTTCTTACTCAGCTATGCTTTCAGTCAGTAATTATGACAGTCATGAACAGAAAATAGATTGATCACTTCAGAATCTCTTGGAAGATGAAGGAGAAAAAAACCAACACATAAACCCAAAACAAAACAATAAGAAAATTCCTTATCAATAAAATTTCTGCCAAGCTACAGAAACAAATGAAATGCAAATTTAACAAATTAACCATGTGATTAACACACAGTGGGATCACTTCAGGCATTTTGCTTTGCTTCTTGCTGGAATGTAATCCCACTGAGAGTTATTGCTGCATCAATATTTCCACAGTGGTATTATAAAAAGAATTCAGTGACATTATAGGAACTGCAAACCTCTACTTTCAAAACTGTAGTTTGAAAAAAATTTGTGTTTTAGACATTAAGGCACTTTAATACTACTTCTTATATACCTTAAAGGACAGAAGAAAAAAACCCAGCAGTGTTCTGGAGCCAATTGTGGGCTTGAATTTGACATCACTTTCATTCTGTTCCTTTTGAAAGCTGTCTTTGAGCCTGTGTTAGGCTCAACCTCTTTAGAATGATAAAAGCCTCCCATCGGTATTGACTGGTCTGTAGGTTGGGATGCTAAAGCTTAAATGAAACGTATATAACCAAGTGTACACAGAATTCAGAATAAAACAAAAAAATCCCTTTCTGATGCATGCAGATGTGGCCAGTATTAAATAATCCAGTTCTTGTGGAGATTTGTGGGAAGAAGGGGAGTATTCTCTGTGCATCTAGTATTTTAGGAAGCAGAAGCTCATCTCCCTCCTCTGTGAAAGCAGACCTTTAAAAAGGGTTGAACAGCAAGCTATATTTAAATCAATGTCACCAATGCCATTTAATCACATGCAGGCTTAATAATTAAAAGCAGTATTTGAAAATAATTTTCAAACTAAAAATGAACAGTGGATTTTATATAATAATAGGCTCTTACACTACTTTTTTTTTTCTTTCTTATTTCAGTCAGATGTAGGTTTGTGTCCTAAAAGTTTTTGCATGCAGATGTAAGGAAAATGTAGTGCTTACTCAAGCCAGTGGGGGATGATGTCTTAGACATTTTTGTGGCTGGTGTCAGGATTGCAAAACATCTTTAATGCCACTTCACAGGATACTTCATTTCTTTTTTCAGACTTTCCCTATATAACGTCCAATTATCAGATTTTATGTGAGTGAAGCGATTTTCACTCTGAATGCATATTAAAAAGAACACATGTTTTCATTTTATGGACCTGTAACTCTGAATCTTTACTAAAAGAGAATAAAATACTTATGAAAGGTTGTTACAGAGAGTGCACAGAAAAAGCAGTCTGGGTCTTATTTGCCAATTCCTTTGAGCGGTTACATTCCTCCTCCCATGTATCAATACACATGAATTTTCACTTATCATAGTTGCTCTAAAAATTGCTGCTACACTGGTAATCAGTAGAATCAATAGAGCCTTAACAGAGATGGAGAGAGGAGTAAAGACTACACTCTCAGCCACAGGGAAATTCTGAGGAATATGATGGTTTGAGAAGGGGGTCTAATATATAAATCTGAGAAAGGCTGCTGCTAACACAGACATAATTCAGCACAAAGCCATGGCTCCCATTCACTGTACGAGCTGGTGCTGACCGTTTTGGCTTTTTCTGCAGTAGCAAATTAAACACGTCTAGGACTGTTCTCTGGCCAGCTGACAGGGAACAGCTAATGCCAGTGCTATAAAACTCTTCTTTCTCTCCTGCTAGGAATTGTCTCTGGCCAATGCTAACTTCTGAGCCATGCCCTTGCACAGGCCAAAAACGTGTCACTGGATGCTGTGATGCTGGTACTCACTTAATAGCATTTATAGTTCATTTTCAGTGCCTAGATATCTCTGGGGACAATTGGTTTTATTAGCTGGAACCTAACCTAAACACTAAACAAACGAACTGAGTTCTGTCTTGATGTTTAACTTTGAGTTTATTAGGTGAAAATCTCTTATGTTTGTTTCTTATCTATGAAATGAACAAAAGCATTTCTTTACTTCACAGGCTACCAGGAGAATAAACATAGTAAAGACTAGGAATGATATGATAGTGAGGCCTCTGATTTCTGTAATCAGAATAACTACATCCCTTCCTGTCCCATGCTGTTTGTTCCATTCCAGAAGCTGAAAGGAATGAAGCAGATTAAAGTAGGATAACGAGTTGCCAGCTCAGAGAATTCCTTTGCCATCTGGGGAAATGCGTCAATTTTTCAGCTCTGCTTTCTCTACCAGATTGTGGTTACTGTTTTGGACAAATATGTGTAATACAGAAAAACAAACCCTGCCTTTCCCCATACTGAAAAGTCAACATTTTATTAATTGTATAATCCTTTTAATATAATTTGTAAAGTAAAATTCTCTTATTTTTAATAATCAGCCAGCCTAAATTCCAGCTTGGAATGTTCTCTTGTAGCCAAGGCATAAGTATAAAACCAGTGAAAAGGAGGGAAGAGATTTACAATGGAAATTCTGACAATCACTTTGCAATAATAAGGCTTGGAGAGACCTGCCTTAATCAAGGTGGTGTGAATATTTAAAGTGGTCTATATCTTGATTTTCAGTTCAGCTGATGAAATCATAATTTCCAGTGAAATAATTTTTTTTTCTTAGGGATGCATGAGGGAAAAAGAAAGTGAAAGGTCCTAATTTTCTATTCACTTGGTAGAAATAGATTATAGCTTCTTTAACCCTCTTGATCCCAGGGCTGGCAGATGGAGCTGAAGGAATTGCTTGCATTTTAGAAGTGATTTTTTTGAGTGATAGCACAGTGCAGATACATGGCTAGTTTGGGATGACAGTAACTCAAGTAGTATAGCCACAGCATGGTTTCTCTCTGATGTGGGAATGATTAGCTAAACTTTCTTTGAATTTGGTAGCCATTATCTGTAAGTAACACAAAGTAATTAGGACTTCTGAAGAAAGACAATTGTTCATTGGGGAGGCTGACTCACACCACTTTAGGCTTTATTTCCACCAGTAGTGGAGTGGTGATTTCAAGTGCCGTATACTGACTCTTGCCATAATGAATGAAGATATGATACTAAGGATAATATATCCAAAAGAATCCATAATGACAGGTGTACCTTTTGTCATGGTATAACTCCAGCTGGCAGCTCAACCCCACTCAGCTGCTCACTCGCTGCTCCTGTTGGGATAGGGGAGAGAATTGAGAGAGTAAAAGGGAGAAGACTCATGGTTTGAGAGAAAGACAGTTTAAAGGGAAAGATGTGCATGCACACAAAGCAAAGCAAGGAATTTAATTTACTACAAGCAGGTGTTCAGCCATCTCCAGGAAAGCTGGGCTCCTCACATGTAGCAGTGACTTGACAAACACTGTCAATGTCCCCCCTCCCACGGCTTCTTCCTTCTTCCCCCAGCTTTACATGCTGAGCATGACAGGGTATGAAATATCCCTCTGTTCACTTGGGGTCAGCTGTCCCAGCTCTGTCCCTTTCAGCCCCTTGTGCATTCTCAGCCTGCTCACGGGTGAGGAGGGTGAAAGGCAGGAAAGGCCTTGAGACAGTGCAAGTGCTGCTCAGCAACAGCAAAAGGGATCTACATATAATCAACACTGGTTTCATAACATCTCTAAAACACAGCCCCATACCAGTTACACCAAAGAAAATTAATTCTACCGCAGCCAAAACCAGCACACCTTTTCTAACACTGAGTTATATCTCCATGCAGGATAGCCTAAGAAGGTCCACAAACTTCCAGAGCGCTGTGCCATTTAGTTTACCAAGAATTTGTTTCAGTACTGCAAAATAGTCATCTTACTTTGAGAACCACCGTAGAGAGATATATGGCTGATAAATCTATGTGAAGATCAATGCCGTGCATCATTGTGAATTACATATCATGTCCCATGAAGAAACTGGAGAAAAATGTATGACTGGGAAGAAGGGTCACGAAGTCAAAATAAGACTCCATAAATAGTTAGTGTTATCCAATGTATCAACACTATCAATATTATAGGATATATACCATAATCACAAATATTATGTCAAAAGATTAAAAAGCTAAGAGTATAAAGCAAAGGGAATGCTACTTTATTTGTCTTGGTAGCTTTTTTTTTTTTCAAGTACTACTCTGTTTTAGTGCTGTGTTGCAGTCTTCATTTCTCAAGTAAATAAATAAATATGGTAAGACTCACCAATGTCTGACTTTCAAATTCATCAAAGCTTTAATATAAATTATAATGTTGTAATATTTAACCAAGAAGCTTTTTATCTGGTTTTCCCCAATTTATTCCCAGTTGCTCTCTGGCTAGTGTCTATTATTTAGGTAATAATATAAAGTTCCAAAAAATAACATGCAATCTCTACTGGATGGAAAAATAATTACTTTTTGACTATGGCCTAATTGTGCTGTTCAGTTCAGCCCTGCTTTATTTGATCTGATTTGACCTTCTTATTCTGTGACCATAGAAACAACTTGAAACATGTGAGACACAGCAGTTAAGGATGTATTTCTCTAATTCCCTTTGCTGCTTTCTTGCTACTATTTCTTGCTATCATTTTATTTCACTATATTTTCCCCCTGTTCAGGTCTTCTAGTTTCTTCCCAAGGTTTGAAATTCTCTTTCTCTTTCATGTCTCCTCATGCTTTTCCTTGCTTGGTGGCTGTTGACTCTTTAATTGGCATAAATATGGTTCTTCCAGACATCTATGGTCACTGAACGTTACCTTCTCTTTGGTGCCCCAAACTGTTATACAAAACACTTTTGTCTGCTTTGTTATCTGCAAATATTACTTGTTAACCAAGTAAACAATAGTGACTTGTCTATCCTGGACTTGGCTCAGCTTCACAGTTTAATTAAGAACTTGGACTTAAGAAGAAATTTAGTAGTGTCATAAACTGAAAAATGTGCAAACTCTTCGGAGGACAGTAGTAGCATTCAAGATGGTCATGATAAACTGTGAAAAGCAATTTGCAAACTAAAGCAAATATAAATAAACATAATTTTTTTATCTCTAGGAAGAGGAAAAAAAATGAAACAAAAATATGAAAAAAAGAATTAAATAGCTGGCGATTAATATACAAAAAAGAAGGCAGAAGGCTACCGTGGATCATATATATTGTACTTTAATAAGATTTAATAACATTTATGTCACTATTATACAGTCAGGAGAAATTCCATGGATTCTGTTATACATGCCTGACACTGGCAAATCCACATTAGGATGAGAACCACATGTACACAAGGTTCTACCTAGCAGGACTCTTGGCTGCATAAATAGACACTGTGCCTATGCTACACTTTGCTCTTTGAAGAATGGTGACGGTGGAACGCTGCAAAATCCTACAGCAAGCACTCATCAAATACAAAATCTTCCAGCATCCTTTGTACAACTGCAGCAAAAGAAAAAAGGAATCCTGTTCAGGAATATACTGATTGGAGTATTGTGCCCATGAAAGGGCAGGTAATTATTTACTTCCCATTAGTATTTAAGTTTCATCAGCCCAAGTTTCATCTTCCTATGCAGCTGTCACACATCAAGAAAAACTGTCAAGAAAAACAGTATCAAGAAGAAAAAATGGTTAAATAGCTGTCCTGTGATGATGGGAATGGAGTTGCTTAGCCTTAAATAGGAAAGACAAAGGAGGGATATGATTAGGCTGTCTTCTAATGTGTAAAAGATGCTACAAAATGGTGGTAATTAATTGTTTAAAATCACCTACTGATGGAAAGATGTGAAATATAGTCCTTCCCAATTTCTGAAGAAATAGAATGGCTATAAGAACCAAAAGATGCTGGAATAGGCTTCCTAGAGATACTGTGGATTCTAGTATATAGGGTTTAGGACAACATAGACCCATTTTGTAGGTCTTGCCCTACCACTGTAGGATGTACTAAAAAAGACTCTTACAGCTCAATAAATGAAAAAAGAGACAGCATGAGACAATATCAAGATATTGTATTGCTTGGCACTAGGATTGCACTATTCATCTTCCGAAAAAGAAGACAATATGCTGTCACATGGAGCAGTGGCTTTATGGATGTTTCTGATCACAGCATTATGGAAAATCAGATATGAAAAGGACCTCAAAGTACCATTTGCTCCAGCCCTTTAAACTGAAGAACATTCAAATACCTCTACTACTTCAGAACTGATGCAGAGCAGTATGCTGTTTGCGATTCTAGACTGATTCATTCTTAATGTTGAATGTGAACATTATTATAAATTCCTTTTTCAGGAACAGTGTTTTGTTCTTCAGTCAAAACCTTCTTTATTTAACTTTGAGAGCAAGTTACACTTCTGGGAAAGGTACATTATTATGGTAAAAAATTAACCTTGGACCTGCACTTCTTATTTTTTCATAATTTCATTAAAAATGTATCAAAATATGTAATTTTGGTGTGTTTTTTTAATAACTCTCCCCAATAAAAAGACCTGTTATTTAATTTTTTCAAATTTATGAAATATTTTGGCCAAATATTCTGCTTTTAGAAAAAAAAAAAAAGTAAGGAATTGCTACTAAATTGGCAGTAAAATCTCAGTAAGTTTTTTTATTAAAATTGTGTTCTTTCTCTACTTCTCTTTTTTTTATCTGTTTCTGCAATAATTTATGCTGTTGTAAATATTTTGTAATGATGTCCAAAGTTAGTGACTAGACTGTATCATGACAATGACTGGAAATCATGAAAATAATATCTTTTAAACTTATCAGAAAAGAATGGTACTGTTGCCTCTAGGATCTGCTAGTAATTGAGTGCTATGTATTTTACTTTATGAGGCTTTCTGTGAGATAATAAAGGATTTGAATTTACATAAAGTTACTCTAAAGAAACTGCCTTTTCATGCATGCTTCCACTAAGCAAAAGGAAAGTTGTTTTACTGCAATCATCATCAACAACTTTTATTTATTGTGGCCTATGAATGTTTAGAGGGACCATTTTAAGAATATTCTTGCCCGAAAACTGATACTATAGATGCACACTCTGGATTGATTTGCAATGAACACTTTATGTAACCATGTTTTTAAAATAGCAGTTTATCTATAGAGAACATCTCAGAATTAAACTGGTGGAGCATAAGCACTGTTTTTGATGCTATTGAGGTTCCTTGGTGCTTTCTGCCATCAAAGTACAAAGTAGTGTTTTCTGGAGAAGAAGCTTGTGTCTATCTTTGTGTGTGTGTAAGAGAGAGAGAAACATAGAAAAACTGAGAAATAGCAAGAAAGACAGGGAGAGGTAAGAAAATGGAAACAAAAGAAAAAAGAGAAAGATAGAAGGAAAAAATAGAGATCAAGAGGAAGAAAGAAAAAAGGAAGGAAAGAAAAGAAGGAAAACATGAAGGAAAGAAAAAGAATGTAAGTAAAAAAAAAAAAAGACTAATAAACCCTTGTGTTTATGAATGTTTCGCAGGTTTAGTTGTTCCAGCAGTGTTATTAGAACCCACACCAAGAGCTGTTTTGGGTCCTGAGGCAAATAGATTCTTCTCCCCCTCATTCCTCACCTGGAAAAGTACCTGGGTGGTCCTGCCATGACACTCCTCTCTCCCCAGTGCCCTCCTCCCTTCCTGCTTGGACTGCAGCACAGAAAACTTACAGATGGGGCAGCAGTGACTGCCAAGGCATGAGCAGCTGAGCCAAGCAGAGGAGAGGGCTGCAGCCAGAGGAGCAGTGCTGTCCTCCTGGCCCCTCTGAGGGGGAGCTGGCCCTTCCTCCAGTGCCACTCAGCCCCCACTTTGCCTTGTCTCTGTGGGCTCACCAAGCAATTCCTCCTCTAACTGGTGTCAGCATATCCTCACCGGCATTTTCAGAGCTCTCACTGCACTCGCAGTGTGCCTGAGAATAAGGGCTTGGTTTAATTGCTGTGTCCTCCTGGGCTGGAGTGCAGCACATCTGCTCAGCTTAGCCAGCACCACGGTGTGGGAGCCACCAGGAAGCCCCGGGAAGTGCCTGGAGAAATCACAGCATCTCTGTGTGTCCTCCCCACTTTCTCTTTTTGGTAGGGACTAAGTGGTGTGCCTCCTGGCTTATACAAATTTTCCAGAATAGAACACCCTCTCTCCTGGAGACCGTGTTCTTGAACTCAGAATTATTTTTTTTTTAATCTGCAGAAGTCTGTCAGACCAGAAAAGGTTTCATATCATCACATTTTAGCATGTTGCAAATAATGATTTATGCAACTGAAAAAAACCCATTTTATTCACTGAGGTTTCATTATGCTGTAAAAACACGGATCACAATGGTGCCATTAGTCTAGGCACACTGGACAAGCTTGAGAATAATGCCTTGAGGAAGAAGACTGAAAACATCTTCCTCTTTTTCCTAAAGAATGAAGGATATATTGATTTAGTTTTTCTAAAATGAAACTGCCAAATTCTACAAAACATAAGCTTTTCCACACCAAGATGCTAATCTATATCTAATACATGTATAAGGTTAAATATGGTGTGAGAAGGAAGAGAGGTTACTGCAGTTCTCTGGTTCACTGCTTTAAGGGAGAGAAACCTAGCACAAATCTAATTTTAAAAGGAAATTGCTGAAAGAATGGATGTAATAGAATGGATATAATAGAACAAGGTATTTAAAAATTCCATGCTTAGATGGATAATAAGCACTTCAAAATTATATCTGGCCACTGAGAAATGTGCACTTACTCCAGAGCAGCTGCTGCTCTTTATTAGTTACTAGCCAGAGAACTTAATATCTGACAATTTGATTTTTAGTATTAAGGTGACTTTGGTTTGAATATATCTATTGCCTAATGATTTAACAGAATTTTTAAAATAAATAAAACTGTGTATTTCTGACTTGAAAGAAGTCAAACACTAGACTTTTCCTGAGCTGTATTAGAATAATCAGCTTTTGAGGATGGTGAAGGAAATACCTTAATACCCAAACAGCGTGGCTGAAAAGCAAATATTGATACTTTCTGGAAAACAGGATACAAAATGAAAGACAAAATAGATTTCCATGGCACCGTGTCTCAAATATTTTTACAAGCTTGACAGGGCTGATTTGCTGTTAAAAGCACAAATGGAAAATCATCACAAAAAGCACAAAAGACAGTTCATTTACTTTGCTGAGAAGACCAGCATTCAACATAACAGGAGAAGAAAAGATGTTAAATGGTTAAAAGAAATCCGTGGTGCATTGGGTCCAGGTTAAGAAGCAAGCTTGTGTCTGTTGACCTGAACTGGTGCTTGAGGGTGACTCAGCCGGTGCTTGAGAGGTGACTTGATCAAACATGGTAGTATAAACCAAGATTTCAAAGAGACACAAAGACCAGTGATCCCTCAGAGCTACTGCTGTTTGATTCAGCGGCAAAACTCCCACTGACAGAAGGACTGACATTTGCAGGACAAGTCAGTTAAAAAAGGACCCCCCTTTTGCATAATTAGGACAGACATTTGCTATGTAGGAAAAGTTTGACTTGCTAGTAAAATTGTTGCAGAGGGATTTGAATTCACTAGCTGAAAAAAAAGATAAATGTATTAAGTTGTTTTGCATGCTGAGACAGATTAAGGGTAATCTTTTGAAAAGCTTCTACATCTTATTTCCAGGAGAGTCACCGAGGTGTTTAAAGGGGCTTTGGATCAGTGCCTCAGTTAACTGGTGTCTGATTTTCCTTGTCAGTTGCTCCAACTGAGAGTCGTATGGCAGCCTGCAAGCTGTCTTGCTGCTTCTTGAGGAATCACTTTCTGACTCACATCATAGCAGCTCTGCATAATAGGGGAGGACTGTAGTCTGCATTTGAGAGGCTAAACTGTGGCATTTGTGCTGCTAGTCTGTGCAGTGGTATTGAATCATTGTGGTCTACAACAGGTCCTCTTGGGCCACTTGAGATAGCAATGTTGGGAAGTACTGAAGTTGCAGCAGCTGCTCCTGAAGTGCAACAGCCCTATTCCATGAAACACTGTGGACACTGGGCTAACAGTGAAGTCATTGCACTGCTCTTCTCTGTTGTCATTCTTAGAGTTCCACTCTTATTGACTTGTTCAGGCATCTTAGAGTCATGTAAAGATTTTCTACAAAGATAACTTATGCCATGAACAAAGCAGTTCATTACAGTTAAAGCAGTTGCTCACAGGAAAACACACAAAAAAAGATAGCTAGGAATCACTAAGTGTTAGGCTGAGCACTAACGTGCTCATCACCCTGATGAATGTGTCATCAGAGTAAGAGTTGCTACTGTCTGGACCAGTGTTTGCTATTCCCTAAAGCACCAGAGAGATGTCACTCTCTCCAGTGATAACACTCATGATATGCTCAGCCTGGGACTCCTGTCTGCTACTACACCACACAAATCCTATTCCTGTTTATATTTGTGTTTTCCCTTCTAAATTTCTCTTCTATAGATGATACCACCTAAGCAAGCACAGCCTTGTCTGTAATTTTGGCCTTTCTTATCTCTGTACAGTCATTCTCACAGCTTTTTCTCAGCAGAACAAACCAGGGAGCAAGGGGAAGCTTGCTGTGGGACCTACAGAGAAACTAGAGCACAAACCTTACAACACAGAAAATAGAGATTGTTACACTTGAATAATTGCATTAAAAATTTGACATTCCCAATTCTTTTTCCTTCTTCTACACTGTTTATGCATTGTACTGCATTATTGGGATCTAGCTTTTTAGCATTAGCCCTTATTTTGACTGTTGTCCTCAGATGACAAATTCTTGTTTCTGTTAATTTGTAAAAGTATACCAAAGGTGTATTTTCCAAACAGGGTTGAAATGAGCAGACAGTAGCTTCATTGCTCCATATTCTAAGCATTTTTTCCAATCTTATTCCTCCCTGCAGCATTCTCCCAAGGTCATACCCATACTGTTTGCCTATAGCTTTCTGAATGCTTATACTTCTGGCTCAGACTGAGCATAATTCAAACAGCACCACCAAGCCTATCTAAAAAAATCCTTTCTTGGTCTAAAGTTCACCCCAATTTACTGGAGGCCAGCTGATTTGTGGTAACTCACATGGGTAGTGTGATGTAATTCATATTAGCACAGCTGCCAGCGAAAGAGGTGAAATCAACCTATAGCTACATACCTGGACTGTTGCTGGAGAGTCACCACTGCGTTTATTTTTTTAATCCAAACTAGTTTGTTTTTTTTAATGTGCTTATGCTTTTAGCTACTTATCAGCCTCTGTGTTGAATGGCACTATCCAAAACTTCAGCTATACTCCAGATAAGAGTCATAATTCCTTCCACAGTTTTCGAGCATGAAGAGCAGTCATCTTCATTAACATTTTACTCTGTCTAAGCCTAACCTATCAGCCTTAGTTATCAGTACTAGTAGTACTTATGCAAATAGGAAGATTGAATCAAAGAGGTAATGGCTTATGTGATTTATATACAATTTACTGTAGGCAGAATCAGTAAAATCAGATCTTATAAAGCACATAGTAATGAACTTGCTGTTATGTGTATTGTCAAATTTTTTTCTTGAAGATAGATTTTCTGAAGTAATCTTTGAATTGAGGATGAAAATGTGATATGCAAGGCCTACTAAAAAGAAGAGTAGAAGGGTGCAAAAGAATTCATTATATTTGTTGAAAGGAAAGGAATAAACTAAAATAAGAAGCACACCACTGACGCTTCTTATGGCAGGCAATCAGCCAGAGAGGCTGAGTCCATCTGAAACTTGTAGGTGCCTCAGGAATTGAGCCAGTGCAATTCTCTACAGGTCAGCAGGGGATAATAAGAAAATCTGTCAAACTTGAGGGAAGAGTCAACTTTCTAGACCACAAATCTGATCTGAGCAGAGTTGAGAGACAAAGAGTTCAAAAGGTTAATGCTGCTATGCTTATTTAAGTGAACGTTAACACTGTTGTGAGAAAACAGATGGAGAAGAACTGAGGGAATTATTTGACTGGTTAGGTTTGTACAACTGTGAGCAGAAGGACAGACATCTTCGGTATAGAAGCCTGTCACAGGGAAAGTGTAAGCTGAGGTCTTCTTTCTCTTTTGCTTCCAAGTTGTTTGGATTAATGGCCTTCCAATCATCACAATTATGTGCTCCTATTTAAGAAATCTGTGGGGAAACATCTGGGTTTTACATAACATTCACCATCATGTCTTTCATCAGATAAATTAACGGCTTTGTTTTGCAGTAGCTGTAGAAAGAGACGAAAACATTGGAGCACAATGGCACTTACCATTTTTCTGTCAAGATGGAGCCACAATTAGGGATGCTACTATCAGAGATGATCAATGTGAAGCAGACATATTTACTGGGAGTCTGTTCAAACACAATACAAGCGAACAAACAGCAAGGTGGGGCCATTTTGTGGATAGATTACAACCTATTGCTCATGGCCTGCCTTTATTACATCCCTTTCTTTCCATCTGAAGAGAAGAGAAACCCAAATAACAGCGGGTTCTGTTGCTCTGATGACAGCTTGAGAAAAAGTAATAAGGAATTCCTACAGCTATAAAAACAGAGTGAGGAAAGGGTGCCAAGTTACCCTTGGAGCTGTCATTCTGTGCAAGACTCTTTTCTTTTCATTTACTTTTGTATAATACTTTATGGTTAAACGGCTATTTTTATAGCCAGATGAGGACATAACTCATCCTTTGAGGAGTCTTGGAGAACTGGCGAAGAATTTCTGGTAAAACTTCAGATGGCAAGTCTTATTTCTCATCTGCTTAGATACTGTATATCTAGATATTTCATGCATCTGAAATTAGGGATTACCTCATGTTTATTGGATCTGTTCTTTGGGCTTGAACAAACAATGAATCCCAAAAAACTATTTTTACATTATTTTTTAAATAATACTTTGTCTTTCACAAATAAGGCAAAACCTGAATGCAGCTACATCAAAATATGTGAATTGGTTCTGAAAGCACTACCATTTCATATTCTTCATTCCTTTACATCCTATTTTAACTTTTTGTTTTCTTTTCCATAATGCAGAAAAAGCCAGAACTGGAGGAATATTGAACAGTATTCATGCACATTCACAGGAATTTGAAATGGCTGTTTGATCTCTCCATATCAAGGCCCCTTGTTATCTGCTGCTCCTGCGGTTTCAGACAGAAAGTTTTTTGTTCCTGAGGAGGTTTGAGGAATGGCTGATTTGTGTGAATACCCGTATTTGCATGCGAACGAGGCTACTCCTTTACAAACAAGAGCGTTCATTATTCCTCTGTTTAAAAGGATACACTAACCCAATTAGTGAGCTGGAAGAATATCCCGTGACTTAGCTAACCAATAACATGCTCCAGCTAGGAGGCAGTGAATACTTAAACTGTGCAGTATCTGAACCCCCATGTTGGCATTTCCCAAACCTTTGAAAGTTGAACCCTCTCTTTAGGAAAATAGGAACAATTGCACTCTTCACCCCTCCCATGGTGTTATTAAAAGCATACCGAAGAGAACAGAGGCTCAGAGAAATCTGTATGGATCTGGGTGTTCAGATGCTTCCCCTCTTTCCTAAACATGCTTTGAACAGTGTAGAAAGAAACTTAATGTTGATGCTTAAAACCAAGTAAGTTAACTCCTCTTGAAGCAGAATGCCATCACACCTCTACAGCATCAGGCTTTCTGCAGACTCGGGCAGGTATCACTTACACCCGAGTAACATTTACAGCACAGCCTATGAAAGAAATCTGAAGGACTGAGACTGTTCACTTACAAATTTCCTCATGTTCTGATTGTAGTCAAATGTAGACCACCTTTAATGATGCTGACAAAGGTTAGAATCTACTCACCTAACTTGTGCAAATACCAATTTCAGACAGGACATACATTAAAAAAAAAAAAGAAGGCTCAGAGGAATCAATGGGATCAAGAGGCATTTCACATTTTGGAGATCAGACTTAAAACCTATTCACAAAGGATTCTCAAAGAGAAAAAGGTTGTATTTGCCATCAGTATTACTGAGGATGAATAATCTATCCAGCTGTGCTAAGTAGCATCAGAAAAAAAAATGAGTTCTTAAGTTATTTCTGGCTAAGTTATACTACATACAAGGAGGTTTATATGATTTAGGTAAGATCTGGAAAAGTATCCAAATTTCTGAATTTGTACTCAAGTTTCCGCACCTCTGGGTTCAGGGTAAAAGGGAAGATTTACAGAGCCTGGCACAAAATTAAAAAAATGCCTACCAAACAATCATCAATCCTCCCAACCCTTTCCACAGCTGCTATTTACCTCCACCTCCTCTTATTTTCCTTTTTTTTTTTTTTTTTTTTTTTTTTTTACTCTAGGGGTTTCTTTTCTTCCCCCTCCTCCAGTCTAACCCCTAGGACATTTAATTAATTTTCTAAATTATTCTCTTTTTATCTCTGCTTCTTTAATAACTGTTACTTCTTTACCCCACACTGTTCACTTTATCTTATCATGTGGCTTCTTACACCTACTCTGCAGATGCATTTTCAGGGCTCTTTGCAGCTCTGCCCGAGCACTTCATCTTTCATCACCCACCTCTTTGTTCCTCTTTATAGTGTTTCCTCTTCATACATTGTTGCTGCAGCTGAAACTATGACATTTCCACACTGTTCCCTGGGTCTAGGAGAAAAGCAAATATAAACCAGTTGCATTCCACGAGATGATGTTGGCATGAGAATGTATATAGGCACTGTATTAAAGCACTGTAAAAGAAGACCTCCATGTTAGCTATAGAAATACAACACATAGGTCTCATTCAAGACAGGATTATATGCTGTCTCTGAAATTTGAACTTCTGATTTTGTGGGATTGACTTCTATCTTTCACCTGTATTTGTTACAGGTTTAAATCAGAGAAATTTGATGTATCTCCTATTTAAATGACAAAAAGTACTTTCATAACACAATGAAAATTTCAAAATCTTCAGATGATTGAGGACTAGCTGTAAGGCAGACACGCAGACACCACACAGCTCAGAGAAAATGTATCTCTGAAGTTGTTTAACAGAGGAGAAAAAAGCCCAGGAGATTCCATATATCCTTTTCAGGGTGTTGTGTTGCTGGGATCTGTGATATTGTCCCAAGAAGGCCATTCTGACCTGCTTTTTTCCCCAGCCCATGAAATGATGACTCTGTTGTCCTGAAGCATCTTTGATTGCTTGCAGTCACATGACATAACTTGGAAGTTAAGCTTGGACACCCTTCTTAGGACAGAAAAGTATTTCTATTAGGAAGCAAATAATTGATCTTATTTCCTCTTCCTTGTGTTCTTTTATCTTCTCCTTCTTTTTTTCTTTTTTAAAACTAGGCAGATCTTATAAGCACAAATATGGTTTTAAATTACTTACACTGTTCATGTATTCCAGGATTCCTTATTTGTTTACCCAGTTTCAGGTTCTCTGCTGAAATAACATACCTGCATAATTTTCAGGTCAGTCTTTTCTTTAGCTCCACAAAATGCCTTTAAAATGGCTTTAGTTAATAAACTCTAATGATAAATAGTGTGGTGTATGAAGTACTTAGATATGTAGCTTTTCATAGTGTCCCCATATTTTTTCAGTTTTTTAAATAAAGTGAGGGGTTTAAGATTTATACGCTAACCATAAAGAGTCATTCAGTTGTTAAAGAGAAGAGTGTGCAGAGCTCCTGTGCTATTCTAGCTTCATTCATTCAATTTGCTTTCTAAAAAGCATACAAAAGATTCTTGTTGTTGGATGAGCCCATCCCTCTGAGCTGAAGTGGGATCAAGATGGGAGTTTTGGCCAAATTGTCTCCAGCTATTTAAAGTCACCACACACAAAAAAAAAGCTTGTTCTACATCACTTCCCGAATTTTGAAGGAAGGCTTAAAATCTCTCATTCTCACCATTGGCTAGAATGGGGTTGCTTAAGGACTTTAGCCAGCCCAAACATTGCGTTTAAGAACAAACTGTATATAATTCTGTCTCCTTCCTCCCCAGAGTCTTCTGGAAGTTTTGGAAAAGTTAGCACATCTTCTTTTGAAAGTCTGTCCCAGCATATTGGAAGACATTTATATGTGTCATTTATACCTGCCTTCTGTGAAGCCCCAGAACTGAAGGGTGAAAAAGCAGGATGGGATTGCCATGCTAAGACTGTTCCCCTCTTTTCTGTAAATGTTTGTGCAAATTTCTGTGTAAGCTATTTCGTCTATTGAATGGAGAAGGCTGTATGTTGCCACTGTAAAACTCCTTTACCAGCTAAGGAGAAGGATTCTGAGATGCCTTTCTCTAACACCCAGCCTTTTTGTATCTTGTCTGTGCTTCTGCCAGCTACAGCATGGATCTGTGTCTGTCTCTTTTGCACACCCAAAGTTCCAGTATTTCAGGTTGAGAGAAATACCTCCTCCCTCAGCATCAGCATTTCCACAATGTAAAGCAAATGGGAGTTTTTGGATGAGGGTGAATTGCATTCCCCTTCTAAAGAGAATGAATATGCGCAAGAAACAGAATCATAGCTGTAATGAATTCGGAAGTTGTACTATTTTGATATTTTTTAAAAAAATGATCAGGATAGCAACAACAATTCCCCAAATACTAACTTAATTGAAATCTCCAGGTCAGCTTGAAATCAAGCAGCCATCAGCTCATGGAATTCAGAAATCCCCAACCACTAGTTCTGTTTATACAAACATTGATGTTTCAATTTCTTCACTGGAAATACACCTAAAATTATTAGTTCCTGGCTCTCTGTTTTATAATCTTATGGAGATTGACAGTTGTCCTGGTTTTGGATGGGAGAGAGATGATTTTCCTCTTAATTGCTGGTAGAGCCCTGTGGTTTGATTTAGGATGAGTATAATGTTGATAACACTGTTTTAGCTGTTGCTGAGCAGTGCTTGCATAGAGTCGAGGCCTTTTCTGCCTCTCACTTGATCCCCAGTGCACCCAGGCTGGAGGTGCACAAGGAGCTGGAAAGGAGCCCAACAGGGACAGCTGATCCAAATGGATCACAGGGATATCCCATATCTTATGGCATCGTGGTGAACAGTAAAACTGGGTGGGACTGGATGAGAGGTTGTTGGATACTGGCTGGGAGGTTGTCATGGCATGATGAGCAACTGGATTGTGCATTACTTGTTTTACTTCTTTAATCATTATTATTTCCCTGCCTCTTCTGTTCCATTAGGCTGTCTTTATCTCAACCCATGAGTTTTACTTTTTTTCTGATTCTCTTCCCACTGTGCTTGGTGAGTGAACAGCTTAGCTACCTCCTGGGTTAAACCACAACAGGTATATAAGAGCAAATCCTAGTATTTCTTTTGAAACAACCCTTTTCACTTCATTTCAGTTCACTTACAGCAGAACTGGGCACTGCTCCTGACTGAAACCTTTGGGCATTTCTGAAACACTAATAAGTAACTTAATTAACATCAATGAACGTTCTCTGAAAGTTCAGAACTGAAGCAGAATGCTAATTTTAATAAAAGAAATTAGATCTTTTATTCCTATTGCACACAATGAAACACTAGCTTTGCTGATACCATATTAATAGCAAATCTACTGTTGATGTAAATGTAGGCAGGACTTTACCCATATTTCTAATACAGCATGTTTTCAAATGTTAGTTTAACTTGGGCAAAAATAATCTAGAAATTAGAGCTGTCATTAATAGCTGGAAGGTGACCCTAGTATGTGTGGAAGCCTTAGTGAGGTGCTTGGAAAGTTGGCATTGATGACTTGGTCCAGGTTGATTACATTTTGATCCATGTCCTTAACCCCAAATAAGTACCTTTTGCACAACTGCAACAACAAGAGCTTAAAGCAATTTACAGCAACAGCAAATGACTCCACTGGGGAACAGCATGATATCTAACTGAATTCTGCCTCCATTCCCACAGGGCCCACTTGAAATGCCTTGGGGGAAGGACAAGCTATTCTGGCTATGCCAGCTGTTCTCTGTAGCATCATTATTCACTGACACAAATAAGAGTAGTTCTGAAAATGCTCTAACTTGCACAAGGAATTGATGTGTGTGTTGGAGCTTTCAAGAGCAGAAAAGTGGGGATTGAGTGGGACTGGTGGAAAAATTGTCATTCTAAGGGTCGCTGAGTGCTTCTCTGACACAACAGGAGTCTAGTCTTTAATGTAGCACTGAAAATTAGATGAAGAATTTTATTTCCACTCCCTTGTATCAATCATTCTTGTTTCCTGTGCAAACACAGACATTTTTGTCATTAGGCTAAAAATAAAACCTTTTGAGAACTCAAGCAACTGGTCTGTCTAGTTCTTTTCGTGCAATGCTTTTTCTGGTAGTAGCAATAACAGGATGTGCTGACCATTTCTCAGTGTAATAATCTGGTCTAGTCACTGATATAAACAACTTGCCCTTCGACCTTATAATTTATTCACAGCAGACCTAATCCAAGACATTTTAAGTAACAAAAATAGTGATAAATAATTTGCAATTATAGGCACTCTCCTGTGTTAAGTGCAATAATATCACAAATAGTGTCCTGTGGAGATAGGTGTCTTTCACAGAGCTGACTAAGGTAATATTGTTATCACTGTTGCCTTTCCAAATAAATTCCATTGAAAAGCCTGAGCATGGTTATGGTGCTTACTCCAGTTCATGAGCCTAGGAGGCTAAAATGTTGTGCAAAATGCATGTCCACGTTTGGGGTAACTAAATCCTTCCTTGCAAATTGTTTGTGCTAGCAACCATGATCTATGCACACAAAGGGGAATGAAAAGAGTTTGTATGAGGTGCAGGGTCCACTGTCATTTCCCTCATTCCTCCCTTATTTCCTCTTTATTCACCAAACTCTCATCTAGCCTTTCATTGCCCTCCTCCCCTGCTGATTCAAGGAAGTGTTTTTGAATGGTGCTCTCCGAGTTAATTTTAGGGTATAGGTCTGAATGGTCCATGTTTCTGTTTCCATCCTGATCAGGAAATACAAAGCCACAGTTCGTATTCATGCTCAGGTTTGCGAAGAACCATTTCCCAGGACTTATTTTAAAATTTGTTCTTCTGGGAGGAAAAAACCCTTCCAGTTTGAAATCAAGCCAAATTAGTTTCCCCTTCCTAAAGTATTTCTTGTGTTTCCATAATAAAAAAAAATGCTGAAAGTCAGGAAAACATTAATCTATGTGCAGACATATACAGGTGCTCATGTTTTTTTTTGAAAAAAATAAGGAGATTGCAAGAAAAGTTTCTGAATCTTATATACATTGGATTCACAAAGTGAAAACTTTTCCATGAATTATAGGAATATATGTTTAAAGTGACTCATTACTAAAATGAATTATAACAGAGTGTGATTGTAAAGAACTGCCACTTTACTCAGATACTCCAGCCATCCTGTGGGCTGAGTACTCACTGCATTTGTAAGGGTTGTGCCTTTTATATATTATACACAGGGAGTTGTATTAGTCTATTTAAAACAGAAACTGATGTCTGTGGGGAGACTGGGTATGAGACAATGTTTTATGCTGCACAAGCCAAAGCCTTGTTAAAAATTTCTTTTTCACATGCATTACTTCTGTGCTAATGCATTAACAAACTGTGGTGAAATATTCATCATTTATAAATAAACATTACAAATGGTTCCACAGAATACATAAGGAAAGACTGAAATTGCAGCTGGAGTAGGGGTTTGCCACTAGCCCAGTGCAGATATGGGTTAAGAGGGATGTTGTCAGAGCTGCAGCCCTGGGAGCCCATGTTGGGGTGCATGAGTGAACATCTGTAAAGTGGCTGGCTATTGCCATGTCATGCTCATCTGATGCCTGTAATTTTAGCATGCCAGGGGAGAAAAACCCAGATACAACTTCAGTCTGGGGGTGAAAGATGGTAGGTTTGATTCTTTGCACTCACACCAGCTCCATGACTGTTATTTTCTGGGATATGCTAACTTCAGTGGAGTTGTCTGAGCACAATGCTTGTGGAAAATCAGGTCTGATGTTCCCATGAGAGCTGGAATAGATGACGGCCTTTCCATAGCTTATACCTCTTGAGGGAATAATTTACAGAATATGGGACATTTATTTGAAAACCATATGGAAACATTTATGTGTTGTTTTCATGGGTCTAGGATTAATGTAACAAAATATGATACTCCATATTTGTTGGCAGGATGGTGTTGAAATGGAGGGTTCACCTTTCTATGGATTCATTCAAAAGTGTTTGGATTTTTTCTTCAAGACTGTGTTGGGGACCAAACATTTACAATATAAATGGACTCTCACAAAGCTCAGTTGAAAAGGCTGTTTTTCAAGAAAAAAAAACCCAAACAACAAAGTAAAGATTGGCCTGGAATACAGCATATGAAACGGCTTAATAATTTGGGTCAATCTTGTTATGTCCTATTAAAGAAATTTTTCCAGGATCCAGTTGTAACTGGTAATTCTGGTAACCAGTTTTCTTATGCCCTTGCAGCCTCTTTCCCTTACTGTATTGGATTCACTAGACTGGTGTGACTTATGTCATATTAGGTCTGATTTTCTGATCTTGCTGTGACTGGTTGGCTTGAGGGGAGATTTAAGTAGAAGCTACATTGCTGGAAGAATCCAAGGAAGAATTCAGCCCGTGGTCTCACCCAGAGCCTCTGGAAGGGCACAGTGAAAAGCTAGCCCCCTTTGCCATGACAATTTGCATCATACAGTTCTCTCTACTGGTTTCTATGTACCACTCAGTTTCCTGAGTGAAGGCTCACAGTACCTTTGCCTGAGGTAAAAGCAATGTTAGTTTTCCTCCTGGAGATTTCAGCTGAGCTCACTGCAGAGAGTTAATAAAGAATGATGATCTGTGAGGCTGCTTCTCTTCTTTGAGCACCTGTAAAAGATGATTAATTGTTCCCCCAACAAATATTTTAAAAAATGTTTTCTCCCTTTCCTTTTTCCACCTGTCTCCTCTGAGACTAGATCTGAATTTAAAATTTGTCACAAAATGTAGGTGGTGGAAAGGTCTCACCTGCTGCCACACAATTGCATTATCTATATGAGAAAAGTAGGAATGAACTTAGCAAAGTAAGAGGAGTACAGACCCATACCATAAATTGTATTAAACATTCTCTGTCTAGATTCTTCTTTTATATTAAATTTAACAGAAATTACTATAATCAGATACTGTTCTCAAATACTGTTAATGAGCACAGGAGATAGACAGAAGGGCCTGTCTGGACAATGTTGCCAAAATTTCAGCTATACAGAGCCTAAAGGCCATAGAGGCCTAATTTTTCCTGGAACAGAAAGAAAAGTTAATGTGATATTTGCTGAGAGTAGTTTACAAGTTGATACATGCTAACCAGAAACCCTTTGGTGATAATCATACGAGTCTTCTAGGGAAGATAGATTAGAAAGGGGCAGATTGTTGTTGTAGGGCCAGGTGGCCCCAGGCCAATAAGGACTGCAAGAGTAACATCCCCAGTGAACCTGTACCTTGCACTTCAGCTGTAAAGTACCTGCCTTCTGCTGGAACAATTCAGAATAAAGAGAAGGATGCTAGAAGTAGTGAAAAAACTCTCAGGGGAGAGAAGAGAATCTCAAGTAAAATGGAAAATGAGACTTAAGACACAATAGTGTTCCCTCAAACAGTCTGGGTTACTTGGACATATCTGTGGTGAACAGCTGACATTTGTGTCTGAGTATTTCCTTCTAGGGGACTTCATGGAGCAAATCCAGCTCCTGCTGCTCTAGCCAAAAAAGTAATAGCAGCTCCAAGATCCTAGAAAGCACTGAGTTGGTTGTGACTTGGCATAGTGACTCATAAGAGAGAAAGGTGCCAATGCTCAGACAGCATGTCGGGCATGTCAGCTGGTGAAGGAATTTGTTGGCATTGCACCCCAGCTGGTGTAGATACTTGGCCTTTTAAAATTTGATGGAGGTGTGTAAGACCTAATCTATGCCGCATCTCCAAAATTGCTTGGATCTGTTTTTTTTTTTTTTTTTCTCTTGTAACTAGCAGCACTTGCCCTCAAAGTGGGTAAAAACTTTCTGTTTCATGGAAGTATTGCCAATGCATTGCAACCTATGTACAACTTAAAGGATGCTATGCTTAGGGAATGAGAATCCTGAGGAAGCTACTACAGCTAATACAATTCTCTGGGGGAGTATCCAAAATTTGTGTCATAAAATACACATCTCCTGCTTACAAGCAATTTCTTCTACTGCTGCAGTTCTTTTGCAAGAACACTGTCATCCAGGTTTAATCTCTTAAAACTTTAATAAATTTTATTGGTGGCTGGATTTTTGTGGGTTTTTTTTTTTTTGTTAGTTTGTTTTTAATTCTCTCCTATTTTCCACAGCTTTTCAAGAGCTCTGTCTTTGGTCTTACCTGGCCTTTTATAGCAGAAGCCAGGTGGTGTCTATTAATTGTTAACTGGTCAAAAATGAACAGGACCTATTAATTGTTTAGGCCTTGTAAGCCCTTCTTACTACTAGTAGGAGCAAACTGGCTTGTTGCAAAGTTGTTTCCATCCTTATCATGCTATTTTCTGATTTCCAGTATATGCTGTAAATATGGTAGGCATATGTGTCTATTTCCCTTATGAGTCACGGAAGAACATGTGTACACTGAATGTGCTGCTATTTTTAATTTTTATGCAAGTGTTTTGTTTTCTTTATTAGGGTGAAATATATCTTATATTAGACTCTAATACACAGTCATTTCTCTATGTGGAGGTGGCTGTGTCTAAGTATTCAAATCCCTTTACAAGCTTTTTGGCTAGGTCCCTTTTATTGTATGGAACACACTTTAATTCTAAGGCAAAATATACAATCCTTCAAATATTACTTAAAAGAATCAATAATCCTTGTTCCTACAGTGATGCTGACTTTACAATCCTTCATTAAATAGATCAATGCATTTCCATCACAATGTTATTCTTACTTTACTGCAAAATTAATCACAAGTCCATCTTTTCTGAACATTGCATAAACTGGCAAAGAAAACTCGAATGTAGCCTTTATGTTTCTTTCATATTTGAGGGAAAGAACCTTATAGAATTTCTGTTAAGATCTGCAATAAATGTTAAATGCTTCTTCTGTAAGAGGAGCTCTTAGAAGTCTCTCCTTTAGAAAAACCAAATTTCTCTAAGCCACAGAAGGCTCCAAAATTATTACTGAGTAACTACAAAATCCAGTTATTTCAACTCAGTTTCAGCTCTCAGGGTCTGACTTCAACTGTGACTGCATGTTACAAATCATATGGTATGCACAATGGAAGCAGAAAAAAATCAGTAATGGTGAGATGGAAAAGACCTTAGAGAAGAAAATTTCTATGAACAGGTTGGTGTTCACAGCACTATCCAAATTAGCCTTCTAAGTGCTGCCCTTTACTGCTATGAAAAAAATGAAAAATCTCCCAAACAACCAACATTGCTTCAAAAGCATCAGTATAAAAATTCCCCTTATTAACCTGGCTGCCACTAACATTTCCTCCCTGGGCCTCTCTGGCTCTAACCCACCAGAGCATGGCTCCTACAGCAATCATTACCAGTGGGGAATTAAGCCACAATGACTCAGGTGAACTTCAACGGGGTTCTTGCACTTACGAACATAAAAGGTCACTAAAATTGCTAATGCTTAATTCGACCACATTAGCAAGGAAAGGAGAATGTTTTGATGCAAAGCACTAAAGTATTCAAAACAACCCTTACAAAACCAGTAATATTAATAAAGGGAAAATATCTGCTAACTCATTAATTCTATGGCTGAAAATCTTTAATAGAAAATGTCCTTTTTTACTAGGTGTATTCTGTTTTGAATTAGTCTTAGCAAGTCTGGGTTTCCCCTTGCTTGTAAAATTGATAAAAGAATCTTTATTTGGGAAAAGCAGTGGTGGGATTAATTATTGCATTTAACTAGTCAGATATTTAAGATTTGGTGTAACTAATCTGGGGACACTTATTTATGTGGGAAGTTTCCTGATGTAAAATACGTCTTGCACTTTTCTTAACAGATTCCTGATAAAGAAAAGTAGTTCCTTACCCACGATATTTATAAAATATTAATTCTGCCCTCTTATTTCATAAAAAATCACCTATATTTACTTTAATATGTTGTTTGTATACTTTATAATAATAAGTAGAAAGAAGTAAAACTACTAAGGATCTTATTATTTAATAATTTATTATCTCTAAATTATTGTCTCCAAATTATGTAAAAATTGATCAAACAAGTGAAATAAAAATGTTTGCTATTGAACATATTTTTAGGACTTTTGCTTAACTTAAAAGTTACATACTCAAAGAGAGAGGGTAAAAAATTAGAAGGCAAAGTGATTTCTCAGGTCAGATTTTCGTTCTCTGTATAAAATGTAAATTGAGAAATTCAGGGGTTACAATGGCTTGAATTAAAGGAATGTTTCCTTCTTCCTGCTGAGCCCTAAGTATTTAGGGGACTTACTGGCTTCTTATGTCTAAGAGTTGCTAAATGAGTTTAAAAACTGTAAAAACCTTCAACAATACTACCTTCATTATTTGCAAGGATCAAGGAAGGATTTTGTTTGTTTGTTTGTTTTTGAGAGGTGAATTGAAAGATTTTGAAAGGTGACAAGGCAGTTGCAGGGTTTGGAATACTGAGATGATCCTTGATAGCTGATATTTCAAGAAAATGCTTCATCAAACAGGGCTGTCAGGCATCTCTTCATTCCTTTGAACCTTCAGATTTGATCATGAGGTTTTAAAATTGTTATTTGTAAGAAAATTTGTTTTTCATGTATCTGATTTATAGGTGAGGGATTTTCAATATAGGGAGAATAACAGTGACTGTCTCTTCATTTGAACAAAGAACTAATATTAATGTCAAAAAGATCTGCCTTTCAGCAATTTTTGTCAACACATCCATTGGGAAAAAAATAATCTCTGGAATCTCTTAGAAAACACGGTCAGTGGTAGATTTCATGTGTATGTGTGAAACCAGCAGTCTAGTCAGAGGAACGTTGTAATTAGTGATTGAATATTTTGAAAGACCTTGTTAGTAGCAATCCAAGCAGAAATGGAGAAAAGAATGGTGTATCCATGGTTCACCAGCAAAACAGATTGTGACTTCACAGAACATACATATGCTTTCAGGTTTTTTTAGACTTTTCTTGGATGAAGAAAACAACTGTATCCTGGGATATTTCACTGAGGGCTGCTTTTGTCAAACAAAGAAATAGGAGAAGGCTGACCTCTCTCTTTGCTTACAGAAAGTTTTATATTTTCTAGGATTTTATATTTAAAACACTCTATATAACAGGCCAGGCACTGATGTTATGAAGTCACCAAGTGTACAGTGCTTCCAGTCAGCAGCAAGAGGTGGACTGGAGTTTCTCTGAAGACCAAAAGTCATTGTGAGAGAAATGAAAATTGTTCTTCTTCCCTCTTCACTACCTTTGTCTGCTAGAAAATGGAACAGGATCTGATAGTTGGAGGCAGGAATGCTCAAAGAAACTGCTGCTAACTGATAGAAACCACTGGAAAAATACAGTTCTATCTGTTATCTTAGAAACCCAGCATACTTTCAGTCATTTAGTCACTCACTTCTTCCATCACACTCTTATCTCTATTTTATTATGCTTTATCTTTTTCACAAGCCATTCTGGGTCTAATTCTGTAACATATTTACGTTGGGCTAGTTTAACAAGGTAATTCTTTTTATGCAAATACCTGCACAGTGCATTTTGTAGTTCTGGTGTGACAATATTTATAAATAAAAACTAATAAACAAAAATATTTTTCTTTAGGAGAACATGCTAAGTAGATCCTTACGTTTTAGGCTGCAGTGTTCTAATCTGCTTGTTAAACAAATGAATTTCATTTACAAGACAAGCAGAACCTGGGATGTGAATATCAAAACAGAATCTGACCTTCACTGGGTTTGTGAGTATGACCTAAAGGAGAATTGTTTATCTCTGCACTGAAAGCACATAAGAATTGTAAACTTGAATTGGCACTACTGATTTGGTTCTGGTACTTGTGTCTTTGCAAGCCTACTACACTCTCCATGACTTTTGGGGATTTTCAGAACAGATGCATGGTTTTTGCTTAAAGAAATGAGTGTGGGAGAACTTCAGTGAGCTGGGCTTGTTTCCATTATGCTTAGAGGCCTTTTTTTCTGTCACTGAGGTTAAAATGAGAGGTCCAAGTTAAAGCGCCCATCTGTCAAACTTTGCATGACACAGAATGTGTTACATTAAACTTGTGAGAAAATAAAAAAAATCCACTGATTCTGGAAGAGAAAGAAATCAAGAGCCATCAAACAAGCCAAGTCAATGGGAATAACCTGCATTAGGACAGGGGAAAAAGCAGGGATGTAGCTGGTGGCAGGATGACTTGAATTATGGCAGTATAGGTAAGAAAGGTCCTGGACAGATCTGGGTGGAACAATTTTGAGGAAATAGTGGTACTTCTCACCAATTACAGCAGAGAAACAAAATTCTTCAAGGATGTACTGCTTCTGAGGTAATGAGTGAAGGCCTGCTTCAAAGGCTGAGAAAATCCTTCTATTTTTCAAGCAGTGTGTATGAGCTATTTATTTTATAGATCTTTCAAGCCATTGCTCTGATGAGTTGGAAGGGACTGACTGGTGAGATTGACTTTGCTGGCCCTTGGTGAACTCCTACCCTGGGATTCAGCTGTGAATCTCCCTCTACCATCTCAAGAGCATGCCTAATTTACAAAATCTATCTCCTTCTGTACAACTTCCAGTGTAGTCAATGGGAGTTGTGTGCCTGAAGCCAAGGGCAGAATTTGGCTCAGAGAGAGTATAACAGCTCCAGTGCTTTGCCAAATGAAATACATTTAGAGTCTGGCATGCACAGTTGGATGCAGCAAGTAAAAAAATCAGTTTTACTGGATACAAGACTTCACTGACTAGTGTTACTTCCCTCTTATCATTGTTAAAAGATGTGTTTTATAGGAAAAACTCTGTTAGTTCAAGCCAGAGACTTATCTTTACCTACTGTTCTTAGAGTGATGCTTTATGTGTCTCCTAGGTTTCCAGTACTATGTGGCTAAGGACTTTCTCTGTCAGAGGTCACATTTTTAATTCAGCTCTGCATCAATTATAATAAAAGTTGTGCAAAGTTTAATTGATTTGTTTGTCAGTTATTTGAAACACACTTATTTTTTAATTTATTCCAAATAATTTTCCCAAATTCATCAGCAGTAGCAGCACAGCTGACTGATAAGATCTATACCTCCTTTAAAACAGACATTCAACTTGTCTAGTCACTGCTAAACAACAAGCATTTTACTGCTAAGTCCCAGTATCTCAGTTCACCAGTGTCAGAAACATGAGTTCTAATGTGGGTTTTTCCTCTGAGGTTCTCATAAAAAGTCATTATGAACTGCATGCAAATGACTGTCTTGTAGACAGTAGACAGTCATTTTAGGCTTTATTGACATTATATATAGGTAATTCCTATGAGATTATTTCTCCTCGTAGTTACGAAGTTTAATTCAACAAAAACACACATATGGTCAAGAACTCAGCTATTCACAGACTTTTACAGTCCACAGAAATCTTCCATGGGAACCATTAGTTGCAGCTGTTTGTTCTTCCCTAAAAACACAGTGGCTTACTGCTATTTCTCTAAACAAATAACTGTAGAAAAAAAAATACTTTTTTTGTTGTGAAAAGTGCTTTTCATTGCCAACTGCATATCCCTGAAGAGATCTGCATTTGTTTCTGTGTTATGTTTTAGAGGCTTTTATTTTCTCTTCACTAATGCTTCTGCTTCTTTTCCTTAGTGGTTTTCATCTCTGCTTTTAAATTTCCAGCTCTCTCTCATCTGGTGAAAAAATCCCAGGAAATCTCTTCACTAGAAATTATTTTCATAGAAATCATCGATTCATTCAGCCTCTTTAGAACAGCCACTCTGCACAGCATTAAGGAATCTGGTCTTTCTGACATGGTAAAGTTCAAAACTTGTATCAGTTGTTTCCTTTAAAGCAACAAGGCAGAAAAACGTTGTGTTTGGATTATGTGACAGTTTACAATACTTCTGTGCAGTGCAGCATACAAGACCAGATTATTTTTCTTCAAAATTATGTCAGGGTTTTGTTCAATATTCCCAGGAAACACTTATTTTCTAGGTAGGTATTTCAAAAACAGAACAGTCAAAATTTTCATAAATGCAGAAGAGACTGATATAAAAAAAATCAAGGTGAAAATGTTTTGGTTAAAACAATGAAAGATGTTTGGGATTCTTTTCCCCCTCAATATGTGGATTCTAATAACTGCTGTTTGTTGTTAATTACTGAACATACTGCATCTTCTAATAAACATGTCAAAGGAGAATCAAGTTAATTTGTTATATTCCCCTTTGAATGTGCTTCCCATATAGGCAATATTTAGACTAAATCCTGTGACTACCTTTTTCCAATTAGTATCTTAGGGAGGCAGGTTCTCAGCAATCTGAACAATGAGAGGGTGGGGGGGCCTGAATCCGTGAACATGCTCATAAACTGAAATGCCACACTGTACCTGTCTGTGAAGTTAAGAGCCTTGAATAGACCAAAGATACCTAACTCATATGCATTTCTTTGAGCAATTAAATCTTAGTACTTGATGCTGAAAGCCTGCCTCTATGTGTGAACTTAGCTTTCAGCATGTGAGAAAGTTTGCAGAGCCTAAAAGAAGGAGAGAGAGAGAGAAGCACAGGTAAGATGAGAAAATTATGTCATGTAGTGACTATCACCTAGGAGGATCTTAAAATATTATATGCAGCATCTGAAATATTTCCATATAAGTTTATCTTATATGATGTACCTCTATTATTTAGATGTGCCAGAGCTGGTACTTCATTCCTTATTCACATTTGTACAATCTGTACATATAATAAAGGGGAAGCCATATATATGGAATAGACAAAGAAACTGAATAATCAAAAGCCTGTGTTTGAATAATTAAACAGCACAAATTTATTGCAATCCAAGAATATTTTAATTAATCAAAGCTAAAAAAAAACTCCTTACATAAAATATAATTAATTTTATATAGGTTTCAGGTTCTTCTTGATAGAATAAATCTCTTATGTGGAATATTTAGGTAATGACTATCACAATGGAGACTGATTTAGAGTGTAATAATGTGTTTTAAAAGAGTCTGCTTTTCTGTGTCATGAGGAAGATGTCATTATACTTGCCGGTGTATTCATTATGCCCAATGCTCAGTTAGCTGTAGCAGAGTGTGTACAACAATACTTCTATAGTATTTTTCATCCTGCCCAAACACCCACTCCATAACTGTGGTTGTTGCCAAAATATTTTATAGAGTTTATTCTCTCACTCTGGTTCATTTTTTTTCTTTCTCATTTCTCATCATGCTGAATACATCAGAAACAGTCTGAACTGATGGAAAAAATGTGAGATAGACATGTAAGAGCCTGTCTATTACTTTTGTAAATTTTACCCATGGCCACCCACAGAACAGCTTGGCTTTTTTTATGTTTTAAATGTTTTTCTATTTATTCTTCTTTATGTCTTCTGACATATTTACAATTTTATGACTGTTTGGAATACCAGAAGTAAGTAAAGTTAGTAAATACCAGCTAAGGCTTTGATATGTTCATTTTCCAGAATTATTACTGTACATGAGTGATGTGAGAACATTGTGATCCTCTGCTGTTCATTATGGCTATGTACCTGCATTTAAGAAGGTTTGCTAAAAATACCACAAAGTTCATTATGTACTAGAATGGCTAACTATTCTCATTAATTTTGAAAGCGCATGCAATTTAAATTGGTATTGAATACACACTAATGCATGGAAAAGTCTGATTGCACAGTGAAGGAACAGATGGTCTTTGCCTTGAGGAGTTTACCACCTGAAAATACAAAAGCCATGCAGGGAGAGGGTGTACACAGAAACGTAGGGCTCACCACACAGGAGGAGAGTGGGGATGGGAAGGGTTGAGTCACAGGGAAGGAATGAACAACAGCCTGTCAGGAAACACCCTGTGAGTTCCAAACATTTTTATTTTGTTTGATAGGGGTTTGGGTAGGTGGAGATCAGTTAAACAGGACAAAGAAAAGGCAGGGAAAGAGAGGCAAGGGCATTTCAGGATGTGGAGAGGAGAGGAGAGGCGAGGAGGGAGCAGGCATGTGACAAAGAGGAGGGTAAAGATAGGGAGAGGTGTGGGGGCGAGATGGATTGCAACAATCAGCACGGGGAAAGGATAATTAAAAATCATGGGTGTCTGTCAGACGTTAAGCCTCTTTTACCTTTGCTATGTCAGCTTCATTGTCAGACCAGATCCTCCCTGTAGTCTCTTCCTCATTCCAGGCTGCTCCTGTCACTGTTTAACACAGTTGTGCATGAACAGTGCGTTCAGACTGAAGCCATAAAATTATACAGTGCACTTAATTGAAAGATTGAAAAATTACTTTACAGCGACAGACTACACAATGGTTGACACTTAGGGACTGATCTTAGGCTACTGTAGTCAGTGAGTGTAATTTAATGTTGTAACTTTCAAGTATGAAACCAATGATTTTTCCTTCGGCAGAGGGAAATTGTTCTTCTACCACATTGACTTTTAGGGTTGGAAAGGGAACTTCTCTCTTAACATATCCTTCTTAAGGATTCAGATAGCTAATAATATTTCTCACTCATGCTTGAGATGGCCTGAATCTCAAAAATGGTCTGCATGTGTGTATAGTTCCTTAGGCGGAGTGAGCTTTTAAATTTCCTTAACATTGAAATGTTTTGCTTATGTACTGAGAATTTTTACTGTGCTTTCAAAAATGATGATAATGGTCAATTAATTAATGGTAAATAAATATTTGGATCAGAAATCCTAGATCAGCTCTTTTGCCTCTGCCACCCTTTCTTTCTCAGGGAGACAAAACCCAATTAAAATCCAATTCTATCTGTCTCCCTCCTTGCTCACCATGACTTGTTTGGAAAGAGAAGCTTGTTTTTCCGAAAAGCTTCATTAAATCAGAAGATTTTGAAATGGAGAGGCTCTGTGTACCCTAATTTCTTCCATAAAACATGGTAAAAAACAGCAAAGTAGATCCAAACAGCATCTAAATTGTTTGAATAGTGACATATATCATGGCTGAGCTTTATAGGCTGCATGCCTGTTTATTTAAGTTCAATTACTGGCTGCCAGAATTACACTCATGGGACCCCAGTATCTCCAATCCATAATCTTATTTTCCAGTCAAAATTCAGAAAAAAATCCCACCCCAAAAATAGAGGAAACCCAAACAAACCTCTCTCTGTATGAAGCCAAGGGTTCTTTGCAATTCAGTAAATTCAGCCCTTCTATCCATAAGCTTGGCATTTGCATTGTCAGCACTTACTCTTTTAAGTGGAATTAGAAAAACAAAACATCAATGGAAAATCAAGCTGATTTCAATATTGTTCAACAAAGCAGGAATCAGCTGACACTGTAGGAACTTCTTATCCCATTTTCTCTGAACAGCAGGATAGGAACACTTTTAGTATTCAGATATTTCATTTTCTCTAAAAATTACACTGAAGACTGCAGTTTAGTGTCATTTACAAATATTTGAATTTCATAATTGTTTCCATACACTATGGAGACAGAACCCACTAGAATTCCTGACTTATTGAATATTCTTACTACCAGAGTCTCACTTTCAGTATGTAGTGTCAAACTTGCATCTTTTGATCACATGTGCTGAATCTCTCACACTAGAATATTTTTTTTTATTTACTTTTCAATCATCTCCTCTCATGGAAATGCAGCTAATGGCACATTATTTGCAGCCTCTGCTCGGTAACACTTTGTTCCAACTAGCACCTCTACCCAGAGCTCATTAAAGCAGCACTTACATGCCTTCAATTAAAAGGGAATAGTTTCAGGATGAACACTGGGTGTCTGATCTTCTTTTACACAGATTATCCTTTTTCTCGCCCCTGCTCTAGGCAGTGCATGAGTGAACTTATTCCTGAAATACTGTAGCAAGAAATGGCTTCTTCCACTCTCTTATTAAACTGTCACAAAACATATCTGAGAACCAGATATTCCACTGCAGTACACTAGGAAACTTAGAAGATGATAGAGAAATTATTTCAGTAAAAAAAATGAAAATGTTCATCTTCTACTGACCTACAAATTACAATTTCTTGTAAACATTTTTTCAGCTCTGTCATATTAAAACTTTTTCATTAATCAAACCCATGAATGTTTAAAAAGTGATGTACTATACATTTAATATATTTAAAAATCTGATTCTATATCTGATAGAAGGAGATATGAGCATATTGTCAAAAAGCCTCCTACTTTTCTGACACAAAAATCCTATCTTCAAAAATGTTACTTCAAACATCTCTGGTTTGCTTTTACTTTCCTTTTTATTTCATAGCTTTACAAAATGCAACCACTGAGTCTTAGAGAGTAAAGAAGAATTTCATTCCTATGAAACGATCAGACACCTCATTCCAGGAATCAGGTGACATCAGGCACACTGGATGAGTCTTTTGGAAAGTCTAATTGGTCTCAGGTAGTTAGATGCTTACTTTGATTCAGGTCTCATTCTACTGCCATTAAATAAATAAATGAAGGTTGTACATCAATGTTGTTTATGACATAAATTACAGTCTTTTTATTTTGTCTGGATTTTCATTTTATATATAGATCCTTGAACTAAGGGTGCTGGTGGGATGAGGCTGGCACAAGGAGATAGCTAAGAAGGAGGTACACCTCATTTGCAGGTGCAAACAGTTAAGTAGCTCTAGCAGTGTCTGTATTCTGCTGACTAAACATTCTGGCTTGCCTTCTGTGTTAAATAATGCTTCAAGGGAAAAAACCTGGGAGCTCAAATGTCCCATCCTCTTGTATTTCCCAGTGAAGTGAGCGCTGAGTCTGTGCTTAGATTGACAGGCTTGCCTGACTGCCATGATAGAATTCCTTTCTAGCTGAACTAGCAGAAAAGCCTAGTCTAATCTCTGAGTCTACATATGTGAGAGAAATCAAGCTCCTTCCTGCTGATAGAGAGCACCATGAAAGAGAACAGTGAACAATTCTAAGTCGTTCACAGTCCCACACGTTTCATACACATTATTATTATTTATGTTTGTTATTGCAGTAGTATCTTGAAGCTCCATCCAAGAGTTGCCAACAGCTCAAAAATCACTGTATGGGTTGTCATAGATAGCCATAACAAAAAAAAAATCTTGTATCCCGAAGACCTTACATTAAAAAGGCATGACAAATACTGAGGAGATGATTGGGACGTGAAGCCAAGAAAGTTATCAAAAATACTTGCTGCACATCACAGATGTGTAGCAGAGACATGAGTAGCCCACTGTTACAACAAGCTGACCTGTATTTAATCATAAAATGACTTTCTTTCACTGTTTTTATTCAAGTTTTAAAGTTATGGCGGCAAATCCTATTGCAATGCCTATTACTTGGATAGTCATATGTCTGAGAATTTACAGTTGCAGTTTGGATTAGATCCAAGCTGGGGCTAGATACTGCACAGATGAGCATTACAGTGGACAACTTACTGGCACTTAAAAGGACATCAGGTGCCATTTGGAACGATGAGGTGAGTATCTAAGTTCTGCTTTTAAAAGTGAGAATTAATGTCTGTTTTCTCCTTAGGAGGATGTATCAAGTGAAAACCCTTAGGGGTCTCTCCTAGATCATGTATCTTTCAACATAGCCATAATTATGTGGACAGAGAACTAACAGAAAAATGGAGCTGGCTAAGCATCCTAAATTGTTAAACACAACAAGAAAAATAAAATTTCTTTTTCCATAGAAGTATCGCACTGAATGGGCAATTGACTGCCAACTCAAAAACAATACAGTAAATTTGAAAATGGTATAGGGAAGCATAACAGCAATGATTAAAGGCATGGAATGACTTCAATAACTACATATACTAGGATTCTTCAGTATGAGAAAGAAATTTTTAGAGTGGGATATGAATGATGCTGGAAAAAATGGATGGCCCAAAAAAACTTGTCTTAGAAATTATTTGATGTTTCTCCTAATGCAAGAACTAGTGGAAAACAAATAAAACTGGCAGGGGTTAAGTTGAAAATGAACAAAAAGAGAGATTGTCTCTGTAATAGACATGCTTTGCAACTCTGGACCTTAAATTATTGTGGATTGAAAGATTACCTGGTTCAGAAGTGATTAGTCATGTGAAAAAAAAATACCCAACTATTCAATGTGAAGTTATGGACTGGCTCAGGAAGTCTGCCTTTTGCAAGTTTATGGAGGAAGAGAAAATCAATAAGGGGACTATAATTGTGTTTGAGTCCTGTTCTCTACGTACCTGCTGTTGGCCACAGTTGAATATGGTTCTGTAGTAGGTGGACTTTTTTGCCTGCCCCTTTACAGCTTTTATTAGGATATTATAGGCAATGAATCAGCACAATTAGGTCTGTTAGTATAACTGATAACAGATAACATGCTGAGTAAGAAGCCATCTAAACCAGCCATATACACCCTGAGAGCAGGTCTGTCACAGCAGTAAAAGTCCCATTTGGCCTCAGCAGTAGCGCAGAGTTGGAGTATGCAGAGGTGCTTTCACTGGGTGATTGGTGGACCTTAAGCAGGAAACCCTCAGAACCAAACAGGGTCAGGCCTCAAAGCATAATTAGGGAGGAAGCTCTTATCAGATAATCTTTTGCTTTGAATAGATTTCAAAATCTCACTCAGGCAATTTGGTTGCTTTTATCTCACCAAGCAGCAAAGCAAGGACAAAGGCAGGATCAGCTCTGCGGTAGGGTTCTGTGGAGTTCATTCCTGCATCGTGTGGCTCAGAAAATGAGCTTGGTCTCACTGGAGTCAAGGCTGATTTGTGATCACGCTGATTGTCCTGGACTGGGAGTGTTGCATGAGCAGGTTTTGGAATAGGTAGCACAGACCCTTTAGGGATCTTCTGTGCTTTGTAGTCCCCTTGAGAGCAATTGGATTCTCTTCATCTGTCACATTAACATTGCAGATTTGAAATTAAAATAATAATAAATAAAAAAGAACCTCAGGCTTGATTTAAAATTAGAAAGAAAGGAAGTGTTCCACTTCATCAAATGACCTTGTAATACATCTGGCAACTTTAACAGGAAGTTTGCAGGAAGAGAAAGAGAGAGAAAGAGAGAAACGGAGAAAAAGAAGAAAGAAAGAAAGAAAAGAAAGAAAGAAAAGAAAGAGAAAAGAAAGAAAGAAAGAAAGAAAGAAAGAAAGAAAGAAAGAAAGAAA